>CM033469.1:225898293-226632717 GCA_019447015.1 Hymenochirus boettgeri
CCAAAGATAATCAAGCACTATAGGAAATAGAATAATAGCCATTCAAATACCCGCATTTGAAAGCTTCAGGATATCCCCTTTGGGTCTAGTCCCTAAAAGGATAAGGATGATTCGATGATCCACCACCTCTCTTACCCGTTTGTCATCAATAGATGACTCCATTCACGGACATTTGTAAAGTTAACTATGCATCATTCAATTAGCACGAAGTGTTCAACTCATGTCAGGATCGCTAATGGCTAAAAATGCTAACGTGAAATTGGCATTTAGGCTCCTCTCCATTCACCCATTGGTCATAAACTGCAGGCTTTTTTCCTTTAAGGAGAATTCTACTTTGATCTTGCTTTACCCATGGGGTGCAGCATCTCCTTGTTTCTACTTTGAGCGATTTTCTTCTTCTCTTCGTTTGTAGAATGGGGAGGTATTCAACAAGCTACGGGTCCACTTAATCCCTATATTACTTGGATGATTTTTCATGAATTTTCCCTACATAGTGGACTAATTGGAATACCATACTAAAGAAAAATCCTGTCACACACCAACTCCAGTTAACAGTTTTTCTAGAAATAAACCTTAATTCAATTAAATATAATTTAGCCTTCCATAAGAAAAGGTAGTAAGAATTGAAACAATTAGTTAGATATGTTCTCTCCTGCAAAATATTCACTCCTGAAACAATTACCGTAAATACGCGACAATAAGTCGACCCGAGTATAAAAGTTCGATGTACCCATTTTACCTCAAAAGGAGTAAAAACCTTGACTCGATTATAAGTCGAGGTAGAGTAGTAGAAGGGAGTATTAGATTTTACACACATACATGAGTGAACTGCATCCCACTACCCCAAACACACTACCACCCTGTCCCTGACTCCTTCTCTTCCCCCCCAGGCCCCATGAAAACCACACCCTGTCCCGACTTCCTTACTCTCCCCCCAGAACCCCCCGGACATAAAACCACTCTCCCTGTCCCTGACGTCCTTATCTCCCCCCACCCCAGGAATAAAACCACTAACCCTGTCTCTTACTCCGTACTCTCCCCCCAGCCCCAGGACATAAAAACCCTATTTCCCTCCCCTGCACCCATCTTGTGCTCTTACTAAAGTAAAGATTCAGACTTACCTTTTTTCAATAGTTTCAGGAGATTCCGGCCGCCTACATTCATTCACTTGATGGATGAATCTGGCTGCCGGCATCCACTGACGTCGCATCCACTGACTATTACTCTCGGCGCCGGTCCTCATTTCCCAGCGCGAGTAGGACGTCATTGGATGCGACCATCAGTGGACGTGCAGCTCGGTAGTTCCTCCTTCAGTAAGTGACTGACCCTAGTATAAGTCGAGGTTCAGTTTTTAGCTGTTTTTCACCCCTGAAACCTCGACTTACACTCGAGTATATCCAGTAAATTTTTAGTCCATTTGGAACATTCGCAACAAAAGTTATTACAAAAATATCTCCCAATGGGGAGAGCAACAACATGGCTTAATTAATAATACAATCGGCATAACCAATCCGAATGGTATAGTCCGCATATACCAACAGGCCTAGGGATGATTTAAATAAACAGCTAGGGGATGATTTATGATTTTGGAGCCAATTTTCCTCTTAATTCATTTAATGGAAATACAACATGGCAAGAAGATTTTTTGTAGATAATTAGGTTTGCAATTCTTTAATTACAGAATGCCGCTATAAATCAGTTGGTTGTGCGGGTTTTTTCCAGGGTCTGCACTTTTTCAGTGAAAGGGCCCCAGGTTGGGTCAGAAATGCCGTGGCTCCAAACTTAGTATATCTTAGAGATACTCCCGAATTTTTGCGCAAGCATATGGGCCCCCAAACCAGCAAATAACAGGATTGGCTCAATGGCGATACTTTAGGCTAGGCAAAGGTACTTACCAACTCTCTCTTAGTTACTCATACTATTGTGTTTAATTACATTACGTTTTAAACATTTGGATTAAAGCCAGAAACAATAGCCAGGCTAGGAATTCAATAGCTGTCCTCTTTGTTCCGTGCACAACAATTACATACAGCTGTCAATGATCGAGCAGGGGGAATCCGAAGACTCGGGACAGGTTAGCAGGAATTATGGACTTGTTCAACCACGTTGTCAGCTGGTAAAAAGATCGGTCAATATAAGCTTCCTGGTACAAATGCGTAAATTTTTACACATATAGTTCCACATTCAGGGGATGATAGGCTATGGTCAATTTGATCTTGAAATGTTTTGATGCAGGCAACTCATTAGCTAGTATTAAGGAGAACCTTAGCAGGCATTTCTTTTTCTCCAAAGTAGTTTTACAATACGGACATAGCAAAAGCATTGTGCATAAAAACACTCCTGAATGGTGTTGTAGGTGTTTTACAACCCCAGACTCCGAAACTAACCAATTACCATCATATTTTAAAAAAGAACATAACAAGCTGTGGAAGTGGTTTGTAACTCACCCGTATGATGAAGCACTGTTCCAAATGCTCCAATTATTTCATTCTGTCCTATGCATTTCGGGTAAGTGGGTGGTTTTCAAGATACTAGGTCTTAACACCAGGTGGTTTGGATTGTTTCCTGTCTTTCCCTACAGAGGGAACAAATTAAGGGCCTTCATCGCAAAAATGTACAACAGACATACAGGCAGGGGAAGTCTTATGGTTAGGGTCGTTCCCTTCTGTAGCCTATCCCCATACGGACATTCAAGACATTTAGTCCACGCCTAATTAAGCCACGGTCCCCCATTCTTTGTACATTGTCAGAACGAATCATTTGTTTCATATCAGTTACAAGAGTTCTCAAGCTGTGTCTAACATCAGCAGGTTTAATTACAAAGCTTAAGTCTTCGCTCGTTCCATATGGGGTCTACACCCCAGGCCCTTCTTGTACGGTTTCCCCATATCAAAAAAATAATAAACTTGCAGATGGAATTCTCAAGTTTCAACATACTACGCCACCGATTTGTGGATTTGATGTAATATTCGATTAACAGGTGGCTAGACAGCTCAGGAATTTGGATTATAGGGTCACTCTCACTCTCCGTTTTTTGGGCAACACGCAGAGCGGAGAACAGGTCATATGACATTTACTTATTATTCCCCCCGCAGCTCCTGAGAATTTACTGGTTTTGGGGCTTGCGGTGCCGATGGCACGACCTATTCAAATCCCAATTATCTCAAAATTGAAGATAAAATGGGGAAAAACCCAGACATTGTTATAATCCATTCAGGTAGGTATGATGTAGGCCAGGCTATCTGAAATCCATTGAGTTGATGTGGGTACTAGAAGAGACCTACAAGCACACTTTATGATGTTGCCAGAAGCGGCGTGGCTTCCTCCGAATACGTACCAGCGGCTCCTCTTGTCCGTGGCAAACAACAGGAAACGCACTAGAAAAATGTTGCAGAATAAAAAAAAAAAATTAATCACAGTATTGCTAAATTTGTTAAAATCTGGTAACCATGATTTGTTACTCGCCCATGCAGTCTCGAAAATGGAGGAGAGGGCCGGACCGGGTGACAAAGTTCACTTATCGATAATCGGGTTAATAATCGTCTGTCTTGGCTTGCAAGCCTATCTCGTTAAGTGTTGGTAAAATGAGTCTGGCCGCGGAATTGCTTAGGGCAATCCCTTTGGCATGGTGGAATTTATGTTAAAAAATAACATCGCCTTTAAGGGTATGGCATGAAAACATGCTTCCCCAAAGTGAAAGGGAAACTAAGTGATTGTTTCAGCAATTTTTAACGATATCCATTGATGTTTAATAAATATTGGTTTTAATTCAATAAGAAATAAAAGCCTGGCGGCCCTCTTTCCCACCAAACTATCTGGGTGGCGTGTTCTATTATGTTGTTGAATGACTTAATAACATATATACATACTATTACCATGTAAAATCGATCTCTGGATTGCTCATGGCAAAGTCTAATGTCTGATTACCGCAAAAACCTTAGAAGAGTGGGGAGGTAGTGAATGCCCTTGTGACACAGAGGCTGTATTTGAAAATATCGCTTAAAAATTATCAATATGATCCTAATCGACATCAGATCACATACTAGTAGCCCCAGCCTCATCCAGGTTAGGCACCTCTGCCTAGACCCCTCAACCCTGGGTAAAACAGTCTTTATATTTTTCCTTAACTTTCCCTACCTGGTCAGGTCCCAGTTCACATTTGGTGGATCATTTCAGCAATCCAGCAATGACACCTTGGTTAATTAAGGGAAGGGGGTTTGTAACGTTGTACTTTATAATTTATAGAAGCTCTGAGAACATGCTTTTTCAAATTATTTTTAAACCACTTCACATCCCATTATATGCTAAGTTTACAACAGCATTTTCCCTTATTTGTACTTTACTAAAAAAATGATGCCCCTCGTGTCGGTTTTTGCATTGATGTAACTAGGAAATAATTATAATTAAATGCTTATTAGAAGCAAACATTTTAGTACAGTACCTGTATAGAAATGGAAAAATAACACCCTCATAAACAGGAGAATTAACAGTGATCCCTCTGCTTTCTCTCTAACCCCCTTACCTGGCTTGCTCAGGGGCTAGGGACTTTACCTAGGAGTTAGTGCTAACGGATATGAAATGAGGCAAAAACATGAGAATTTTTTATTAAACTGAAAAACTCTAGTATCTTTTAACTAAACATCAAAAAGCCGCTAAGAGAAAATGTCTCAGGAAGATAATTTTGGTCATTGTATGTATATCCCTCGGTGTTCATCAGAACTCTATCCGGCTGGGATATTACATGGTCAGTTTGACGTTTTAGGACATGTTTAGAATCCATTTGATACATTTCTGAAATTGATAAAGGCATAAGGGGCGACAATGCATTGCAGACGTACCTGGCCCACCACATGGAGGCAATTTTCAAAGCGTTTTTTTATTTGTTGGTGCAACAGCACATGGGAAGAAAGGAAGCTGGCATGGACGCTCTAGACTAAATGGTATCTGTGTATTATTTTAAACTTTTATGTCTTTGTCATGATCAGTTTGGAAACACTATCCTTCTAATGTTGAACTCTAAATTTTCCTTAGTTATAAAGAACCAAGTTATTAGCGTGATGTTATTGTAAAAAGATGGCTCCTGGTACATACTGCTTTTCAGCAGGTAAACGAATCATCTTCCGCTTTACCCTCACTTATTTTTAAAATAACATGTGATGTAATTAACCTTTGTTCTGTGCTTTCCTTCCCCTGTAAATATCCTGCATAACGCAATTTGTAACTAGAAAGGGAAAGTTTAAGTATAAATTTGAATTTGTCTTGATGAAGACATTGTTGTGTTTTGGCTACCAAACCTTTTAAATATGGCGTCACAGAATAAATGGGTAAGTCAGTTTATTTTTGTGGAATAATATCCGTCACTGCCCCCGACCCTGATGCCCTGTCTTTAGACCCACTCAAGACCTCAGCGCTGAGAAGGATGTACACCATACGTTCGGGGTGCGGTAGAACACAGTGTTCTCGGTTTTATTTCACATGTTACATTGGTTTTCACACAAGAAAGGGGGCGTGGCCAGACAAGGTCTCAGAATGCCATACTAAAACCTGAATATAAGATAGGTCAGGCTGACCACACACTGTAGGAGGAAAGGGACCCTTGAGCTCATAGACATTTTGGAAGAAAAACATCTGCAATAACTGGGAACACGACAATAATATAAATACCAAAATGGTGTCACAGAGAACCAAATGCTGCTATGGTTTATTGTGGCATTGTGGTGTGATAAAAAACCGAACTTTTTTTGATGATGGTCAAATGTATGTTTTTTTACTATATTTACCCTTTAATATGGTTGCCACATAAAATGTAATGGGTAGCTCATTTGGTGGGTGAAACCTTTTGTCAGTTGTAAGTTAAAAAAAACGGTTGGACGGATCATGATCAAAATTTTTTTTTTGGACTATAATAACCCTTTAACTATGGCTGCACATAAATGGAGAGGGTGGCCAAAAGTGGTTTGTACCCGTGGTCGTTGTTGGGGGTTTTAAAAAAACGAAACTTTTTTGATGATTTGTTTAAAATTAATTTTATTACTTTAGTTACCATTTAGTATTGGACAGTAATGAAGCAGTGTTTTAGGGCAAAATACTCTGTTTCTGCTTATTTTAAATAATAACACAGTACATTTCCTTCCTATGCAACTTGCTAAGCAAAACCAACCCTACAACCGATTGTCTAATTTTCATTGTTTAGCTACCATCCAGTAGAAAGAACAAAAAACATTACAAAGATTTTAAAAAGACTTTTGGTTGACCATGGTCCCTACTTGCAATAAAAACGAAACATCAAACAGGGGGGCGGCTCCCAGTTACAATTTTCAAATCAACATAGGCTTTTTCTCTGCAGCTGTTGACAGGCGCTAATAGTTATGTTAAACGCACCCATAGGACAGATTATCATTCGTAATTTGTAGACCTGGCCATGTTGGTAAAAATACTCCAAGAATTAAAGGGGATCTGCCACTGTAATTCATTTTTATTTAAGAACGTGAGGTAAAAGGAGCTGTGTCTACCTCCCGTTCTACGTTAACCGTGAGAACGGTGAAATGGGAACTGTCCTTCCGGCAAGATGTGTAATTGGCAGTTTCATTGACTAGCTTGAAAAAAGGCCTGGATAAGTTTCTACAACTAAAAAATATTAAAATTCTGGTATTAATGCATATAGATCTGGTTGATCCGGGCTCAATTCTGATTGGCCGTTTGGAGTCAGGAGACATGTTCCCCCCATGTTTTAGTTGGTTTTTTTGCCTTCCTCTGGATCACGTTGGTATGGTTAAAAAAACTAATAATATAAAGAGGGGGAAATAGGTTGGACCTGTTTGATGGAACGTATGTCTTTATTCAACCTTATTCCTATGTTTTATAATGTTACACTAAAACGTTGCAGGACCGGAAATAAGATAAAACTTCCCTCTGCTGCATAACTCTAAATTAATATAGTTAGAATAGTGGGTTATACTGTTTTATTATGTTTCCTATTTTAAGGTGTTGGCACTTTACTTTTCTTTCATAGTATTGAAAACTTTTGACTAAAAATTTAACTAAATGACTTTCCTGGATTCTTACCAAACAACTTTGCTTCGATTAATTTTTTTTTTCTTCATATTGCCTCTTTATTGAGCTAGAGTGGCGAAAAAGGCAAGTTCCTGTGGTTATGTATCTTTAGCCAGCATTGTTTTAGTTAGGCTAGGTTGACTAGTTAGGTTAGTAGGTCCCTGCTGAAGAGTCCTACCTTGACATGGTAGCAGGGCTCTACAATCTTGGCCAAAAGATTTATTCTTCATTAATTATTTTGAGGCTGCCAGATACTTTTGCTCACATGGCAAAAACACTAGAGACAAACCCCTGTAACTCCCCCCCCCTAATGCAGGGCGCCTTGGGCATACCCCCCCATATGCAGGGCCCTTGGGCAATAGCGCCCCCCGCTGCAGGGCCTTGACAGTTACCCCCCAATATGCGGTCCTTTAGCAGTAAGTCCCCCCCAGACGAATGGACCATGGGCACAAGTGTGGGCAGCAAGCCTCCCCTCTACATAGGGCCCGTTGGGGCGTAAGTTCCCCCCCTACGCATGACTGGTGGGCAGTAAATGTGGGCGCATGCCTTCCCTCTACATAGGCCCGTGGTTTAGTAAGTCCCCCCCATTAGCATGACCCGTGGGCAGTAGTGGTGGGCACCATGCCCCCCCTATACATAGGGCCTGTGGGCAGTAGTCCCCCCCAATACACATGGACCAGGGTCATAGTGTGGGCAGCATGCCCCCCTCTACAAATGCCCGTGGGCAGTAAGTCCCCCCCATACGCATATGTGAATATAGTTTAGAATAGTGTTATACTGTTTTATTAACTTTTAGTTTTATTATTTGCACTTTACTTTATTCATAGTAATTGAAAGGCTTTTGACTAAAAACATTTAACTGAATGCTTTCCTGATTTCTTAACTAACTACTTTAGCTCAATTTTTTTTTTCATATTTCTCTTTATTAGCTGATGTTTGTAAAATGGATTTCCTATGTAGGTTAGCTTTTAGCTAGCATTTGTTAGGTTAGGCTAGGTTACACTAAGTAGTTAGGTAGGTCCCTGCTGAAGATCTAACCTTGACTGGTAGCAGGGATTACAAATCTTGGCCAACATATTGATTCTTATTTATTATTTTGAGGCTGCAATACGTTTTGCTCAGATGGCAAAACCCTAGAACACCCCTTCAACCCCCCCCCCTATATGCAGTTCCCTTGGCAGAGCCCCCCCATATGCCTGCCCTTGGAAGTAAGCCCGCCCCATATGCA
The DNA here is from genome assembly GCA_019447015.1 of Hymenochirus boettgeri. Lineage (NCBI taxonomy): Eukaryota > Metazoa > Chordata > Amphibia > Anura > Pipidae > Hymenochirus > Hymenochirus boettgeri. Next base: position 225,906,575 of record CM033469.1, read on the forward strand.
GGGCCCCTGGGCAGTAGTCCTTCCCCATACACATGGACCGTTTTGCAGTACGTGTGGCAGCATGCCCCCTCTACATAGGGCCCGTGCAGTAGTCCCCCCCATATGCATGGACCGTGGGCGTTAAGTATGGGCAACATGCCTCCCCTCTACATTGGCTCATGGGCAGTAATCCCCCCATTAGCATGGACCGTTGCAGTCAGTGTGGCAGCATGCCCCACTCTACATAGGGCCTTGGCAGTAAATCCCCCCCATACACCATGGACCGTGTTAGAAGTGTGGGTAGCATGCCCCCCCTGTACAGAGGGCCCGTGGGCAGTAAGTTCCCGCCCCCATACACATAATGTTATAGTTAGAAATAGTGGTATACTTTTTATTATAGTTTATAGGTTTTAATTTTTTTGCCTTTATTTAAGTCATAGTATTGAAAGCTTTTGACTAAAAGCTTTAAACACTAAATGACTTTCCGATTTCTGACCCAAAGCATACTTTGCTCAGATTTAATGTTTTTTATTCATATTTTTTTCTTTATTGAGATAGTGAAAAGGCATTTCCTGTGGTTAGGTTAGCTTTAGCTTCATTTGTTAGGTTTCGAGGCTAGGTTAAACTAGTTAGGTTTAGTTAGGTCCCTGCTGAAGGTCCTACCTTGACGTGGTGAAGGGCTTACAAATCTTTTTGGCCCAAAATTTTATTTCTTCATTATGTTGCAGAGCTGCGATACAGTTCGCTCAAATGGCAAAACCCTATAGACACCTCCCGTTACGTCCCCCCTCCTATTATTCAGGGCCCTTGGGGCAGTTGCCCCCCCCCCCCTATATGCAGGGCCCTTGACAGAAAGCCACCCCATACGCATGGACCAAGAGTGGGCGTAAGGTGGGCAAAGCATGCCCCCCCTCGACATGAGGGCCCGTGGGGCAGTAAGTCCCCCCCATACGCTAAGGCGATATAGTTAGAACTCGTGTTATAAACTGTTTTATTATAGTTTTATAGGGTTTAAAATGTTTGCACTTTACTTTTATTTAATCATATTGAAAACTTTTGACTAAAAGATTTAACTAAAAATGACTTTCCTGGATATCTTAACCAAACAACTTTGCTTCAGATTTTTTTTTTTTTTATTTCATATTTCTCTTTATTTGAGCTAGATGTGTAAAAGGCATTTCCTTTCCTACTGGTGTTATGTTAGAGCTTTATTTAAGCATTTGTAGGTTTAGGCTGGTTTAGAATATTTTTAGGTTAGTTATGTCCCTGCTGAAAGCGTCTACCTTGACATGGTAGCAGGGCTGTACATAATCTTTTGTCCAACAAGTTAAAAAAAAAATTTTATTCTTCCATTAATTATGTTGAGGTTGCAGATAACGTGTTTGCTCAATGGTCAAAAACCCTAGGACACCCCTGTCAAAACCCACCCTCCATATCAGGGCCCTTGGGCAAGTAGCCCCCCCATATGCAAGGGCCCTTGTACCGTAGCCCCCATATGCCAGCCCGTGGGCAGCCTGCCTCCCCCTCTACAATGGGCCCCGTGGGCATTAATCCCCCCATGCGCATAATGTGATATGAGTTAGAATCGTGTTATACTGTTGTATTATAGTTTATGGGTTGTTAATGTTTACACTTTCTTTTATTTCAAAGGTATTGAAAGATTTAACTAAAAGGATTTAACTAAATGCTTGCCGTATTCTTACCAACTATTTGCTTTAGATTTTTTTTTTTTTTTATTTCCTCTTTATTGAGAATGTCCCATTGTTTTAGTTGGGTGGATCTGAGCAGTACCATCGCACAATTTCACTTCCTATAGGCAAACTTGTGTGGAGCATTTGTATTACCTGGTGTGTCATGTCATTATACTATGGTGGGAATTTTATTAATGGGGTAGTGTGTGTCATTTATACTAGGGGGTAATATTTTAATTAGGGGTCTGTTCATTTAATTATTGCGGACATTTTATTATATGGCGTGTGTGTCATTTATAATACTGGGGGGCATTTTATCATATGGTATTTTCAATAATACTCTGTGTGTCTTTAGACTATGGTGGACAATTTATTATGGGAGGGTGTGTGTCATTTATACTTTGGGTGGAATTTATATGTGGTGTTTTTCGTCATTTATAATATGGGGGCATTTATAAAGGGGTATTTTCATTTATGACTTTGGGGACATTTTATTATTTGGTTTGGGGGGTTGTTTTATACTAGGGGGCATTTGAATATATGGGGTGTGTGCATCATTTATCACTATGCCGATATTTTATTATATGGGTGTTTTGTGTGTGTGTCTCATGTATAACTATGGGATGACAATATCATTGATATGGTGGATGACTCACTCAAAACTCACAAAACAACAACCCCCTTTTAAATGCCCCTGTGGGTGTGTTGGGTTATTCGCTACATCGGATCCCAAACCCGGACGAATACACCGTGGGTGTTGGTTGATTTGCCTATTTTGGAACCCACCCCCAGCCGAACAACCTTTAGGGTTTTGGTGATTCGCCAGTTCGGATCCCACCCCTGTGTAACTGCAACTTTGGGGGGGGGGGGGGGTGTTGGTTGTATTCGCTTAGTTCGGATTCGAACACTTTTCTGAACTCACTTGCGGTTGTATGGTTGATTCGCCAGATCGGATCCCAACCCAGCCAATGCAAAACTGAAGGTTTTGTTGGTTTGCTAAATCGATCCCAACCCCGGTCGAACACACCTGTAGGTTTTTTGGTTGATTTGCGCCAATCGGATCCCAAACCCTGGCTGAATGCAACTGTGCAGTGTTTTGTTTTGATTCTCTAGTTCGGGTCCCAACACTTTTTCCTAAACACCTGAAAGTGTTGACTGATTCGCCCGATCGGATCCCAACCCCCTGGCTGAATTTACCTGTGGGGTGGTTGTTGATTCACCAGAATTGGGATCCTAACACCTTGCTTACTGTTCACCTTAGGGGTGTTTTGTTGGATTTCGCCAGATCGGATCACATCGCTGTCTGAGTTTCCCAGAGGGAAAAGGATGCATTACGTCTAACACTGCATGCCAAACACTCTGGGCAAGAATAACAATCGTGCCCGTGACTGTCCTTACCCCCTCAGGTTAGTACAGGACTACAAGATCAAGCCAACAAGTTGGTTCTAGGATGTTGGGGATATAAATTTATCCAAACCCCTGGATCCATCTGCAAGGATCTCAACCTTCGATACCATTATATGACCTTTGAAACTTTGACTTTCCTCGTGATTATTATTTTCTATATGGAGGACCTGATTCGATAGGAGAGGAAACTGACGAAGCTGGCGTGGGCCATACACTACGGCTTTGACGCAGGAAACAGTGGAGTTCCAATTATCATATACATTTTTAATGTTAAAGGTAATGTGAGTTTGCCTTCAAGAAATACCATCACGGTCTTTAACCCCCTACGGGATTTAACGCGAGCTGTTTGCTGGCGTAAAATCCGGCCTACACCAGCGAAAACTCGGATTGAATCGAGAGCGTGGGATGCGCGGATGTTTTTGTTTAACCCTCGCAACCCACGCTGAACATGGAGATAAAGTCAGCTAACCATTAGGATCTGTGTTTGCGCACTTTAGCACCGTAATATTTGCCTAGAGTCTCATAATCGCTACTATCTGTTACATTAGAGTTGCGAATGACCCATTATTTATAGTAATCTGGCGCACAGGTGTCCCTGGTGATCCACCATTTACACTCATTGGGATAACTTGTATGGGGAAATTTTATACAATGGTGTGTGTTTGTCATTTATACTATGTGGGATAATTTTTATTATATGGGGTAGTTGGTGTCATTTATACTATGGTGAATTTGTATATGGGTCTGGTTTGTCATTCTCTACTATGTGGTATGTTATTTTATATCTGTGTCATTTATTACTATGGGGACATTTTTAATTATATGCTTTGTGTGTTCATGTATCCTACGGTGGGCATTTTATTATAGAGGTATTTTTCATTTATACTTTGTGTGTCATTTTAATTACTATGGTGACAATTTATTATATGGAGGTGTGTGTCATTTATACTATGGGGGGGGACAATTATTATATGGGTGTATGTTTTTCGTTTATAATATGGGCGCATTTTATTATATGAAGTATTTTCATTTATACCTTTGGGGACAGTTTTATTGAAATCCGGGTTTGAGGGGGTATTTCTGCTAGGGGGACTTTCATTATACATCTGCTGGTAGACAGGTCCACATGTTTCCTCTCACTGTAAAGAAACCTTTCCTTTCCTACCAGCCATACCTTGACTATGGTCAACTAACTTGTAAATGTCCATTACTAACTGGGGTAAACTTGGTAAGTGAACATAGTGTTCGAGTCCCTGGCAGCAAGTGGATAAGAGGTGCACTCTGGAAAGGCCTGTACACACCATCCCCCAACCACACCAGGTAAAGTAATCACATAGAATTATAGAGGAGGGGGCTACTCTGGAACAATTTAAAAGATTTAATAAATCCTGTTGCTAGCCACATCCATTTGGGGGGGGGAGGAGGGGAAGGGCTGGTGTCCCTTCCTCAGGTGTCCAAAACGAAAAAGCTATTTAATGAACTTGCAATTATTACCACATCTGCTGCAAGACAGATCCCAGTTTCACGTTCTCCTCACTGTAAAGACAACCTTTTCTAAAGTTCTGGATGTACTGGAGGTTCTGACCTAACAAGTGTCCCTATGTACTGGGTTTCTTACCTACCAATTCCTGTGTACTGTGGTTTCTTACATAACAGTGTCTGTGTACTGGGGTTTCTTACCTACAGTGTCTGATTACTGGGTTTTCTTACCTACATTGTTTTGATGTCTGGGGTTTCTTACCGAACAGTGTTGATGTCTGGGGCTTCTTTTTACCTAACAGTGTTTTGAATGTACTGGGGGTTTCCTTACCTAACAGTGTCTATGTACTGGGGGTTTCAAAAAAAGTACCACAGTGGCTGATTAACTGGGGGTTCTTACCTAACATGTCTGATTACTGGGGTTTTCTTACCTAGACAGTGTCCTGAATGGTACTGGGGTTTCTTACCTAAAGTGTCTGATGTACTGGGGTTTTCTGACCGACCCTGTCTGATGTACTGGGGTTTCTACCTAACAGTTTCTGATGTACTGGGGTTTTCCTTTAGCCTAACAGTGTCTGATGTCACTGGGGTTTCTACCTAACAGTGTCTGATGTACTGGGGTTTCCTACCTAACATGTGTGTGATGGTTACTGGGGTTTTTTTACTTAAACAGTGTCTGATGTACTGGAGGTTTCTTACCTAACATGTCTCTGTACTGGGGTTTCTTACCTAACAGGTCAATGTACTGGGTTTCTTACATAACATGTTCTGAGTACTGGGGTTTTCTTACCTAACTGTCTGATGTACTGGGGTTTCTTAACCTAACAGTGTCTGGATGTACTGGTTTTCTACATAACAGTGGTCTGAATGTACTGGGGTTTCTTACCTAACAGTGTTTGGGTACTGGGTTTCTTACCTAACAGTGGTCCGATGTAACTGGGGTTTTCTTACCTAACACTGTCCTGATGTACTGGGTTTTCTTTACCTACAGTGTCTGATGTACTGGGGGTTTTCTTACCTCACGTGTCTGATTGTACTGGGTTTCTTGACCTAACACTGCTGATGGTACTGGGGTTTTCTTACCTAACAGTGTCTGATGTACTGGGTTTCTTACCCTAACAGTGGTCTGATGTTAACTGGGGTTTCTTACCTACAGTGTCTGATTAACTGGGTTTCTTACCTAACATGTCCTGATGTACTTGGGTTCTTTCTTAGCCTAACATGCTGATTACTGGTTCTTAACCTAACATGTTTGTGTCTGGGGTGTTCTTCACCTAACAGTGTCCAGATGTACTCGGTTTCTTACTAACCTGTCTGATTGTACGGGGTTTCTTACCTAAGTGTCGATGTACTGGGTTTTTTACCTAACAGGTCTATGTACTGGGTTTCTTACCTAACACTGTCTTATTACTGGTGTTCTTAAAACTAACAGTGTCTGATGTCTGGGGGGGTTCTTACCTAACAGTGTCTGAATTACTGGGGTTTCTTCTTTCGCCTAACAGTGTCTGAGTACTGGGTTTCTTACCTAACAGTGGTCTGATTACTGGGGTTCTTACCTAACAGTGGTTTGGATGTACTGGGTTTCTTACCTAACAGGGCCCCTGAATGTACTGGGGTTTCTTACCTCAGTGTCTGATGTACCTGTTGGGTTTCTTACCTAACCCTGTCTGATGTACGGGGGTTTCTACCTAACAGTGTCTGATTGTCTGGGGTTTCTTACCTAACAGTGTCTGATGTACTGGGGTTTCTTACCTAACAGTGTTTGGTGTACTGGGTTTTACTTACTACCAGTGTTTTGATGTACTGGGGTTGGCTTACCTAACATGTCTGATGTACTGGGTTTTCTACCTAACAGTGTCTGAGTGTACTGGGTTTCTTATTTCTTACTACAGTGTCTGATGTACTGGGTTTCTTACCTAACAGTGGTCTGAAGTACTGGGGTTTCTACCTAACAGTGTCTGAATTACTACTGGGGTTTTCCTTACCTAACTTGGTTTGATTACTGGGTTCTTACCAACGTAGTAGCTGCAAATCTTTAGCGTGTTTTCATAAAAAGATTGCAATCAAAAGTGGGTTGTGTGAGCACTCCTTGGGTATATTTATTATCATATAGCGGTATAATTTGACCCCCAAGGAAAAAAAACGCTGCTAATGTTCCCTTTTAATATGAAACTTTTCTGTAGAAGCGTTTTTTAACCTCTTATATTCTGGATTAATTGCTAGGTGTTTTACCATTGCTATTCAGGGGGCGAGACTTTAACTTTTTGATTGTTTGGGTGTGTTATCACATTTTCGACATTGCCAGAGAGCAGGTTATATCAATCTGTTGTCTGGCTTGGCTAAGACCGTGAAATCTCATTAATATTAAGTCTGCTTTGAATGCCTCCCACACATTTATCAAATGTTTTCTTTTGACTTAGACTTCCACAAGGTGAGTGCATCCCCACTTTTCACTCTTCTAAATAATGTCAAATAAATATCTAGACAGATATCACATTGAGCAAATTTTTATTGGTGAAATCATGGGATTAAAGGTTGATTTATTTATTATATTTAGTCCTCGTGGTAGGGTTACATTGTAGACCCAGCTTATGAGCCATGTACAGTAAGGAAAATGTTCATTTTTGTTACAGAAATGTGTATTTATTGCTTCTATCCCTAATGTAGGATCGTAAAGCTCTGTGTATCACTCGGGTTCTTATACTGGGTGACAGACACCCTGATGTGTATTGAGAGGGACAGATGATCTGGAAATTATTTGGGAGTCAAATAATTGGTATACAGCCAATTTTCACTTTTCCATGTTTTACAATACAAATTGTATATTGTGCTTATTTACATAGTAATTACACATAGTCTGTAGTAAAACACACACTGGGGCAAAGTTTCATTTCCAAATGTTCGTCAGTTTGAATAAAATATAAATATCATGGTCCTATTCTTATAGTATGTAAATGGAATTGGCAGTTGGTGACATCATGTGGTCTGAGTGATTTCAATGTCCCGTTGGAATGTTTTCCCCTATCACCTGCATGGGGGGACACAATTTTTTAGCAGTGACTGAATTTGTTCTAACAACATATTTGGTGCGAATGAAGATACGATATTACCCTATTCCTGTTACTTTTTGAGGACATTAGTGGCTATGGGAGTTTTAGTTCTCTGCTTAACATTTGATAATCCCTAACAAGAGACAATGGATGCCACCCCTAATGGCCCGTGGTTACTGTCTCATGTTTCCTAGATTCTAACCATTTTGAATTTATTTCTGCCTCCAGCTGCATCTTTCCCAATGGCTTTTTTTTGTTTTTGGTATTTTTTTGATCTATGTAGTTCTATTTGAGTTGTTTGAATATATTTCGTATCTTTTAATTCTTTGTTATCTTCCCTTATTTGGATCAGTCACTTCACAGGGGAAAACTTATGTACCAGTTCACACTCACTGTGAGCAAACTTGCATGTCCCAGTCCCTGTTGGCAAACTTTAATGCATCCGTCATACTCCCTATTTGCAAACTTGTATGTGGCCAGTCATTTGGGGCAAAACGTGAATAATACGCATTCCACATTCGACTGGGGCAGCACCCACAGCAAACTGCAATCAGACACCTACCCAGTGGAGATGGCTCTTCTTAACTAATATTGTGTGCAGAGGGAAAGGACTCAGTAAGTCTAACATCATGCATGCTACACGCTGGGCAAGAAGAAACATCGAGCCCTGACTGTCCTTAACCCAGCCTCAGGTTGGGTACATACTAACCCTCAAGCCCACAAGTTGGTTATAGATTTGGGATATAAACTATCCAAACCCCTGGATTCCAATCTGCAGGATTCCAACCTTCCAATTACCATTATATAAACTTTAAAAACTTTGACTTCCTCATGATGATTATTTTCTATATGGACTGATTTATAGAATGGAGAGGAACGGAATCGTGGCCAGACACCTGCTTTGACTCAGGAAAAACCGGGTTTCTCAAGATCATTTACGTTAAAGGTAAGTGAGTTTGCCTTCAAAGAAACGCCAATCAGGCTCATTTACCCAGACTTGCTATCACTGGTAAAAGTCCTATTCGAGTTCATATCATGTTCTTTAATATATAGGGGGCATTTTATTATAGAGGTATTTTCATTTATACTCTTGTGTGTCCATTTATAACTCATGATTTACAATATTATTAGATGGAGTGTGTGTCATTTATCTATTGGGGACATAAATAATTATATGGGTGTGTTGTGTCATTTATAATATTGGGGCAGTTTTATTATAGGGGTATTTCAGTTATACTTTGGGACATTTTATTATATGGGTTGGGGGTTATTTATACTATGGGGGACATTTAATGATATGGTAGATAATCCTAATACTATGTGGGGACATTTTAATTACTATGGGGAGACCCAACCCCTTTTGAAGGCACCGTGGGGTGGTTGTGGTTGATTCGCTAGATGGATCCCAACCCCTGGCCGAATACCCCTGTCGGGGTTGGTTGGCTTGATTCGCTATTCGCATCCCACCCTGACTGAAAGCACTTGAATGTTTTTGGGTTTGAATCCCAGAATCATCCCCCCCAGGCCAAACACACTGAAAGGTTGGTTGGTTGATTCGCTATATCGGTCCCAACCCAGGCCAACACCCCTTAGGTTTTGGTTGAGTGCCAGATCGGATCCCAGACCCCGTGTCTGAATTCACCTGTGAGTGTTGGGTTGATTCGCTGTTTCGGGTCCCAACCCCTTTTCTGGAACTCACTTGAAGGTTTTGGTTTGAATTTGCCAAGTTGGAATCCCAACCCCTAGATTACAATCTGCAGGATTTCAAACTTCCCGGAGTAACCGTTTTATGCCTTTGGAAAACTTTGACTTTCCCGTGATGATTATTTCTAGTGGACTGATTAGAGATAGCGGAGGAAACTGAATCGTCCAACACTCTGCTTGACTCAGGAACTGTGAGTTCTGAATTATCAATATTTAAATGTTAAAGGTAATGTGGTTTGCTTCAAAGAAACCCATCATGCTTCATTTACCCAGAGGCTGCTATCGCTGGTAAAAGTCCTATTTCGCATTCAATATCACGTGTCTTGATAAGATGGCGTGCATTTATTATAGAGGTATTTTTCATTTATACTTTTGTGTGTCATTTAGACTACGATGGACAGATTATTAATATGGAGGTGTGTGTCCATTTAATACGATTGGGGGACCCTATTATTATATGGGGTGGTGTGTGTCCCATTTATAATATGGGGGGGGGCATTTTAGGTTATAGGGTATTTTCATTTATACTTTGGGACATTTTTATTATATGGTGGGGGTTATTTATACTATGGGGGACATTTAAATTTGAATGGGTAGGATATGTCATTATACTATGTGGACATTTTCTTATATGGGGGATGAACCCCACACCCCTTTTTGAATGCACCTGGGGGGTTGGTTGATTCGCTAGATTGTATCCCACCCCTGGCCGAATTACACCTGTGGGGTGTTGGTTGATTCGCTATTCGGATCCACCCCGACTGAAACACTTGAAATGGGTGGTTGGTAGATCACCCTATCGTATGCCCAACCCGCCGGGCAAACACAACTGGCAAGGTTTTGTTGGTTGACTTTCGCTAGAATCGATCCCAACCCCAGGCCGAAACACACCTGTAGGGTTTTGTTTGAATTCGCCTATCTATCCAACCCCCGTCTGAATGCATCTTCTGTGGAGTGTTGGTTGATTCCTAGTTTCGGATCCCCCCCCTGCTGAACTCACTTGAAAGGTTGTTGGTTGATTTTTGGCCAGATTGGATCCCAACCCCCTAGATTACAATCTGCAGGATTCAACCTTCCGGTTACCGTTATTGACTTTGGAAAACTTTGACCTTTCCTTCCTCGATCATTATTTTCCTATCTGGACTGCTTAAGAGATGGAGAGGAAACTGAACAGACACTCTGCTTTGACACCTCTTGACTCAGGAAACGTGAGTTCTCGAATGGCATCTATGTATATTTTTATGTTTCAAAGCTGTAATGTTGACTTCAGAAATACCTCAGGCTCATTTACCCCAGGGTGCTTCGCCGTGCTGTGTGGCAGTAAGGCCCCTCCATAAACGCATGGACCTTGGGCAGTAAGTGTGGGGTAGCATGCATCCCCTCTACCTAGGCATGTTGGGTAAGCCCCAACCATATTCATGGCCCGTGGGCAGTAAGTGTGGGCAAGCATGCCTCCCCTCTACATAGGCCCTGTGGGCAGTAAGGGTGGGCAGCATGCCTCCCTTCTACAATAGGCCCGTGGGTAGTAAGTCCCCCCCCGTACGCATTGACCGGTTTGGGGGCAGTAAGTGTGGGCAGCATGCCTCCCCCTACATGGGCCCGTGGGCAGTAAGTTCCCCCCCCCCAACCTACGTAGGACCGTGTGCTAATTTTGGGCAGCATACCTCACCTCTACAAATAGGGCCCCTGGGCAGTAAGTCCCCCCCCGCCATGATACGCATGTACCTTTGGGGGCATTAAGTGTGGGCAGCATGCCCCCCCTCTACCTAGTGCCGTGGGCAGTACGTCCCCCCCATAAGCATGGAGCGGGACATTAAGTGTGGCCCAGCATGCCTCCCCTCTAAAAGGGCCTGTGGGCATAAGTCCCCCCATACGCATGGACCGGGTGGGCAGTAGTGTGGGCAGCATGCTCCCCTCTACATATGGCCCGGGGCTGTAAGTCCCAACCAATCACGTATGACCGTGGGGCTTAGTGTGGCACATACCGCACCTCTACCTATGGCCCCATGGGGCAGTAATCCCCCCGCATACACATGGACCGTTGGCAGTAAGTGGGGCAGCATGCCCCCCCTCTACATAAGGGCCCTTGGCAGTAAGTCCCCCCCATACGCATGACCGTGGGCCAGTACGTTGGCCAGCATGCCCCCCTCTACATAGGGCCTGTGGGCAGTAGTCCCCCTACATTACATTTGACTGTGACAGTTATTGTGGGCGCATCCCCCGCCTCTAAAATAGGCCTGGGGCCGTAAGGTCCCCCCCATACGCAGGGACCTGGGATAAGTGTTCGGCAGCATGCCTCCCCTCTACTAGGGCCCGTGGTCAGTACGTCCCACCATACACTGGACCGTGCATAAGTGTGGGCATCAATGCCCCCCTCTACAAGGGCCCGTGGGCAAGTAAGTCCCAACCTAACATATGGGCCGTGGGCAGTAATGTGTTGGCAGCATCCTCCTCGCCTCTACAAAGGGCCCTGAGCACTAAGTCCCCCCCATTAGCATGGACCGTGGGCAGTAAGTTTCGGCAGCATGCCCCGCCTCTACATAGGGCCTGTGGGCAGTAAGTCACCCCTAAACGGCCCCCCCATGGACCGTTGGCAGAAGTGTGGCAGCATGCCCCCCCTCTACGTAGGGCCCCGTGGCAGTAAATCCCCCCCCATATGCCATACTGTGATATAGTTAATAGTGTTAATACTGTTTTAACTAGAGTTTATGGGTTTTAATTGTTTGCCTTTACTTTTTATTTCCATAACAATGGAAAGCTTTTGACTAAAAATTTAACTAAATGACTGATTGAATTTGCCTGATTTTCTTAAACACCAAACATACTTTGCTTCAGATTCATTTTTTTTCATATTTCTCTTTCTTGAGCCAGATGTTGTAAAAAGGCAGTTCCTATGGTTAGGTTAGCTTTAGCTAGCAATTTGTTTAGGTTATAGGCTAAGGTGTAGACTAGTTAGGGTTAGTTAGGTCGCCTGCTGAAAGAGTCTACCTTGACGTGGTAGCCGGGCTTAACAAATCTTTTGGCCAAAATATTTTATTCTTCATTAATTATGTTAGCTGCAGAACATTTATTGCTCAGAGGCCAAACCCTAACGGGACACCCACTGTAAACCCCCTCCCCTATAGCCGGTTCCTTTGGGCAGTAGCCCCCCCATATGAAGGCTCTTGTACCGTAAGCCCCCCCATATGGCAGGGCATTGCCGTAAATTCCCCCCCAGTAGCATGGACCGTGGGCAGTAAGTGGGTGGGCAATCAGGCCTTCCCCTCTACATAGGGCGCCACGTTTGTCATAAGTCCTCCCCATACGCATTGAACCGAGTGGGGTGGCAGTAAGTGTGGGCTCATGCCTCCCACTTCACTAGGTCCCATGGGCAGTAAGTCCTCCCATACGCATGGACCTTGGGCCCATACTTGTGGGAAACAATGCTCCCCCTCTAAAGGGCCTTGGGCAAGTACGTCCCCCCCATACGCATGGGCCGTTTTCATCATGCCCCCCCTCTACTAGGCCCGTGGGGCACTAAATCCCAATCCCCCCTACGCAATCATGTGATACAGTTTTAGAATGTGTTTCTACGGTGTTAAAATCGAGTTTATGATTTTAATTGTTGTACCGCACTATTCTTTTATTTCATAATATTGAAAGCTTTAGACTAGCACGGATTTAAAACTAAATGACTTGGCTTGGATTTTCTTAAAAACCAAACATACTTTTGGCTTCAGATTTTTTTTTTTTTTTGTTTCATAGTTCTCTTTATTGCGATTGTCCCATTTGGGTTTTAGTTTGGTGGATTCTGGAGTCAGTACCAGTCGCACTTAACTATTGGCAAACATTGGTATGGGGAGCATTTTATACATGTGTGTCGTGCATTCCCATTTTATACTATGTGGGAAATTTTATTATTGGGGGAGTGTGTTTTTTATACCTAGTATGGGGGAGTGTGTGTCATTTATACTATGGGGGAGATTTTGTTAAATGGGTGTGTGTGTTTGTCATTTCTACTATGTGGGATATTTTACTTTATGTCTTTGTCATTTATACTATTGGGGACATTTTATTATATGGCTGTGTGTGTCATTTATAATATGGGGAGCATTTTATTATATATGTATTTTCATTTATACTTTGTGGGTCATTTATAATATGGTGGACAATTTATTATATGGAGGTTTGTGTCATATATACTGTTGGGGGACATATTATTATATGAGTGTGTGTCATTTATAATATGGGGGGCATTTTATTATAGGGGTATTTTCATTTATAATTTGGGGACATTTTATTATATGGGTGGGGGTTATTTATACTATGGGGGACATATTATTATATGGGTAGATGTGTCATATATACTATGTGGGACATTTTATTAAATGGGGATGAACCCAACGCAACTGAAGGTTGTTGGTTGATTCGCTAGATCGGATCCCAACGCCAGGCCGAACACACCTGTAGGGTTTTGGTTGATTCGCCAGATCGGATCCCAACCCCAGTCTAAATGCAACTGTGGATTGTTGGTTGATTCGCTAGTTCAGATACCAACCCCTTTGCTGAACTCACTTGAAGGTTGTTGGTTTATTCCCCAGATCGGATCCCAACCCTGGGCCGAACACACCTGTAGGGTTTTGGTTGTTTCGCCAGATCGGATCCCAACCCCCGGCTAAATACAACTGTGGAGTGTTGGTTGATTCGCTATTTCGGATCCCAACCCCTAATCTAAAAACACCTGAAGAGTGTTGCTTGATTCGCCAAATCGGATCCCAACCCTTGGCTGAAAGCTACCTGAAGGTTGTTGGTTGAATTCCCATATTTGGATCCTAAAACATGCGAATTCAACCTAGGGGTGTGGTTGATTCGCCAGATCGATCCCTCCTCTGTCTGATGCACCTTTCCCAGAGGGAAAGGATGCAGTAAGTCTAACACTGCATGCTACAATGCTGGCAAGAAGAACATCGGGCCCTTGACTGTCCTTACCCAGCTCAGGTTAGGTATAGGACTAACAGCCTCAAACCAACAAGTTGATAAGATGTTTGGGATATAAACTATCCAAACCCCTAGATTTCCAATCTGCAGGATTTCAACCTTCCGGATTACCATTATATGACTTGGAACTTTGACTTTCCTCGTGATGATTATTCCTCATGGACTGATTAGAGATAGAGAGGAAACTGAAGCTGGCCAGACACTCTGCTTTGACTCAGGAAACTGTGAGTTCTCAAATGATCATATTTAATTTTTAATGTTAAAGGTAATGTGAGTTTGCCTTCAAGGAAATACCATCAGACTCTTTACCGAGGCGCTATCTCTCTGGGTAAAAGTCCGTTCGCGGTTCAATATCACAGTTCGCAAATGTGAGATTTACCCACTACGGGATATTAATACTTTGTGTGTCATTTATACTATGATGGACAATTTATTATATGGAGGTGTGTGTCTTTATACTATTGGGGACATATTATTATATGGTGTATGTTTTCGTTTATAACATGGGGGGCATTTTATTTTATGGGTGGAGGGGGGTGAGGTATTTATGCATGGGGAAATTCATTATACATCACTACGGAAGACAGTCCACCGTTGTCACCTTTCTCACTGTAAAGAAACCTTTCCTACAGCCATACTTGCTATGGGCAACCTTTATGTACCAGTTACTGGGGTAAACTTGTATGTGTAACAAGTAGTGTAGAGTCCTGGCAGAAGTGATAAGAGCTGCACTCTGAAAAGCCTGTACCACCAGCACAGCACCCAGGTAGTATCACATTAATTTATAGAGAGGGGCATAACATTTTGGAGGGTCTGTGTCCCCTTCCTCAGGTGTAACCAAAACGAAAAGCTTTTAATGAACTTGCAATTACCACATCTGCTGCAAGACAGATCCACAGTTTCACAGTTCTCACTGTAAAGACACCTTTTCTAATAGTGTCTGATGTACTGGAGGTTCTGAAACCAATGTCTGATGTACTGGGGTTTCTTACCTAACAGTGTCGATGTACTGGGTTTCTTACCTAACACTGTCTGATGTTCTAGGGTTTTCTTACCTAACACTGTCTGATGTACTGTGGTTTCTTACCTACAGTGTCTGATGACTGGGGTTCTTACCTAACAGTGTTTGGTGTCACTGGGGTTTCTTCTACCTAACAGTGTCTGATGATGGGGTTTCTTACCTAACAGTGTCTGATGTACTGGGGTTTCTTACCTAACAGTGTCTGATGTACTGGGGTTTCTTACCTAACAGTGTTTGGTTGTACTGGGGTTTCTTACCCAACAGAGTTTGATGTACTGAAGGTTCTGACCTAACAGTGTCTGCTGGACTGAAGGTTCTGACATAACAGTATCTGCAAATCTTTAGCATTGTTTCATAAAAAGATGCAATTAAGAGTGGGTTGTGTGAGCACTCCTTGAGGATATTTATAATTACATATAGCGGTACTAATTTGACCCCCATGAAAAAACGCTTGCTAATGTTCCCTTTAATATGAAACTTTTCTTTAGAAAGCGTTTTTACCCTCTTATATATCTGGGAAATTATTTTAGGTTTTACCATTGCTAGTCAAGGCAGGACTTAAATTTATTGATTGGTTGGGTGTTTATCACATTTATAGGGTATTAGCAGTCTCACTGAGATAGATTGTCCAGGAGGAATGCAGGGTGTAGATAGGCCAGTGGTGGGTGGAAAGGGGGGTGGGGCTAGCATAGGGGATAGGGAGGAATGTGTATCAAAGTGTACGAATAAATTACAGGATCATAATCTAAAATGTATGTTTGCAAATGCGAGAAGCCTGGCTGACAAAATGGGTGAAATTGGAAATGATGGCATTGAATGAAAATATGATGTAATAGGTATAGCAGAAACGTGGTTGAACAGTTCTCACGACTGGGCTGTAAATATAGAAGGATATGCCTTGTTTAGGCAGGACAGAAAAAAAAGGAAAGGGGAGGAGTAGTGTGTATAGTTGAAAAAGAATTGAAGCCAAATTAAAGAAGAGATAGCTGGTGATATGGATGATAAATGTGAGGCATAATGGGTGGAATTAGGCAACAGGAAAGGGGGTAATGTCATTGTTGGTGTCCTGCTATAAGCCCCAAATGCTAGCAGAGAGGAGGTGAGTCAACTTCATATCATTGGCAAGGGCTGCAAGTTTGGGGAGTGTGCTCATTATGGGGGACTTCAATTACCCTGACATTGATTGGTGTGGTGGAACTGCCATCACAGAAAAAGGCGATGAGTTCCTGAATTTGCTGCAGATAATTTTCTCTCACAGGTGGTTGAGGTTCCTACTAGAAAAGGAGCTCTGTTGGATCTGGTAATATCTAACATTGTGAGCGCATTATATATATAAAGGTAACTGGAGGCTTAGGGAATAGTGACCATGAAATAGTGGCATTGGACTTTGTTATCGAAAGGAAAAAGTGCGCTGGGTTAACAAAGACATTTAATTTCAGGAAAGCAAATTTTCCCAGTTAAAAGCAGCTCTTCAGAATGTCAACTGGGAATGTATTATCAGGTAAAGGTATGAACAGAAGTGGACTGTGTTCAAGGGGTATTTTAAGCCAGTTCACATCTAAATTTATACCCTTGGGAAATAAATGTAAAAAAAATAATCCGCGCCCAGTGGCTGAATTCTGATGTAAAGGCAAATGGAAAGGAAGAAAAAGGCATTTAAAACCTTTAAGGCCGAGGGAACGGAAAGGGCCTTTAGGGAGTATAAAAACTGTAACAAGGAGTGTAAGAAAGCAATCAAACTAGCTAAAATTAATAATGAAGTTAGGATAGACTGAAGAAAGCATCATTAAGCCTAAACATTTTTTTAAGTATATAATAGTAGAAGATGAGGACTGAGAATGTGGCACCATTAATTAATGGGGATAAGTTAGTTACGGAGGATGGCGAAAAGCAAATGTCTTGAATATTTTTTTTTCTCTGTGTACACATATAGAAGATCCAAGTACAGAATATATAGAGTATAGTAGCAATAAAGGTATACAAGATTCAGTTCACTTTGGTTAACCGAGGATATGGTACAGAAAGAACTAAATAAGGTTAATATTAGTAAATCTCCTGACCGGATAAAATACATCCTAGGGTACTTAGGGAGCTAAGTTCAGTTTTATCTAGGCCATTGTTTCTTATTTTTGCTGATTCCCTCATGTCCGGTGGTGTGCCTCTGGATTGGAAAAAGGCTGATGTTATTCAAATATTCAAAAAGGGTAGTCGTTCACAGCCGGGTAATTACAGGCCTGTAAGTTTACTTCAGTGGTGGAAGATCCTGGAAAGTTTAATAAGGGATCATGTCTAGAGTATGTTTCAAGGACTGACATATAAGTAGTAACCAGCATGGATTTAGGAGGAATAGATCTTGTCAAACTAACTTGCTTGGCTTTATGAGGAAGTAAGTAGAAATTTAGACTCGGTAGCAGTAGATGTAGTTTACTTGGATTTTGCAAAGCTTTTGATACAGTCCCCCATAGGCGACTAATGAATAAGCTAAGGTCTGTTGGTCTCGGGAGTCACATTTGTACATGGATGAAAATTGGTTTAAGAAAAGGATGCAGAGATTAGTTGTTATGGGGCTTTCACATTATGGACTAAAGTGCTAAGTGGGGGTGCCACGGGTTCTGTGTTGGGGCCGCTTCTATTTAATCTATTTATTAATGATTTGGAAGTGGGTATTGTCAGCAAGGTTTCTGTGTTTGCTGACGACACAAAACTTTGTCGACCATTAAAAACTTCAGAGGATGTGCAATCGTTGCAAGGGGATCTAGATAGATTATCACATTGGGGCTGCTAAGTGGCAGATGAAATTCAATGTTGATAAATGTAAGGTGATGCATTTTGGACTTAAAAATACTGTGCTACTTATACTATAATGGCTCTGTGTTGAGTGAATCCCGTTGGAAAGGGATCTTGGAGTTTTGGTGGATAAACAAACTTAAGGTAGCAAGAGTGCCAGGGGCAACAGCCAGAGCCCAGCATGGTTTGTCTTGTATAAAGCGAGGTATGGATCAAGGGAGGAAAATGTAATTCTCCCTCTTTACAAAGCATTGGTAAGGCCTCATTGTGAAAGCATAGTGTCTTTGGAATCCTGTGTACAAAAAGGACATTTTGAAATGGAAAGGGTTCAGAGAAGGGCAACCTAAATTAATAAGGGATTGGGGGAGCTTGAATATGAAGAGAGTCTGGAAAACTTACAATTATGTACGCTGGAGAAAAGGCGCTTGGTGGGGATATGATTACTGTGTATAAATACATTAATGGCCATACAATAAACTATCTGGGGCAATTGTTCACCAAGAGAACATGTCAAAGGAACACGAGGACATCCCTTAAGACTTGAAGAAAAAAGGTTTAGGCTTCAAGCTCGGAAAGGGTTTTTCACTGTGAGAACGGTAAGCTATGGAACTGTCTTCCAGTGGACGTTTGTAATGGCAGGTTCCTTGGTCAGTTTAAAAAAAAAAGCTGATGAGTTTCTGCAACAAGGAATGTTGCAAGTTACTGGTATTGATACATAAAGTAGAGTTGATCCAGGGAAATTTCGATTGCCACTTGGAGTCAGGAAGGAATTTTTTCCCCTTCATAAATTTGGTGGGGGTTTTTGCCTTCTCGGATCAACAGTTAGCAGAAATGAGTGATATTGCTAGATGGGTTGGACTGGATGGACGTATGTCTTTATTCAACCTCAAATACTATACTATACTATACTATAGGACATTTGCCAGAGAGCAGGTTTATATCAATCTTGTCTGTGATTGGCTGAAGACAATGATCTCATTAATATTAAGTTGCTTTGAATGACATCACACAAACATTTATCAAATTTTCATTTTGACTTTAGACTTTCAAGGTGAGTGCAGCTCCCACTTTCACTCTTCTAAATAATGTAAAATAATAATATAGACAGATAAATCACATTGAGAAAATGTTTATAGTAGAAATCATGGGATTAGGTTTGATTTATTTATTTTATGTCTAATCCTGTGGTAGGTACATTGATAGACCCTCTTATGAGCCATGTACAGGTAGAAATGTCAGTTTGTTAACTAGAAATGTGTATTTATTGCTTCTATCCCTAATGTAGATCAGGAAAGCTCTGTGTATTAATTGGGTTCTTTATACTGGGACAGGACACCCTGATGTGTTTGAGAGGGACAGAGATCTGGAAATATTGGCAGTCAATGAATTGAACAGCCATTTCACTTTTCCATGTTTTACAATAAAAAATTGTATATTGTGCTATTTACATAGTAATTACACTATAGTCTGAAGTAAAACACACAACGGCAGGAAGTTTAATTTCCAAATGTGCGTCACGTTTGAATAAATAGAAATATCATGGGTCATTCTTATAGTAAGGTATGGAAATGGCAGTTGGTGACATCATGGGCTGAGTGATTAATGTCGTTGGAATGTTCCACTATCACCTGCATGGGGAGGACACAATTTTTAGCAGCAATGATTTGTTCTGAAAAACAATATTTGGTGCAGAATGAGAGATACGGTATGTAACCTATTCCTGTTACTTTTAGGAGATTTTAGTGGCTATTGGGAGTTTTAGTTCTGCTACATTTGATAATCCTAACAAGAGACAATGGATCACACCCCTAATGGCCATTTACTGTATATGTTCTAGATTCTCACAATGTTGAAGTTATTTCTGTCCATCAGCTGCATTTAGTCCCAATGCTTTTTTTGTTTTTGGGGTATTATGTTTTGAGCTATGTAGTTCTCATTGAGTGTTTGAATATTTTCTGTATATTTTAATTCTTTTTTTAATCTTCTCAGTTATTGGATCAGTCACAGAGGCAAACATCTCTGTACCAGTCACATTCACAGGGGGAAAACTTGTATGTACCAGTCAACTCACTGTGGGCAAACTTGCATGTACCAGTCACTGTTGGCAAACTTGTATGTATCAGTCATACTTACTATTTGCAAACTTGTATGTGCCAGTCATTGGGGGCAAACTTGAATATACCAGTCACATTCACCTGGGGGCAGCACCCATGCAACTGCAGCAGGACACCTACCACAGTGGAGAGGGCTCTTCTGACTATAATTGTGTGCAGAGGGGAAAGCACTCAGTAAGTCTAACACTGCATGCTACAACTACAACGGGCAAGAAGAACATCGAGCCCGGTGACTGTCCTTACCCAGCTCAGGTTGGGTACAGAACTAACAGCCTCAAGCCAACAAGTTGGTTATAGATGTTTGGGATATAAACTTATCCCAACCCCTGGATTCCTCTGCAGGATTTCAACCTTCCAGATTACCAGTATATTACGTACTGATTATAGAGATGGAAGGAACTGAATCTGGCCAGACACTCTGCTTTGACTCAGGAAAACCGTGAGTTCTCAAGATCATTTTAATGTTAAAGTTAATGTGAGTTTGCCTTCAAAGAAACGCCATCAGGCTCATTTACCCAGGGCTGCTATCGCTGGGTAAAAGTCCTATTCGCAGTTCAATATCACGTGTCATTTATAATATGGGGGGCATTTTATTATAGAGGTATTTTCATTTATACTTTGTGTGTCATTTATACTATGATGGACAATTTATTATATGGAGGTGTGTGTCATTTATACTATTGGGGGACATATTATATGGGTGTGTCATATATAATATGGGGGGGCATTTTATTATAGGGGTATTTTCATTTATACTTTGGGGACATTTTATTATATGGGTGGGGGGTTATTTATGCTAAGGGGGACATTTTATTATATGGGTAGATGTGTCATATATACTATGTGGGACATTTTATTATATGGGGATGAATCCAACCCCCTTTTGAATGCACCTGGGGGTGTTGGTTGACAGACACTCTTCTTTGACTCAGGAAACTGTGAGTTCTCGAATGATCATATTGAATTTTTAATGTTAAAGGTAATGTTTGCCTTCAAGGAAATACCATCAGGCTCATTAACCCAGAGGCGCTATCTCTCTGCCCGTGGGCAGTAAGTCCCCCCCATACGCATGGACTGTGGGCAGTAAGTGTGGGCAGCATGCCTCCCCTAGTAAGTCCCCCCATTAGCATGGACCGTGGGCAGTAAGTGTGGGAAGCATGCCCCCCCACTACATAGGGCCTGTGGGCAGTAAGTCCCCCCCATACGCATGGACCATGGGCAGTAAGTGTGGGCAGCATTCTCCCCTCTACATAGGGCCCGTGGGCAGTAAGTCCCAACCATACGTATGGACCGTGGGCAGTAAGTGTGGGCAGCATGCCTCCCCTCTCCATAGGGCCTGTGGGCAGTAAGTCCCCCCCATTAGCATGGACCGTGGGCAGTAAGTGTGGGCAGCATGCCCCCCCTCTACATAGGGCCTGTGGGCAGTAAAGTAAAGTAAGTCCCCCATACGCATGGGCAGTGGGCCAGTAAGTAGTAAGTGTGGGCAGAATGCCCCCCCCCTCTACATAGGGCCCGTGGGCAGTAAATCCCCCCCATACGCATAATGTGATATACTGTTTTAATAGAGTTTATGGGTTTTAATTGTTTACACTCTACTTTTATTTCATAATATTGAAAGCTTTAGACTAAAAGATTTAACTAAATGACTTGGCTGGATTTCTTAACCAAACATACTTTGCTTCAGATTTTTTTTTTTATTTCATATTTCTCTTTATTGAGATTGTCCCTTTGCTTAGTTGGTGGATTCTGGAGCAGTACCAGTCGCACTTACTATTGGCAAACTTGTATGGGGAGCATTTTATTACATGGGTGTGTGCATGTCATTTATACCATGTGGGAAATTTTATTATATGGGGGAGTGTGTGTCATTTATACTATGGGGGAGATTTTGTTAAATGGGTGTGTGTGTTTGTCATTTCTACTATGTGGGATATTTTACTTTATGTCTGTGTCATTTATACTATTGGGGACATTTTATTATATGGCTGTGTGTGTCATTTATAATATGGGGAGCATTTTATTATAGAGGTATTTTCATTTATACTTTGTGGTTCATTTATACTATGGTGGACAATTTATTATATGGAGGTTTGTGTCATATATACTGTTGGGGGACATATTATTATATGGGTGTGTGTGTCATTTATAATATGGGGGGCGCTTTATTATAGGGGTATTTTCATTTATACTTTGGGGACATTTTATTATATGGGTGGGGGTTATTTATACTATGGGGGACATTTTATTATATGGGTAGATGTGTCATATATACTATGTGGGACATTTTATTAAATGGGGATGAACCCAACCCCCTTTTGAATGCACCTGGGGGTGTTGGTTGATTCGCTAGATCGGATCCCAACCCCATGCCGAATACACCTGTGAGGTATTGGTTGATTCGCTAGTTTGGATCCTAACCCCTGACTGAATGCACTTGAAGGTTTTTCGTTGATTCGCCAGATTGGATCCCAACCCCGGGCCAAACGCAACTGAAGGTTGTTGGTTGATTCGCTAGATCGGATCCCAACGCCAGGCCGAACACAGCTGTAGGGTTTTGGTTGATTCGCCAGATCGGATCCCAACCCCAGTCTAAATGCAACTGTGGGTTGTTGGTTGATTCGCTAGTTCGGATACCAACCCCTTTGCTGAACTCACTTGAAGGTTGTTGGTTTAATCGCCAGATCGGATCCCAACCCTGGGCCGAACACACCTGTAGAGTTTTGGTTGTTTCGCCAGATCGGATCCCAACCCCTAGCTAAATACAACTGTGGAGTGTTGGTTGATTCGCTATTTCGGATCCCAACCCCTAATCTAAAAACACCTGAAGAGTGTTGCTTGATTTGCCAAATCGGATCCCAACCCTTGGCTGAAAGCTCCTGAGGGGTGTTTGTTGATTCGCTAGTTCGGATCCCAACCCCTGGCAGAATTTACCTGTGGGGTGTTGGTTGATTCACCAGATTGGATCCTAACACCCGTCTTAATTCACCTTAGGGGTGTTGGTTGATTCGCCAGATCGGATCCCATCCTCTGTCTGAATGCACCTTTCCCAGAGGGAAAGGATGCAGTAAGTCTAACACTGCATGCTACAACGCTGGGCAAGAAGAACATCGGGCCCGTGACTGTCCTTACCCAGCTCAGGTTAGGTACAGGACTAACAGCCTCAAACCAACAAGTTGGATTATAGATGTTTGGGATATAAACTATCCAAACCCC
Organism: Hymenochirus boettgeri; assembly: GCA_019447015.1. NCBI lineage: Eukaryota > Metazoa > Chordata > Amphibia > Anura > Pipidae > Hymenochirus > Hymenochirus boettgeri. Next base: position 225,929,997 of record CM033469.1, read on the forward strand.
TGGATTCCAATCTGCAGGATTTTAACCTTCCGGATTACCATTATATGACTTTGAAAACTTTGACTTTCCTTGTGATGATTATTCCTCGTGATGATTATTTCTCGTGGACTGATTAGAGAGAGAGAGGAAACTGAAGCTGGCCAGACACTCTGCTTTGACTCAGGAAAGCGTGAGTTCTCAAATGATCATATTTAATTTTTAATGTTAAAGGTAATGTGAGTTTGCCTTCAAGGAAATACCATCAGACTCATTTACCCAGAGGTGCTATCTCTCTGGGTAAAAGTCCTGTTCGCGGTTCAATATCACGTTCGCAAATGTGAGATTTACCCACTACGGGATATTAACGCCAGCTGTTTATACCAAAGGGGAGATTTAGTTATATGGGTGTGTATGTTTGTCATTAATACTATGTGGGATATTTTATTTTATGTCTGTGTCATTTTTACTATTGGGGACATTTTATTAAATGGCTGTGTGTGTCATTTATAATATGGGGGGCATTTTATTATTTAGGTATTTTCATTTATACTTTGTGTGTCATTTATACTATGATGGACAATTTATTATATGGGGGTGTGTGTCATTTATACTATTGGGGGACATATTATTATATGGGTGTATGTTTTCGTTTATAACATGGGGGCATTTTATTATAAGAGTATTTTCATTTATACTTTGGGGACATTTTATTATATGGGTGGAGGGGGGGTATTTATGCTATGGGGAAATTTCATTATACATCTACTGGAAGACAGGTCCACAGTTTCACCTTTCTCACTGTAAAGAAACCTTTCCTACCAGCCATACTTGCTATGGGCAACCTTGTATGTACCAGTTACTGGGGTAAACTTGTATGTGTAACAAGTAGTGTAGAGTCCTGGCAGAAGTGATAAGAGGTGCACTCTGGAAGGCCTGTACCACACCAGCACACCAGGTAAGTATCACATAGAATTATAGAGAGGGGCATACTCTGGAACAATTTAAAAGATTTAATAAATACTGTGCTGAAGCCACATAACATTTTGGAGGGTCTGTGTCCCCTTCCTCAGGTGTAACCAAAACGAAAAAGCTATTTAATGAACTTGCAATTACCACATCTGCTGCAAGACAGATCCACAGTTTCACAGTTCTCACTGTAAAGACACCTTTTCTAATAGTGTCTGATGTACTGGAGGTTCTGACCTAACAATGTCTGATGTACTGGGGTTTCTTACCTAACAGTGTCTGATGTACTGGGGTTTCTTAAATAACAGTGTTTGTTGATGTACGGGGTTTCTTACCTAACAGTGTCTGATGTACTGGGGTTTCTTACATAACAGTGTTTGATGTACTGGGGTTTCTTACCTAACAGTGTCTGATGTACTGGGGTTTCTTACCTAACAGTGTTTGATGTACTGGGGTTTCTTACATAACAGTGTTTGATGTACTGGGGTTTCTTACCTAACAGTGTCTGATGTACTGGGGTTTCTTACCTAACAGTGTTTGATGTACTGGGGTTTCTTACCTAACAGTGTCTGCAAATCTTTAGCATTGTTTCATAAAAAGATGCAATCAAAAGTGGGTTGTGGGAGCACTCCTTGGGGATATTTATAATTACATATAGCGGTACTAATTTGACCCCCATGAAAAAACGCTTGCTAATGTTCCCTTTAATATGAAACTTTTCTTTAGAAAGCGTTTTTACCCTCTTATATATCTGGGAAATTATTGTAGGTTTTACCATTGCTAGTCAACGCAGGACTTAAATTTATTGATTGGTTGGGTGTTTATCACATTTATAGGACATTTGCCAGAGAGCAGGTTTATATCAATCTTGTCTGTGATTGGCTGAAGACAATGATCTCATTAATATTAAGTTGCTTTGAATGACATCACACAAACATTTATCAAATATTTCATTTTGACTTTAGACTTTCAAGGTGAGTGCAGCTCCCACTTTCACTCTTCTAAATAATGTAAAATAATAATATAGACAGATAAATCACATTGAGAAAATGTTTATAGGTAGAAATCATGGGATTAGTTTTGATTTATTTATTATTATGTCTAATCCTGTGGTAGGTACATTGATAGACCCATCTTATGAGCCATGTACAGGTAGAAAATGTCAGTTTGTTAACTAGAAATGTGTATTTATTGCTTCTATCCCTAATGTAGATCAGGAAAGCTCTGTGTATTAATTGGGTTCTTATACTGGGTGACAGGACACCCTGATGTGTATTGAGAGGGACAGAGATCTGGAAATATTGGCAGTCAATGAATTGTAACAGCCATTTTCACTTTTCCATGTTTTACAATAAAAAATTGTATATTGTGCTATTTACATAGTAATTACACTATAGTCCTGTAGTAAAACACACAACTGGGCAGGAAGTTTCATTTCCAAATGTGCGTCGGTTTGAATAAATAGAAATATCATGGGTCTATTCTTATAGTAAGGTATGGAAATGGCAGTTGGTGACATCATGTGGCTAAGTGATTTCAATGTCAGTTGGAATGTTCCACTATCACCTGCAATGGGGACACACACATATTTTTAGCAGTGAAATGATTTATTCTGAAAACAATATTGGTGCAGAATGAGAGATATGGTAGTAACCTATTCCTGTTACTTTTAGGAGATTTTAGTGGCTATTGGGAGTTTTAGTTCTGCTACATTTGATAATCCTAACAAGAGACAATGGATGCACACCCCTAATGGCCATTTACTGTATATGTTCTAGATTCTCACAATGTTGAAGTTATTTCTGCCTCCAGCTGCATTTTAGTCCCAATGCTTTTTTTGTTTTTTGGGGTATTGTTTTGAGCTATGTAGTTCTATTTGAGTGTTTGAATATATTTCTGTATATTTTAATTCTTTTTTAATCTTTCCAGTTATTGGATCAGTCACAGAGGCAAAACATCTCTGTACCAGTCACATTCACAGGGGGAAAACTTGTATGTACCAGTCACACTCACTGTGGGCAAACTTGCATGTACCAGTCACTGTTGGCAAACTTGTATGTATCAGTCATACTTACTATTTGCAAACTTGTATGTGCCAGTCATTGGGGGCAAACTTGAATATACCAGTCACATTCACTGGGGGCAGCACCCATGCAACTGCAGCAGACACCTACCACAGTGGAGAGGGCTCTTCTGACTAATAAATTGTGTGCAGAGGGAAAGCACTCAGTAAGTCTAACACTGCATGCTACAACGCTGGGCAAGAAGAACATCGAGCCCGTGACTGTCCTTACCCAGCTCAGGTTGGGTACAGAACTAACAGCCTCAAGCCAACAAGTTGGATTATAGATGTTTGGGATATAAACTATCCCAACCCCTGGATTCCAATCTGCAGGATTTCAACCTTCCAGATTACCATTATAGGACTTTGAAAACTTTGAATTTCCTCATGATGATTATTTTCTATATGGACTGATTATAGAGATGGAGAGGAAACTGAATCTGGCCAGACACTCTGCTTTGACTCAGGAAACCGTGAGTTCTCAAGATCATTTTTAATTTCGCCAGATCGGATCCCAACCCCCGTCTTAATGCATCTGTGGAGTGTTGGTTGATTCGCTAGTTCGGATCCCAACCCCTTTGCTGAACTCACTTGAAGGTTGTTGGTTGATTTGCCAGATTGGATCCCAACCCCTAGATTCCAATCTGCAGAATTTCAACCTTCCGGATTACCGTTATATGACTTTGAAAACTTTGACTTTCTTCGTCATGATTATTTTCTATATGGACTGATTAGAGATGGAGAGGAAACTGAAGCTGGCCAGACACTCTACTTTGACTCAGGAAACTGTGAGTTCTCGAATGATCATATTTAATTTTTAATGTTAAAGGTAATGTTTGCCTTCAAGGAAATACCATCAGTTTCATTAACTCAGAGGCGCTATCTCTCTGCCCGTGGGCAGTAAGTCCCCCCCATACGCATGGACTGTGGGCAGTAAGTGTGGGCAGCACGCCCCCCCTCTACATAGGGCCCGTGGACAGTAAGTCCCCCCCATACGCATGGACCGTGGGCAGTAAGTGTGGGCAGCATGCCCCCCCTCTACATAGGGCCCATGGGCAGTAAGTCCCCCCCATACGCATAATGTGATATAGTTAGAATAGTTTTATTTGAGTTTATGGGTTTTAATTGTTTGCACTTTACTTTTATTTCATAATATTGAAAGCTTTTGACTAAACGATTTAACTAAATGACTTATTGAATTTGCCTAGATTTCTTAACCAAACATACTTTGCTTCAGATTTAATTTTTTTTCATATTTCTCTTTATTGAGCCAGATGTTTCCTATGGTTAGGTTAGCTTTAGTTAGCATTTGTTAGGTTAGGCTAGGTTAGACAAGTAAGTTAGTTAGGTCCCTGCTAAAAGAGTCTACCTTGACCTGGTAGCAGGGCTTAAAAATCTTTTGGCCAAAATATTTTATTCTTCATTAATTATGTTGAGACTGCAGATACAGTTTTGCTCAGATAGCAAAAACCCTAGAGACACCCCTGTAACCCCCTCCTATATGCAGGGCCCTTGGGCAGTAGCCCCCCCCATATGCAGGGCCCTTGGAAAGTACGTCCCACCATATGCAGGGCCCGTGGGCAGTAAGTCCCCCCCATACACATGGACCATGGGCAGTAAGTGTGGGCAGCATGCCTCCCCTCTACATAGGGCATGTGGGCAGTAAGCCCCAACCATATACATGGACCGTGGGCAGTAAGTGTGGGTAGCATGCATCCCCTCTACATAGGGCCCGAGGGCAGTAAGTCCCCCCATATGCATAGACCGTGGGCAGTAAGTGTTGGCAGCATGCCCCCCTCTACATAGGGCCCATGGGCAGTAAGTCCGAACCATACGTATGGAATGTGGGCAGTAAGTGTGGGCAGCATGCCTCCCCTCTACATAGGGCCCGTCGGCAGTAATGCCCAACTATACGTATGGACAGTAGGCAGTAAGTGTGGGCAGCATGCCTCCCCTCTACAGAGGGCCCGTAGGCAGTAAGTCCCCCCATACGCATGGACCGTGGACAGTAAGTGTGGGCAGCATGCCTCCCCTCTACATAGGGCCCATGTGCAGTAAATTCCCCCATTAGCATGGACCGTGGGCAGTAAGTGTGAGCAGCATGCCCCCCCACTACATAGGGCCAGTGGGCAGTAAGTCTTCCCCATACGCATGGACCGTGGGCAGTAAGTGTGGGCAGCATGCCTCCCCTCTACATAGGGCCCGTGGGCAGTAAGTCCCCGCATTAGCATGGACCGTGGGCAGTAAGTGTGGGCAGCATGCCCCCCTCTACATACGGCCCGTGGGCAGTAAGTCCCCCCTTTAGCATGGACCGTGGGCAGTAAATGTGGGCAGCATGCCCCCCTCTACATATGGCCTGTTGGCTGTAAGTCGCCCCCATACGCATGGACCGTGGGCAGTAAGTGTGGGCAGCATGCCTCCCCTCTACATAGGGCCCGTGGGCAGTAAGTCCCAACCATACGTATGGACCGTGGGCAGTAAGTGTGGGCAGCATGCCTCCCCTCTTACATACACGTTTGCCCACAGGGAGTGAGATTGGTACATAGAAGTTTTCCCACAGTGACTGGTACTTAGAAGTTTGTACACAGAGACTGCTACATAGAAGTGTGCACACAGTGAGTGTACCTGGTACATACACGTTTGCTCACAGGGACTAATATAAAAGGAAGGATTAGGACACAGTAGAGACACTTAAATTGCATTTATCACTTAAATTGCATTTATCACAGTAGAGACACACCTAGGTACTGCAGCACTTGCAGTTCTTGCTCTTCCTTTTTTTTATTCTTACAGCCGGCCCCATGCACTCAGGTTGCCTTGTGGGTAATCTGGGCTGGGTTAGATCATGATCAAGGCTTATAAACCAGGAAAACATAAAGAATGTAGGATTATTGTAGTAGGACAACATGCTCTTTATTTGCTATCAAAAGCTTCAAAACCAATAGGTATCTTGTTTGTCTTATTTATTCCATGCTTTGCTGGGTAGGTAAAACAAACAAACCTTCATGCTGCATCCATAGCCAGGAAATTCAGTAAGGTAGATAGTTCAAAATACAGAAGATTGGAGATGCCTTTTGGAAAATACATAGTAACATAGTAATGGAGGTTGACTAAAGATGTCTGCGCGTCCCTGGGTGAATCTCACCCGCATGTAAGTATTTAACATCAGCTATTAGCAACAGCCGGGCAGCCCCTGGTAAATTTGTTTGCGATGGCTGTGCGAGTGCCTCTTCCGGTACTCACGCAGCCGCCACAAAGCGAGACTTAATGTTGCGCTAACCGATTGTAAAACGGTTAGCGTGACATTAAGAGCTAAAAGTTTTCTTTTACTCATTTAAAGTATTTTATTCTTCTTTAAGTTTTGTTGTTGCCATACCAATATTATTTGTCAGCTTCAGGTGGGTTAACCAAGAAGCATTTGACCTTTGTCATTATGCTATAAAGTTAGTCAACTTCAAAGTCTCAGCTGAAATTTTTAATCTCAGGAATAACTTGGCGCGAACAATTGAAACATTGAGTTACAGCATTTTTATACCTGTTCTTTAGTTTCCTTTAATTATTTTGCCCTCGGCTCTGGAAAACTTTCTGCAGATGCCAATTCTTCTATTGCTAATTTACAAATCAGAGATTTTATGAGAGCTTGGAACATACTGACATAATCAAACCACATTTATTTCACCGTAAACTGAAAGTGCAATGAATCTTTCAATCATTGTGCAAAACTTCAGTGTAATCTCAAATAAAAAATAATATTAATGACTGTGACAAATTTGCATGGGCAAAAAGTAGTATAATAAATATATAATAAGATTATTTTGGCCGTATTTATAAAGACGTGGTTACACAAGGGCTTTACCTATCATTTGTCTATATGCTATATATATAAAATTCCTTGTTCCTGGGATTGGTTTCTAGTTGTGAGTAAAGCTGAGCAATGAACTTTCTAGTCCCCCCTATCTATCAAATTAGAAGTTTGTGATTGGTGGCCATACTGTTTGCAGTAGAAGATATTATAAGCCCAAAAATGTTAAAAAAAACATTTCAGTAGTAAATTAGAAATCACACAAAGGTAGCAGATTGAATAAGAATGTATGTAGGGTGAGGGCACAGTGACTTTTGTTAAATAATAATAGCTAAAAGGCTTCATACTATACATGCTACAATCATGATATCACACGATCCGCAGAGCGTATGTGGCTGATAAGGAGTCCAGTAGAACTTGTATGGGCGATCTAGGTAAAATTTAAGTTAACTCTCAGCAGCAAAGTTGTTTTGATGTAAATTTTAGTCGTTTTTGATTTTTTTTTAATTCACTGCACTGGTTTTTATCTGCACTTTGATTCACATTGTGTAGCAAACAGCATATTAATAAAGGGGAAGTTCAGTGCAAATACATATGCTTTTCAGAAAAAAAGAGCAGTATTTTTTCATCTCAATGACCTTAATCTGCCAAGTCAGCATTTTGTCTGTGTATAAATAAATGCAACCGAAATACTGACTTCCTGTTTGCAGGACCCCTAATAGAGACTGTTATGGCCTTGCCCATGACCCAGTGCCTGGGTTGATTCAGTTGCTCAGTAGAGATCTGAGCGTCTTTGACCCATCCAACAGCCAATCAGTAGAAATTACTGTTAAGAACATTCCAAGGATGTGGTGCATCCTGGGAAGAAGAAGGACCGTTAGAACCTGAAATGTCAGCTCACTAATGTCAACAGCAGGGAACAGCAAAGGGTATGAAATCAACTGATTTTTAAAAATGGGAGAGAATATGTAGAATAACCAAGAAGGCATTACACAAACTAACAATTTAACCAATATTGATAATTTCCACTGAACTGTCCCTTTAAAAAATAATCCTAATCATTTTGCGATCAATCTTAAAATCATAATAGACATTGGCTAGATTTAAAGTCCGAACATTGAATCTATCATATGTCTATATAGAGTATGACCAGCATTAATTGGCCTCTCAGCTCAATATCACAATTAATTTGTCATTTATGATGGACTGAATGTCAATTGATATAACGTTGAGACAGTGTATGGCTAGCTTTAGACCATGGGAACATGCCTTTTGTGTGCTTTGTCTCCTTTTCAGTGTATCATCTGGAAGATGTGACATAACCTACAGTGTAGTACTTTACCTTCAGTGGGACATGCTAATTCCTCATGTTTAAATATTAAAACAGAGACAAATATTGGATAGTCACAGATTTTGAGCTAAATTGAATATTGGGCAATATTGGGTATTAATAACAGATCAATATCTGTATTTTCCTATAACAATCCATTATACAGTAGCTGTAAAAAGTACCAGTATTATTGGTATGATGGATAGACAGATAGATAGATAGAAAGAGAGAGAGAGAGAGAGAATAGATAGATAGATGATAGATAGATAGATAGATAGATAGATAGATAGATAGATACGGTAGATAGATAAAAACAATCACAATTTAATCAGTTTTGTGCACTCCAAATCTCTGACCACTTCCTGGTCCTAATTCTCTTTAGCACGCATGCAGCCGCCCCCCCCACGACAGCAGATATTTCTGGCTGACCGGCCGGCCGGCCTACCGTCCAATCCACTGCACTATCAGTCGGCCAGCCCAGAAATATCTGCTGGTGTGTATATAACCTTCAGATATGGTGACATTTTTCAGGAGAATGATATGCTGTAAAAAAAAAAAATTCTCCACTCCTTTAACAATACGCAAGGCCAGGGAAGACAAGTACTGGTAGACTATTTACCTTCCAAAAAGGACACATGCTCATCAAAAATGCAATGTTTAATATATTTCTTGTTATATATGTTTATAGGATGTTTAACTAACCTCCCCTTTTTGCTAGACCTCCAGGTACCAATCTTAAACTACTTCCAGAAAAACAACCGGGACCAAACTCTCCACTACAGGAGATACAAGACCCGGTCTGTTTTAAAACTCTAAACCCTAAATCCTCCTAAAACCGGGAACTCTATAAAGACCACCTTATCACCTGTATGCAAATACGAAAAACTATAAAATATATGAATATATGTAAATGCTGCTCCAGCAGTACAAAAACCATAGATATAAAGATTCTAGTTAATCTACTTCTATGCCACAAAATAACCAAATGATTCACAGTTCTCACTATTCATTACCTATGGGTTTTAAAATCATATCAATTAACCTCTAAAGCAGACATCCTCCTCGCTCAGGAAGCCCATTTTCATACGTACAAAACCCCAAATTGCTCACGCCCAAAATACCGATACTAATAGCACCAATATCTGACCCCCAAGGCACATACCTTATCTTACGTTGTAAGATTAACAATGAACTAATGAACTATATACCATAGTAAACATGTATGCACCACACAGTGGTCAACAACATTTCCTATGCAGAATAAAAACAGAATAAAAAAATACATACTATATCTGACCCTACGAGAGACGCCACAAACCCTACCACATGTACTTCTCCTAGCACATTAACACTATAAAAATTAATGGAATTTTCTGACACATGGAGAAGCCTACATCCTCTTTATAGAGACTTTATAGAGACTACTGCTACTTCTCTAATATACACAACTCACACTCGATGGATATGTGATGGTCAGACAAATGGACATTACAATCACCAAAGCTGAACTTTTTTCCAATTTTATGGTCAGACTATGCACCACAATCTATACAAATAACAGTCAATCTATACACCTAGCGAACACCCACCCTGAAAACTACCTCTATGCCTCCTAAAGAATAAACTTTTTAAAAAGAGGTTTGAAGAAAATCTACAAATGTATTTTGAGCTAAACTACAAAACAGAAACATCAACAAATACGCTATGGCTGGGCTGGCTCATAAAGGCTATATAATAGTTATTTGCATCAAAATGGCGAGTCAACATAAAAAATACAAAACCAAAAAACGCAAGACCAAACATAACATCACTTATTCAAACTATAATAACACTAGAGGATGAAAGAGAATACATCTGCAAGAAAAGAGACAAGAACTTCATACACTCCATCACAACGAATATGAAGCTCATTTCTGCAAAATGTAGGGAACATTTACTAGCAATATCCCTACTATTTACTGTCAATCTCTATAAAACTTGGAAACCAAGAGACAGACCTCCAAACCGAGCATAACAGGTATAAACAAATTTTTACACATACAAGACCAGACTTACCTAGACTTACAGAAGACCAGGTAACCCTACTAACTAACACTCCAAGAAATACAAAAAGCAGCCAAACTCATACCTAATGGACCAGTATACTGAAAATGCTGGAAGCGAGGATAATTACAATCCAAAAACCCAACAAACCACTAACTATTCCTGAAAATGTCAGACCCATCTCACTCCTCAATACTGATTTGAAAATATACACAGTAATCTATGCCTAGAGACTAAAACACCTGCTACTTATATTAATACATGGAGACCAGGTGGGCTTTATTCCAAACAAGCAAGTTCTGGACAATAGGCCTGATCCACTTCATCAATAACACAGAAACTGGATGGTCCAATAGATTGGGGTCACGTGATAAAAAGTCCACTTTGTTTCCAAGGTGTCCCTACAGGTGAGAGACATACGGGACTCTGTTTCTTCTTCTTTACAACAGGAAATACATTTTTTGGAGGAAGGAGACCGTGGAAGCAGTCCATTAAATTTGAGTTATCGGGACAAGCTAATGGGAAGACCCACCATAAAAGAAAAAGGGGATGTAGGAAGAAGAATAGATACAGTACATCAAGACCTCTAGATCAACGCACATGGTTCAAAAAGGGGAGAATAAGGAATCAGATGAAAAACTGAGGTATAATGGTACAGGACATATATACTATGCACCACCCAATAATTTATATAAAAATGTTATCAACATCTCACAAATTGTACTGAGCAAAGCTGAAACTCAATTTGGCATTAAACTATATTATGTCAGAACCACTAACAATTTTCATACTTTAGTTGATTAAACCAATTTGTGAGGAGACTAACTTTAATACGGCATTTTGAACAGTATGCGAGGAATGAAGACTAATAATGACTATGATGTATATATGTAACTAATTCTACAAATGTTTCAATAGTTACAAACAAACAAGATACCTTTGTGGATCAGTGTAATTTCGATATATTGCAGTCTTTAAGGTGTGACGTAGATAATGCCTTAAGAAATAAAAAAAATAACAAAAGTGGTATAAAGGTAATACCATTATTGGCTAACTAAGATAATCATAGCAAGCTTTCAGAACATTCTAGTTCCTTTTTCAAGCTGGTAATCAGCTTTAAAAAGGAACTAGAATGTTCTGAAAGCTTGCTATGATTTTCTTAGTTAGCCAATAAAGGTATCACCTTCATACCACTTTTGTTATTTTTTTGTTTCAAAAGGGTTACCTGTAAACATTTTGACTGGCTTACATGGTAACCACCTTTCCTGTATAGAGAATGCCCCTATAAAATCCATACATACTGGTCTCAAGAATAAGTCGAAGTTCTATCCCCTACAGAGTAAGGGTAATTACATTGATCTGTTTCACAGATTGGTGGCAGCAGACCTACAAAAAACATACCCGTGTAAATAAGATCACAAATCGGGTTATAAATACCCTAACATTGTGGTCAAGGCTGCAGGCAAGGGGGGTCAGTTGTGGTACAGGATTTTGATACCTACCTGTCTGAAATCATGATAACAGATAAAGAGGTGTATGAAATTTTAAGGGAGGATCCAGTTAAGGAGTATATGGAGGATCTTAAAAAACTTTTGAATCATGGACTATCGGAGGAAATAATAAATTCCACAGAATTTGAAAACCTATTACCCCGATTTTCCATGCTTTACCAAAAGTTCACAAGACTCAACACAATGTGAAAAAGGGTGGCCCGTTGTTTCGGGCATAGGTTCCCTTAACAAACTCCTCTCAGAATATGTGGATATGATGTTAAAGCCAACATACCCACCCAAGCAATAAATGCCATATCAGTTATTGAATGGAAAGATGGTTATAGTTGGGTTACAATGGACATATCATCCCTATATTCATTGATCCCCTACCACATTGGTTTAAAGTCTATATGTTACTGACTAGATTGCTATAACATATATCCAGAACCCCAGAAATGCTTTATTATGAATGCATTATCCCATCTTCTAAATACCAATTACCTTTTATTTTATGGAACTTACTAGGGGGGCATCTATGGGGGGAGATTCTCACCCTCATATGCCAATTTGTTTATGGGGTACTGGGAGCATGTCCATATTTTTAGCAGTAAGAACCCCTTTAAAAACAATGTCACAATAATATAAAGATAAATTTACGGTTTAATTTTGATTTGGAAAGAATTGTAAGATACAAGAGATTTTGATAGATTTATTGACTATTGTAAGTGGGGCATCACTTTTTCTTACTGTAGGAATAAAAACAAGATTGAGTTTTTGGATATAGAGTTTGAGATTCGAGAGGGAAAGATCATTACAGACCTCTACCGTAAGCCTATCACCAGAAATACCTTACATCGGGCAGATAGCAACCACCCAGCCTCAGTAATACGAGCTATACCCTAGGGCAATTTCTGTGGTTGAGGAGGATTTGCTCAACCTGGGAAATGTTCCAAAATAAGGCAATGGAACTGTGGGATCGTTTGGTTGAAAAAGGCTATACTACAGAGTCTGTAAAAAGGGCAAATGACAAGGCTGAGGGTAGCAACAAAGATTCCCTCCTTGTTAAAAAGTTGTAGAATAACTAACTTAGAGAACTCAACCCCCAGTTTTGTAACTACGTATAGCAGTGATAGCTCTAGAATTAAGGGCATTCTAAATAAACACTGGTCTGTTTTAATGATGGACCCTATTTTGGAGAAAGTGCTCCCCCCTCATCCAACAGGGAGTTTCAGAAAAGGATGCACAGTAGGTTCTATTGTGTCACCTAGCCTGTTTAATGAAAGGCCACCTTTCCAAAAAAAAACTAATCTGGTTTAAGTATAAAGGTTGCTTTAAAAGTACAGTATCAGGAAATCTGTTCCCTATCAGAAGACATTTAACTGTAGGTCAATGTATATTGTTTATCTTGCCATGTGTGTATGTGGCAAACAATACAATATAGGGAAAACTATCAGGCCAGCATACAAAAGAATAGCAGAGAACATCAATGCAACATTATTAAATGGCAATTGTAATACAGCCATATCTACCCATATTACAGAAACACATGAGGGCAAAATAGATATTAATTTACAAATTATTGATAAGGCAGTTTTAAATGTCAGAAAGGGAGATAGAGATAAAGAACTCCTTAAAAATGAGGCAAACCCTAAGTGTGCAAACCCTAAGTGTGCATCCCTGTGTACGTGTGTGTGTCACTGCAGTTCCTATGGACTCACCACTAGAGGTAGAGTCTCTGCAGTTCCTTTGGACTCACCACTAGAGGTAGAGTCTCTGCAGTTCCTATTGACTCACCACTAGAGGTAGAGTCTCTGCAGTTCCTATTGACTCACCACTAGAGGGAGAGTCTCTACAGTTCCTATTGACTCACCACTAGAGGGAGAGTCTCTGCAGTTCCTATTGACTCACCACTAGAGGGAGAGTCTCTGCAGTTCCTATTGACTAACCACTAGAGGGAGAAACACAGGAAACACACGGAGGGAGAACAGCAATTAAACAGACTGCAGGTAAGGTTGCTTGGGACAGGGGCCCCTGGATTTGGGACAGACGGGGGCCCCCTGGATTTGGGACAGAGGGGGGCCTTGGATTTGGTACAGAGGGGGAGCCCTAGATTTGGGACAGAGGGGGGACTCTGGTCTTGGGACACTAAGAGGGTACTCTGGCCTTGGGACATGGAGGAGGACCATGGCCTTGGGACACTAAGGGGGCACTCTGTGCTTCTAGCGCCCGTTATTGTAGCGGGCTTAATGTCTAGTTGTTAATATTTGTTCATTCTAGATTTACATCTTTACATTTGACAATGTGCACTTTCTCAATACTTTGTGCCCATTGGTGTTCAGATAGAGATCTTTTCCATTGCTGACTAAAAGTTCAGTTTGCAACAATGTTTAATATGTTTATATGGCATGTCCACCCCCAAAATTATAATTCAACCCACTACTGGCCCCACTCTGTAGTGTAGAAAAATCCTTACCTTACATCCCAGATCCAAATGGTTGCCCTGCAATGCCCCTCCAAAGTCCAGAAAACTGGCCACCAGGAGCCTAGCAGAGGGGGAAATTGTTTCTGCCTGTGAGGCTTCCTCTGAGAGGTTTGTGGCATGCTCTAAGCAGCCCTCCCTCTCCCTTTCCCTCCCCCCCTCCCTCTCCCTCCCATTTTGGTCTCCCTCCCCCTAGTGTAAATCCCTTTTAATATGTTATAGGTATTGCTCCCCCAGCCCCAACCGTATTAATCTTATTTGCAGAAAGTCCCCTGATCTTCACTTACCTTCCCTCTATCCTCCGCCGTTCTGAACTGCCAGCAGCCGCGCCCGTGATTGGCTGCCTCTCAGCAAATCACGAACGCGGCTACCGGTCCCGCCCCCTGCTTGCAATTCCATGCAAGCAGAGGGCTGGGCAGTGCGGCGGAGGATAGAGGGAAGGTGAGCTGATTTCAGAATGCTGGAATCAACTGAGATCCTTTCCCCTGCTTAAGAGATTATGCCTTTATTGTGGCTGTGTCTCACTGTCATTTTTACTCTATTCCATAACCTTACTTCATCTCTCTCTCTTCCATACCAATGTCCTTATTCTACTCATATCTCACCATCTCTTCTCTTTACCTCCGCTCACTGCTCCCATGCACTATACCAGCTCTTTACCAACACCACACTCTACTATCAGTCTGACACAAATAAATTACACCACCGCAAATCCATCTCACAATTTCCTGTTTCTATTTGTTTTGCTACTCCTTGTTGCTGGGGATGTATCGCCTAATCCGCCCCTATAATATCTCAGTTTACTATTGTCCTCGCCCTACTCCCCCCTTTTCGTGGATCTACGCCCTATAACCTTTTATCCATTCCTCTAATGTCCTCTTCATATCTGCCCTTCTCCTGTGCTTTGCTTAATGTTTGGTCTCTTTCTAACAAATCCACTATTATTCACAACCTTTTCTGTTCTAAGAATTTTCACCTTCTTGCCCTTACTGAAACCTGTCTCTCCCAACATGACTCTGCTATTGAGGCCTCCGTTACTACAGTAGGTCTCCACCTCTCCCATACACCTCGCTCCTTGGGTCGGGGCGGAGGTGTTGGCCTCCTTCTTTTCCCCGCCTGTCATTTTAATGTCATTATCCCCCCAATGCCCTTCTCGTTAACATCCTTTGAGTTTCACACTGTATAAATTTCCTACCCTCTGTCACTACATATAGCTCTGGTATACAGTCCCCCATCCACGACTCCCCCAGCTATATTCCTCTCAGACTTTGAGACCTGGCTTACCTTCTTTCTCTCTACTGACAGTCCTGTTCTAATTCTGGGTGACTTCAACTGTCACACTGACAACTCTGCTCTATCCTGTCCCTCTCATTTCCTTCACTTAACATCCTCTTTTGATCTTCATCAGTGGACAACTACCGGTATGCATAAGCATGGCCACTTCTTGGATCTTGTCTTCACTAAAAACCTCTCTGTCTCATTTTTTGAAAGTAACCCCTACCCGCTTTTAGATCACTAGCTTATTACTTTTCTTGCTCAACATTCTCCTGTTTCTCTTGTCCCTTCTTGTGTGTATGTCTGTAATACCCAGGCCATAGATCTACCAGTGCTGGCTTCCTCTCTCTCCTCTAGTCTCTCTACCCTTATTTGTGACTCTGACCCTGACTTACTTCTTAATTCCTATAACTCTGTCCTGACTGATGCTATTGATTCCCTTGCCTCCTTGCAACCTCGCAATCGAGGTCTGTCGCCCCTGGCTCAGTCCCCCAACCCGTATTATACATAGGTGCACACATGAGCGGATGTGGAGAAAGTCTCGTACCCTGGCTCACTTTCTCTATTACAAGTTTATGTTACAATGCCTCAACACCGCACTTTCAGGAGCAAAACAAAAATACTATAAGACGCTTATCAATAATAACAAATCAAACCCACACCACCTGTTCTCCATCTTTAACTCACTTCTTTGTCCCTCGCCCACTGACTATGTTCTCTCTCCACACTCCCACCAAGACTTTCCTGACTACTTCATAAATAAAATAGAGTCCATCCGTACGCAGATTCCTAACCCTAACCATAGCTCTCAGATTCTTTTACCCACACCCCTTCTACTGCTCTTCAATCTTTTAGTCCTGTGACCCAGTCAGAGGTCTCGTCTCTGCTTTGGTCATGTCCGCTCACTACATGTCCCCTCAATCCCATGTCCCCTTTCCTACTATAGCACTGTAATCAGACAGTCACCCCTATGTTAACCCCCATATTCAACGGCTCCTTGTCATCTGGTATTTTCCCTTCCTCCTTTAAACACGCCCATGTGAAACCCATAATCAAAAAAGCCTCCCTTGACCCAAATTGTCTTGCAAACTACCGCCCAGTCTCTCTTCTACCGATAGCCTCCAAGCTACTGGAACGTCTTGTCTTATCCCACATCGCTAATTATCTTAATTTTTCATAACTTACTGGACCCTTTGCAATCAGGGCTTCGTCCTGGGCACTCCATGGAGACAGCCCTGTGCAAAGTTGTGAATGACCTTCAGGCTGCCAAAGCCAGAGGCCACTTTTTTATTCTCATCCTTCTTGACGTCTCCTCTTCTTTTGACACAGTTGATCATTCCCTCCTAATGCAAATTCTTCACTCTTTGGGCATCCAGAATGAAGCGGCATCCTGGCTACGATCCTACCTCTCGAACAGAACCTACTCTGTGTCATATGATAATAAAACATCCTCTCCCATTCCTCTTAATGTTGGGGTTCCACGGGGCTCTGTGGACCCCTGCTGTTCTCCCTCTATACCATTTCCCTGGGAGAAGTCATCAGCTCATTTGGTTTTAACTACCATATGTATGCCGATCATACGCAAATATATTTTTCCACCCCCATGCTTAGTCCTGACACCCAATCACGCATCTCTGTCTGTCTCTGTGCTGTCTCCTCATGGATGGAGCACTGATGCCTCAAAATAAAATCTGATTAAAACCGAACTAAACATTTCCCCACCTAAACCTGGTCCTATCCCACCTTTTCCCATTTCTGTGGATAACACCCCCATTTACCCTATTCAGTCGGCACATTGCTTAGGGGTTATTATTGACTCCTCTCTCTCCTATTCCAATCACATTAACTATGCTGCTAAAACCTGTCGCTTTTTTCTTCTTAACATTGCGAAGATCTGTAGATTCCTTTCTCTTCCAACTACTGCTATGCTTACCCATGCTCTCATCCTATCACGTCTGGATTATTGTAACCTTCTGCTTTCTGGTCTTCCTGCTTCCTATCTTTCTCCTCTTCAGTCCATACTTAACTCTGCCCCACACATTTCTCGCTCTCTAACAATCGGGATATTAAATCTCCACTCTGCCGCACATCTACCTGGCTCCCCAATAAACAATGCATTATCTACAAAATCCTCTTAACATTTAAATCCCTTCACTTCTCTTGTGTCCCCATATGTCCCTGTCCATACCCTCCGCTCATCACAGAACCATCTCTTGTCCTGCACCTGTCCTGCATGATATATATGCTACATCTACACGTTTTGGCTCTGGGCAAGCCGTCTTCAGGATGTGATGTTAATAGACGAGATGAGTTGAAATACCCTCTCCTGCCAGCCTAGCATAAAGGATATATTAAAAGGTATACAATACAAGTCAAGTGCATCTATGTTACAGTGTTGTTAAAATAAATAGAGAGAACGCTTGGGACTCCAACATTCCTTCAGTCGCAACAGATTCCCTATATTTTTAGTAGAGAGTGATGTAAACTCACGGGGTATTGAATAACTCCTCCAAATTTGTCCCTCTGCCAATTGGGGTGCTCACCAGTCTATAATCACAAACAAACAAATTGCAGTAGGATATGCCAAAATCAGTTGTAAAAATGATCCCTTTTATTCAACCATGTTTATTTAGTTTATTTAGAAGTAGCAGCTTATAAAGACACTTTTGCCCTTTTTTTTTTTCTATGCCCATCCTGAGCCTACCTTTCCTGTAGTAAAGTTGCTGACATCTTGTATCTGTGTTATAGAGTGTTTAGCTCTGCCCCTCCGAGTTTTCCTGGATCTCCTTCGGTCACAAAATGCACTCTCCGTTGGGTCCTTGCGTGTGCATGGACATGTGCGTGTGTGACATTGAGGTGCTACTCAAAATTTCTATGTGTCAGTAAACTGATCCAGAATAAGTGGAGGTGTATTTAAGAGAATTATTATTTCAACTGGACTTATCCATAAATCAGACGATTATAATTGTAAATCTAAAATGACCGGACCTGGCAGTTGTTGGAAAAGCACTCCAAACGACGCAAGGTAAAGTTTCTAAAATGTACAAACTCTCTTTTAGAAGTTTTTACCTGTACTATATATTACATGTTGCAGATCATGTAATAAAATAGCTAGTTCCCAGCACTAAATTATACTGGACCAATTATAAAAAGGCTATATCTGTTGTATTCAGTTAGATCAACTGGACTTAAAGGAGAACTAAAGTCCCAAGACAACATTGTCCCAATAGAGCACATTCACAAATGAACAACAAGCTGTGTCTCATGTCTCCCTTTGCTGTGGATACTGGGTAATTTATGAAAATAACCTTTGAGTACTAAGGGTCAGCTCCCATATTTCACCTTATCTGGGAACACCCAGCTAAGTGTCCGCCGGACACTTCACAGGAAACTGCAGTCTTGGTTCCTGGAAGCTGACAGCCAATCATGTTACAGCTCAGAGATCCCTCCCTCTGACACAGAACACAGATATCAGTGTAGTTTTTGTGTAAACACATTAGAAATGCTCCTGTCCCTAACAATGATAAATTCCTTCGCTTTACATACAAAAAAAAAGTAATCTTTGCAGTGTATGTCTTTGCTAGCATGGATGAAAGAAACAGAACATTTAACATTTCAGCATTCAGTATGGGGAATCGAACCAGCAACCTTCTATACTGTGTCTTTCTAAAAAGAAAGCTTTCTACCACTAGGCCACAAGGGATAATAAATAATGAACCTGTACATGAAGAGTCTTTATCTTTTGCTAGACACATAATAAAAACAAAAAAAGGGAAAATGGGGAATCAAACCTGTGTCCCAATAGTCTGATTTTTTTCCTAACCCAGCACTTTAGCAGAACACGCCACAGGTGAACTCTCAATTGATAGAAGTAAATGCAAGTAAAATCAGTTCACTATTTTGTATTGCTACTGGAAGACTGTCAGCAATTCACACTGGTTGGTAAATAAATAACAGAGCTGCTATATATAAAGTTTGTACATATGTAGAAACTTCATATTTTTCTAGAAACATGGAAACAAACAAACAAAAAAAGCACTAAACTCAGGCAGTAGACTATGTTATATTGTTTCATAAGTAAACTAGGGGATTTGAACTTGTGACTTCTTGGTCTGTTTGTTCCTAAACACACAGCATTTACATGGTGCGCCACCAGGGTCAGGGGGTGTGGCTCTTTGAAGCCAACATGGGCTATGAGTTGTACTGGCAACAAGATGGAAGCCTCCTTTGTTACAGAATCTATTACTTATATCTATTAAATGCAAATAACTAGAGAAGAATCTTTCAACGTGTAGGTGTTCTGGGGAGAAATACTTTCACATTAGGATCTGAAAAACTGAAGTTTAGTTCTCCTTTAAAGTTTAGATCTTTAGAAAGTAAAGATGTTTCGCTAGTCATCCGACTGGCTCTCTCAATTCAGAATGACTTGTACAAGAATCTGTTGGCAATATAAAAAGGATACGTAACAAATGAATTTGGCCACACGCATTCATTACTTAAGGAAACACTTAAGCAGCCTATTTAATTAGAGGTGCAAACGTTTTTTACTGTGCTGTAAATCTGCGGATAACAATCAGATGTCTAACTTTTTTCTAACTGTAGACGACCAGCAAAACGATAACATCTGATTGGCATCTGCAAAGTAAGAGCATGGGCAAATATCTGCATATCTTTTTAAATATGACACTGTTTTGAGTTGCATACTGGTTTTAATTAATATTAGCAGTGTATCCAAAGTACTGCTAAATAACAAAAGAGAAAAAATATGGTAAGGGACCGACCACATACAAACAGGTCATAGTGGGGGCAATGCAAAACAACAGCTATCACTATTTTCAATTTTGTTCAAATAACACTTGTTTCACTCTGTAAACATGTATTTAGCTCTGCAGGTATTGAATTACATTTTCATTTCCCAAACTATTTAGAGCGCACACTATAGTGCTAATTAGAAATACATTAAAACAACTTTAAGGGCACAAAACAACACAAAACTAGTGACATGTCAGTTATCTGCCCGCAATCCCAACTGCAATTTTTACTAGTTATGAAAAAGGTACCTGCCTTTGCCCTTGGCTCACAGAGCATTTGTAAGCTTGAGCATGTACAGAGGAGACAGAAGGGGATCAGCAGTCAATCATGTATTGTGATGTCAGCAGTCACTGCCTTTATTGACTGCAGGGAAGGAGGAGTCAGCTTACTCTGCCATAATGGATCCTTTAATTATCCTTAAATATCTGGATAGCAATGCATCTAATAATGTACTGAATATATCAATTGGGGTTTGGAGCAGATAATGGACATATTGCCAGTTTTTTGTTTAAGGGACCCTTTAATAAAATAAGATGGCTGGCCAAATAGTTTACATTTTAATTCAATGCACATTTCATGATTGAAAGAAGGTGAATTAGCTTACTATAAAAAAAATATGTAATTTATACAAGCTCTTTAATCCTCGACTCTTTAATCCATTTCTCTTTAATCCAATTGGGTAGTTAAATATCTCCTATAAAAAAAAAGAAATAAACAATACAGAAACATTATTTAAATCACAAAACCACAACAATGGCTCTGAATTTGCTCTGAAGAGTGCACCTCCACCATTGTTTATCCTGCTCTGAATTTAAGCCTTTGAAGAAAATTCCATATGATCTGGAAAAAAACAATAAATTAGTTAATTTTCCTGTAGCTAACACAAATAGCGACAATAAAAACCTAGATAATTCCGGGCCTGTTTTAGAGCACAGTTACTTCTTATATTGTCTGAACAACCTATTTCTCAAACTACTCAACACTAATTAAAACATTAAGATTTACTTTCAGAATTACAACATTATATTTAGATTAATGTATTATGTGACTTTTTTTTACATTTATTAGAGATGAACAAAACTGTCAAGTTTTGGAACTAAACAACAGTGGTTCCGTGAAAACTTTCGGGGTTATTCAATAAAAGTTCTTATTGTTTAAAATGGTGCTAATTTTGCCCCAACCATTCAGATGTTAGCTTTCAAATGTTACATAACTTCTGATTGGTTGGGGCAAAATTAGCACCATTTTAAACGATAAGAACTTTTATTGAATCTCCCTGTAGTGCCATAAGTTTTTAGAATTTTATGAGTATTCAATAGCATTTTCAAATTTTCTATAGGAATTTTAGGTTTGTCAATAGTATATTTTTAAATGGAATTTTTGAAATTTCAATTTTCTTTAATCTCTTAATTGATATTTTAATCAGGTGTCATAATCCTTGGTCAGATCCTGCAGCATTCTTTCCAAGTGCAGCATTTTTCTAAATGTTGGGCTGAATTAACACCAGAATTATAACATCATTTGTCCAGATTTGACCTGCCTTATAACTCTGACAACACCCCTCTCCTATCCTGCCTTACTACATTCCACTCAACTTTGTTCCAGATGACCTTATTCATCACTATCCTGCTATCCTACTCTATCAAATCTTTCGCCAATCTGCCACACCCTATTGTTGGTAAGACCTTTTACATCACACCCTCCATTTTATCCTCTTACTCTTAATCTCATAATTTCTAACTCCTTTACGTTCCTAGGCCTCACTGAAACATGGCCATCTCCCTCTGAGATGGTCTGACCTGCTGCGCTCTCGTAAGGAGGCCTACACTTCAGCCACTCTCCACTGCCTAGAATCAAACGTGATGGAAATGGCATTGTTCTGTCCGAGTGCTGTTGTTTTAACCCATTATTCCTTTACCTGCTATGTCCCAGCTATCCTGAGTCTCACTCCGTTCGTATTTATTCTCCCACCCGCCTACTGATTGCTGTTAACTTATCAGCCTCCTGGCCCAACCACTAGTTTTTTCGACCATTTCTCTGTATGGCTATCTCGCTTCTTTTCCACTGACATCCCCACTATAATTTTCGGGGATTTCAACATCCTCGTTGACATCAACAACTTCTTTCGCTTACCTCCTCCCTTAACCTCTCTCAGGGGTCGTCCACAGAGACTCACCATAATGGACACACACTTGACCTAGTCTTCACTCGGCTATGTTCCTTATCTAACTTTTCGCACTTCCCCTTTACTCTATCTGATCACAACCTTCTCAAATTTAATCTTATTTCATGCATCCCAGTCACTACCCCAACTCCTAAATACACACACAGACGCAGAGACTTGCACAACCTTGAACCATCTTCACTCTCCCTTCCTCTCCAACCACTCATCAATATGGCCTCCTTCTCTGACCCTAAGCTTGCTGCCTTCCACTACCACAACACTGTCTCCTCCACCCTGGACACTGTTGCCCCCTTAACCACCTCTCACCTTAGTCGCAATTACCCACAACCTTGGCTCACGGATCAGATTAAAAAGATAAAAAATGCAGTCCAGTGTAGCTGAGCGACAATGGAGTAAAAGCAACAAGACCAATGTCTTAATTAATTTCAAAAATGCTATTCATCGGTTCAAGAACGCTTTGTCTTCAGCCAAAAAAAACTATTTCTCTTCTCTTATTTCCAAACAATCCCACAATCCAAAACAGCTTTTAGTTTTCAAATCTCTGCTCGGTCCGCCACCTCCTCCTCCAACACCCTATTTATCTGCTGAAGAAATTGCTTCTTATTTCACAGAAAAAAATAAGAAATGCTTTTTTCTGCATGCTCTGGCCCATCTCCACAGCTTTCAGTTCCATATACATTTCTACCTGGCCTCCCTTCCACCACCTCCATCTCTGTTGTAACAAACTTTTTCAATATTACAGAACACAGACATTCAAGCCTTCTCTCCAAGGCCCGTCTCACCACCTGCCGCCTTGACCCCATTCCCTCCTTTCTCATCCCCCATCCCCATCTCTTATCTTCCTTTACACCAGCCCTAACATCTCTTTTTAACTTGTACTTCTCCCGTTTGCATCTAAACTGCTTGAATGACACGTCTATGCTAAACTAGTTAATTACTTTTCTGCCAACTCTCTCTTTAATCACCTACAGTCTCACCTACAGTCTTGCTTATGCTCTAACCACTCCATGGAATCTAACCACTCTATGGAAACTGCTCTCACCAAAGTTACTAACGATCTGCTTAATGCTAAATCTATTCTCAACCTTTGATACAATGGATCACCCTTTACTGCTTTACATCTTATCCTCCCTAGCTATCCAGGGTTTCTCACTCTAGGCTGTTCAGTGTTTCCCACTCTGGCTCCAACTCCACCACTCTCCCCCTTCCTGTGGGGGTACCACAAGGCTCTGTATTCGGCTGTCTTCTCTTCTCCAATAACACTTTTGGGCTAGGTCAGCTCATTAGTTCTTTTGGATTCCGATATCACCTGTATGCTGATGATACCTAAATTTAAATCTCTGCCCCTGATCTCCTTACTCTGACATCCCGGGTCCCTGAATGCCTAAATGCAATCTCTGCTTTTATGTTCTCCCACTTCCTCAAACTCTACATGGATAAGACCGAACTTGTCGTTTTCCCACCCTCTCGATCTACCCCCCTACCTAACACTATCCACATCAATGATACACCAGTCTCCCCAACACCTTATGTGCGATGTCTGGGAGTAACCTTTGACACAGATATAGTATTAATGTGGTGTTAAAAGGAAAGTTCTAACTCATGTCAGCTCAAAAATATCTCACGCAATTCTAGTTCATGTCCTTATCATCTCTTGGCTGAACTACTGTAACACCCTCCTGTGTGGTCTACCAAGCAACTGACTGGCACCCCTTCAATCAATCCTTTACACTTCTCACACGCTGCCCCTTTCTGTCAATCTCTCCAATGGCTTCCCATTGCCCAAAGGATCTAATTTAAAGGATAAGTATGCTGTAAAATAAAGTTAAGTTTAGTTGGAAGCTGCAGCTTAAAAAAAAACTGTTGGCATTGTTTTTTTTTCCTATGTCCCTCCAGAGCCTATCTTTGTAGCTTGCAATTTGCTAACATCTTGATTGTGCCTAGCTAAATGTTTAGCTCGGCCCCTCTGAGATTTGCTGCTTCCTCCTGCTTCCTTAGCCTTAAATGGTAAGGTGAGTTTGTTCTGAGCGTGAACCCAACATGACGTCTGTGCGTGCACGGACGTGTATGTGATTGACAATCTCGCAGCGCACAGATGCCAGCAACTTGCAAGCTGGAAAGGTAGGCTCTGAAGGGGCATAGGAAAAATCAAACAAACAATGCCAACAGTTTTTTTTAAAGCTCTACTCCACTCTGATCACCTCTTCCCATGCCTGTATCCAGGACTTTTCACCTGCTGCCCCTGAAACACCCTTTCTTTGCTATATACGTCATTTGCCATCACTTCATATCTTCAAACGCAACCTCAGAACTCACCTCTTCAGGTAAGCTTACAGTCTGGACCTGGGCACTTCTACCCTTCTTACTGAACCATCACTGACCCGCTAGTTATTATCCAATTGGTTACAGCTACTCAACTACTCATCAGACCCATTTACTCTAGACTATAAGCTCTTTTGGGCAGGGTCCTCCTTCCTATTGTACCACAGTAATGCTGTAACTTACCACACTGTATGTAAAATGTTTTCCTTATGTATTTTAATGCAACTATAGAGCGCCACGGAAGATGTTAGCGCTATAAAAATCTTCAATAATAATGTGTCAGAGAAAAAGTGTTTTGCATTAAACTTAGAAAATCATGTACTCCTATTATTGCTGACTTATGCAATTTTGACTATTTCCCCAATGGGGCAATAAGAAAAAAAAAAAAAAACTAAAATTTTAAATGTTTCCTTTTATGGTATGGTATTTTTTGTAGAAAAGTTAAACTTACACTCAAATATGCTATTGTTTCTCAAGAGTACAATAAAATACAAGACATGTATATATGTATCCCACACTCCCTGCCCAGCAGACCCCCCAAAACTTAAAAAATCCCTTAGAAGAATTCTCCACCAAATTTAAATGCATAGTAGGCCCTTCTAACAGTTGTAGACAAACGTAAATTAATTATTTATATCATACACACATAGGTATTCTACATACTTTAATGTCCTGCAACTGTCCTTACACTTTCTAAAATGTTTGTTTCTTTGCAATGTTCATAACAGTACTTTTTGACCTTACGGACTGTTGGATGGGTCACACATGTTCAGATTTTTTTTTTTTAACAGGGTTTATTTAGAATTACCATATTACAAAATATGCAAATATACACAGCTTTTCAATGGTACCGTTTATGTTATGGATTGTACATTTACAAGAGTGGTAACATTCAAGTCAATAAAAGTTGGCAATATTTATTGCTGGTTTTAATTAATCTGTCTTGAAAACTAAACAAATAGGCACATCTTGATCCTGGAGATTTAGGTGAATGATTATTTTTGAGAATTGAGCTAGAATGGGCTAATGTTGTCATGCAAGGCAGAACAGAATACTGTAAACGTAGAATGTGAGCCCTGAATGGCACCCAAAGGGTTAACAGCAAGGGGTTCATGACAGGGCAGGATAGGATGACGGTTGCCAAGTGGAGTAAGTTAAGGTCAGAAAAAAGATGTGGATTGGATAAAAAATCTCGGGGTTCAGGATAGGAGGAATGGGTTGCTAAGGGGAGTAGGCTAGAGTCAGGAAAGCAGGGATTGGGCAAAAACTGTCGGGGAAACAGAAGGGGCAGGCAAAGGTAGGCTTCAAAAGGAGTAGGGAGACAAGAAAAAACAGTCTTTTGATAGGTAGAAAACAGATCAACAGAGCAACAGCAGCAACATGGCTCACCTCGATAACCTGCTACAGGAACACAAGAAAGCCGCGATGCTGAGAGGAGAAGGATGGCTGCAGCAGTTAATCCCACAGGAAGAGACCGGGGAAGGGACATCCAGCGCGGCCCACACTACCAACAGTCTAGCAACAGGTGTAAGTATCACACGGCCTAGAGCCAGGAGATCCCGGCCGCCGGAGCGCTTTACCCCTCCTCCAAATCGCAGGCAACGGGAGGAACAGCTAGTAGAGAATTCTGCCTCCTCTCCAGGCCGCAACAAAGCAAACACTGTCAGAAACCCGCAATGACTTACAGTCTCCACAGCAGGCCGCAACTGCACACCAGCTACAGGAGGCACACACTGGGAACACCGGACACATCGGGCAAGACGCAGGTGCCACAGGAATGTACCTCAGGGAAGACAGGCGAGGTTACAACCACTGCAAGCAACAACAGCATCGGTGAGTAACGAAACTGGGGGGCAAGTGGGTAATGTAACTTCCCAACACACCCCCAGACAATATGCGGCCTGGTCATCAGGCCAGGGCACAACCAGCAGGGCCGGGTCTCCAGTCCAGGGTAATCACAGTGCATCCCAGCGCAGAAACAGTGAGGCCTGTTCGTCAGGCCAGGGTAACAATAGCTCAATTCAACACACCCCTCTCCACAGAGTGCAGACGGAGGGGGGGGCAGGGGGCTCTTAATACAAGCGACCCCACAGGCCTCTCTATTATCTTGTCTACACAGGCATGGACCCCCAGCGCACAGCAGTACAGCAAGATCCCTGGAACAACGCGATATCTACATCACCCATCAACATGGCCCAACAACCGGATAGTCAGACAGCGCAGGAGAACACAGGTACTTCCTTTGCTTAGGCAAACATTTCACAAGCAGAATGTCAGAGAGCAAATTCAAGGGACAGTAATAATTTCATGTATAGTTTAAGTCAACTATTATTTAATTGGGACAACACACAGGCACAAATTCCCCCAATAGGAACATCAGCTTCAGGGCCGTACACGCAATGGGTAGATCAAAGCTCAGTCAGAAGGGAAGACCAGCAACCAGTATTGCCTTCTCATGGACCAACCACTGAGCTTCAGCAGACTGTAACACAACAAAACGTTATATCGGCTATACCCCCCTTAGCTCCCATTTCAGACTTTGCTAAAGGGCATACATATGTCTGTTTCTAGGGTCCATTGGGCGCACATTTAAAAGCAGACACAAAAGAAGCCATATGGCGGGGGGAATTTATAGACATATTTACTTTATTACCCTTTGAAAGATTCAATATTGAAAGGTGGGAAAAGGGCAAGGAGCACCGAAAGGAAGAGGACGAGGATAGACGTTGTTATCGCCTTATACCTCGATCTTTTGGTAACTGGCTACAAGCTTATTCTATAATGGCCAGTGTGATCGGGGAAAAGTTCCCTGAGCAATGCTCCTCACTCTTTTGCTACCAAGATAGTATTTGGGAAGCACATAGGGTGTACGGTGGATTAGCATGGCTCCGCTATGACGAGCAATTTCGCAGGGAGCTTCGATGGGACCACAAAGACATTAGTCTGTAGCTCAGAGTAATGAACGCTAAGACATACCACACGGTTCAGGCACCGAGTTTGGCGATGCCCAACAACAACATGCCTACACAAAAGAAAGGATTATGCTGGGCATTTAATGAAGGGCAATGCCAATGGGGCCAGTCTAGCAAGTTTCATCACGAATGCGCCCTGTGTTCGGGGTCACATCCTCAGGTAAAATGTTTTCGTCGCTTTCGATCACAACACGGAAAAGGCAGAGATTCAGGTGGAAAAAGGGGAGACCCCAGTGAAGGTAGAGGCTTTGCTTCCATGGCTAGAGAGATATCCAAATAAGGAGAAAGCATTGTTCTTAAGGGAGGGTTTTAGATATGGGTTTAGAATCCCGCCCAAGCAGAAACAGCAAAAATCATTCACAAAAATTTACAATCAGTACACAGGTCACACAATAGTTCAAGAAAAACTTCAAAAAGAAATTCTATTAGGCAGAATGGCGGGTCCTTTCAAGTATCCTCCATTTGCTAATCTGCGGGTCTCCCCTTTGGGTCTCGTCCCCAAGAAGGAACCCGGCCGTTTCCGGCTTATCCATCATTTGTCATTTCCCGCTGGGGACTCTGTGATAAAGATTTGTCCAGAGTATCCTACACGTTCTTCGACGAGGCTCTCAGATCAGTAAAAGCAGCAGGTCAAGGTGCCTTGATGGCAAAAACCGATATCGAGTCGGCCTTTCGGCTATTACCGGTTCACCCCGAATCAATCCCACTATTGGGATGTCAGTTCGACAACCAATACTTTGTGGACAGGTTTTTGCCGATGGGCTGCTCGATATCTTGCGCGTATTTCGAGGCATTCAGCACCTTTCTAGAATGGGTAGTGAGACAACATTCGGGAGTCAACTCAATCGTCCACTATCTTGATTTTTTATTTGTAGGCCCAGGTAACTCCAACCTTTGTGGTGTTTTGCTGCAAAATATGCAAAAAGTGTGTGACAATATCGGCGTCCCTTTGGCAACTGAAAAAACAGAAGGCCCCTCTACTTCTATTAAATTTTTAGGCATTGTCATCGACACAAAGGCTCAAGAATGTCGCATCCCACAAGAAAAAATTACATTTCTCTTACAGGTTATTACAACAACACTATCCACAAACAAAATCACATTAAAAGAAATGCAATCCCTGATAGGGAGACTAAATTTTACTTGTAGAGTGATGCCGATGGGCCGAGTTTTTTCTCGCCGGTTGGCATTAGCTACAGCAGGAGTACGGCGGCCTCATCATTACATCAGACTCACAAGACCACTCAAACAGGACCTCAAGGTTTGGCAATCTTTCCTACACCAGTTTAACGGTCAATCTTACTTCATGTCAGAAATCAGCACCAACACCCAGCTACATGTGTTTACTGACGCGGCAGGGAGCATAGGCCTTCGGAGCATACTTTGCCGGAGCATGGTGTGCACAGTCTTGGCCAGCAGAATGGCATGCGACGCCTTTCATTAATAATTTAACATTTTTAGAATTATTTCCCATAATCGTGGCTGTTGAGCTCTGGGGTCAAACATTTAGGGATAGAAAAGTTCTCTTTTATTCGGATAACATGGCTGTGGTTTTAGCAGTCAACAAACTGACTTCCTCCTCCTTGCCGGTTTTGAGTCTGTTAAGACACCTGGTTTTAAGATGCTTGCAATTAAACATTATGTTTACGGCTTGTCACATTCCAGGAATAAAAAACGACATAGCTGACGCACTCTCTCGCCAACAGTGGGACCGATTTCGTCTCTTGGCACCAGGAGCAGCGGTCCAGGGGATCAAATGTCCAACACACCTGTGGAACATCATATAGCAGGTATTTCCACATTAATAAAACAATCACTATCACAGGCTTCCTGGGCAGCTTATACAGCATTATGGACAAAATGGTGCCAATTTCTAGCAGAAAGGGATCCTTTGTTACCCTTGACAGATGGGACAAACTAGTTGTTAAGGTACCTTTCACAGCTATTTCAGGCAAATGTCTCAGTAAGTGTGATAAATAAGCATACAGCGGCCATAAGTTTCTTATTGAAAGCCATAGGTGACATAGACCACACTAAACACTTTCTAGTTAAACAGGCAATTAAGGGATACAACAGGAGCCACAAAAAGATTGACACTAGACACCCCATAACATTTCAGATCCTGAACAACCTACTTACACACCTTCCCTTAATAGCTAATTCACCTTACAAAGCCACTTTATTCCAGCTAGCATTCTTATGGGCCTTTTACGGAGCGTTCAGAGTCTCTGAATTAGTAAGCAAGGCCAAAAAACGCTCGGGGGGCTTACTATCCAATGACGTGGAACTGCATACAGACAGGGTCAGGATTGTGCTCCGTAATACCAAAACCTCTAAAAAGGGTAATGCTTTCAAGATAGAACTTAAGGCTGTTACGGGCTGTTTTACATGTCCAGTATTTAATTGTAGGAATTATTTAAAAATTCGCCCACCAGGTAGTGTAGCCTTCTTCATTCACAGCGACAGCTCCAACTTATCACAATTTCAGTTCTTATCAGTCTTTAGATCCTCATTAACTTCATTAGGTTTGGCAACAAGAGACTATGGGACACACTCCTTTCGATTAGGAGCCACTACAGAGGCAGCACGTAGTGGACTTAGTGTGGGCAAAATAAAATCCATAGGTCGCTGGGCATCTAACAGATATTGCACATACATTAGGCATCAAAGAGTAGAAGATTTACATAATGCTATGATGGAGTGAGAACAAGCTAAGTCTCTTAATCACAACTTTCATTACCTTACAGGTTAAGGACAGTGCATGGTATGGTTTATGGGACATTCATTTGTTTTCTGGGCGGAACAGAGAGCAGGTCTTCGCATTAATGGGCATTACTTAGGTTTACCCAGATCACACACATCCGTTCATTGGTTTGGGTACAGAGGCATGCTATGGCAGGAGCTGGTCCCCAAAGCAATCTCATTAGCAAAAAGACTATGTCCACCGAACATATTAAATATTCACTTGGGGGGCAACGACTTGGGAGTAACACCCATGCGCCACCTTATCAAGACCATGAAACGAGATTGCTTGAGGCTATGGTCCATTTTTCCAGACCTCTTACTAATATGGTCAAATATAATAACGCGTTTCTTTTGGGGGGCGCAGTCTCAGGCGGCCATTGACAAGGTGCATAAAAAGGTGAATAACGCCATGTCCAAATTTATTCAAGCAAACGGGGGTTTAATAGTAAAGTATGTAGACATTGAATATGACAGCTCTCTGTTCCGCCAGGATGGGGTCCACCTGTCAGAAGTGGGTC
This sequence comes from Hymenochirus boettgeri, assembly GCA_019447015.1. Classification (NCBI taxonomy): domain Eukaryota; kingdom Metazoa; phylum Chordata; class Amphibia; order Anura; family Pipidae; genus Hymenochirus; species Hymenochirus boettgeri. The sequence continues at coordinate 225,960,980 of CM033469.1, forward strand.
TCGATTTATTTAATCTGGATTGCCAATCAGTTCTGGAGGATGCTATATTGGTGTGGGGTTGCTCGCATGGTTGTAGGAATCCAACCAGGCGGGCTATGGCGGGTCCCTGTCGGTCGGCCATGGAAAAATAATAGTGGATGAGAATTATGGAGACAAGGTGGTATTGGTCTAACCCCAAGGTGGTTGGCCAGTGGTTATGTTGGCGAATATGGTGCCATTTAATTGACACAGGCCTGCTGAGGCAGGCAATGCGTTTCAGCGGGGAGTACGTTTAACTAATGTGAATTTTGGCTGGCTGACAGGGACTTATCTTTAACACTAACAAATTGCTTTGAAAATCAAATTGCTTTAAATCAAATTGTTCTTTAAATACAATGTCTTTACAAGGTTATTATTTGTTACATATATACCATTGTAATGTTCAGTTTCAAATATATATATATATATATATATATGTGTTTAACAAAAGGATATTTATTGCTATCTGCTAATTAATAAAGCTATGGCCAGTACTTTATCCAACAAATATGGTGTGGTGTCCGTTATTAATAGTTAGAGGTAAGAATTAGCCTTGCCCTTATGTCATGGCATAATGCTATTTGCTGCAGTGGGGTTTTACAGATTATTGGTGTTTTAGAGGGAATACTTTCAGATTCGGGTGTTTTGTTCTCCTTTAAGTTTATGCGGCCTATCAAATTGATTGGGAGGCCTTGCCAGGTTTTTGTTTTAGTGTGTGTGAAGTCAAGTAGAGGGGTTATATTGAGTGTTTCAAATTTATTTGGGGTTCTTGTAATGTGAATTCCTAAATATCTGAAATGATCAACTACCGGGACCAGAGTTCTAGCAAATGGGGGAATAGTTATATAGTTAGCCTTTAGGTATTGCTTCCATAAGAATGGAAAGGTAGGTCAGTAGCTGGGTGTACCTTGTCTGTTTTTATTTAAGCCTTTTTACTGACCAATTAATTGACATTCTGTAAATATATATATTCATTGGTACAGAAAAATACATCTTTGTGTCATTCCTCATGTTTCAGGTTTCATGTATCAGGTATCATTCATTGTGTATCATTCATCGCCTATTGGAGTCAGGACTCATTCATCAGGTATCAAAGTCAGTTTATTAGAGTTGGGTATCATTCATCGTGTATCATTTATCATATATTGTTCATCAGTTATCATTCATCAGTTATCAAAGTTAGGTATCATTCATCGGGTATCAAAGTCAGACATCATTCATCGGGTATCAGTCAGGTATCATTCATCGGGTATCAGAGTCAGGTATCATTTATCGGGTATCAGAGACAGGTATCATTCGTCAGGTGTCAGAGTCAGGTATCAGAGTCAAGTATCATTCATCAGGTATCAGTCGGTTATCAGTCGGGTATCATTCATCAGGTATCATTCATTAGATGTCATGTATCGGGTGTCAGATGTTGTTTATCTGGTATCGGTTGTCATGTGTCAGGTATTGGTTGTTAGGTATTAGGTGTAGTTATTGTCTATCAGGTGTCAGGTGTCGTTTATTAATATCGTGTATCGGGTATCATTATCAGGTATCCGTTATCAGGATTCAGTTATCAGGTATCATGGCCATACAGGAGGCAGACATTAGATAGATCTAATGTCTAAAGACTGCATTTTACAAGCAGCGGTTCTTTACCTTTAGATAATCCAATTTGGACCATTAATTTTGAGAACTTAAGTTGATTGCAAATACACTAAGAATGGACCAGACAATTTAAAAATATAGGGTTTTTTTTGTTGTTTTTGTTTTTTTTTGGGGGGGGGGGGGACATAAAAGGAGTACTGTCTGCCTCTTTCTACCTATGTAAATAATAGAAATATATATTTACAGAATGTCAATTGGTCAGTATAAAGGCTTAATTAGTTTTAACCTTTCAAAAAATGAAGTGGACCTATTTGAACTGATTTTATAGTTGTACAGATTGCACATTGGTACAGTCTAAACTATTTTAATAGAAGAAAATAAAGCTAGAAATAGTGCCATCTATTGGATGTAACAGTCAGCAGTAAAATCAATCTGATACCTGATGAATGATACCTGATGAATGATACCTAAAACATGAGGAATGACACAAAGATGTTTTTTTCTGTACATTTTAGCACTAGATGGTGCTTATTTCTAGCTTTATTTTTATTTCTTTTTTAATTTGGTTTGAAGTGCCAAATTACGGTTCTATTTCTTCTTCCGTTTTATTTTTTCGCTTTTTGGACTGTATCTCCTCCCACAGTTTCTGAGCTAGACACATGAAATTCAGTACAGATGTGCGGGGCATATAGGAGAAGTGTGCTATTACCTTAGCTAAGGAATCCGCGACAGCGTTATTGATAAATTTCGAGACATTTTTTCCCATAGACTATAATGGTAACAATCCTCAAATGTGGATATTTCAAAACAGTTTGTTTCATGGTTATAAACACAGCTTAAAGGGTAACTATGGTCAAAAAACAAATTTTAATCAATAATCAAAAAAGTGTGTTTTTTAACCCCCAATCTTACTCAGGTACACACACCTACTGACATAACCTTCCATTTTTGTGGCAGCATACTTAAAGTGTAACTATAGTCAAAAAACAAATTTTGATCAATAATCAAAAAAGTGGGGTTTTTTTTACGCCCAATCTTACCCAGTTACACACACGTACTGACCCTTCTATTTCTGTGGCAGCATACTTAAAGGGTAGCTATAGTTAAAACATTTTTTTGATCAATGAGAAGTCAAAGATAAAAAAAATAGAAAGAACAATAATCTAGCTTTTCAAGCGAAATTTAAAAAAAACCCTAAAATTAAATCTAGAAATAAGCATCCAATGAATAATAAGTACCAATGAATATATATTTTTACAGAATGTCAATTAATTGGTCAGTAAAAAGGCTTAAATAAAAACAAACACAGGTACACCCAGCTACTGACCTACCTTTCCATTCCTATGGAAGCAATACCTAAAGGCTAACTATAGTCAAAAAAAAATTTTGATCAATAATCAAAAAAGTGTGTGTTTTTAAATAAAAAGACAAAGATAAAGAAATAGAAAGGACAGTAATTTAGATTTTCAAGTGAAAGAAATTTAAAAAAAAATAAAGTAAGAAATAAAGCTGGAAATAAGCACCATCTATTGCATGTAAAAGTCTGCACATGTCCTAAAATGTACAGAAAAAAACATCTGTGTCATTCCTCATGTTTCATCAGGTATCAAAGTCAGCTATCAGTGTTATTCATTATTCATTAGGTATCATTCATCAAATATCATTCATCAGGTATCAGAGTCACACGTCATTCATTAGGTATCATACCTGACTGATGCCTGACGAATGATGCCATACCTGACTCTGATGCCTGACAAATGATGCCTGACGAATGATGCCTGATGAATGATGCCTGACTCTGATAAATGATACCTGACTCTGATAAATGATACCTGACTCTGATAACTGATAAATGATACCTGACTGATAACTGATAAATGATACCTGACTGATAACTGATAAATGATACCTGACTGATAACTGATAAATGATACCTGACTCTGATAACTGATACCTGACTCTGATAACTGATACCTGACTCTGATAACTGATAAATGATACCTGACTCTGATACATGAAACCTGAAACATGAGGAATGACACAAAGATGTGTTTTAGGGACATGTGCAGACTTTTACATGCAATAGATGGTGCTTATTTCCAGCTTTATTCTTTAATATATTAATATATATATATATATCTTTTTTTTTTTTTTTTGGCTTGAAAAGCTAAATTACTGTTCTTTCTATTTTAGCTAGCTAAGGAATCGGTGGAAGCGTTCTGCATTATCGGCAAATATCAGGATATTTTTTCCCATAAAGGGTACAATCTTCTAATATGGATATTTAGAGGTTTAAGGGCTAGGCCACGCTAGCGCATTTTCACGCGCGCGCGAATGCGCCTGCAGTTTTTGCTAAAATGGAAATCGCGGGATTTCCGATGTGCATGCGATTGCGCGTCCGTTCGCGTTTTGGTAATGCATGCGTTCACCATTTTTGGTGCATTAACGCATGCGTTTCCATAACACAAAATGGCGAAAACCCATGCGCACAATGCAAAAGAATCGCGCACACAATCACGTGCGATAACACTCGCAATTTTGTGTGCGATTCCTGTGCGTTGCAGTGTGGCCTCAGCCTAAGGGTCATGTCATCAAAACAATTAGTTTCATGGTCGTAAATGCAAACACTAATACCTCCAACCCCCACACAGATACAGGTACATACTCTTACACACATTTATCTTCACTAACTGGTTGTTAAGGGTATGTCCACCTCTATTAAAAAACTTTTAATGTTATTCCCCAAAAGCTAGGTCACATTTTGCTAATATGTCTAATGTCTAACCTATTTAATGTTTGCTTAGTGTATAGCCAGCTTAATACACAAAATAGGATACCGGACACCCGATAGCTGATACCCGATACCCAATACCTGACACCTAATGCCTGACACCCGATACCCGACACCTGATGATGTCCTAAAATGGACACCGTACTTAAATAAGATAGGCACGACTTGCCCTAGAAAGCAGCTATTGTTGCTTACTGAATTAACATAAAAACATGTGTCGACATGTGTCACAGAAATGGAACACAAGTAGACATTAAAAAATTTGTTGGTTCAAAGGTTTGAAGGGAGGTACAACTAGTATACATAATGTGACCGATTTAAAAAATCTAAGTGGTTGCTTAAAAAAAAATAAAAAAATATTTATATCAGCTGACAGTCTATACAATCTTAAACTAGTCTTCAATAAAACATTTTAAAATGAATGTATCCCTAGTTGAGAAAAACAGCTTTACATTTTTATAAACTTTTTATAGGCTACCAAATATTTTTTTCAACTTATACCTTAAAGGGTAACTTTGGTCTCAATACAAGTGCAAATTTCTACCTTTAAAATGACTCAAGGATCATGCTTCTAGCTGCAATTTATGCAAACTTATAGCTGTATAAAGGGTGATGGTTCCAGCTAGCACTGTGAGCTGTGACATCACCATTGCTCTGCCCCTGCTGCCATAGGCATTGCGCATTCCCACTTGTATCATTCTGCTGTAACAGTTTTTAAATAGCTTTAAATAGGGGGTGGGCTACTTTTATAGGCTACTAAATATTTTATTCAACTTAGACCTTAAAGGTTAACTGTAGTCTCAATAAAAGTGGCCATTATTAGAAAGAGCACATTCCTACCTTTAAATAACCTCCAAAAAGACCAGGGGCAAAACTGCGAGATTGGAGCCCGGGCCCCTGACCCACCCCCTCCACGATCAGCTGTTTTTAAAGGGCATCTATAGTAGGATAATGAACTTTTTTTTTCTCTTTCTTTCCATGTGTTCTAAAATTCCCCACAACCCCCAGAGTGTCTTCACTTTTTTCAGATTCCCTCTCTGTCCTGAGATACACCAGTTAGAAGAATACGAGATTGCATTCCTCTACTCCTACTTGGACTGTCAATCAAATTCCTATGACGTTAACCCCCCTCCCTGCTCTGTAATAAACATTACAGAGCATTAGCAGGGGGATAGAGGTAGCTTTGATGGTGTTTACTGTGCTGGTGTGGTGTATTAGAAGGGACAGTGTTGTCGGTACCATGCAATGTGCATCGTGCCACATGTATAGGAACCTGGAGCAGACGTTCCGGGGAACCTATGTCTGTCAGGTGTGAGTGGGTTGCCCGTTTGGAAGCTGAGGTGGAGAGTCTAAGGGGGCAGCTTGCAGCATTGCAGGGATTCGCAGAACTGGGGGGTCAGCAGGCACTGGCTGGGGCCAGTATAGAGGTGGGTGGAAGAGGGACAGGAAAGGTTGAGGAAGGAGGTAGTTTTGTTAGGGTTACTAGGGGAAGTGGGGGACGGAAGAGTAGGGGGGCTTCTTCCCAGATTGTCCATCCCAACAGATTTGCCGCCTTAGGTAATGAAGTGGAGGAGGACACCTCGGAATTAGTGTGTATGGAGGGGGCTAGTCCCTTGAGCACCCAGGGGACTGCCATCTCTGATACAAGGGAGGAGGAACGAAGGGTCAGGAATGCAAGGCAGGTGGTAGTGGTAGGGGACTCCATTATAAGAAAGGTAGATAGGGTAATCTGCCGCCAAGACCCTACATGCCGAACTGTGTGTTGCCTGCCTGGTGCTAGGGTTCGGCATTGGTGTCAATGACAAAGTTAGAGGTGGAGGTGAGGTCCTTAAACATGATTTCCGAGAACTAGGGGCCAAGATAAAAGCAAGGACCTCCAGGGTAGTGTTTTCAGAAATACTACCGCAGCCACGTGCTAAGCCAGGGAGACAGCGGGAGTTAGGAGCATTAATGCGTGGCTAAGAGAGTGTGTAAGGAAGAAGGGTTTGGGTTTATTGAGAACTGGGCAGACTTGTTCGTCGGCTACAGGCTCTTTAGTAGGGATGGGTTGCACCTCACTGATGGTGGTGCAGCTGTTTTAGGGGAGAAGATGGCTAGAGGGTTGAGGAGATTTTAAACTAGGTTTGGGGGGGGGGGTATTAGCAGTCTCACAGGGATAGATAGTCCAGGAGGAAAGCAGGGTGGTGTAGATAGGCCATTGGTGGCGGAAAGGGGGTGGGGCTAGCATAGGGGATAGGGAGGAATGTGTATTAAAGTGTAGAATAAATTACAGGATCATAATCTAAAATGTATGTTTGCAAATGCGAGAAGCCTGGCTGACAAAATGGGTGAATTGGAAATGATTGGCATTGAATGAAAAGTAAATGTAAAGGTATAGCAGAAACGTGGTTGAACAGTTCTCACAACTGGGCTGTAAATATAGAAGGTTATGCCTTGTTTAGGCAGGACAGAAAAAAAGGAAAGGGGGAGGAGTATGTGTTTATGTGAAAAAAGAATTGAAGCCAAACTTAAAAGAAGAGATAACTGGTGATATGGATGATAAAGTGGAGGCAATATGGGTGGAATTAGGCAACAGGAAAGGGGGTAATGTCATTGTTGGTGTCTGCTATAAGCCGCCAAATGCTAGCAGAGAGGAGGCGAGTCAACTTCATATGCAGTTGGCAAAGGCTGCAAGTTTGGGGAGTGTGCTCATTATGGGGGGCTTCAATTACCCTGACATTGATTGGTGTGGTGGAACTGCCATCACAAAAAAAGGCGATGAGTTCCTGAATTTGCTGCAGGATAATTTTCTCTCACAGGTGGTTGAGGTTCCTACTAGAAAAGGAGCTCTGTTGGATCTGGTAATATCTAACATTGTGGAGCGCATTATAGATATAAAGGTAACTGGAGGCTTAGGGAATAGTGACCATGAAATAGTGGCATTTGGAGTTTGTTATCAAAACAAAGACAATTAACAAAGACATTTAATTTCAGGAAAGCAAATTTTCCCAGGTTAAAAGCAGCTCTTCAGAATGTCAACTGGGATAATGTATTATCAGGTAAATGTACTGAACAGAAGTGGACTGTGTTCAAGGGGATTTTAAGCCAGTTCACATCTAAATTTATACCCTTGGGAAATAAATGTAAAAAAAATAAATCCGCTGAATTCTGATGTAAAGAGGCAAATGGAAAGGAAGAAAAAGGCATTTAAAACCTTTAAGGCAGAGGGAACGGAAAGGGCCTTTAGGGATTATAAAAACTGTAATAAGGAGTGTAAGAAAGCAATCAAACTAGCTAAAATTAATAATGAAGTTAGGATAGCTGAAAAAAGCTTCACTAAGCATAAATTTTTTTTAAGTATATTAATAGTAAGAAGATGAGGACTGAGAATGTGGCACCATTAATTAATGGGGATAAGTTAGTTACGGAGGATGGCAATAAAGCAAATGTCTTGAATAATTTTTTTTTTCTCTGTATACACTATAGAAGATCCAAGTACAGATATCATAGAGTATAGTAGCAATAATGGTATAAAAGATTCAAGTGCACTTTAGTTCTTTCTGTACCATATCCACGGTTAACCAAGAAGGTTAATATTAATAAATCTCCTGGACCGGATAAAATACATCCTCGGGTACTTAAGGAGCTAAGTTCAGTTTTATCTAGGCCATTGTTTCTTATTTTTGCTGATTCCCTCATGTCCGGTGGTGTACCTCTGGATTGGAAAAAGGCTGATGTTATTCCAATATTCAAAAAGGGTAGTCGTTCATAGCCGGGCAATTACAGGCCTGTAAGTTTAACTTCAGTGGTGGGGAAGATCCTGGAAAGTTTAATAAGGGAACATGTTCTAGAGTTTGTTTCAAGGACTGACATTATAAGTAGTAACCAGCATGGATTTAGGAGGAATAGATCTTGTCAAACTAACTTGCTTGGAAGTAAGTAGAAATTTAGACTCTGGCATAGCAGTAGATGTAGTTTACTTGGATTTTGCAAAGGCTTTTGATACAGTCCCCCATAGGCGACTAATGAATAAGCTAAGGTCTGTTGGTCTGGGGAGTCACATTTGTACATGGATAGAAAATTGGTTAATGAATAGGATGCAGAGAGTAGTTGTTAATGGGGCTTCATCATTATGGACTAAAGTGCTAAGTTGGGTGCCACAGGGTTCTGTGTTGGGGCCGCTTCTATTTAGTCTATTTATTAATGATTTGGAAGTGGGTATTGTCAGCAAGGTTTCTGTGTTTGCTGACGACACAAAACTTTGTCGACCATTAAAAACTTCAGAGGATGTGCAATCGTTGCAAGGGGATCTAGATAGATTATCACATTGGGCTGCTAAGTGGCAGATGAAATTCAATGTTGATAAATGTAAGGTGAGGCATTTTGGCTTAAAAATTCTTGTGCTACTTAAACTAATAAATGGCTCTGTGTTAAGTGAATCCCTGTTGGAAAGGGATCTTGGAGTTTTGGTGGCAACAGCCAGAGCCAGCATGGTATTGTCTTGTATAAAGAGAGGTATGGATTCAAGGGAGGAAAATGTAATTCTCCCTCTTTACAAAGCATTGGTAAGGCCTCATTTGGAATATGCAGTGCAATTTTGGAATCCTGTGTACAAAAGGACATCTTTGAAATGGAAAGGGTTCAGAGAAGGGCAACTAAATTAATAAGGGGATTGGGGGAGCTTTAATATGAAGAGAGACTGGAAAAGTTACAATTATTTACGCTGGAGAAAAGGCGCTTGCGTGGGGATATGATTACTGTGTATAAATACATTAACGGGCCATACAATAAACTATTTGGGGCATTGTTCACCAATAGAACATGTCAAAGGACACGAGGACATCCCTTAAGACTTGAAGAAAAAAGGTTTAGGCTTCAAGTTCGGAAAGGGTTTTTCACTGTGAGAACGGTAAGGCTATGGAACTGTCTTCCAGTGGACGTTGTAATGGCAGGTTCATTGGTCAGTTTAAAAAAAAAGCTGAATGAGTTTCTGAAAACAAGGAATGTTGCAAGTTACTGGTATTGATACATATTGTAGAGTTGATCCAGGGAAATTTCCGATTGCCACTTGGAGTCAGGAAGGAATTTTTTCCCCCTTCATAAATTTGGTGGGTTTTTTTTGCCTTCCTCTGGATCAAGTTAGGCAGGAAATGAGGATATTGCTAGATGGGTTGAACTGGATGGACGTATGTCTTTATTCAACCTCAAATACTATACTATACTATAAGGCTGCACTTGACCCCCCTTCTTAATAGCTTTCACTGATTGGTGATGGAAAGAGAGAGATCGTAAACTGTATTGTTCTCCTTCTTCCATGTCTCCAGGACAGCTTGCTTTCTATTGGCCACTGTGTGTGGGTGTGTTTTTAAGGATGTTAAACTTTTTAACTCCTACTGCACATGATAAGCTTGTCGTTTAGCCGGAGTTGAGACATGGAGGAGGTAACAGAGGGGAGGGGGAAGGGGGGAGTGCTGCACACAGATCTGACACCATGGTTAAACATAGTCAGTGACAGATATAGGATTAAGGCAGCACAGAGTACATGAATTTAACTTTGCAAAAGGGGCAATGTGTTTTTTTCACTATAGATGCCCTTTAAAGGAAACAGCTGATTTATATAGAAGAATTGGGTAAGGAAGGTATATATACTCACGGGCGCTCTACCCCTGCACTGTACAGCGGCGCTCATACGCCTCCAGCACCTCACGACCTCAGAGGTGTAGATATCCGTCTGGATGCACTGAAGAAAAGTCAGGAAGCAGGCTGCACGCTCTCAGTTGAATAAAAGCATTACTTTATTGTCAAGAAATCCCCGATACATACAACGCTGAGTACAAACATGGAAGGCAAACTCGAGGAGCACAGTGTACCTCCTGTATCAAGACACTAGAGCATCATATGGTCCCATGCTGATAAGATGGGAAAAATATATCCCTAACTGAACAGCTGAGGAGTGGTAGGATGCAGCAGTCTCATAGACGTAGCGATATTATTTGGTATCGGGCGATTATCGCTGTTTGTTGCATCTGACGATGATATTGGGTCAATAAATTTGTACCCTTTCTGTTCTCGTGATGGGTAAATTTTTGTCCACCGATAATATTGATCGTTCTATGGGCACCATTAGTTTTCCCTAAAGCTTATTTGTCCCTCATTCGAGAATAAATGCAACATGGTAGTGCGTTTTAGTCATAGAACTCTCAAGCAACTAGGAAATAAAGTCAACCCTGTGACACTAGTGATTTAAGCTGAAAATCTAAGGCATATTTCTTCAAAGACAGGCAACCTAATGCAAAAATTAAGAAACTGGCCAGATTAGATTAGCTTCTCTGGCTGCACCAGGCAAACAGATCATTCATTCCATTAGGCAGTGGGAGCATTATATTTGGAGCGTAGCTAGAAATCCCATGGCCCCCGTGGCTAGATTTTATATCAACCCACATAAAAATCAGTTAGGTGCAGATCAACTCACCCAGCCAAACTGCTGCCGTTTTTTTCCTCAAAAGGGCATGTCCACTCTCTTAAGAAAATGTTACTTCACGTAGTTCAGCAACACTTTAGTTTTACGTTAACATTTTAAAAATGGTCCCAGGCTGATATTTTACTTACAAAACCAAGATCTCTCTGTGGCGCTGCTCGTGTGTGCAAAGCAGCAGATGAGGCTCGTTCTGAAATGTCTGTCAGCTATTGGTCTTAACTACACCATCACGGATGTGACTGACGGCTATTACCAAGATGAATAGAGAAGCCGTGGTTTTTGTAAATGGAGCATCTTTAAAAACGAGGTTTGTGGGGCTATGAAAGATACATTTTTTCTTAGGTGGGTGGTCATGCCTGCAGGGGACCTGGTCAGGCCCCCTAGCTACTGCTATGGTTGTTATGGTGATCCCTATGCACCAGGGAGCATAGGAATCTGTCAAGAGGTAAGTCATTCATTTGCCAACAATAACCGCAAACCCCATTTTATTTGACCATATTGGATCCCGCATATCCAGCTATTCAGAACTATACTTTGTCACTAAAAAAACTTCATTGCATTTTATATTAAACATAGGTTTAGTTTATTTACATGTATGCATCACATTATCTTACAGAAATTTACCATACATATAGTTCAACAATTTTATAACTTAAACAGCTGTTCCAGGCCTTCATCTGTGCTTTTATGCAAGTCTAATGTTGTATGCAAAAAGTCAAAGGTCTTATTCAGATTCTTAGGTTCTATAGAGTTGGGGGGAAAAAGAAAAATAAAATACGCAAGTATTTGCAAGTATATGCAAGTATACAAAAAAAAAAATCAGTCCAATTAAAAACTGTCAAAATGGATAATTAAGGCAATTCAAAGAAGTGATCAGTTTATAGTAAAAACTACAGTATGTTTGGGCAAGGTGGAAATTTTTCTGTCGACCCCATCATCTACAAACTTCTGCAATGGAAGTTCGACTGTGGAAGGCAGGGAAGTGCGATAGGTTCTCTAAATCGTATAGGATGATAATCAAACTTTACACAAAAAAATTGAATTAAGCCATTTGGACAAAGTGTTGAAATATTTAGTTAAGTCACATGGCTACATATGTGACTTGTTTTCTTTATTATCAACAACACACACTTTTCTGGAGGTTGCCATATTTCTGTTTGTCATAGGAGGGGGCCTACCTTACTCCCTTCCTTACTAATTTTTTTTAAAACCAAGTAACCTATCAATGAGAATCTATCCAGAACTGATAAAATCCAATTGCTAATTACTTTAGCTACAAGTTAATGACATGGGAGAGGAAAGGCAGTAAGAAATAGGTCTCTTACAATACATAAAGTTTTAGGCCTGCAAAACATAGCCAACTATGGCCTACCCAGCATTTCTACCATTCAATATACTGACCAGTAGTCTGCCTAAATCAAACCATACTAGCCAATATTTCTGCCCAACAGATTGTGCAGTCTATTGTAGACCAGTTAATGAGCCATGACTTACTAATAAGTCCAATCATTCGAAATGAACTATTATTGCAGAAAAATCTGTCATTGAAATAAAACTGCAGCTGGGAGGTCAATTGGGCCAAAAATATCAGCCAATATCGGGCTATAGAATAGGTGTATCAAACACAACGTGGCTGGGTTAGTTGGTTGGTCTCATGTTGTCAGAGGGTGAATTAAAAAAACCTGCCTGTCTCACAGCTCTCACCTTTTTTTGGGTAAGCTTTGGAAGCAACATTATATTACATTATTAGAGACAGAATTAATTGATATACTTATATTTTATTTAGTCCTGTCATCCTGCTAAACACTGGGATATGATAAACTTAATCTTTTATTTTTCTAAAACGTCCAGATTTTAACATGTGAGCTCACCTTGAGACTCAAATACATCTGAAAGATCTTTCTTCTCTGTATCAGTACTTAATGGTGAAAAAGATATCAGCTGTGGTAAAGAAAGTTTTCGGTCCTTGGGTGAAGGTGTTGTCAAGTATTCTGTGCCTAGCATGAAACCTTTCTCAGCAGGGCTGTACACATCTGAACTAAGTGTGAGACTTGACTCAGATTTATGCTTGGTAAATGTCTTATTTGAAGAACTGTGTTCAATATGATGCTCAACATCAGTCAGAGGCGTGAAAAAATTTCTTTTAATGGCTTCATACCGACTGCGTATAGATTGTATGTCCATTTTACGTTCAATACTATTGTAGGTCTGCTCCTTTATGGGCATATCCCCATCATTGTCCAGTATTTCACTCTTTGTTAAATGTTCGTCGTCACCCCCCAAACTAACTGTACTATTAAGGCTAACATTTCCAGCATTCTCTGGTAATGTTTCATGCAAAATTCCAAACTGGATTACATCATGGCTATCTGAGCTACTGTCATAAATCATATTGGATGAATGCCATGACAAAGTCGAATGGGTAGAGGTATGTTCTTGTCCAGATGCCGAATTATGCAAGGTGGTGTCTTTTAAGTTACTGAAGGAGTTGTTTTCTAAAACAAAATATTTGGTTTTTTTGTCCAAAGGATTTTCAATGTCCTCCAATGAAAGACTAAATCCTACTTGCTTTGGCAAGTTTATTTTACTTTTTTGCTCAGTGCTTGCAGGAGGACAGATTTCAGTGGGGAAACTATGCACAGGACTTCCAGCACTGGCAGGAATTCGAGTTCCTGAACAATCATTTTGATCTGAAACATGGGAAGTAGACAGAAAGCAGGCCATACTTAAGTCTATCTGACTGCAATGGGCAGACTCATTTTCTACTGTGGTATCCATACACGGAGCCGACACAGGGCTAGTTATATCAGAAGATTCCTCACTCTGGATAGCTTTTCTCCATGAGCTTCTAATATCTGAAACTAATAATAAAAACTTGTATTAAAATACCAAAAAAACTATGTATGTATGTATGTATGTATGTATGTATGTATGTATGTCTGTCTGTCTGTCTGTCTGTATAATTGTATTTATATAGTGCCACCTGGGTATGCAGCAATGTACATTATAAAATACAGAGTATACAAATGGGGAAAAGTGCAAGCCAATATAAAAACACTTCCCCAGTAATAATGGTCTTTACAATAAAAACCCGACACCGTGGCACTCTGCTGCTGTATGAGATTAGTAGGTTTTTCTGCTAATTTCCAAGGGCAAGGAAAAACACTTCCAATACACACAATCCTTATTATATTGACTTTTTCTTGAATAGGAATACAATCAGGCATTTTATTTCTTTCTTGCAACTTAGTCCTATAAGTTTTTGTATGTATAGGTGCTAAGTACCAAGAGCCGGTATCGCCCTCCATTGCCTCCAGTAGGCAATGCCCCGAGCCGGTAACAGCTCTCAGTGCATGGGTTTTACCACTCCAAGACTTTAACACCAGAAGTTTAAGTTTCTGTCTTAAAGCTAGGTACATAGCTTGCGATGGTTGCGTGACACAGCTTTTGCATACCGCCGCAACTGCCGTTAGTTATGTCTTAAAGTTACATTAACCCTTGGTACAAGGTTTAATGTGACTTTTAGACAGATAAAGCAGTTTGCTTTTACATAGCCCTGTTAGTGTTTCAAAAGGAAATCATAAATGTATATTTAATATATGTTCTGTCAAATTCACTCTAGCTTTTCACTACTCTAATAATTTAAATATATAGCATAGCCCCCTATCCTAAATTCAGTTTGAGTGTATTTTCCCCTAAAATCACAGCTGAAAAATAACTATAAAGTGAGGGTGTGGACATATATATTACCACACTGAGTGATGTCAGCTGCTTCTTCTACTATATGATTTTTTTCTACTCACAGACTGTCTTTTAAAATGAAAAAGCTATAAGTATGTTTCAGTGTTTATCTACTCCTTTAGGAGAACAGATTCAATACTCATTCCAACATACTTCCTGCACTCTAGTAATAATATGCAGTCAGATGCATATTACTGGTATAAGTGGATGACCAATTTTCCCCATTTATAAACTGTAAATGAGACAAAAATGATAAATGTAAAGAAAAAAAAATAAAATAAAATGACAAATATTGTGGGTTGTAATAGAGAAAGGCATATCTACTGCATTGCAACCCATAAAAAGCTAAAAGGTAAGGATGTGGTTAGCCTGAGCAACATGCAACGCATATATGGTTTGATGCTTACATCTTTAAAGGGCATCTATAGTGGGATAATTAACTTTTTTTCCTTTCTCTCCATGAATTCTATTATTCCCCCCAACCCCCAGAGTATCTTTACTTTTTTCAGATTCCCTCTGTGTCCTGAGATACCCAAATTAGAAAAATACATGATTGCATTCCTATACTCCTACTTGTACTGTCAATCAAATCCCTGTGACGTGACCCTCTACCCTGCTCAAGTCCCTCCCTCCTCCGTAACAAACATAGCGATAAGAGCATTAGCAGGGGGAGAGAGGTAGCTTTGATGGCAAAGATAAGGCTGCAATTGACCCCCCTTCTTGATAGCTTTCAGTGTCTCCAGGACAGCTTGCTTTCTATTGGCCACTGTGCATGAGTGTGTTTTTCAGGATGTTGAACTTTAAACTCTTACTGCACATGAGAAGCTTGCCGGGAAGCCGGTGTTGAAACATTGAGGAGGGGAGGGGGAAGGGGGGAGAGAGTGCTGCAGAGAGATCTGAGACAATGGAAAAACAGAGTCACTAACAGAGGTAGGAGAAAGGCAGCACAGAGTACATGAATTTAACTTTGCAATGGGCCAATGTCTTTTTTTCACTATAGATGCCCTTTTAGTGTATCCATACATGTAAAGTGTTGGGAGATGTGGAAATACTGATATTTAGTATTTGTTTTTTCAAACATATGGATTGTGAGAATTCTAACGTAGAATGTTTGTTTTTTTAGGAGATTCAAACATGGTACCCATAAATTTTTATTCCAAAAAAACATATTCAGGGAGATTCAATAAAAGTTCTTATCGTTACAAATGGTGCTAATTGCCCCAACAAATCAGATGTTAGCTTTCAAATGTTAAAGATCTGATTGGTTGGGGCAAAACTAGAACCATTTTTAGTGATTAGAACTTTTATTGAATCTCCCTGATTGTGCTTTAAACCTTAGTTTTTAAACTGCTGCCAAAAGTGCTTGCTTTGCGAATATTTGAAATATGATAGTTGTACAAAGATAACAGATGCACTACTACATTTCAGCCTGTCTAGATAAGTCTGGTTGGCAATATAAATTGTCTGTACCATTGTAGACTTGAGAATTAAGGTATTTAGGAACTGAACTTTTTCTACAATTAAAAAAAGGCTATATAATGTTTTCTACTTTTTGAAGTATCTTCTATTGTAAAATGTCAAACCAAATGACAAAAAAATGATTTTGTTTATCATAAATTAAGTTGCAAAATCTGATTGTGCTACAAGATACCTACTTAAATTTTCTGGTGTTCGAGGAATCTCCTTCCTTGATAAGAAGGGATCAGAGGATAAAATCCCAATTAAATCATCAAGTTCCTTTGCTCTTCCTCCCGAGGGCTTTGCTGAGTCAGAGACAATGTATTCTGCTACCTGGATAAATTCAAATCATTAAAAAAATAACTATACAAACGATTAAAACAACATAAAAAGGTCCTTATTAAAACAAAAACACAAAAAAAAAACCAACCTGGACTGAACAGGAAATACAACAGAATAAAAAAAAAAGATAGAGGCAATCTCATAATGCAAAACATTTATTCAATTATGCTGTAATACACGTTTTGGGGTAGTCCCCTTCCTCAGGTGCCTGAGGCTTTTAAGTTGTAACCTTTTTTTTTGGAAATCCAATTTTGTTTGGAAAATAAAACAATGATTAGCATATAGGGTGAACTATAAGCAGTAAAGCAATAAAAGCAAAAACACAAACTATAAATAGGAAGTAATTATTGAAAGTAATAAGTAAGTTACAGACAAGGTACAAGCAGACAGGGACGGCGCAAGTGAGAATAGATCAAACATATTCCTGATAGTGACGGAGGAATCCCATGTCCTAATTTAGACCAGTTAACCACAAACAAAGCAGAATACACTGCAAATAATTGCAGATATGGAGTAGTTTTTTAGACTACACATGAAAGTTTTTCCACCAACATGGAATATCACCTGCTGCAACGGATTTAAAAAAAAACAAAAAAACAAAAAACAAACAAACAAATAGTAATCACACTTATACACCACCCATTGTGGTGAAAAATCCTGAAAATTTGTTTAGAGTGCGGCTCAATTAGACATGGGCACCATAAGGCCGAGATCATGAAGCAATCTTTGCAAAATTACAACATCTCCAGCAAAGAAAATGTGGTGAAATGGAGGAGACTGTTTGTACCCATGCTGAAGAAGGTGGGTGGGTTTATGGGGGGGCTAAAAGTTGTAGACAGGGGGCGTGAATGTTGGCATCTTAATGGGAAAGGAATGGGGCAACATGAATTCACATGAGGGGATGTATGAAGTGATAAAATGACTGAGGATCTTAAGCAGTATCTGTAGGATAAAGAATGTTAAGTAGTAAGTACTAGACCAACATTACAAGCATGTCTGGTCTGATGGAGGATGATGGGAAACCTTACTATAAATGTATTAGTGAAGTACTTAATGATAATTCTACATTCACCTTGTAAGGTACAGGGTAAGGACAGCCGACAGTGATGTCATTGGAGGTTTTTTTTTTTTACAATTGAAAATTGGAAGGAGTGATGTCTGAAATGATTATGATCATTTCCCAAAATATTTTCAAGCCACTCAAATATTGATCTTTGATTGTGGCCCATTGCCCCAGGAGAGTATAACATTTTAGTTGAAAACTGCAGAATGTTCATTAACTTGTATGTGTTATTTACTATTTTAATAAAATTATTTATAATTAGTTATAAGCTGCCCCTGAGGAAGTGACGAGTGGTCACGAAACATGTTGGGCGGAGCTAACAGCATTTTTAGTTTTGGTGAATAGCTTATACTTTGCCAACTCACTATTCACTGCTCCTGCTGTTAAAGGTTAAGAGCAGTGTCAATTTAATTATGCTGCCAAGAGACACTAAGTGATGTACTGGAATGGCTTAGCAACTCTCTAAACACAACCAAAAGACCAATCTGCCTATAATGTTCCATTGCATGGACAATACTAGACAGACCTCTATAAATTGTCTGTAGGGCACTGTCGTGGAATTTGTCCATCCCTGTATTAGAATACTTTACTACTACGAGTTAGGGTTGAGGCGGGTCACCTGTAAATTATAGGAAATTGGGATATAATTTAATATAAAGATGGCTTCTAAATATTTGGATGATTTGTCCAGCCCTGTGTATGGGCACCTTTACAGTCTCTTCACTAATATCCATACAACAGAGAAAAACAATGTTTTAACCTGTCACACCTGGAAAGTATAGCTATACAAGGATTACAAAACAACATCCCCATCAAACCAACAGATAAAGGAGAAGCTGTAGTGATTGTGGATACAAACAAATATATACAAGAAGGTAACAGACAACTTATAGACAATACATACTACAAGAAGTTAACAATGGATCTCACCAAGGATTTTACAAGGGAACTCAATCTTATCCAAGGATTTCCAAGGAAAGTCAGTATGGGCTTTGAAAAATTAAATCCCGACACTGGTACTTTCTACATGCTACCCAAAATACATACCATAACAAGGCTACCAATCATTACAGGTATGAAAACTTTTACAGAACCACTATCAGGGCAAATAGATAGTATTCTCAAAACTTTAGTAGAAAAAACTCCCTGTTTCCTACAAGATACCATAGATTTTCTGAATAAACTCAGACATTAAAGGGCATGTCCACCCCCAAAACTATAATCCCCCCCCACTACTGGCCCCATCATGTAGTGTAGTTTAATCCTTACCTCACATCCCAGCTCCATCTGGTTCTCCTGTAGCCCCCCCAAAGTGCCAAAAACTGCCCACCAGGAGGATATATAGGACTCTGCCTCCTACCTGGCTCCGGGAGAAGTTTGGCATGCGTACTGCAGCCCTCTCCGCTCCCTCCCCCCTCCCCTCTTAGGATTCCCTCCCCCTAGTGTAATACCTTTTGTTATATCAATCCCCCTGTCCCCCCAGCCCCAACCGCTATGTTTTTTATTAGAAAGCTCCCCAAACTTTACTTACCTCCCCTCTTTCTCCGCGCACTGAATAACCGGCAGCCGCGTCCGAGATTGCTGCCGCTCAGCCAATTACAGACGCGACTGCCGGTCCCCCCCTGCTTGCATTTTCCGCAAGCAGAGGCGGCAGCGCGGCGGAGGAAGAGGGGAGGTAAGTAGAGTTTGGGGAAATTTCTAATAAAATAAATATAGCGGTTGGGGCTGGGGGGACAGGGGGATTGATATAACAAATTCTTGTTAAGGGTGGACATACCCTTTAAGGGTCTACCACCAGGTATTCTTGTCACTATGGATGTAGAATAATAATTTTAATTATTAATAGTAATATTCCCCACAAGATGGCATTAACGCTTGCCATAAATTTCTTTTATCCTCCATTAAAGGTTAACTGTGGTCTTGAATTCTTCCAAACTAGTAAGTATTATATATAAAACCTTCCATCGTACCTTTAAAATAAAACCTCAATTGCATCTCTAGATAAAATTTGTGAGAAGTTATTGCTGGAAAGGTTCAGCAATATTACTTCCTGCTTGAACCCTTTCTGTTTTCATCCATGTGAAGGTCAGGTGATGTCTCTCAATCTACTGGAAGCAGGAAGTTTAAACATTCACCCCAATGTTATTTCTCACAGGCTCAAGCCAGAGATGGGATTGTCGGCTAATTTTAAATATTATATGCAGTTGGCTTTAATTTAACCCTAACTTGTTTTTACACCACAGTTGCCCTTTAATACTAAATATAGTACAGCTGTAATCACCAAACTAATCAAATTTATTCTCACTCACAATTACTTTTCTTTCAACAAAGAAACCTACCTCCAACTCAAAGGGACTTCTATAGGAAGTAAAATGGCGCCACGATACACAAGCCTTTTTATGGCAGACTTGGAGGAGAGATTTTTAACATCTTCATACGGATATTATCGTAGATGACACATAGATTTTTATAATATGGACAGAAGTTGAGGTGCAACTTCATCCATCCATCGCACTAAAAATAGACTACTCTGCAGTTTCCATTCATTTAGTAGACACTACAGTCTGTATTAAAGATAGTAAACTTCATCTCTATCTATAGAAAACCTAGACAAATGCAGCTATCTCCATTTCTCCAGTTTCCATCCTGTACACCGCAAAAAAGCCATAATACACAGCCAGGCCATCAAGTACAACAGAATATGCTCAGACCCAGAGGATTGGAACAAATATCTTGATAAGCTAGCACTATCCCTAACACACAAATGGTATAAGCCTAACATCATCAACAAAAACATTATTAAGGCTCTGAAAATACCAAGAGAAAATCTACTACAATACAAAAGGAAAAAAACAGACACACACATTCCACTAGTGACTACATACAACAGTACACTAGAGGAAATACGCAAACTATTAAAAGAATTGCAGCCAATTATCACAGAGGATGACACCCTTAAACACATCTTTCCAGACCCTCTAAACCTTAGCATTCTGCCAATCAATCAACCTCAGACAGAAACTGGTAAACAGAAAATTGCCTTCGGATCTTAACTGTCTCACTGTAGGGACCAAACCATGCAATAAAAAGAAATGTAAACTGTTATCATATCAGTGAATTAACCAACATAGCAAGAACATGAGATTTCTCAGCCACTATCAGAAATATGTTTGATCCATGCTTACTTCCTCTGTCCCTGTCTGCTTTTACCGTGTCTGTATCTTACCAATTGCTTTCACAAATGATGTCCAGTTTACAGTTCTAGTGTTTTTCTTTTATTTTTGCTTTTATTGCTTATAGTTCACCCTACATGGACAAGGCAGTTAAAAAGCTTAAGGAGAGGTGGGTCAAAAGGAGCAAAAAGCCATCCACAGAGCATAAAAATGGAGCAGCGCCCTTCTTATAACAGAAGGTATCTTGCAGTCTCATGCTATATGAATAGCATTGCCCATAACATCAAGAAACAAGAAGCAATTACTTACTCCTAGGTTCCCCAGAGTAAGATAAACAAAATTTCTCCTTTATTTCCTATGGGTAATGCATGTGTCCAGAACTGCTGGCTTACTAACATGCAATACAGTCTATGGTATAGAGCCAATCACCTGACCAGCAGACATGTTGTTCCTGTGTATGTGCAAATAAGTTCAGATTCACAATCAGATTCAAATGGTATCGGATGTGAATTTGTGACCTTAGTCGCACCTTAACTTCAAGGGTATCTCCACCTCTCATATGAACCTTTTCTTTGTGAAGTTTCCCTTTAATTAAGTGGTTATATAAATAAAGCTTGGTTCCAAAACAGTCCTTTTGCTGTTACATTAGCAACACAAAATTTTACTAGAAAACATTATTGCTATGGTCATTGAAATCACTGCTATTATGGTGTTTCAGTTGATTGGGTTGAAAAATGAGCATTACTTTTTCGCTGTGACCAAACAATCTCAGTTGATCTTTCACTGATCAACTGACAAAAGTTAGACTGGACGTGGCATAAAATTTCAGCCTTCTATGGAGCACAGTGGTGGCAAAATAACGACTGCAGCTACAGTATGTTTGGCGCAACCACAGAAACTTGGACTCTGGATGAACTCTTGTCAAAGGCCTGCGAGCCAAAACTGCTTTTGCTGTGTCTGCACAATAAATGGGAGCACCCCGATTTGATATCGAATGACTGGACAGCTCGTTTGTGAATTGCTAACTCTTGTTATGTCTGGTCAAAATATCCTTTTGTATACTTAGTCTAATAATGTCTATATTGCATTTCTAATCAATTTAATAAAACTGGCAAAACATATTTTAGAACCCCACTGTTATGTTAGCTTTTAATTTTCATAATTTAGTCAAAATTTCAATAGTTTAGTTTAAGGAGAAATATTTTAAGGGTTAACCTGTTGAGCAAGGTGCTGCCTTGACATGCTCTTTGGATCTTGTTTATTGGGAGCTGGGGTGTGAAGCAGAGGACTGTTAGATGCAGGGGTCCAGCTTACATCAGACCTCCTTTTTTGCATTGCAGAACCTGGAGTTCTTTGGAAAACTCTTTGATCATTAATGTTTGGAGTCGGCGTCCAAAAATCCTTTAATTCAATAAAACAGAAAATAAGTAATATATGTACGGTAATGTTTATAACTCAGAGTAAAGGAAAAAAAAATAAATAAATAAAATGGAAAATGTTTATTGAACTAAAACTGTAAAACCTGTCTGGTGGAAACAAAACCAAATGGTCAACGAAAAATTTCAGCATCATACAACACATCATTATATACAAAAGACTTGTCCATACACTATTTCATTGTTAGGCATTATGGACAGGACATGAAAATCCTTAGCAGACAATAATCTAGCAGGTATATACAAGTGTTAACTATTGTTTAGCGATTAATCTGGATGGATTTCTAAATGTTGGTAAAAGAATTCTTTGTTCTCAGACGCTGTGCCAGTTCTCCCAGTTGCTACCCACTGCCCCCTTTTCTCCCAGTTGCTACCCACTGCCTCCTTTTGTTACCATAGAACAGAATTCCATAAGCTAAAAGCGCTACACTGATGGTGACAACGCCGAAACCAGTCTATGTCTGACTCTCTGTTTTTGCATTACCTTGTGGAATGCTGTAAAAACCTATTAATAGGTATAGCATTTCCTAAGGGCTACCATAGAAACAAGGAAATTACCCAGACGTCTCCATTCCTTAATTGCATAGGCTAAAGTCGAGCTGTAATACCATACCTCCCAACATTTAGAAATGGCAATGAGGGACAAGTTGCGCCGCATGCGTAAATCTTTTTTTGCTTCCACTTTATATAAAGCCATGCCCACTTTGTTTAGGTTACACCTATTTTAAAGACCACTATTTCCATTTTACGTTGTTTACAAGTGTATGATGTGATTAAGATAGCAGAAACAGACTAATATACTGAAGGCTCTGGCTAATGAACTGAAGGACACTGGCTAATTAACTGGAGGGCTGACAACACTTTCTAATGAACTGGAGGGCTGACAACAGTGTCTAATGAATTAGAGGGTTGACTAACAATGCTAATGAACTGGAGGACCGAATAACACTGTGGAATGAACTGGAGGCCTAAATAACACTGGCTAATGAACTGGAGGGATGAATAACACTGGCTAATGAACTGGAGGGCTGACAACACTGGCTAGTGAACTGGAGGGCTGACAACACTGGCTAGTGAACTGGAGGGATGAATAACACTGGCTAATGAACTGGAGGGCTGACAACACTGGCTAATGAACTGGACGGCTGACAACACTGACTAATGAACTGGAGGGCTGACAACACTGGCTAATGAACTAGAGGGCTGAATAACACTGGCTAGTGAACTGGAGGGATGAATAACACTGTGTAATGAACTGGAGGGATGAATAACACTGGCTAATGAACTGGAGGGCTGACAACACTGTGTAATGAACTGGAGGGCTGAATAACACTGGATAATGAACTGAAGGGGTGACTAACACTGGCTGAAATGCTAGTTTAACACATTCCAGTGTATGGGTTATATTTAAACTAATAACTGACACTGTTTAAAAGGAACAAAAACAGATTTCATGTACTTTGTGAAGTACATGAAATCCGTTTCTATTATTCACAGGGAGGTGCCAATGCTTATTCCCACCTACCTGTGAATAATAGAACGCCCTGGGAACACTGCAAGACTTACCTTACCAGCGATCCACTCAGCTCCTTCTCAGCTTTTGTCTGTCTTCACTGCATGCGCGCAGTGACAATCGTATTGTCATTTTAACTATAGTGTAATTATAATTTCCAAAGGACATTCATCTAATGTATGTATCTTAACTCTAGAAAGATCAACTAAATAATTTCCTGATTTATATCTCAAAAATCACAAAACTAGTAGGTAGACAAGCATTTTATATGCAGTATTTTATCCTAATCTTTCTTAAAGGGAATGTACACTGGCAAATTTATTTATTTAAATTGCCCATTAGTGGAAACTATAATTCATCCCTATCTGTACCATTTTTTTGGTTGATCTGCCCCCTATTTATTTAGATATCCAATCTAAAACAATCTCTAAAAATCTAAAAGCATATCTGTAAGCAGTTTTTCTGTAGCTGGAATGGTTTGGCAGTTGGTGTGCTGTATACTGTATTGACAGCTGGTATGGGGGAAAATAGTCATGACAGAGCACGAGCCAAAAAAGTACTTCATTGAAGGCATGTAGCAACACACACACCTCAAAGTAAGTGCTACTTACACATTTATTTATAGATTAAGATAACACTTATTTTTCAGTAACCTAGTTTAATACACAAAAAATGTCTTACTTTTTCATTCAGAGACATCCTACGTTTAATCGGTGTTGTCTTGTCAAGTGAAGATAGAGAGTTTCTATACAAAGAACAGAGGCGAGGGAACAATTTTAGGTCATAATGTTTGTGTCGGAGGATGGTTTGTACAATTATTTGTAAATTCATTAAAAATGTTGCCTACACTTTCCTATGGCAATTAAAGGGCATGTCAAACCCCCAAACTAAAATGTAACCCACTATCTCCACTGTATAGTGTTAAAAAATCCTTACCTTACACCTCTGCTCCAAACGGTTCTCCTGCAGTGCCTGTCCAAATTTCCAAAAAGTGAAGAGTAGAAGTGGTCCGTCAGTCAGATGCCTGCATCTTCCTTTCCTTGTTGAGATTTCTGGCATGCACAGGGGAGCCCTACCCCCTCCCCCCCGGATCATTTAATTGCTGCACCATTCTGTACCATTTAACCCATTTTCTGTAGTGTAGGGTACCCCAGCCTACCCCCATCCGTTGTGTTAGATTAGTAAATTAAGCCCAAGAAACAGACTTATCCAACTGCGTTCCCTTGGCTCTCTACATAGCTGACATCCGCATTTGTGATTGGCTGACTCTCAGCCAATCACAGACGCGGCTGCCAGTCTGGCACCTATTTGCAACTTCTGGCAAACAGGGAGCTGTGAGAAGAGCGCTGAAGGTACGACCACTGGTAAGTCTGTTTCTGGGGCTTGTTTTACAAATCTAACATGGCGGTTGGGGGTGGGCAGGGGTACCCTACAATACAGATCAACTGGACTTAAAGTTTGATCTAACGGAATACTACAGATATACCATGGCCTGGATGAATGAGAACCTTCACAAGCAAAAGCTGTGCTAATTCCAAAAAGATTTGAAAGTGGCGCAGCCCCACAAAACAAGCGCTAAACCCATGCCAATAATGCATCAGGTAGCGTGAAAAGGTTATGGTATTTCCCTGTATTTTTTTTAGTCCGTAAAAAGGAATGGTTATAATCTACAAAACTAAAAACATACGCAACAATAACTTTGGCCAAAAAAATTGAAGTATATTTCTGCATACGTTAAATATGGTGTGTGTGTATACACACCATGGATAAGAGTTTTCCTGAATTTGCTTAAAATAAAAATTGGTTCATTAGAGGAATCCAGAGCTTGATATCCAGAAAAGGATTTGCATTTATGTAAACATACAGCAAAAGGGCACAAGAGAAAGCCAATGGTGGTATTAAATCCATCAGTGTCAGATTTTTAGATGTGCCATATATTCTAAAAAATTAAATAAATAGGACACTGATGGATTAAATAGCATGTTTGGTTCTCTCTTGTGTCCTTCTCTTGTGCTCTTTAGTGCTGTGTTTCAATTTATGTTGGGCTGCAGTGAGGCCCTCCACTTGATAGAAGAACATGTTGAATCAGTTCAATTGCTGGCTGCCAAGTAATTCCCTTTTCTGTTTATGTAAACATACCTTCCAGTAGGGGTTAAAACAGTGCCACCAATAAGCCGTCTTAAAAATTCTCCATTATGGTCTCTGTTTAAATCTTTTGAAGGCCTTTCCAAGTGAGAAAACTCTAGCAAAAACATTATTAATAATATTAAACAGCAAGTGAGAAAACTCTAGCAAAAAACATTATTAATAATATTAAACAGTGGAATATTGTGATTATACAATCAAATTCACAATGTATTAAAAGGGTACTTAAAACCACTTTTTTATTGGAGATAGAAGAACTTTCTCCCATCTCCCTTAGTTACTCAGCTGCAATCAAGTCAGTCACAGTAAATTAGTAGCTATGTTAGCAGGATCGTCTATAATATAGTCTGGCCAATGGGCTGAAATACCTGACTGTGTGTACCTAGCCTAAATAAGACAGGATTTACTAAATATCCACAATGTGGACGGGCAAGTTAAGGCTTCTTCAAAATTGACAGATCCAATTAATTATTCAAGGGCATGCTTGAAGGAAAGACGAGGCTAACTGCAATAATTTACAGATTATAAGACAAGTCAATAGGCAGCTTGAGTGATTCCCCCCCCCCCCTCCAGCCACCTCCTTGCCCTCCATGCCAAATCTAGTTACTATTGGATGCCCTCTTGCTGACTTGGCTTAATAGAGACGAGCAGTGAGAAACAGAAGCTGAGCATTCAGGAATATACATTTTTTTTGTGGTTTTGTTGAAATAAACCAAAAAACTATTTGGCTTTTTTTTTAAAGAAATATATAGAAAACACAACTGATTACCTGGAAGAGATGCTGGGTATTGGAGAAATAAACTGCTTTTTAGGATCTCTTCTGTAGCAGGATCAAATGAAAAAGGGGCCATAGGAGGTTGTAGTTCTAGCACCTGTTAAGCAAGGCAAAATTTTAATCATCAGTGGCACTTGCTATATACTGTATAACATAACCACATCCTACTACCCTAAGTTAATTTCTGCAGTAAAATTTTACTTACCTGATGAGGGAACGTCCTGTTCATTGTTTGTCAGAAGTGCACCGCCCGTGATGTGTATTGGTATTTGCAGTTTTGCTCTGAGAGTCTAGCGGCGGGCCTGGGGCAGTTTGCACCTGGGCCACCCAAAGTAGGTGGGGAGACTATATTACTGAGGCGCTATATATATATATTATATATATAAATATATATTGGCAAAAGTGTGCCCGTTGGTGCAAAGTGGAAATTATGTGTGTATGTTTTGCTATGTGTAGATGCAGTGCTCACAGGAACCACCAGGAAACATATCCAGGGGGCCCCTAATAAAATTAGTCTGAAGGTCCTGAAAAAAACCCAAGCAATCGCATCATATTAAATGAACAAACACACACTTATATCCTCCCTTACCTATACTACCTGCCATCTAGAATATAGAGGGTCTATGTGGAATAAACCTGCAGGTTTAAACCAGGAGATTTGCCCAGAGAGCTTTTGCCTGTTAGAGTCATAAACCTTACCATATTTACACTCACTTCCAAATACCACCTACCTGGCAGTTATAATCCATGAAGTCTAAAGGTTCGTACACAAGTGCGATCGCGGGTGCCGAAGCACAAAGTGTACGAACAGCCGTTTTGGGCAATAATCGTGCCATGTATCGACCTGCCATTTTAGCCAATAAAGTGCCCATGCATGGCAAGATTATCGACCGTTCGTACACATCGTGCATCACGGGTTAGCACCCGCGATTGCATGTGTATACGAACCTTAAGGCTAAACACCAGTAACCAACCAATAGTGCCATGGATCAGTCGGCTGGAAACATCTGATGGTGTGGGGCGGCCAGCCGCGACCGAGTTTGGTTGCCCGTATAAGACAAACAGGTCAGTTAGTAAATCACAGCCGACCATGCAGTTCCCTATGGGACCACATTATCGGTCTGTCACATGCACTGCAGGCTGCAGCCACTGTTGCTGTGACCAACAATCATCTATCCTGGCAGAGCTCTCACTCAAAGCAGATGCTTAGTTGGGACACATAGTGTTATATGTATCCAGCCTAAATGGTAATAAACTGCAGACCTGAAAACAGATCTATGCAATTCTGCCACAATGTGTAATTCAATCTGAACAGCACCATTGGACATCCTGACACCCTATACAGGATCCAGAATAACATGCTAGGTTCATACTTATTGGTATTCACCACAGCAAGATCCAAATTTACACTTACTATGGGGTTAGGACTTGGAAACGCAGGATACGGATTAGCTTTACAAGTAATGGAGAGGTTTGGATAAAGGAGCTGAAAGCTCCCCACAGGGTATAAAATGAAGTAGAGCCTACAGAAGGTACCCCACAGCTTCACAGTTATTAAATCAACAGTGGAATAAAAGGGAAAACTGTCCATTTCTCTAAGAATGCTGGGTAGTTTCAGAGACATGCAAAGTCATGTAATCATTTACAGACACCACTTCCTGTCTAGCACGCAAAAACTGGATTGTCTCATTACTTTCTATGGATAGGGGAGGGGGAGTAAATGGCAAAAGTGTGCCCGTTGGTGCAAAGTGGAAATTATGTGTGTATGTTTTGCTATGTGTAGATGCAGTGCTCACAGGAACCACCAGGAAACATATCCAGGGGGCCCCTAATAAAATTAGTCTGAAGGTCCTGAAAAAAACCCAAGCAATCGCATCATATTAAATGAACAAACACACACTTATATCCTCCCTTACCTATACTACCTGCCATCTAGAATATAGAGGGTCTATGTGGAATAAACCTGCAGGTTTAAACCAGGAGATTTGCCCAGAGAGCTTTTGCCTGTTAGAGTCATAAACCTTACCATATTTACACTCACTTCCAAATACCACCTACCTGGCAGTTATAATCCATGAAGTCTAAAGGTTCGTACACAAGTGCGATCGCGGGTGCCGAAGCACAAAGTGTACGAACAGCCGTTTTGGGCAATAATCGTGCCATGTATCGACCTGCCATTTTAGCCAATAAAGTGCCCATGCATGGCAAGATTATCGGCCGTTCGTACACATCGTGCATCACGGGTTAGCACCCGCGATTGCATGTGTATACGAACCTTAAGGCTAAACACCAGTAACCAACCAATAGTGCCATGGATCAGTCGGCTGGAAACATCTGATGGTGTGGGGCGGCCAGCCGCGACCGAGTTTGGTTGCCCGTATAAGACAAACAGGTCAGTTAGTAAATCACAGCCGATCATGCAGTTCCCTATGGGACCACATTATCGGTCTGTCACATGCACTGCAGGCTGCAGCCACTGTTGCTGTGACCAACAATCATCTATCCTGGCAGAGCTCTCACTCAAAGCAGATGCTTAGTTGGGACACATAGTGTTATATGTATCCAGCCTAAATGGTAATAAACTGCAGACCTGAAAACAGATCTATGCAATTCTGCCACAATGTGTAATTCAATCTGAACAGCACCATTGGACATCCTGACACCCTATACAGGATCCAGAATAACATGCTAGGTTCATACTTAGTGGTATTCACCACAGCAAGATCCAAATTTACACTTACTATGGGGTTAGGACTTGGAAACGCAGGATACGGATTAGCTTTACAAGTAATGGAGAGGTTTGGATAAAGGAGCTGAAAGCTCCCCACAGGGTATAAAATGAAGTAGAGCCTACAGAAGGTACCCCACAGCTTCACAGTTATTAAATCAACAGTGGAATAAAAGGGAAAACTGTCCATTTCTCTAAGAATGCTGGGTAGTTTCAGAGACATGCAAAGTCATGTAATCATTTACAGACACCACTTCCTGTCTAGCACGCAAAAACTGGATTGTCTCATTACTTTCTATGGATAGGGGAGGGGGAGTAAATGTGAGAATCTGAAGAATTTTCTAATTGGCTAATACTGTCACATGTTTTACAAACAGCACATAACTGGGTGTAATACAGGAACTTCCTTACACTTCCTGTCTTGTCATGGACAGTGCCTAAGAGAATTTTTTGATTTGCTAACAGTGGAAGATCAGAACCTCTCATTGGATGTTAGTAAAATTCCACTTCCTTTTAGTGTCTACACTGGAGGTGTGTCTTAACCTATCATTTTGAGTTTTCCATTCAAACTTAGGGGTGTCCACTAAAGTAAGTTTACTTTATTAATTGTATATCATTTGTCTTGTAATTCAGTAGTAGGCAGTAGTGCTATACTTTGTATAGTGTTATTTCTTATGGCGATTTTAATTAAATAGTGATAATTACACACATACATATAGACCTTTCCTCATGTAATAGTGTTATATACCGCCACCTGATTAGTTGCTCCTAAAAAAACTTAATGCAATCTCCGTAAAAAATATAAATTTATTTATATAAGGGATATATATATATATGTGTGTGTGTGTGTGTGTGTGTGTGAGAGTTTTTCTTTGTTGCTATTAGTTATATTCACTCTTGCCTCTTAAGGGGATAGCATTATGTTTAAAGGGGATGTAAGCACCCATAATTTGGTGTGCTTGAACTGGGAAACAAAGCTTTTATATATAGTGTAACATGCACCACACATACTTTAGACAGCTGGAGAAACAGCCAAAGTATAAAGCTTATAGCCAGACGTTTAGAATATCTAAAAAAAACACATACCGGATTTAATCCTTTAAAGAAACTGAAAGGAGATTTCCCTAGAATCCTCTCCCATTTGTTTTCCCATTCCCTCTCTTTATCTGCAACTGATTTGTCAATTGTTACAATATCTTCCCGTTTAATCTTCTGCCTGCAACAGAATTTAAAAATGAGATATTTACATAGTGAGGAAAATAAATATATGATCCCCTGCTGATTTTGTATGTTTGCCCTCTGAAAAAGAAATGACCAGCCTACTATTGCAGTGGTAGGTTTATTGTAGCTATGAGAGACAAAAACAACAACAACAAAAATCAAGAACCCAGTGCACAAAAGTCAGGACTTGATGTTCATTGTAATGAGTGAAAAAGTAGTTGATCCCCTATCATCCAGCAAGATTTCAGGCTCCCATTTGTCTTCACTGGTTGGGAGCAGAGATTAGGAGCCTTCTCTGTAAGGGTGTGCTCCTAATCCCAACTTGTTTTGGTATGTATAGGGCAGCACAGTTGCTCAGGGGCTAGCACTGATGCTTTGTAGTGCTTTAGTCCAGAGTTCGAATCCACCCTTGGACACATATGCAAGGAGTTTGTATGTTCTCCCCGTGCTTGCATGGGTTTCCTCAGGGAATTCTGGTTTCTCCCACAATCATAAAGACATACTGATTGTTATACATGTTAAAGGGACAGTTCAGTGGAAATTATCAATATTTGTTAAATTGTTAGTTTGTGTAATGCCTTCTTAGTTGTTCTACATATTTTCTCCCATTTTGAAAAATCAGTTGATTTCATACACTTTGCTGTTCCCTGCTGTTGACATTAGTGATCTGACATTTTAGGTTTTAACGGTCCTTCTACCCAGGATGCACCACATCCTTGGAATGTTCCTAACCGTAATTTCTACTGATTGGCTGTTGGATGGGTCAAAGATGCTCAGATCTCTACTGAGCAACTGAATCAACCCAGGCGCTGGGTCAAGGACAAGACCCTAACAGTCTCCACTAGGGGTCCTGCAAACAGGAAGTCAGTATTTCGGTTGCATTTATTTATACACAAACAAAATGCTGAATTGGCAGATTAAGGTCAATGGGATGAAAAAATACTGCTCTTTTTTCTAAAAAGCATATGTATTTGTGCTGAACTTCCCCTTTAAATAAATATGCTTAGATTGTTAGCTCTTCGTTGCGGGGCCTGATGTGAATGTATACATATAATTGTAAAGCGCCACTATATAAATCCACAGTAATAATAATGCCCCTTGCTCTGCAGTTTACCAATAAATATCTGAATGATTCAGAGGGGAACTAGATAAAAGTGTTATGGTCAGATATGACCAAATTCAAGTTCGTCAATTCAAATTCGGTTATTTGGGCTTGTTGTGAAGATATTTTGCTAGTTTTTCTACTGCAGCAAATAAATCGATACATTTACTTTATTTCAAACCAATCTTACTTAACATCTTTACAGCTGAAACATCTCTTTCTCCAATTATGGCACCTGTCCTAAATGTCATGCAATGAATGTCAATTTTTGCATCTTATGTTGGAATGTCTGCATATCTTAGTTTTTAGGAACTCTGCATATAACTTTGTCAAGTATTACAGATTATTTCAAAAAAGGGGAGAGATAGGGCACTTGCTTTATGTGTATATCTCCAGTGGAGTAGAGGTGCACAAAAACCCATAAATATGTAGATATAGATACTAACTAGAGAAATACAACAAGGAAATACACTATGTATGGTATCAAACTAAAGGTCCCTGTATTACAGAAGGGATATATTAAAATCACTTAAAAGCACATACAGAGCTAACACTTCACATTATCAGAGTTTAAGTCATAACATATTAAGACATTTATGTAAAAGACCTTTTTAGCTAATGATTAAAGTGACATATCGCTACCAGTCTCCTGTCTTATCAGTCAATGTCATCCATGTGGTGTCTGGTGAGTGAGACCCTGTATGAAGGCAAAGCAGGTGGGACGCGTTTCACTCCTCCTATCCAGGTATCGGAGCTTTTTCAGCCATGTGTATACCCGATACCTGGATAGGAGGAGCGAAACGCGTCCCACCTGCTTTGCCTTCATACAGGGTCTCACTCACCAGACACCACATGGATGACATTGACTGATAAGACAGGAGACTGGTAGCTATATATCACTTTAATCATTAGCTAAAAAGGTCTTAAACATAAATGTCTTAATATGTTATGACTTAAACTCTGATAATGTGAAGTGTTAGCCCTGTATGTGCTTTTAAGTGATTTTAATATATCCCTTCTGTAATAAAGGACTTTTAGTTTGATACCATACATAGAGTGTTGCAGCCTATATATTTCCTTGTTGTATTTCTCTAGTTAGTAAGTATTACAGATTATCGCGTTTTTAAGGACCCGGTGCTCTGCATGTTTGGGGTTGATAATGATGTAGGGTGGAACATATTTTGTACTTCAAAATCACTCCAGCAGTCCAAGACTGTTAAATCAATAATGGTTTATCATACAGTAAATGTACGTTTATGCATAGGAAGTGTAGTGTGTTAAAAGTAATGTTTTAGGACTGTTTCCTCTTAAACATCAGATAACAAAGCAGACAAACATGTTGCCACACTAAAACATGTATTCCTGCTTTCTACATTTGATGTTAGATGTTAAAAATGTTGGGGAGACTAAATAAAATGAATGGAAAAAAAAATTCCTGACAAAAATGCAGACACCAATAAGAAACATAAATTAATAAATTTCAATGTAAGGTAAAATAATGCAGCGGAGACGTATTTTTTTTATTATCAGAAAATAACACTTGCTCCACAATTTTCTCTTCTTTTTACAACGCTACTCATAAGTATTGGCATTCCCAAGGCCAGATAACTAGTTTTGCAAAAAGGGAAATCTCTGCGAAGGGACCAAATAGCTTCTATTAGCATATATAGCATAATGTCTACCATGCCAATAAGATCAACACAATACCATTATTTCTAAATCTCATCACCATGAACAACAAATATTTTTGTTGACCATTGTAAATGAAATAAGAACATTTTTCAACGTCTCTTAATGTCAAAACACAAGGAGTCATTCCAAGTATTTTAGTTTGACACATATGTGAGATTACACAACAGAATTAGTATAAAATTCTATGGTCTGATATGGAAAAATAGTACACGGTGTGCTTTTCATGCATAATGTTCAGATCAAGCAGTTCTAATCATTAAGTAAATACATTGTGAATCAAAATATGGGAAGTAATATATATTGTGAAAAAAAAATATATATATATATATTACATAGAAACTATCGGCATGTTTCCCCTTACCTCATGTTTGTCAACCTTGAAAGAACATCACTCTCAAATTTCACTTTCCCATTTAAATAAGGAAGGTCAAGTCGAATGCCTTTGCAGTCATGTATATAGCGTTCTTCTCTCACCATTTTCAAAGCTTCATTTAGCAGTTGAAGAACAGTTATTAGATTTATTTTTCCAGCTTCATAAACATTTTCCATTTGTAGCTATAATTAAAAAAATATTATAATAAACACTGATGTCTGAAAAAAAAAAAAAAAGACAAACATGGCTACATCAGAAACAATTGGCTTTCAAAGGAAAAAAAAAAAATACTAATTTTTTGGCTTTCGGGCTGCTGTTCAATGGAATATTAAATAGCAACAAGAAGGGATTACTCGGTGTTGACAGTAAGTGTCAGTACATGTAATCTTCATACAGACTTTTGAATATGTGCATTTATTGGCCACATACCCCAGTAGCCAGTCTTTTTTTTACAAATTATTTTTTATACAAATCTTTTAAGGGACACTATAGTGAAAAAGTGACTTTACCTCATCTTAATCTATAATTGAATATGTGCAAGTAACAATACTGTATGCCTTCAATCCAGCACATGGTTTGCCCAGGAGCAGTATCCCATCTCCCTCTATTAAGCACTCCCACATGACCTGACTTTTTCCCCACAAACCAACTGTCAAGCTTGCACACAGCAATCCTATTGTCAAAACTCTGTCACCATTCCAGCTACAGTAAAACTACTCACAGAAGAATAGTTTTTGAGAGCAAGGAACTTGACTGACAGCTGAAATATAAGATGTTTTAGATTGGATATCTAAAGAAATAGGGGGCGGATCAACAAAAATATGATACAGTGGTGGTTGGGAAGAATTATAGATTCCAGTAATGGGCAATTTAAAATAACTTTTTTCAGTATAGATGCCCTTTAAACCAATATGAAATTTTTTAAAGGGCATGTCCACCCCCAAACCTATAATTCCTCACACAACTGGCCCCAATGTGTAGTGCAATAAAATCCTTACCTTACATCCCAGCTCCAAGTGGTTCTCCAGTAATTCCCCCCCCCCCCCCCCCAAGTCCAAAAAACTGCCCACCAGGAAGCAGAGTCCATATGGGACTCTTTTCTTAGAAAGTCCCCAGATAGTTACTTACCATGCCTTCTCTTGCCGCTGCGACTGAGAGCCGGCAGCCGCGTCCGTGATTGGCTGCCTCGCAGCCAATCACAGATGCGTCTGCCGGTCCAGCCCCGCTTGCATTTCCGTGCAAGCAGAGGGCCGGGGAGTGCGGCGAAGGAGCGAGGCATGGTAAGTAACTATCTGGGGACTTTCTAAGAAAATTATCATCGAGGTTGGGGCTGGGGGCACATTTACTATTATATACTAAAAATGTTAATTAAGGCTGGACATACACTTTAAAGGATAACTAGTGTGTAAAAGTTTTTTTCCAATACAGTTAAAATGAAAAGTACAGGGATATAAGACTGATAATTTCTACTTCCCAATATTGTTTCTGTGAGGAGCACCAGCCCGAAGAAATGGATTCTGCCAGTCTTCCTCCTAGCTTAATTTTTTTTATTGTAATAATTGGGGCACTATCTTTAATAAAGGATTAATCTAGGACTAACCTGGCAAATGAAAACTGTATGTGCTGTAGCTCCTTAACACCCTACCATCCTGCCCCAGGAACATTCAATTTTTAAACAGTTTAGAGTATTGTTATCCTTTAAATATGCCACAACTTACAGTAAAGTCATCATGAATGGCACAAAGACAGCCTACCAGGAACAACAATCCGCTACTTTTACTGCCTTTTTTGTTTCTATTTTGTTAGTGGATCAACGTTTTTCTTAAAGACAAATTTTTAAAGGAGAACTAAACCCAAAATACAAAGGCAGATCCACAGACTCTATAACTGTCACTTAGTAAAACCATTTGTCTCTCACCTGTGAATTCAGTCTCTTGGTCTAGAAATCATTTATAGAACTAACTAGGTACCTTGTGTTTGTTTACCACTCCCCTTATGATAAGCTGCATGTAACAGTTGAACTCAGAGTCCCCACCTGCCAGTGTCTCCCAGCCAATCATTAGAGACAGCAATGAATATTATTAGCTGGTTTTCCTGCTCAAACAGGGTGGGGGAAGGTGTTAACCCTTTTCATATGTATTTAAGAAGCAACTTGTTAACCCTTTATTTTTGTGAGCATTTCTGCAAGACTGAGTTTTTATGTGTTTATTTCTGCACTGTGCCATTTATATTAGTGTGTGTATTGCTGAAATGTACATTTAGGGCACGGCCACACGGCAACGCACCTGAATTGCACGCGATTTCCATGCCTTTGTGCTTGTGATTTGTCCATTTTCATTATAAAAACGCATGCGATTGCACAAAAAAAACACGGATGTTACCAAATTGCTGGCGCATACGCGAATAGCAACATTTTCGTGCGTCGTTGCGATTTCAATACAATGGAAAATCGCAATTGCCTGAAAAACACGCTTGTGTGGCCTAGCCCTTAGAATTGTAATTGATTTCAGTTTAGTCATACAGCATGTATTTAACGCAATGGAAATTAGCTTTTCAACAGGTCAATTTCCTGAGGCTGTGGCCCCACTTAAGTTTATTGTAGGACGCACATTCGCAATAATGCGCTATCGTGCTCATGCGATCATGTGCAAAAATGGTGATCGCATGCACTCCAATAGCACACGGAAACGCATCGCATGTACTGGGGCCGGTCCCATAGGCTATTACATGCCTGCACTCCCACTAGCACAATCGGATCGCAAACCACAATCCAAAACATATTAGCCCTAAGTGTTTGAGTCTTAAAGGGAAAGGTGGCAACCTAGTAGAATTGAACTGACCACTTCACAAGGTACACTTATAAAAACAAAAAAGCTCAGAGCTGCAGGTGCAGCATATTGACGTGAACATGGTCTTAGCACAGCTCTGTGCAATGCATTTTAAAGGGGAATGTTGGAGCCTGGAAGTAGTGTAAAGGCAAAGGTCTCCTTTGCCATTAAGTCCCAAATACGTATTAAATCTACATGTTGCAGTGCTAAGTACCATTGCATTAAATACAAACTATCAGCCTGCATCATGCTTCTAAAGCAAATACTAACAACCTTTTGTTGTGTAGATATTAGCAGGCCTATGTAGTAAAAGTCCTTAAAATCTAATTGGTTGGTGAAAAATATGCACCATTTTAAACGATAAAAACTTTTAATACATAGGCCTGTATATGTGTTTGGGTCTTAAAGGCAAAGGTGGGAACCCTAGTTGGAAGAGTGATTTTGTTTATGCAAAACTTCCCACAGGCAGCCCTCCTGCTGCATTAATTTTATAGAACATGTTTGCATTCCCTCTAGCAGTACCCTTTTAATTGGCATTCCCTCCAATAATTCCTATTAATATGTACATTTATATAAACAACATGGTGCAGATCTGCAAGTGGCATACACTCCAACATTCCCCTTTAATATGTACACTTACAGAACATGGTGCAGAGCTGCAGGTGGAGGATAATATAATGACCCTGATCTTAACACATCTCTGTGCAATGCATTTCTCTGTGTAATCCATTTCTTAGCTCTGTACTACAATTTGTTGTTGAATCAAAACACACTCTGAATCAAAAACACACTCTTCCTATCCTCCAACATTCCCTTTAATAAGGTACACTGATAAGAAATGCATTGCACAGAGCTGTGCTAAGATCAGGTTCACTTCACTATCCTCCCCCTACAGTTCTGCACCATGTGGTTTCTATAAAAACACACCCTTCCTACTGTCCAACATTACCCTTTCATAAGGTACACTGATGAGAAATACATTGCATAGAGCTGTGCTAAGATCAGGTTCACTTCACTATCCTCCCCCTACAGTTCTACACCATAAACAATACATTGCAGGTAAAACATACAAAGACACATCCTGTAACTGTGAATAGTGCAGGTTTATTGTAAAACATGCATGCTACATGTTGCTGACCCACTTGTGTTTCTTTGTATGTCTCACCAGCAATTTATTATCTATGTATTGGATTTGGTGGAGTGGAAGCCCTAGGTGACACATACATTATTTCAGATCCTGACACACTAGATACCCAGACCTATATACATCACACTACAACACTGCTACTAGGAAAGGGTTAATCAGCTGCACCACCAATTTGAATATTGATGATGTAATATATTCCTACATCATAGGGGTTAAGAAGTGGGGGTGGAAATCACACAGGGGCTGAAAAATGTAATCTAGGCAAAATCTAGGCAAAAGTACTGGCAGGCAAGGGAAAATGTCAGCTTCAGATTTGGGGAAAAAACAGAACCTAAAATGAGCTCATAGAGGTAAAGAAAAGGCCCATGAGTGGAATCTTCCATGCTGAGAAGGATGTTGAGGCAAGTACATTCTATTTTAAACGGATGGTTGAGCTGGTGTCTTTTGCGATACCAACGCAGCCGGTGCAAAGGAGTTAAAGGTGTGCTAACAGATATTGAATCATTTAGCGTCACTAACTTCTGTGCGCACAGCCTTCCTGTAAACGAGCCCCAGAATCTGTGAGGATACAGGTTAAAATGCTTCCTTATTTATTTTATTAAGTTTTTTATTTGAAAAAAATCAACCAACAGCCACAACAATCCATGCTAAAATGTGGTCTCGAAATCTTCCAAACTAGTAATAATTTTATAAAAAGCCTTCCATCTTACCTTCAAAATAAAACCTAAATCACATCTCTAGATAAAATTAGTGAGAAGGTATTGCTGGAAAGATATAGAAATATTACTTCCTGCTTAAACACTTCCCGTTTTCAGCCATGTGACCAGCTTGTAGTCACATGTAAGCAGCCTCTGCCTGCATTAATAGGCTCCTCTTCTCAACTATCAATTTTTCCCCCAGATACTTCCTGATTTCCTCAGCATTAAAGGGTATGTCCACTCATAATATCGACTTCTGGGAATTCAGTTCTATTGAAGAACGGGAGGTAAAGTAGCTGTGCCTTACCTCCCGACGGACTGTCTTCTATACGCATGCGCGATCTATGCGCATAGAAGACAGAGTCCGGCAGGACCTGTCAGACTATGCGCCAGGGGAGCGAGCAAGTTTCTTTCCTTCTCTCGACTACTGTTTGTTCTATTGAAGAACGGGAGGTAAGGCACAGCTCCTACCTCCCGTTCTTTAATAGAACTAGATGACTGGAGATACCCTTTAAGACTTAACTGAGCATGCTTCTCCCCTGGGGCGGATGGGCGGGGCAGAGGTCAGGTGATGTCACAACCTACTGGAAGCAGGAAGTTAAAATACTCACCCCAATCTAATTTCTCACAGGCTCCAGTCAGAGATGTGATTGTGGGCTCATTTTAAAGGAAATACTGAAGGCTTAACTTGTTTTGAGACCACAGTCGCCCTTTAAGGACCTCATCTCTTAACTTTTTCATTGGCACCAACGCGTGCAGAAACTTCAGGGTCGTTCCCAGCCCTGCCCAATAATCTTTCTACAGGTTACAAGATCCTAGCATTAAGAAAGCAACACACTGTTTCCAATGAAGTGGCAGCAGCTTACCCAATGAGCATTTCTAATAATGCCCAGAGGTCCAGCCTATCCTCATTTGATTAACCTAAAATATGAATCTGTTGTGATGGACTAGATACAAGAAGCAAACCTGCTCTATCATCCCCTACATATCATAGTAAATCTTACAATCAGTATAAAAGTATAAAAAACAAAAATACAGTATACACAGAAATAAGCTATACAAACCTTTTGGGCAAAATAAGGGTTGCTAAGTGAATAAAATAAATTGCCTTTATCCTTTGCTATAGTTTTAGAGCTGCCAGTAACTTCATGACTCCTGTCCTCCTCACTCCTAGTTAGAATGCATTTGCCCTCTCTGTACCCAACCTGTCCTAAAAGCTGTGACTCCGCTTGAGTGGTGAGCATGTGCAGTAGAGATGAAATGTGCCTCCAAACAGTGAGCTACAGCCAATACCATCGACTCCAGTTACAGAGACACCATAAACAGCAGCTTACTGCAGGATTGGGTGTTAGCTGGACGCAGTGTGAGAACAAAGAGCAACAGATCATGCTTATTCATTTTCATGATATATTTCTGTATTTGGGATACAAGGGGCTTATGAGTAAACCTGTGCCCCACTATATTTAAAGACATTACTATATTTACATACAGTTATGAACAAATTGTGAATAAATGCTCATTTGATATCCGGTTATTAAATATTGAATTCTTACAGACTGCTATTACAAACTGGTGGATAAAGACATAAAAGCCATTAAACAAAATGCGGAACGCAGACATGTTTAGAGACAACTAAATTTCATGAAAAACGAAAGGGAATGTCTAAAGGAATTACAAAATAAGCATTTGGTATTTAAAACTGCTGCCAAAGGAGGGGCATTAGTGATTATGTACAAAGAAGCTTATTGTGGTGAAATACTGAAACAGCTAAAAGAAAGGGTCTATAGAAAACTGGAAAATAATCCCCTCAATATGATACAAAAATTGATACACAGCATATTACAAAATGTACAAGTTAAAAATATAATTGATGGGGATAAAATAGACACGATCACACCTATATTTTTTACATTACCAAAAATACACAAAAATGACTTGCAGTACTAAGACCCTTGTCTATCTATTTAGAAAAAATCCTACAACCCCTAGAAGAGAAAACTAAATCATATGTAAAAGACACCACATATGTAATAAATATTTTGGAATAAGTCACGTTATACCAACAGAAGTTGTTCTTTTTTTTAACCTTAGATGTGAATAGTTATTTGCCTCAATTAGACACACAGCAAGAATTACCGCTATTGAGGAAAGAATACTGAATTCAGCCCAGGAGGCAGAAGCAGTAAGTTTCCTTTTAGAATTAATACATATGGTGTTGTACTTCAAATATTTCCTATTTGAGGATGATTACTTTATACAGCTCCAGGTACAGCCATGGGCAGTAATGTAGCTCCTACATACCCAAACTTTCATTTACCAGTACTCACAGCACTTTTGCACAGCAAAACACAATGTGAGCCAATTGAAGTTCCAAGTGATAGACAAAGTCCTCCCCTTGAGGAGAGGGGGAAATGGTGAGAAAGTTACAGGAACGCGAAATTAAGTGGATTAAACGGTTAGGCACTATCTGGCCTAGGGGGATGAACAAAGATTATACACCAGGATTATTTATTTAAAATATTGGGAAAGTCAATACAAAAAAGTGAAAAGATAAAGAATGAATAAGCTCAAGCAAATTAAGTAAGATGTAGACAAAAATGTTTTAAATGTATTTATTTGCATATATCTATTCTTAAAGGTACATCAAGGAATAATTTTAACTATGTCTGTTATAGGTAACATTGTTTATGCACTTTTAAAATTAAAGGGATAAAGGCACATTTATATGATATAATAAATACGAGCACTTTATTAAGGATGCAAACAGTATTGAACAGTGCACAATATCACTTTAAAGGGCATGTCCACCCCCAAAACTATATCCCCCCAACTACTGGCCCCACCATGTAGTGTAGTTTAACCCTTACCTCACATCCCAGCTCTATAGGGTTCTCCTGTAGTCCCCCCCCAAAGTCTCAAAACTAACCACCAGGAGGATAGCAGGTCTCTGCCTGCTACCTTGCCTCCGGTAGATATTTGCCATGCGTACTGCAGCCCTTCTCCCCCCTCCCTCCCCCTCCCTCTCCCTCCCGTTCTACTACCCTCCCCCTAGCATAAATCCCCCTTTATATGTTGTTCCCCCATGTCTCCAGCCCCAACCGCATATTTTTATTTTCAAAAAGCTCCCCAAACTCTTATTACCTCTCCTCTTTCCTCCGCTGCACTGAATGACGGCAGCCACGTCCGTGATTGGCTGCCGCTCAGCCAATCACAGACGCGACTGCCGGTCCCGCC
The DNA here is from genome assembly GCA_019447015.1 of Hymenochirus boettgeri. Taxonomy (NCBI): domain Eukaryota; kingdom Metazoa; phylum Chordata; class Amphibia; order Anura; family Pipidae; genus Hymenochirus; species Hymenochirus boettgeri. Next base: position 226,002,508 of record CM033469.1, read on the forward strand.
CCTCTGCTTGCATTCTCGCAAGCAGAGGGCCGGCAGTGCGGCGGAGGAACGAGGGGAGGTAAGTAAGAGTTTGGGGGGCTTTCTGAAAAAAACATTTATGCGGTTGGGGCTGGGAGACATGGGGGAACATCATATTAAAAATTATTTCTAAGGGTGGACATACCCTTTAATACTGGCACCTTGAATTGACAAATTGTTTAATTGAATAATCACTGTGAAGAGAGGTACCCCATGCACTAAAGAGCTTAAAAGTTGTGAATTTGGCCTTCTTTTTAGGCTTGAGAAAGGGCAGAGATTTGCTCAAAACATTGCAGCTTGTAATGATGGGTGAATAAACTTTTCACAATCTACAACTGACTGCATTATTTTGGATATCAAAAGGACATTTTTAACCACAGGCAGAGTGGCTAGCAGTGTAAGGGAGCAGTGAATCACGGTGGAACAGTGGGTTTAAACGCCTGATTATCTGTTTTTGGGATGGTCGGGCTAAATTATCTGCGGGCGACCAATGCTGTGTCATCCTTTTGCCGAAAGGATAATCAAACATGTTGGTAAATCACGACCAATTGTGTGGTCTAAAATGACTGAACTGACAGTCGTGGTTACTTTTTTGCTATCAACACTAATTTGGCCCAGTCGATTGGTTCATAAAGGTGAACAGTCGGATGGGCTGAATGATCTGTCTGTGTACCAGCCCTTAACGCTAAATCAATTAGCCACATAGTGACAGAGAAATAAGCTATACTTTAAAAAGGGTAAAGTTTTTATAGTGGAGACAGGGGGGGGGGGGGTCTGGAAAAATTAAAGGATAAGTACACTCTAAAATCAAATGCATTATATTTGGAAGCTGCCGCTTTAAGTAATCTTTTGCTTTTTGTTTTTTATTTTTTCTAGCGCCCTCCTGAACCTACCTGTGAAGCTCTAAAGTTCCAGACATCTTAGATTGTCCTTGTCCTGTCTTTAGCTCCCGCCCCCCCCCCGCCGAGATTTTTTGACTCCTTCTTCTGTTGGTCCATGGAAGGGCTGCCCATTTCGCCCATCCCAGTCGTGCCAGTGCGTGACGTCGATGCACGCCTTGACATCACATGCACTGGTGCGACGGGCATGCACGCACGGGCGAAACGGGCAGCACTTTCGTGGACCAACAGAAGAAGGACAGTCAGAAAATCTCGGGGGGCAGAGCTAAAGACAAGACAAGCACAATCCAAGAGTTCAGGAACTTCAGATATTCACAGGTAGGCTCGGGAGGGCCCTAGAAAAAAGAAAAAAAAAAGCAAGATTACTTAAAAGCTGCAGCTTCCAAATATAATGCATTGGATTTTAGAGTGTACTTATCCTTTAATGTTGGTGGAAAATAAACATTACAACTTATTAGTTGTAAAATGATTTGGCATAGTTTACAAATCCTTTAAATACCAACAAGGGCACCAAGGTGGATTAATTTAAGGGCATGACCACAACTCTTCATTTTTTTTTTTAATTGGTTTTATTTTAAGTCACCTATGTTGCATCAAATCATATATATACAAAGCCAGTATTGCATTAGTTCCAATATAGAAAACAAAATAATATATTCAAATTAAAGGGTATCTCCACTGCTAAAAGTCACCTGGGTTGTAAGGATAGATATGTGTAAGGTGGAAATGTACCTGCAGTATCCTGTGTCTGTGAGCAGTAGTTTAGAAGAAATCCAATGAGTTTGTCCCAGAACGCTGTGGATGGTGCAGGTCCGCCCACTTTCATTGACTGCCTGCATGTAAAATGTCCGACGCGCGTTTTCCTTTAGTGCATGCGCAGAATGTGAGAGGATCCGTCGGGACTGTTGTCTGGTCGATTATATATATATATATATATATATATATATATATATATATATATACACACATATACACACACACGCTAAATGGAGGAATAATCACATGACCATCACAGCTCTCCAAGCTACTGAGTTCACTGCTAAATGGAGGAATAATCACATGACCATCACAGCAGCTTGCTGACCTCACTAATTAATGGAGGAGTAATCAGGTACTACCTTTTTCTCTCTCCCACTCCCTCCCATACCAGATTGCCTCATATTCCCAGCATCCCCTATGAAATCAATCTTAGAGTTAGACACAAACAAATCTTTATTAAAAACAACACAAGTTCCCCTGTATTTGTTACAGTAGTGTGGGAAGAGGGTTTAACTTTTCCTCCCCTGTCTCTCTCTGCATAATCAGCTGGAAAAATGAACTTAGAGTGTCAGGGAGGAAAGGATTTCTTACTGCAGCCAAGTGGGTGTGTCTGCTACCATGATGATGCACATTGAGTGACAGCACTCCCAGCACAGGGGAAGACACACCCCCAGGAACCTGCACAGCTTTCCCATGCTGCTGCCATCAAACGAAAGGGGGGAAAGTGCGGGGGGAAAAAGGGTGGGGGAGGGGTTGGGGATGGTGTACTTTAAAATAAACCAAAAAAAAAAAATGCTTTTTCCTCAGTGGAGATACCCTTTAAGAATTAAAGAACAATTCAATGTGATTATGCATCTAGTTGGAATATTACTATTTGTGGAGAAAACATTTCAATAAACTTTTAACTTATTTAACCCTTTCGCTGCCAACAGAATTCCACACTTTGTGTGCGTTCTGTGCCAGAAGAATTTTCAGGATTTTAGACTCATTTGGTTCAGTCAAAGTTTACAGTAGGAAACATTGCAGTAAATAGGTAATATTATAGATTTTTTTTTAGCACAAAGTGTGCTTTAACATCATAACTTAATGATTTTACGGTTTTTCAGATTTGCATGAATTTTTATCTATAGTTATCTCAAGTTTCCACACAAAACACTTACCGTTGCTAAAATCTCTGATACTTCCAAGTACAACGATACCAGATATATGAAAGTATTCCACTTTCCTTTACAGGAGACCCCCCAATCTAAAACAGCACTTTCAAAAATATTACACCAAATTAAAATGTATAACCACTACTGACGATTAACAGAATATCAACCAAATAACTAAAATATCCCCACAAGTTAGATTTTTTAAAACTTACATACCCATAGGAGTGAGGTAAGTTTTGATCTCTAAGCAGGTATTCTAGGTGCAGCTTTTCATGCAACAAAGTTATTTTCTCAAATTTTCCTTTTTTCCTCAACCGTAAAAATCAGAGAAAAAGTCAAATGTGACTTTCTACTAAAAACTGTAGAGGAACGTTCAAAAGCATCTCAAATATGAAAGCCTAACCCCCACTAAATAAAATGTTATGCCACTTTCATGGGTGTACCCAGAAATATGGCTACCAACTAACCCAAAAGGGGACCAATGTCAAATGGCTGTAACAGTTAAAAAAATTAGCCAGCTCTGTATTTGAACAGTCTGCAGTTTTGTAACTCATAAATACCCCTAACAAACTACATATTCCTGGAATCTACACACCTACAGCTACCCAGTAACCCTGTAGTTTGTTCATTCACATCAATGGTGTGGGCGTGGTTTTTCATGGAAGCTTGCACTTTTAGCAGATTTTCTGAACAAATAAACAAACAAAACAACACAAACAACACAAAGTAGAAAGCATGCTGAAACCCCTATGGAAAAAAAAAGTTAACAAATATCAATATCCCAAATGTCCTTTTATACATTCATGAAGAATTCTGGACGCAGTAATCTATAGATCTCCTTGTTTTCTTGATATTTTATTAAAAAAATTAGAAATGCTTTTCTCTGTCAATCTCCGACATGTCCTGAATCAAACAGTATGCCATATGTGTGGGTGCAGAGAGAGATGTTGCCATTAACTCAAGTGGGACGTATGCACAAGTGCAATTAAACGAAAAAAATCAAAGTGCTCTGTAATTTGAAGACTACTCTTTTACAAAGGAAACCGTCCTGAAACTTGAAAATACCACGCACAAACTACATACACGAAGAACTCCAGACAACACAATCCATAGAACAAAATAAGCACACTTTCAGTTACACAACTGTGTCATGCTTGTACATGCATCAAATGTGATGCATGTACAAGTGCAACTGCAAGAAAATATCAAAGTGCTCTGTAATTTGAACAGCTTACACTTTTTCAAAGGAAAAAGCTCCATTGAATATTCCCCCCACAAACTATATATTTTACACACCTTCAGCTACCTAGCCATGCTTTGACAAATACATAGATTTCTGCACATAGTTCTTTTTAGAAATGTGTACTTTTTTGTAAATATTCAAGAAAAAAAATGTGAAAAAGATGAAATGTAGAAATCTTGAACAACCCTCAATAAAACAGTACCTCCGTTCCATCAGTGCACGCTGAAACACTGCCACCAAACAAACTCAAAATGGAGACAATGGGCGGACTTCAAACTATATTACTTTGTAAATCCCCTATCGGTTAATATCATAGTGTCAAATAGTTTTTGATAAAAAATACTCCAAAGCAAAAAAATATTGGGTAGAGACATCATTCTTCACCAACGCCCCCCCCCCCCCCCCCCCCCAAAAAAAACAAAACTAAAAACAAAGCACCACTAAACATTTTAGTATGGGCTTAGGAGAATGTCAAGGACCTAATTTTTCTCACTGAGATTTTGGTGGGTAAAAACTGGTTAAGAAAAGCCACAAACCACCCACAAACACTTCCCTTTTTAGTGGTATTCAGGGAAAACCGGTTTGCACTGAGAGACGCACAAGTTTTTGCACACTTAACTGATCCTGAAAATATAATTCGGTCTCTTTTTGGTACCTCTGCAAAATTTCCCAATATAGACTTCGTTTCCCTTGAAATAAGTTCCATTCACAAATATTATAGTAAGCTGTCACACACACAGTTTACATAGCCTGTACTGCACTGCAATCTGAATGGAGATCACAGTGCAGTTCCCCAACTAGACCACCAGGGGCATACAGGGGGAAGCAGGAAATCATGTGATGTCACCAGGGTCTCCCTTACCGCTTGGACTCGAACTTTTGTGGGACCGGCTGCTCCTGTACATTCACGGCAAAAAAAGTTTTTTTTGTCCATTGGATTTGGACAAAACTGAAGGGGGATCGAGGAGGCTACTTGAATGCTGCTCCCCAATCGCCCTAGCACATCGTAATTTTTTATTTATTTTTTTCAACTTTCATGCACAAAAAGTATATATATGATCTGTGGCACTGAAATTGTTAAAGAACTTAGTTGCTGCTGCTCCCGATGTTTTACTTTTTAGTTGATAAGGGGGGAGATGGAGAGACAGTTTGGGTCTGCACAGCAAATCAGAGCGTGAAGCTATTGGTCAGTTAGTTAGAAGGGCAAGGAGAGCAAAAGCAGGAAGATATGGTAATGAGCTGCATAGTGTCTACGGACCAGCAATAAGGCAGTAAGGGAGGGGTTAATACATATTAAAATGTACTAGCAAAGCAGGCATAGACAGCTATATGAAAACTACCATTCTACTTGTCTAGAATTGTAGTTTCATCTCTGGTTACACTATATGGTTTCAGATTTTAAACAAACTTAGTCATATAAAAAAATAAATTAATGACTGACCCTGTGCATTTCACTTTCAATTCTCGTGACCAAGAGATTTGGAATGTTTAAGGTCACATTACTTCCATCCATACAAGATTGATCAACATTTCCTCTGACCACAGCTTCTACAACATCCACCTCCTTTTCGATCATTTCGAGCATCTGTAAAACCGATTTCCACATACAACGAACCTTTAAATGGTATAAAAGGGAAACAGGAGGTGAATATTATTCACATCTTCATTATTCCAGTTCATTTTGTGGCTTCGTTAAGCAACAAATGGTTACACAAAGACTTGCTCTTTCTTCTATTTATTAAGGGTGTTAGAATACAGGTTTGTATTTTATAAGCAAAAACTACATCAGTATTATGTGTTCTGTCACTAGATGGCAGTGTTCTATTAATTGCCATACAAGCTAGGTATTATGCAATAACCTGTTTATGTGTGTTCTGCTAAATAAAGTTTATTCAACACTGTTGTGAAACCAATAAAAGGGTATCAATACTGCAGTGTTTGTTATAAAAACAACTTTACATTATTAAAGTAACCCACTGAAAATAGAAACAAACTTTACATGGTCAGCTGATTTTTAACAAACGGCAGCCAAACAACCAGCATGGAAAAAAACCCAGCAAGCATAGAGTTAAAGAGGTGATTCTTGTGTATTATTGCAGTGACGTTTTAAATGGATAAAACTAGTTCATCACTTTAGAAAGAATGGCCTCTTTAAAATATGTTGATATATCATACTTTGTCCTATGAACTCATTACTGTATGTCTGCTATGCTTCTGGATGCCTCATGGAAACTGAGCAATTCAGAAACCTGTACTGAACCTGGGCATGCTCAGAAGAGGCAGATAGGGGATTAACATTCAGTCATCGGCTGTGATGTCAACTGTCAAATCCATAACCAGGAAGCAGAAATGGGAAACAGGACATTGTGCAGGATTTCAGGTTAGACTTATATTATAGACTTATATTAGACTATATTTCAGATTTCAAACTACTACCGTTTAGGGTTTTGGGGGGTGATTTACCTGTATGTAAGTTTTCATTTTAGGGATGGACTTGCCCTTTAATAACACTGCAGCAAACAGGACATCGGTTATACTTTCTTTTTTTTGACTGGGGAGGATTTAACCAGCCTAATATAGGAGTTTGGCTTTACAGTTTGAATACCCATACAGTACAACATCCCTTACAAACTTTTCATACAAGTATATCCTCTTTGCACTTTTAAAAAGACAAATGAAAAACCACACCTGCAGAGATTTGTCCATATTTCAAATCTGCTTTCTACAAATTCCATTTTAGAAGGCATACATGAAATCTGAGAAGCCTAATTATACTGTAAATAATATTTACAGTATAATTAGGTTTTCTGTTAAAAGACTCCCCAAACACATCTCTAATGCAGTGTAGAGACAAACCAGGTAAGCCAATATCTGTTGTATTCAATTAGATCAACTGGACTTGAAATGTAGTTCTTGAAGACGTTTCGCTAGTCATCCGACTGGCTTTCTCAATTCAAAATGACTAGTACAAGAATCTGTGGCAATTATGTACCCTGGAGAATCCCAATTAGCATATCACAGCCAGGTGTTAAGGGTGTGATTAGATAGTGGCTAAGAGGTGTTATAGGAACGCCCAGAGTAAGGTGTTAAAACAGGTAAGCCAATAGACAGATATAATAAACTCATTTGTAGTGATTGTGGTAGTGGTCACTAATATATTGAAGGTGATCTCCTAGTAAATAGTTAAATCAGTTTAGTAGCTGCTCCAATTTGTACTGTGTACTTTAACCAGTGGGTACTCATATAGAGTAGAGGGGAGACCTGAGTGTACAAACCCCAGATCTGGCGCTTAAATCTCCATTGCCGGCTATGTTCGAATCACCCTTCTACTCAGCTTATATGGATATGGCACTGATGCTTATATGGCTTGGTAACAATACTATATACTGTAAGGTTTGCTCAAATCGGGACTCACCCGCCTTCTATGGTGGTCCAGGTGAAGAACCGCCCCAGGCCCTTCGCTTGGTCCAATCCAAAGATACAGCTCCTCTCACCGCTCGAGGGGATAAAGGTCCGCACTCCTTGATCCGCAAAACAACAATCTCGATCACCCGGCATAAAAACAGAACTTTTATTGTGACTCACATAAAAATAGCAAACAAATGCCTGACGCGTTTCGATCCATGCAGACAAATACTATAACTTCAAAACCTCAATAATAAAAACATACTTCTAACGCTATAAATGAAGACACTTCTACTCTATAAATGAACTTTCACAAATTCAGATCTATTGAGAATGGGTGTCCTAACTTATATAAGTGTTACTAACTTGTATCTAAACTGGATTATGGCTCTCTCCTGATATTCCTTTTGCAGGGACACTTACCCCTACTTTGGAAATCTCTGGGGCATAGGGACAGTGATCGATAGCTACACTCCATATTTCAAATACCATGAGCCAACTCTCATTGCAAACCCTACTCTTAAAGGGGAGTATAAAGGCACCGATCAGATAAATTTCATCAGCTATATTCTCATATGAGTTTCCTATCCTGCCTATCCCATATAACAATTAATGTCTATTAACTGAAAAAGGAAGTCATGTGGATCTTCAATCTGAAGACGAGAACACCAGAAGGCCTTAATCTAATTTGTGACATTAATTGTTGGGATAGGCAGGATAGGAAACTCATATGAGAATATAGCTGATGAAATGTATCTGATCTGTGCCTTTGTACATCCCTTTAAGAGTAGGGTTTGCAATGAGAGTTAGCTCATGGTATTTGAAATATGGAATGTAGCTATCGATCACTGTCCCTATGCCCCAGAGTCTTCCAAAGTAGGGTTAAGTATCCCTGCAAAAGGAATATCAAGAGAGAATAGGCATCTGTAACAAAATGATATATGTAGCAACTATGTATCAATAGAGGTAGTTACTGCAATGTATCCACATAAGGGGAGTGTGTTGAAAGGGATTTAAATGCCGAACGGATGCAGCGTCATAACAGCCAATGAGTAAGCGCATGTGAGGATGCTCGAAACGCGTCAGGCATTTGTTTACTATTTTTATGCGAGTCACAAAAAAAGTTCTGTTTTTATGCAAGCTGGGTGATTGAGATTGTTGTTTTGCGGATCAAGGTGTGCGGACCTTTATCCCCTCGAGCAGTGAGAGAGAGCACTACCTATTTAGTACAGGTCATTTCAGACTTGCCCACTGATACCAATGAGTATCTTTTGGCCAGTGCCCTTGTTCGCGCCTACCACAAGATATGGCACAGTATCATCACCATGACCGTTTAAATGCAATTTAAACCAGATACATACCACTGCTATTAACTTTAGTGCACCCCAAACTCCCACATCCCATAAATACGTATCAATATTTGCATACATTGGCTGGTACTAGGCACCAAACATATAATTTACACATACACCTTCTACAATGATCTAAGAAGAGTGTTCGTTATACTTGCGTATAGTGACCATGGACTACCTTTCTACTTGCCTCGAGAATGCTCCTACCGACAAATAAGAAAAAAGGAACACCATACCGGTATCCGTGTCTCAGGTATGCCCAATGTAACAAACCGTTTTTACTGCTTGCGGGTCTCCCTGCTACACTCAGTTTGTATCCGCGCCATGATGACCAGCCAAGGAAGAACGCCGACGCGCGTTTCGTCACGTGACTTGTAACTTCGTCAGGGCCCTGAAACGCGCGTCGGCGTTCTTCCTTGGCTGGTCGTCATGGCGCAGATACAAAGTCAGTGTAGCGTGGAGACCCGCGAGTGGGAAAAAAAGTTGTTAGATTGCAGCGGTGGATTGTGATGTTTTTAAGTGTTATTTCTCAGGCTGGGAGCATTATTAAAGCAAGAGAGTACAACGCAAATAGGGTTTGCACTGTAACATACTACATTTTTGTAAAAGGGGTGGACATGCCCTTTAAAGGGTATGTCCACCCTTAAATCTTTTTTTTTTTTTTATATAGCCTTCCCCCTGGTCCCCCAGCCCCAACGTATCATTTTATTTTTAGAAAGTGCCCCAAACTTTTACTACTTACCTCCCCTCTTTCCTTCGCCGCCTGCCGGCCCTCTGCTTGCGAGAATGCAAGCAGAGGGGCGGGACCGGCAGTCACGTCTGTGATTGGCTGATTGGCAGCCAAACACTGACGCGGCTGCCGGTCATTCAGTGCAGCGGAGGAAAGAGGGGAGGTAAGTAAAAGTTTGGGGCACTTTCTAAAAATAAAAATGATGCGGTTGGGGCTGGGGGACCAGGGGGATTACTATATTAAAGGGGATTAATGCTAGGGGGAGGGAATCCGGAGAGGGAGGGGGAGAAGGGCTGCAGTACGCATGCCAAACTTCTCCCGGAGGCCAGGTAGGAGGCAGAGTCCTATATGGACTCTGCTATCCTCCTGGTGGGCAGTTTTTGGGACTTTGGGGGGGACTACTGGAGAACCATATGGAGCTGGGATGTGAGGTAAGGATTAAACTACACTACACAATGGGGCCAGTAGTTGGGGGATTATAGTTTTGGGGGTGGACATGCCCTTTAAGAGAACATTCAAGGTACAGAATCTGTGGCAATTATGTACCCTGCAAAATCCCAACTAGCATATCACAGCCAGGTGTTAAGGGTGTGATTGCATAGTGGCTAAGAGGTGTTAAAGGAACGCCTAGAGTAAGGTGTCAAAACAGCATTGTACATGGCAGACAGTTGATGTTGAAACTCCCCACTTCTATTTAGGCTTGGTTTCTTTATTTTTACATAAATGGCCTCCTTAACACCTCTCTTGAACTAGTCACGTCCCTTTGCCAATATGTTAATATTACAATCTTCAAACTTAATCTTTATACTTAAGATGCAGGCACACGGGTGAGTCCTGACCCGAGGAATTGGCTCTTCTGTGCTGGGCCATACGTTGATGCAGTTGCTGTTTGGTTTCCCCCACATACAAATCAGAGCACTCTTCACTGCACTGCACTGCGTATATAATGTCACTTTTCTTGTGTTTCGTTATTGGGTCTTTCAGGTGTACCAATTGCTGCCTCAGTGTGTTGTTTGGTTTAAAGCAGTCAGGGATACGGAAAATTCTTCTTAATTTCTCGGAGACCCCTGTTACATATGGGATGACTATGTTCTTTCTTCCGTCTTGCTTTTCTAGCTATTTGACTAACTCACTATGTGTAGCTTTCCTACAGAAATTCAGAGCACAGTTCTTGGCTAAGGTGGAAGAGATGGCTAAAGGAATTACACGCGGATTGTGAAGTTTGTAAGTGTAATTTCTCAGCCTGGGAGCATTATTAAAGCAAGAGAGTACAACGGAAAGCCCAGCTCTAAACATATACTAAGAATTGACGCTGCCAATGGGGACAGGGAAAGGAGGTTTTCTACATTGATCTCTGGAACCAAAGCATATGGGAAGGTGAGTTTCCATGTTGTGATCTAACCATAGGATTGTATTTGTTTTTTGAGCGAACATTTTCTTTACCACTCGCCTTGTGAATATTTTCAGTTCTCATCTTCTGGTCTCTCTCTAAACTTTCTGCTATTCTGAAAAAAGAAAACCTTAATTACAATTAAAAAAAACCTTTAGATATATTTGAAAACATGAAATCGATACCACTTACCGTGATTTCTGTTTCCCAGTCGATGGAAATGGCAGCATTCACTATAGGGTTAACTCCTCCCCCCAGATGCTTGGACAGGAAATTATAAGTAAGCCCCACAAACCCCTGCTTCCTTGTCTTGTTTTAAAGCTGAACATAAATTATTCAGGGTGGGGAATAGTGATTGCTGCCATTTCCATTGACTGGGAAACAGAAATCACGGTAAGTGGTATCGATTTCATGTTTTCCCCAGTCATAAATTGCAGCACTTCACTATAGGGACTTGCCAAAGCTAAAATAATAAGGGAGAGGCGACAAAACACACATTTTATTCTATAGAGTGCACAATTGATTCTAGAACTCTCTTCACAAATTTTGACTCTTGAGCAGAGAAAACGTCTAATTTGTAATGTTTTATAAATGTCTTGGCTGATCACAAAGTCCTTGAATAGGTAAACCTGTTTGCCATGCCCACGAACTGGCTATAGCCCTGGTGGAATGGTATTCCATTGTATTTCTCTTTTTGTCCTTGGTTCTGGGCAAAAGGTAGGTAAGGTAAACTGGAGTTTCGTATGATAGTCTGTTACAACTTTTGGTATAAATTCAAAGGAAGGTCTTAATTTAACTCTATCCTGTAGAATTAAAGTATCTGGTGGACCTGCTGCAAGGGCTCCAAGTTCTCCTACTCGTCCTGCTGACGTTATGGCTACCAAGAAAAAGACCTTGAGGGTCATGAGGTTCAAAGGGAGCTGACGTTAGAACGTCCAGCACAAGCGGCAAGTCCCATGGTGGCACATTAGAAACTTTCCTTGGTCTTACATGTAGATAAGCTTGGAAGCCCATTGTATGTCTGTTATTGCTGTCAAAGCCGCTATTTACCCTCTTAACGTACTTATTTGCGTCTGTTGATATCACTTTTGGGTTGAAGCTTCTCAAAAAGAAACGGTCGCATTTGTTGTTCCTTTCGGTGGCCATTAGATCCACTCTTGGCCTTCCCCATTTCTTTACTAGATCTTCGAAGATTTTCATATTTAAGCTCCATTCCCCTGGATGTATTCTTTGACGACTTAAAAAGTCTGCCTTTTGGTTCTGGGCATCTGGGAATTTAGATGTTTTTCGGCCCACAAGAAAATTGGACTTATTTCACACAAGAGGCTTACACTTCTTGTTCCTCCCTGTCTTTGGATGTATCTTACTGCTGTCATTATCTTATTACTACATCCTTGTTTTGCAAATCCTTCCCGAAGTGTCTTAATGCAAACTTTATTGCCCTTATCTCTAACTGGTTGGAATTTCTTCCTCTCATGAGCCAGTGACCTTGCGCCACCTTTTCCTGCATGTAGGCTCCCCATCCGGTTTCTGATGCATCTGTAGTTATAATTACTTGAGTACTTGCGGCTAGCGAAACTTCTTGGTTTAAGTTTTCCTCTTGGCACCACCATTTCAAATTCTCTTTTATAGCCTTTGGAAGTTTTAGCAATTTTTTCATCTTTAGATGAGGGCACTTTACTCTTGATAAAAGGAATTGTTGTAGACTTCTCATATTCCATCTTGCCCATCCACCCTGAAGTTCCTGAAGAAACTGAAGAACTTTTTTTGTATGTCGTATTGACTGCTGTGTGGAGTTTGCTACGACCAACAGGTCGTCTAGGTAATGGTATACAGCCACACCTCTTACCCTCAGACAGGCTACCAGGGTCACTAATACTTTTGTGAAGACTCTGGGTGACTGAGACAGACCGAAAGGCAGACTCGTAAATTGCCAGTGATCTCCGAATTCAAAATGTAGAAATTTTCTGGATAATTGGTGGATTGGGACGTGAAAGTAGGCATCCTTTAAGTCTATGCTGGTCAGCCATAAGTCTTTGTATATAACCTTTATGATTGATTGTATCTTGACTCCATCTTGAATTTTTCTTATAAAACATATCTGTTAAGTTGCCGCAGATCTAAAACTGCTCTCAGAGCCCCTGATGCTTTTGTTACTAAAAACAGTTTTGAGTAGAAACCTCTTTTTGTATCTCTCAAAGGAACGGGCTCTATGGCTCTTGATTCTTTTAGTTGGTCTATATAGGCTGAAATCACTAGCAGTTGTTTTTGAGGCACCGGGGTACTGATGAAATAATTTTGTCTTGGAAAGAAATGAAATCGAATTTTGAAACCATCCTTTATTACCCTTAGCCCCCAACTGTCCTTTATTGTTTTGACCCAAGTACTGAAGAATAGGGACAACCTTCCCCACTTGGGTCCTCGCACCGCTATTGTCGAAAGGAGCGAGATGCGAAAGGGGCCTCTTTCTTCCCTTGGAAAGGCTTCCCTGACTTCCATGTAGTTTGAAGGGTCTGAAGGGTTCTTTCCCCAGCCTATATGTTCTGGCCGTTCTAAAGCTTTTATCCTTTGCCTGATATTCTACTCGGCTCCTTTTAGCTCTTTTATCTTGAGGTAAAAATAAACTTTTTCCTTCCAAAGCTCTGTATATGATCTCGTCTAATTTTTCTCCGAAAAGACGCTCTCCTTCGAATGGCACTTGACAAAGATTAGCTTTGGACGTGGAATCGGCCGACCATGGTCTTAACCAGCTCTACGGATTGCCACCGACAAAGCCATGGCTCTAGCTGTAAAGTGTACTAAGTCAATAGAGGCTTCGGCAAAAAATTCCATTCCACCTTTAATATCTGCCAACATGTCTTTGAGCTTGGTTCTTTTTGCATTTTTTTAGGTTAAACTCCTTCCTGCGTTCCATTGGTTCTCTAAAGACCGATGCATCGTCCACAGGTAGGGTAGTTGTTCTCGCCAGTCTTACAACGGCCGCATCCATTTTAGGCGGTACTTCCCAAACTCTAGCTACTGATTCATCGAAAGGGTATTAAGAAACTTTCCAGAGGTCATCTTTTTTTTTCCATTCATTTCAAATATCAGATATTGAATGATGTACTGGAAAAGGTAGCACCCTTCTTTTCACTGTTGGAAATAACTTATCCGCCACCGATGTCTTGGTCTCTTCCGAAGAAAGAGATAGTGAATTTCTCACAGCTCTTATGAGTGGGTCAATAAGTGAAACATCAAAATCTGATTCAGAGTGGAAATCTTCATCCTCGTCCTCCGACTGGACATATGAGGGTGATTCTGACTCTTCAGATATTTCCCCTTCTGATAGTTCTGAATCTGAGACAAGATGCCTATAAGATGAAATCCTCTGCCTTTTTTTGGCCTTGCCCTCTTTTACCACCTGCACCACCGCTGTTTTAAGAACCGACACCAGGGTATCCAGCTGAGATGTAGAAGGCATAGGATTCTCTTGCTCAGATGTCTCTGCAGGGGCTTTTAGCTTCTTTACCCACATTCTTAGAAGGCTTATCCGAAGCAGAGAGTCTGAAAAATATAAGCAGACACAGGTAACTTGCTCTAGCAACTCCTCCTCTTTTTGAGACTTGCCTCACTTCAATACAAAATGTCCAGCTTACCTTAATCCCTTGGGGTGACCCTTACTCCCAACCACCAGACTCCATAAGGAGCTGCAGAAAAAAACAATCCAAAATAAAAGGTAAGAGCAAGGCAAGGGACAAAAAAACATACATTAAACAGGAAAGCCAGGCAAAAAAAAGGGCTTACCGAATAGCAAACAAACTGCTGAGTCCTTAACAGGCACCAAAAACAAGCTCTAGCTCTGTTGCATGGCAAAATAGGAGGCCGGAATGAGCGCCGCCATGTTGTTTAAATAAGGTTGAATGACACGACGCCATGATGTCCAGCGCGCACGCGAGCGCGACCCGGAAGAGGCTGTGTGATGTCATCAAAAAGAGGCCGGGAAGACGCGAGTAATGGCGCGTGCGGCAGGAGACAAACGGCGCTTAGGGCCTACCAACTGCCATAGCAGGGAACAAGGCCAGACCCACCCACGGTCCTCCCAAGTAGCTAAACCTAGGTTGTGCATAGGGAGCTTCAGAATGGAAGAGGGAAAAAAACGTCCTGGACAAGGCCGCAGTGGCCAGGTAAGCTTGCATTTCTGAACAGGAAAAAAGACAAGGAAGCAGGGGTTTGTGGGGCTTACTTATAATTTCCTGTCCAAGCATCTGGGGGGAGGAGTTAACCCTATAGTGAAGTGCTGCCATTTATGACTGGGGAAACATTTGATACCCTAGTAACCGGTGAAATTTTTTAATCAACATTAAATACCTTTGAAAACCTTGATCAAAAAGTCACACGTATTTAACTTGGCAGATTTTCTAAACACTGAATAAACCAGTCAAAAAGCCCATGTCCACCCAGTACTGAAGCATTTAAAATATTGATTACATACTTGTGTTGGTTTTGCAACGTTGAATGTTCTGAACGCATATCCCTTATTTGTTTTATTAACAACCTAGAAGACAAAAATAGAAACATTAAGTTTTAGATCAAACTTAATGGGCATGTCCACAACAAAAACTAAAATTTAATATGTTCTAGAGAAGCCTTTACATATCACATACCTTTAAAAGGGCATGTCCACCCCAAAAATTATATTCTTGTGTTTATGGCTGCTTTAATAACCTGTTCAATGCCTCCTTTGCTGATGTTGATGGATAAAGTTGGCTGTAAATCAGTGAGCAGGGCTAAAAATCTCTGTAAAATGTTGCTGCCTGCAGCCCTTTCTCAACATGACTTGTGTCCATTCATGTGTACAGCTGCTCTTTCACAGAAGGACCCTCTTTGCTCCGCCTACTCCAAATAGCTTCCACCAATTGCAACAGCTTAGCAGTTTTAAGAGCGTGGGAATAACGTACTTTATCAAGCAAGATAACTTGAGCTCCTGTGATTTGGAAACTTTTCTCCTTCAAACAGTCTGCTGATCAGTAAGTAAATCACTGCTGACTGCTTTTACAATTCTTCCCTCATGCGGTGTGCGAGAGCGCGGATTGTTGCGATTCAGAAAATCATTCTCTCTCCCTTGCTGTCTGCTGATACATGTGATGACAGGGTGGGGTGGGGGTGTGTTTCTACCTTATTGCTGTGCCGAAAAATGTGATTATTAGGGGGCAAGGGGTGTTGATTGATTAGCACATAGCAAGGAGGGATAAACCCGCCCCCCACCATAATCACATGGATCGTTAGACAGCAAGGAGTGCGAAACTAAACTTTCCCCACCACCATGTCACCCCTACCCTTCCCCTATCTAAATTACAGCGACCAGCACACACAGCATGGAGGGAGAATTGTTACAGCAGGAAGCAGTGATTTACTTATTTTATTATCCTGCAGAGTACAGGTCAGCACATGGGTTTGTCGTGCCCCCCCCCCCCCCATGAATGAAGTGCAGGGCCAGTGCCTACGTGTGTCCACGATTGACCGCTCAGAAGGAGGCAGGTCTCTGTTGTAACGGGATGATTTCAGGGGCTTTAATACTGCAGTTCAGGTATGTGGAGGCTTCTCTACAACATCTGAAATCTTAGTTTTTGTGGTGGACATTCCCTTTAAATATTTGGTTATATATATCTCCAAATTGCCCTCTCATTTTAGCTCTTAAAATACATCCTGTGTTGGCACTTAGGCCAACAATCCACTTGGAAACATCTTCCCACTTGACTTACTGGGCTGTGTAGCCTAAAGTAAAATCAATCTTCACCCTCCTGGTGAGCCTGTGCACTTGGCCATGCTCTGTGATAACAGTATTAACAGTCTCTATGCAGAGTATTTTTCGATACAGATCTTATCAGCCAGCGTGAATTGCATACAGCTTTACTTACTTTTTTTTTTGTTTTATGTTCCTTGTAAAATTTTCTACATGTACCAATTTATATGTGGTTGCTCTGAGCAAGACAGAGTCCACAAGGTTGCAAGTTCAATTTCCCAGACTTCATTACTTTTTACTGAAATGTTAATATTCTGTTTTTTTGCATCCATTCTAGCTAAGAAATACACAGCAAAGATTATTGCCAAAACAGGGTGAGTTCCTTAACTTTGCTCCTGCAGGTTTATTAAGAACAGGAGGTAAGACATAGCTCCTTTACCACCAGTTCTTTAATTAAACTGAAATTCCAGAAGTTCATTTTGGGAGTGGCGATACCCTTTAAAATAACCATTGGAACAATAAAAGATGCAGAAGCTCCATATCAACTTTCAACCCCCCTCAATTTGCTTTAGAATTTTTGTTACCGAGTGTTTGCAGTTTTCAGTCTCCCGGTCTGAGAAAAATATTGTTTAGTGTCAGGTAACTCATTTCCCTGCCTGACACTTCATATTTGTAACAATTTTTTTCTTTAAGCTCAGCCAGGGAAACTAAAATATGTAATTACTGCCAAATTTTAAAGATAATTACTTGTAAATAAAAACAAAATAAGGGAAAAGAATAGTTACCTATTATAAAATTATAGATTATGGGGAAACATTTATTTTAAGGGTATACCGTAATGCCTAGATGACAGACATCAGAATACATACACAAAATAAATATTTAGGACATCATTGTTATCAAAAAGGAAACATACTGTGCTTTTTTTTGATATTCTCCAATTAGAAATTTTTCTCTTTGCAAAACCTTGAAATAACGCAGACGCGCCACTTTATTCCTTGCCAATGCTTTTTGTGGGTCTTGAATTTTAGGTTGCAGAGCTTCAGGAACAAAAATATTGGCACCTAGAACAAATACACACGAAGTGAACTTAAACAAATATAAGACCTATGTTGTCATTCCTGTATTCAGTAGCTTAAAGAACAACACAATTGGAAGGCAAAGCATCTCAAAGTAAAAGCAGTAATATGCCTCTTAGCTTTCATTTTGATATGGTTGCTAGAAAAATTAACCTTGTGAACATAGAATTTTTGCTTTATTCTCTAGCATTCCCAACTTGCTATAGATGTCACACACACTAATAGCCCCTAGCTAATCCTTTTACAGGAACGGATTAGGCAAGGAAGTGCGCTACTTAGGTCAGGAGGTGTGGCCACCCACTGCACACACCCACAACTATTTCATCTAGTTCTTTAGGGGCTTACATTTAGTTTAATAACATTTATTGGAGTGGTATTTCACAGTTTATTGGGGTGTTTTTTTTGGGGGGGGGGGCAGGGATGCTTTCAGATTCTGGTGCATAAAAAATGGGTTAAGTCCTCCTTTAAAGCAAATGAAAGGGCAAATTTAATGGACATTTTTACACACACGTCTTCCCACTGTCCAAATCAGTGTCTTCCTGTCAGAGAAGACACTGGCGTAACTGGCGGGACTTTGACTGTCTGGTATGGGACTTACAGAGAGAACCAAGGGCTGGTGATCTAGTAGTTTAGCTCCTCACCCTGGGCACTATCAGGTGAGCACAATAGTCCTGTAAGAATATTGCTATGAATGCAATTATTTCTGGCTCTAAAAGATGATACCCATGAGTTTGGAGGAAAAAGCTTGCCTTTTTTGGACATTTTAATTACTATCAAAGAAAATTCGATATATACTACACTATATCGTAAAGCATGTGCTGGGAATAAGATTTTAAAAGCAAATTCCAGTCACCCAACCCATATGTTTAGGGGGATACAATTTAGCCAATTCCTCCGTGTACGACGCAACTGTAGCACTGAGCAAGAATTTTTCTCTAAGGCCACAGACCTGAAAATGAGACTTAAATCTAGGGGATATTCGACTAAGAACATTGAGGATGCCTTCACTAAAGCTTCCTCTCGTAAGAGATCTGAGCTACTAATAGATAACTACCCTAATAAAAAATTAAAAAAACAACCTGAAGGATAAATCTGGAGCACCCCTTCCCCTTATTTTTTCCACAAGATACAGCCCACAGTATCATAAAATCATAGACATCGTAAAGAAAAATCTACCCGTCTTATATGGGGATCAAACTCTGTTTGATATCATTAATGGAGGCTGCAAGTTCGTGGCCCGTAAAGCCCCTACCATAGGAAATATTTTGGCTCCTAGTACATATCTAAGTAAACCCCTGAAACAAACGTGGTTAGATACTAAAGGAAATTTCAAGTGTGGTGGAGCAAGATGTACTGTTTGTCATATCATCCACATTACCAATACCTTCTCTAGCACTATCACAAAAAAGGCATATATGAACAATGAATACATCAACTGTAATACCACTTTTGTGGTTTATCTTATCACATGTTTAAAATGCTCGATACAATATGTCGGATGCACTATGCGCCCTTTTAGAAATCGAGTGAGAGAACATTTTAACTCTATCGTCAAATTTGATTGGTCAAGCCCGGTGGCTAGACACTTCATCGAATGTAACGGAGCAGATACGACTTTATTCCGTATTCAAGGTATTCAACGCATCACCGCCCCTGCTCGAGGAGGTGATCGCATAGCCCTTTTGCTTAAACAAGAAGCCAAATGGATCTTTGTTAGATACTCGTAATCCCAAGGGACTAAACTCTATATTTGATATCACCGGTTTTACTAACCTATAACGTTTTTCCTTTCTTTTCCCTCCTATTTTCCCCCCCCCTTTTCCTTTCTTTTATCCTACTAATATTTTTTCTGAACACCAAGCATATACAGAACCTGCATCTGTTTACTAATTTGGATATATAATTGGATTTATCTTTTTATATACGTCTAATTGACCCTTTAATACTTTTATGGATCTATACATATATGTTTGTGAAGCTTTTCGCATGGTTTTAAACTGAATGTACTATACACGGGTTTTTTTACGCACTTTTTCCTTATTTGTGTTATATTTATGTCTATGTGTGTTTTTTGCTACTTACATCCCTTCCCCTTTAAAGAGGCGGGATTTTTTCAATCAGGTGTTTCAATTGCACCTTCTCTATTTAAACCGTGTTGTAACTATTATACATGTGTCTCTGATGAAGTGCCATGATCAGGCACGAAACGCGTTAGACATGTATCTGTTTGTATAGCCCTATGTGTTAAATAAAGAAGCCTTTTATCCACTGATTACCTCCGTGCGAGATTGATTCCCAGGACTGCTGCAGCCCGCTTGTTTTCGTTTTTTGGACCTTGCGAGGGGTCTGGGGCAAGTCAGCACCCGGACCAAAGGCTGTGACTGGTGAGACCTTTTTTAAGAAACCTTGCATTGTGTTATAATGTTATCGTCTCTCTGAACATCTACACACCCGAGCGTCTGGGTCCGGGGAAGTGTCCACCCGACCCACCCCATTACTGTGTGTAAGTTTCTAATATTTTCAGCCATTTTAGTCCCTACTTCCATTATGGTTTAACAATGTTCATGATTAATTAAATATTTGGGACTTTTCTGGTGTGATCGCATACTCTGTGTGAATTAGATTTTCAGAGCCCGGTCCTCCCTGCGTCCGGCACGCTCTAATCACCCGTTTTTCTTATTGATTCTAAAAGATGATATAATTGCCTAATTTTGCACATTTCCCCCACTTCACCATTTAAGCCCTATATTAGAGAAGGAGGTGGAGGAAGTGGTGAGGATCGGGAGAGCATTCTATCACAGCAGCATGCTGCTATCTTTGTAAAGTTAGAACATTGATATAAGTTAAGGAGAAGAGTCTATGTCCCTAGAAAGTAAAGTCAAATGAAGCGTATACCCCGATCAAAACAAGAAAAATGCTTAAAGAGGGTTGAATGGCTGCCAGATTACATTTTTGTAGTAAAGTAAACTGGTCCCTGAAATATTAAATATTTTATAGAAGGGGGCGTGGCTAAGATGGCGTGCTGAGCAGAAGTGGGGACGGGGAGCTCTAGGAAAGACCTAGCAAACACTAAAATTGACTGACCTCAACCCCAAAACAACACAAAATGTTTCTAAGAACGGTGGGAAGAAATGCCCAAGCACGGAAACCAGCAGAACAGGAGACAGCAACCAAACACCTCATACACGGAGGTGCTGGGGAGGTTTGTCCGCCAAACCAAGCTCCAACTGGAACCAGGCTCTCTCCCCGCCGACCGCATGGCGCACACACAACAGGATACACAAGCAGAACCCCAAACGCCAAAAGACAGCGAACAGCCTCACCCGGGAGAGCCCACTACGGGACAGATCCTAGCGGCCATTCAGGAGTCCAGAACCTCCCTCACGATCCTGGTGGAGGAGGTGAGGACCGACGTGGGCCTGCTCAGGCAGGACTTCCAAAATCTGAGAAGCCGCGTGGGGGATTTGGAGGGCCGAGTCTCTGCTATCGAGGATACGGTAAGGCCTCTTGCAGACGAACTCGAGTCAACAACTACACGCGCAACAACTGAGGGCAGAGGACCTAGAGAACAGGTCACGACGCAAAAACGTCCGCCTGGTGGGCATACGGGAAGGGTCCGAGGGAACTGATCCGGAGGGCTATCTGGACACCTGGATTAAAGGTACATTTGGTATTGATAATCTGTCCCCGGTGTTCACCGTGGAGAGAGCACACAGAGTCCCCACCAGGCCCCTACCCCCTGGCTCACGCCCGAGGCCCATGATAGCTACATTAATAAATGCAAAAGATAGAGACACTATCCTGCACCTAGCCAGGCAAAAAGGCCAAATACAAATTGGCAACTCTTCGATAATGATTTTTCCAGATTACTCAATTGACTTACAAAAGAAACGCGGCACCTTTCTCGGCGTAAAGAGAAGCCTCAGAGATCTTAAAGTACCATACTCTATGCAATACCCCTCCAAACTGAGGATTCAACACAACAGCGCCACAAAATTTTTTGAGTCCCCGACGGAGGCCACAGCATGGCTGGACGCACAATATGGCCCACCCTGAGACAAAAAAACAGGAAAAGGTGACCTTCCTAAAACAAGGACTGTCTAAACAATAAGTAAACTGCCAACAAAACCCCTTAATTTGTGAACCCTAGATACGAAACAATAACCCACAATTGCACCAATATATGACCGGAGCGGACACGGTCCCACGTTGGAAAACCACTCTCACTCCACCCAAAGAACCCTCTCGACGATACTGGGACAAACTATCTTTGGGATGAAGAATACTTTGACCTGGAACCCTGAAATTCCGCCACCAGATTATTTGCAAGAATACTATACATAAATCATTAACTGAACCCAAGCCACCCGTATCCACAGCAAAAGTAAACACCTGGTTAATCCACTAAAGTAGTACCAGGTCTTATAACCATAACTGACCGGGCAGATGTACCCAACCCCTTGAACTGATATCACAAAAATAATCGTTTCCCGAGTGGGAATATATCTTGTTGCTGGTCTTCTCTCCCTCTTGTGTGTAAAACCTAGAAATGTATACAAGTAAATGTCTGCCGAAAGACTGCGAGAGCACCCCTCGAGGGCTGGAAGGTATCCAACAATGCAATATACCCTTGGCTAAATTCACCTGAAATTATAAAATGCATAACCAAAGGGCATAAGGTAGTAAACACAGGGGTTAAAGCCAACTGTATACGCTAAAGTACTACTATCGAGCAAAAGGAGATTTATTAAAAAAATGTATAAAAGTAATAGTTGGACTGGGACCTAAACTACTAGAAGATGCCGAGATATCTCGGTGTCTACACGATAGTATTGACTGAGGTCTGTGGGGATGCCCCTCGGAAACCGGAGAGGCTCCAATAATACAATATACCCTTGACTAAACACCCCTGAAAAAAGTAAAACGCCTGACTAAAAGGTTAATGCCGGATATACGGGATTTAAAGCCAACAGTATATGTGTAACTTAAAATGTAAAATGTGTAACTTATACTGTATGCTCAGACTCTAACCTCCACTCTACTGTAGTCACCTGAAAGATATGCTGATAATGGGTATCCTAGATATAAATATATTCAATCGACTAAATGTATAAAATATATGATATATACTGTGCATTCAAAACTTTAATCCCCACTTTAAAGAATGGCAATTAAATAAGAGTACAGTGAAGCTAAGATAGGGACAGGAATACATCTAAGGGTACCTAGCAACCAAAAGACACACCCAGGGAATAAGTGTAAATAGACGGACCTAACTACTAAGTAATGGCTAAGCACAGGCAAACAAGAAGTACACACCCAAGATTGGCACATATGAACTAAATACAATGGGTACAGGGACAAACCACGGACAAGACAAAAGAATATACATAGGACTAACCAACACACAAAACACCCCCAGACCAGGGAAGCTGTATGCATACATACCACAATCAATCAACCAACAATATTCAAAAACCGACACAGGGTTTAATCTCAACACACCACAAGACTGAACAAAAAAAGAATCCAGCAACACCAAGTACAACAATATATATACACCTATCTACTGATAGCGCTAGACGAAATAGACAAGGGGAATGGAATATCAGAACACACACTAGTAAACAGGATACTATACGAAACACAAATTTAAGACAGGTTGAGAAACACACAATAGTAAACCGCAGTGAAATACCCACTAAACAAGCCACTCTGGTGACTCCCCCCCCCAAACGCTTCATGGTAAGCGTAAAGTTTTTACTGCTCGAATCCCCCACGCCATAAAAACTCGGGAAATCAACGTCACTGAGCTATCGGTTTATCTGTTTGTTAGTTAGTTAAGTGAAGTCACAAGGCTTCACCAGTTCAAAGTTTAAAGGCTAAATATCTATGCAATATAAATATTGAGTTATGTCACTGCAACTATGTTTATATGTTTTTATTTGTAATTGTAGTTTCTTGGTCTGGCCGACTGCTCTCGCCTGGGGGTCTGGTGTGGGGCCCTCTACCAACACCCCCATAGATCTGAACGATAATGGGTGAGACAAAAACAAAACCCCTAAAGATTCTATCATGGAATGTGAGAGGACTTAATCAGCCAAACAAGCGCCTACAGGTATTTAGTTATATTAACCAATGCATGCCCGACATAGTCTGCCTGCAGGAAACACATTTATTGACGACAAACACCAGATACCTTCCAAAACCATGGGTGGGATGGGCAGCGCATAGCGTCTGCTCAGCATACTCCAGAGGGGTCTCAATATTGATAAGGAAAAATGTGAGGTACAAAATTCTCCAGGTTAAAACGGACCCAAATGGAAAATACATATTTGTAGCCACTGAAATAGACTCTAACCAAATAATCCTACTAGGGATATATAACCCGCCCGCCATGGGACACAATATTCTTAAAAACACAACTACACAATTAACACAATACCCAGATGCACATATAATTTGTATGGGGGACTTCAATACTGTTTGTGCCCATCCAAAGACAGACTGTACACACCAGGTCATAACAGAAGTAAACCATCTAAAAATTCACCTCTGTCCCTATTAACAGAATCATGGGACTCGATAGACATATGGCGCCATAGACATCCAAACAGTCAGGAATACACGTCACTCCACAACATATCACTCGTTATCCAGAATTGACTGTTTTTATCCAGAAAAACAGTCCCCCTAGTCTCAAAAGTAACACATCTCCCAAGAGGAATCTCAGACCACTCCCCAATGGAGCTACAAATTAACCTACCCAACACGACAGCCCAAATTACACGTTGGAAATTTAATCCGTTTTGGCTCACTCAGTTCCCTGATGCAGACCCTATACCGGAATACCTGGGGGAGTTCCTGCAGTTCAATACCTCATCGCAGGACCCCAAGATAAGGTGGGATGCCTTGAAGGCATATCTAAGGGGGAGGCTTCACTCTACCATATCATACATTAAGTCACAACAAAATGAACAAATGATACAAAAGACTAATTCAAGCCGAAAGAGAACACATACTTTACCAAACATCCACCACCCAAACTGCCTGGCTACAAGCACAAAGAATATATAACATGTTAACCGAAAAAGCAAATAGGAAACAATTTTTTATCCAACAAAACCACTTTGAACATGGATCCCGCACAGCTAAATTACTAACTTTCCTCGTCAAAGATCACACCCAAACAAACACAATACTAGCTATCCAAAATACACAGGGCGGACTGGAGCACTCCACGCCTCGGATATTGGAGCTATTCCACAAATTCTACCAAGACTTGTACACCCCCAAAGCGACACACACCCAACAACAAATCCAGTTCTATTGCCTGAACAGCAGCTAGAACTGGATAAACCTCTCACAACAGAGGAAATCATATCAGCTATCCAGGATATGCCAAACAACAAGGCACCTGGCCCAGATGGAATACCAACAGAAATCTATAAAAGATATAAAGAACAATTAACCACTCCTTTACTAGACATGTATAACAAATCCTACTCAACCGGATCGCTGCCTGCCACTCTAAGTGAGGCGACAATAGTGGTACTACCCAAACCAGGTAAAAATCCGGAGGAATGTGGGTCCTATAGACCCATTTCCCTGCTAACAACAGATTATAAAATTTTAGCAAAGGCACTAGCACGTAGACTAAGATCAGTAATTTCAACGGTTATCCACCCGGACCAAACTGGCTTTATGCCTAACAAATCTACCACAACAAACATAAGAAGAACTTTAATACAAACCCAAATGAACCATGATATAACCGGAGGGCGTGTGGTGGTCTCGCTCGACGCCTGCAAAGCGTTTGACTCCATAGAATGGCCATATCTGATAGAAGTACTTAAACGCTTTGGTTTCGGAATGGGATTTATAACATGGGTGAGACTGTTGTACACTGCCCCCACAGCACAGATCTTGGTGAACGGCAGCGTATCCCCTAGGTTCCATCTGGGTAGAGGCACACAACAGGGATGCCCCCTATCACCCTACTTATTTGCATTAGCCATCGAACCCCTGGCAATACAATTGCGAGCAAACACTAATATAAAAGGTTTACAAATCGAACAATTTGTAGAAAAGATTGGCTTATATGCCGATGATCTGATCATGTTTCTAGAAAATCCACACGCCTCCCTTCTAACAGCATTTCAGGTAATCACCACCTTCGGAAATCACTCTGGATTACGGATTAATTGGACCAAATCAGTAATATACCCTATAGATAACATAAAAACAAGAAACCTTAACACCTCACCAATCCCCATCGTCTCACACTTCAAATACCTAGGAATCACCATCACAAAATCTCCTCAACAATTTTACTCCCTAAATATATACCCCTTGCTAGAATTCACATATAACAAACTACAAGCATGGAAACACGTCCCAGCAACCCTATGGGGTAGAATACAACGAATTAAAATCTTTCTGCTTCCCAAAATCCTGTACACCATACACCACTCGCTAGTCTACATACCAAAATCTTTTTTCACAAAACTAAACAGTCTGATTGTTTCTTTCATATGGAATAACAAAAAACCAAGAATAAAATAAACCACTCTTCAGGCAAATAAAAATATGGGAGGACTATCATTGCCCAATTTTCAACTATATTACTGGGCATCACAACTAACATCTTCAATGCTGGGTTAACCCCAACACCGAACCCACACAATCAGATTTAATGATGTCCCTGTATCTAAAAGGAACCTTCATGGCCTATCTGGCAAACCCCAAAACACATATAGTAGGCAAGGGAACGCCACTACACAAACAAGCACACAGAATATGGCAACTCACCAATAACCATTTGAATCTAAAAGGTTATTTTGAACACACTCCTCTCTGAGGGAACAGAGCACTGCCAATGTTGCAATCCCTGCCGGGTAATACTCTGTGGGACTCCTATGGAATCCGAACACTAGGAGATATACTAAACAAAGGCCATATTACAACGTTTCAAAAACTACAGGACACATTTAAAATCCCAAGCATATTCCATTACAGATACCTACAAATAACACACGCAATTAAAGCAAGTTTCTCCAACTCTCAAGACCAAATCTCCAAACACCCAATAATAGGTATAATCTGCACCCAGGGCCTGCAGGGCGTCATTTCAAGACTGTATACATGTATGATTAATGCCAAATCCCAGAATATACTGACAAGTCTCAAGAGGAAGTGGATAAACTGTCTGGGAGATATCCCGGGGGAACTCTGGAATGATATACTCAGTTCACACTGCGGGGCCTCCCCCTCAGCAAATAATAAAGTGATCCAACTCAACATCATGCATCAGGCATACTACACCCCAAGACAAATCAGACACATGGGCCCAAATGCAGATAGGAATTGCCCAAAATACCAAAGCCAAAACCCGAACTTCATACATCTTATATGGGAATGCCCAAGAATCCAAGTTTTCTGGAGGGAAATACTCCAATTCCTATCCCCACTAACACCACATCCCATACAACTCCAACCACATGTCTGTATATTTGGTCTATTCGAAGAAGATATCTGGTCCAGATACGAATTGGCATTCCTGCAGGCAGCACTGTTCTACGCACGCAAGATAATTGTGCTCGGCTGGCTCTCACATAAGAGATTGAAAGTAAGGAAATGGAAAAAGATTATAAATAATGATATCCCCCTAATGAAACTTATGTTCAGACACAGAAACTGCCCAGGGAAGTTTAAAAAAATATGGGGAACCTGGCTAGAATCAGCAGAAACAACAAACTAAAGGGAAGCAGGGTGAATCAGGGGGTCACAACCCAAATTCACTAAACTTCTATACAGTGAGGAGGTGGGAGTGGACGAGCCCGAGATACAGACCAAGATATAGGTAAATTTTTTCTTTTCTTTTGGGTTACTTTTATTGTTCGCACTTTTCTCCTGTCTCAACTAGAGTTGATATATCTAATCAAAAGTCTTTAATATATCATTACCGATAGCTGAACGGTGCTGTTAAACTAAACCACTAGTAATTGATAACAAATGACACAACAACTGCCTTAATCCACAAAACTGCTTTATTCAATATATTATGTTTATTGCTATATTTTTTAATCTGATTTCGAATATATTCATTGGTAACAATAAATAAAACGTATTTTAAAAAAAAAATTTTTTATAGAAGGCCCATGGTTGACCGTTTGTGTTGCCAACAATGAATTCCAAAATCTTTTTTAACCAAGTTGGGCTTTCGGAATTATAATTATCCTCTGAGACCTGATGGTTTATATAATGGAGTGCATAAGTTTTAATGCTTAAGAACAGGGATTTCCAACCTGCGGCATTCCTTTGTTTCTTCTGCAATGGAGGAATGCTGGGAGTTGTAGTTTTCAAACATCTGGAAGGCCGCAGGTTAGACATCCCTGCTTTAGAATTACAGAATTTTCATAACAGAGGATTTAATTGGTTACCATTGGATCTGTAGTGCAACAAGGTAACTACATGTGTATGGGGGAGCAAAGGGATTGTCAAAATAGGGCAAACATCTAAAAAAAAACAACCAACTAAAATGTTTCCATCCAACTGGCCATAATGCAGGCAGCAGAATTCCAACAGGGTTCCCTTAATATCAGCAAGGTATAGGCCTTTAAGCTTTAGGATGGAAAGAAAGGACTCTTGTGTACTGATCAACCACCAACCCAACCTTTCAATGCATACCTTGTGATTTCTACTGCCTCTAGAGTTCTTGAAAGGTATCTTTGCCAAATTAGTAAATATTTCAAATATGGCACAATGTTGAAACCTTGTTTTCAAAAGAATGCTAAGACAGACAAGAGATTTGGATAAAATGTTGGGGTCAAAAGACAGACCAAATGAGATCTTTGAACTACCAGTGACTTCCATTTGAAATTGAAACAAAATTCTAAAGCTTTACTCAAATTGCCACATGCAGATGTGCATCTTAAGACCAGGGATGCCATCCAATCTCTTTAGGTAGGTTTTACCATAGGGGCAAAAAGGGCAATTGCTCAGAGCAACAAATTTAAAACCATATTCTTGAAATGAAAAAGGGACTACCATGGATTTTAAACTGGTTTTAAAGTGTCTTTTCTTATAAAACATATGATAGAATAAAGGAGTTTACATCTTGAAACTTCTTTCAAATAAAAAGCTTAATTTTTTAAAATCGAAAACAGGCTTGAATGAAATAAAAGCCTTTATTTTTAGCTTGTTTCTCTAGGAGAAATCTGTAGTCAATGCCTACTTTAAGAGAAGTTTCAACTAAAAAAAACTCCTTAGAACAATCAATCTAAATTACCACTAAAAGCTCTGCTAATACAAAAGAAATGGATCAGCGACATGCTGCAGTGAAAAAAAAAACTAAAGTTTTCCAATAAGTTACACACAAAATTTTGCGAGCCTAAACTGCAATAAGTCCCTAATCTTTTTCTTTTGTATTGGACTTATTTTTGTGGGTAGTTTGCTGGGGACATCCATGGAACAGGAAGTTGTGAGGCTGAAAAGTGGGTGTGCAGGTCAAACTTACTATATTAAAAACTCTTCTAAACAAATGAACAGAGATGCAACAGATGGTTTAAGTTATAGAACCTAAAATTATAAACTTTTTTTCACAAATACAGAAGTGTTTTAGCAATCATATATTTAAAATAAACATAATTTATTTTAAATATCAACTAGGGGGAATATTTAAAAAGTGTGTTAATTTTTAGTCATATTGAATATCGAATATTGAATAATAAATATAAATGAAGTCCAATAAAACTTACCATCAACGTCTTTTTTAATATGTTGCAAAATAACATATCTTGCAAAGTGATATAAAAGATGTAAAAACTTAGGACCACCAGGCGAAAGAAATATTGAGGCAACAACTTGAGGGAATCCACAACCAGCATCTTCCTACAAATAAGAATTTTAATTTGGTTAGCACTTTTCTTAGCAGTAATAACAATGAACAAATCAGCTGCACAGGAAATCCATATTCTCTTTATTTTTTTTATTTATTTATTTTTTATATAGTACTAAACACATTTCTCTGCATCTTGTATAGTTCATTTTTCTGGCCCTAGGAAGCTTAACCATCACCTCCTTCCCCACCAGCCTTTTCAGAAACTCCACTCAAGGACATACAAACTCCAGGCAGATGCAATTTTAGTTAGATCTGATCTTCCGTTTTCAGTGGTTTAAGGCTGGGTACACACCAACATCTCCCAACTTCCTAACTAAGGCAATAGTGGCCATGGCCGAACATTTCATGCGATCGACCGTGTGGTCTCATAGGGAACCGCACGATCGATCGGGATTTACCAACACATCTGATCGAGGCCAACTGACCGAAAGTGCTGTGGATCGGTCGGTCGGCCTCGATCAGATGTGTTGGTAAATCCCGATCGATCGTGCGGTTCCCTATGAGACCGCACGGTCGATCTCATGAAATGTCGGCCACAGCCACTATTGTCTTCGTGTGTACCCAGCCTTAGTTAGAAAGTTGGCAGATGTAAGACTGAAGTTGGGAGAGTCATTGCAATTCTAAACGTTATTAAAAGTGAAACCTACATCATATGTCTAATATTCTGTTTTTATCTTTATATATTTTTTATTTATTATATTCACTGCATCCACTTTAAGAAACATATTAAACTGAGTAAAATTAAACTATATTACTGAACTGCAGGAAAGAGGGGGGCGTGGTAGCGGAGATGGTGTGAGACATGTAACCCACAGCTCCATGACTGATAACCTTCAATACAGCCGATACAGAGTGGAAAATATCTAAATTGGCACACAAAAAACTAACTAAGATGGGACACTCACCACCATACAATGCCACCAACCGGGGGAAAAAAAAAAGGATGCTTTAAACAAGCTCGGAAAGTTCCGGCGCAAAGAGGAAGAAGGCCCGCAATCCAACCCCGAGGCCCAGGAGGAAATTACTCCCATGCCCGACGAAACTCCTCCAACTACTACAGACAAAGTGCTCGAAGCAATAGCACTTTGCCAATCCATGCTAATGGCCAAGAAAGACGAGGTAAAGCTCGGCGTTTCTTTGATTTACAAATATTATGTGAGCGGGTAAAAGAGACTGAACAGCGCATAAGTAATGCAGAAGATCAGATCCTCCCGCTACAATAAACCACAGAATCTAGCACCGAAACAAGACAACCTCGAAAAAAACAGGTCCCGTTGGAATAACTAAACTAAATACATATGGACCAGACAAATTCTCTACAATGTTCGCTATCGAACAAGCTCATCATACTCCCCCAAGACCTCAACCACCAGAAGCACCACCCAAAACACTAATAGCCAAAATCCTAAATTACCGTGACCGGTATGGAATCCTAAGGCTAACCAGAGACCGGCAATATACCATTCCAGAATACACAGGTGGCAGTGTACCCGCAAATGGAGGATGCGGCAGATGCAACTTCGCTACGCAGTGCTATACCCTGCAACGCCTACGTGTGGTGGATGGGAAACACCAACAGCTTCTTTACAACCCCAGAAGATGCTACTACATGTCTAGACAGTATGGCAAGACGTACCCGCCAAGCAAACCCCCCGAGAGACACCTGTTAGGACTTTACACTGGAAATAAAGGAAATAATCAGAAAACAAAGACAAGAATATACCGCACTCAAAAAGGTTCTAGATATAATATATATATATATATATATATATATATTATTATAAAAGACCCTTTATTTGGGGGACCATAATGGTCAAATGGGGGTACAAAGATACAAGACTACAAAAAGTTAAAATCTAAAAACAAGTAGCATAGAGGTATCTAACTCAGTATAATGGTAAAGTGAACAATGCATAAGAATCAAACACAGTCCTCACCCCACAATATCCTGTAGTCAAGGACAGTCTAGATACAGTACAGACTATCTGTCTAGAAGTGTGCCAATTCGACACAGTCAGGGGGGGTCCATGTATAGAGGGAGCTGACATATGAGAGGACAACCGCTAGCCAAGCGAAGAGATGCACGCGAACGCGTTTCGTCCGAGACACGGACTTTCTCAACAGCGTGTTAGAACCGAGGACACACGCCGATTAAATAGGCCCAGTGCGCACCAAAAACGTCATGAAGTCTGACGCAATAACGTCATGAACGTAAGACGCAATAACGTCATGAACGTAATGACGCAATACGTCAAATACGTGATATAGGTGTAATGCCGCGATAACCAGTATGCGTGCTAGGGAGAATGGGTAGAGCATGGGTCAGTGGTCATCTATATGTCAAGGCTAGTGAAAACATCATTAAAACATATAATAAAGAAAATAACAAAAAAACAACTTACAAATGTTTGGACAATGTAGTTAATACAATATATATATGACGCATATGGATAGATATACTGAACCAGTACATATAATGTAAAATATTCAATCAGAGTCAGTAGTGTCCATAATAGTGCAAGTACGAATAATCATATATCATTCATAAAGGAATCCATTAAGAGGTCCAAATCCATACGGTAGGCAAAATACAAGAGAGCAGGTAAGTATCAGATATATCTAAGTCCTGGAAGTACGATCAGCGGATATCCAACATGTAGAAGCAAAGTGTTGGATTGTCGCAAATTGCCAGAGTTATCCAGTTGGTAAGTATGATACTGGTAGTTAGATAAATAAGTAAGTAAATCCAAAGAAAAACTGAATAAGTATCCATGGTGTCAATCCATATGACGATCCAAATAATAGTATGTCAATAGTTGCATCCAATAAGGCATAGAGATGAACCTATGATAGACACAGGCCAAGTAACGCACAATCATTGATCCATGAGCACCAAAATATAGGCTGGCTGTAGATGAAATGTTCGTATGTGGTAAGTTGGCGATCAAAAACTTGGGCGAATAGGAACATATAGGACATATAGTAAACGGGAGATGGGGCCACTCCATATATCCATTAGTACACATATTCCAGTTGTGTCTACTTCAGAAGAATTTCAAAAAGGATCTTCAAAATAATGGGATATATTTGGGATTAGACATCTTCTGAAATATAAATAAGCATATGAGACAAAGAGCGAACTAGTTCAAAAAGCTATCAAAGAGTACAGAAAATGAGTGAAGCTAAGCATTCATTAAGTCCTCCTGGATGGATAGTCTAAGGCAATATACCAACGACTTTCTCTGCAAAGTAGTC
The DNA here is from genome assembly GCA_019447015.1 of Hymenochirus boettgeri. Taxonomy (NCBI): domain Eukaryota; kingdom Metazoa; phylum Chordata; class Amphibia; order Anura; family Pipidae; genus Hymenochirus; species Hymenochirus boettgeri. The sequence continues at coordinate 226,035,416 of CM033469.1, forward strand.
TTTTGTTCAGATCGCCACCACGAAGTGTCAAGTTGACTTTTCAAGGCCGAAACACTGAAGATCTCTATAGGGACCCCCCATGTGTCGATAGAAAATGGGCAGCAACTGCAGTCAGAGTTTTCCCTTCAAGTCTGTTGCGGTAGCAAGTCTGATATCAGACAGGTGTTTAGCCAGTCTCTGTTTAATCTTGTTTTGTTTTGCCTATGTATAAGAGTGAACAAGGGCAACGTAAGGCATATACCACCCCTTCAGTCCTGCAGTTATAAATTGATACAAATACTTTAACATTTTATGCCCCTAGAGTCTCGTACTCATTGGTCTTGAACATAAACTGACAATGCTGCATCGACCACCGGGTATGTTCCAATTAAGGAGGAACCTCCAGTTTTCACAGATGTTTACGGGTATAGTGACTACTGGTGAGCATATCAGCTAGGCTTCGACTTTTCGAGCAGTCATAGATGGTCTGTCCGTAAGGTATCTGCCAACAATGGAGTCATTTTTAATAACATGCCAGGATTTGGCCAAAGCCCTATTGAGACCATCCCACTCTCTGCCAATGTGGTGATATAACGTATGGTCCCTACCTTAGAGTAGTACCTCTTGGGTTTAGTAAATCAGCTTGAGTGAAACGTGCTGCCCTCTGATATTCCTGATTATCAACCTCTAGGATAACCCCTTTTACAGAACTCTGGTAGAGTTCTTGGGATGCGGTACAAAAATCAGTGTCAAGGGTACAGTTCCTAACGATTCTAAGGAACTGACCCCTGGGTATCGAACTTTGAGGGCAGATGGGTGTGCACTGGTGTAATGGAGTAGCGAGTTACTGGCGGTCGCTGCGGAACAGGGATGTGATAATTTGTCGTTATGTATAGCAATACGAACGTCAGAAACTCAACACTTGTGGTGGAAATAAACATGTGTAAGGAAAATATTAGAGGCATTCTGATTCAATATTTGATGAAATCACATAAAAGTTCTTGGTACCGCTCCATACAAAAAAGATGTCATCTATGTAACGGTACCAGATCTCCACAAAGGCAGTAAAGAACAGAGATATCTTAAAAGACGCGCTCCCTCTCCCACCAACCAAGAAACAGGTTGGCGTACGAGGGCGAGCCATCGTGCACCCACGCGGGACCCCTCTGTTGTAGGTAATATGCACGATCAAAGGAAGAAATTGTGTCTAAGGAACAAATCCAATAGACATAGTATGAACTTATGTCTCTTCTGTAAGACTTTGTGTTCAGTCTGTAAGAAGTAACCCACTGCTGTAATACCTTCAGTGTTCAATGAGGTATAAGAGATTCTACATCACAGGTGACTAAAAAACTACCGGATGGGAAAACTATTCCATGGAGTTACATAAAGATCATTAGTGTCACGATTATAAGAGTCTAATGCCGTAACGTATGATGTGGTAATGGTCTAAAAATACACAAGGTTCTCATTCAGGCTACCTTGCCCGAAATGAGGGCCTACCTGGAGGTTGGAGGTGCTTTTGTGGATCTGGCAGAAGGTACAGCGTGGGAGCACAGGATGGTCGACTTGTAAAAAGCGAGCCTCTTTTTCAGTGATGAATCAATCCAGTGCGAGCATCCCATAAGTGGTACAATTTTTACGAAAAAATTTGTAGGATCAGAAGGCAGTAATCTGTAATTATCTTGTTAGATAGCGTCGTCAGCCTCTTCCTTATATAGTTCATTTAGGCCAGATGACTATATTCCCACCCTTATCAGCAGGTTTAATACTAACATTCCAAGACTGAATGTCCTTAAGTGCCAGCCACTCAGGACCTGGAAAGATTAAATGTAGGTTGGCTCAATCCGACATCCTTTCGATCTCCATCATAGTATTGTGAAAAAGACATTTATGTCGGGATTACCCGAACATAAGATTCTTATATAAAGATTACTCTTATATAAGATTACTCTTATATACGTGACACTAATGATCTTATATGTAAACTCCAGGGAATAGTTGTCCCATCCGGTAGTTTTTTAGTCACCTGTGATGTAGAATCTCTTTATACCATCATTGAACATACTGAAGGTATTACAAGCAGTGGGGACGTCTTACAGACTGAACACAAAAGTCTTACAGGAAGACATAAGTTATATATGTCTATTGGATTTTGTCCTTAGACACAATTCTTCTATTTGTCGTGCATATTACCTACAACAGAGGGGTACCGCGATGGGTGCACGATGGCTCCCTCGTACGCCAACTGTTTCTTGGTTGGTGGGAGAGGGAGCGCGTCTTTTCAGATGATCTTCGTTCTTTACGCCTTTTGTGAGATCTGGTACCGTTACATAGATGACATCTTTTTGTATGGGAGGGGTACCAAGGAAATTTTATTGATACTCAAAATATTGAATCAGAATGCCTCTAATATTTCCTTACACATGTTATTTCACCACAAGTGTTGAGTTTCTGGACGTTCGTATTGCTGAACATAACGACAAATTATCACATCACTGTTCCGCAAGCCGACCGCAGTAAATCGCTACTCCATTACACCAGTGCCAACCCATTCGCCCTCAGAAGTTCGACTCCAGGGTAGTCTTAGAATTCGTAGGAACGTACCCTGACACTGATTTTGACCGCATCCCAAGAACTCTACCAGAGGTCTGTAAAAGGGGTTATCCTAAGAGGTTGATAAATCAGGAATATCAGAGGGCACACGTTTCACTCAAGCTGATTTACTTAAACCAAGAGGTCATACTCTAATGTCGGGACCATACGTTATATCACCACATATGGCAGAGAGTGGGATGGTCTCAATAGGGCTTGGCCCAATCTGGCATGTTATAAAAATGACTCATGTTGGCAGATACCTTACGGACAGACCAACTATGACTGCTCGAAAAGTCGAAGCCTAGCTGATATGCTCACCAGTAGTCACTAACCCGTAAGACATCTGTGAAAACTGGAGGTTTCCTCCTTAATGGAACATACCCTTGTGGTCGATGCAGCGTATTGTCAGTTTAGTTCAAGACCAATGAGGTACGAGACTCTAGGGGCATAAAATGTTGTAAAGTATTGTATCATTTATAAACTGCAGGACTGAAGGGGTGGTATATGCCTTACGTTGCCCTTGTTCACTCTTATACATAGGCAAAACAAAACAAAAGATTAAACAGAGACTGGCTAAACACCTGTCTGATATCAGACTTGCTGACCGCAACAGACTTGAAGGGAAAACTCTGACGTCAGTTGCTGCCCATTTTCTATCGACACATGGGGGGTCCTATAGAGATCTTCAGTGTTTCGGCCTTGAGAAAGTCAACTTGACACTTCGTGGTGGCGATCTGAACAAAAGACTACTTTGCAGAGAAAGTCGTTGGATATATTGCCTTAAGACTATCCATCCAGGAGGACTTAATGAAATGCTTGACTTCACTCATTTTCTGTGACTCTTTGATAGCTTTTTGAACTAGTTACGCTCTTGTCTCATATGCTTATTTATATTTCAGAAGATGTCTAATCCCAAATATATGCACATTATTTTGAAGATCCTTTTTGAAGATTCTTCTGAAGTAGACACAACTGGAATATGTGTACTAATGGATATATGGAGTGGGGCCCCATCTCCCGTTTACTATATGTTCCTATATGTTCCTATTCGCCCAAGTTTTTGATCGCCAACTTATCCACATACGAACATTTCATCTACAGCCAGCCTATTATTTTTGGCTCATGGATCAATGATTGTGCGTTACTTCGGCCTGTGTCTATTCATAGGTTCATCTTCTATGCCTTATTGGATGCAACTATTGACATACTATATTTTGGATCGTCATATGGATTGACACCATGGATACTTATTCAGTTTTTCTTTGGATTTACTTACTTATTTATCTAACTATCCAGTATCATTACTTACCAACTGGATAACTCTGGCAATTTGCGACAATCCAACACTTTGCTTCTACATGTTGGATATCCGCTGATCGTACTTCCAGGACTTAGATATATCTGATACTTACCTGCTACTCTTGTATTTTGCCTACCGTATGGATTTGGACCTCTATAAGGATTCCTTTATGAATGATATATGATTATTCGTACTTGCACTATTATGGACACTACTGACTCTGATTGAATATTTTACATATATATGTACTGGTTCATGTATATCTATCCATATGCGATCATATATATATTGTATTATACTACATTGTCCAAACATTTGTAAGTTGTTTGTTTTGTTATTTTCTTTATTATATGTTTTAATGATGTTTTCACTAGCCTTGACATATAGATGACCACTGACCCATGCTCTACCCATTCTCCCTAGCACGCATACTGGTTATCGCGGCATTACACCTATATCACGTATTTGACGTTATTGCGTCATCACGTCATTACGTTCATGACGTTATTGCGTCATTACGTTCATGACGTGTTTTTGGTGCGCACTGGGCCTATTTAATCGGCGTGTGTCCTCGGTTCTAACACGCTGTTGAGAAAGTCCGTGTCTCGGACGAAACGCGTTCGGCGTGCATCTCTTCGCTTGGCTAGCGGGTGTCCTCTCATATGTCAGCTCCCTCTATACATGGACCCCCCCTGACTGTGTCCGATATTGGCAGCACTTCTAGACAGATAAGTCTGTACTGTATCTAGACTGTCCTTGACTACAGGATATTGTGGGGTGAGGGACTGTGTTTGATTCTTATGCATTGTTCACTTTACCATTATACTGAGTTGGATACCTCTATGCTACTTGTTTTTAGATTTTTAACTTTTTGTATGTCTTGTATCTTTGTACCCCATTTTTTGACCATTATGGTCCCCCAAATAAAGGGTCTTTTATATATATATATATATATCTAGAACCTTTTTGAGTGCGGTATATTCTTGTCTTTGTTTTCTGATTATATTTATGTGATATTATACCAGCACCTGGGCTTATTGTATCCCATATGCTTTGATTTATTCTGAGATCCTGTGCCTCATCCAAATTGTTCATGCATGGAAAATAAAGGAGGCATAACCCTAATACCTAACCAGATGGAGGCCGACAGGTGGACTTAAATTACCAGGTCTGACACCAACCGTACAGTTAAGTACCAAGCAACATGACTATTACCAAACATTTTGATGACCCCCTAGCTGGTTTAACAACCGTTAACACCAGCTCGTATATACTTTAATATTAGGCTTATGAATAATTGATCCCCTACCTGGAACTTTAACCGGCATGGATTATACCCCCCTACCCACCCCTTATCTACCACTACTTTTCTATCTCCTCTTCCATCACCAATGCCACCATCATTACTAAAAGAACTTGAACTGGCACAAAACAGTCTAAACCCTAGAATCTCCCTCTGACATATAATTCCTTGAAATAAAGGAGAACTACTCACAGAACACTTTTCACAACAATATGCTGTTAGAGAAATTCGCCTCATTAGAAGAACCAATTAAGCAGTTCTGCAGACAACTAACCAAGAAATTGTCATATTCAAATGGTAAGTAAATAGTCCTTCACAGAGGTTTATGTGTAGAACTGAGTTAATTATAAATGATTTAAATGTTATAAAGTTATAAATGTTGTAAAAGAAATTATCAATGCAATGTCTAATCATATACAGAAAATGATGCATGTTTAACATATTAAGAATATGACTTTTGGTTGTTATAACAAGGAATGGCCTGTAATGGTTGGCTTAGGACCTAGATATAACCTGCCCCCAGCTCTAAATCTATATCTCTTCAATTAAGAAATGACAGGTGTAAAACTATAGACATGGAATGTCCGAGGGCTACAAAATAGAGCGAAATGAACAGCAATACATCATCTAAAAAGCCACAGGGCACACATAATAGTCCAAGTCGAAACTCACTTAATTGGACAACAAGTTTGCTCACTAAAAAGACCATGGGTGGAATGTCTATATCACTCTGAATTTACTACCAGCTCTAGAGGAGTGGCCCTATTAGTCATAAAAACAACCCCCTTTGAGATGCACGATCTCAAGCTAGATGAACGTGGTAGATACGTACTCATATGCACTATATATTCCAAACCGCTGCGTCTGCTAGTCTGCTATAACCCTCCCCTATTTGAAACATCAATAATCAAGGAAGGTCTGCAGTTTAGGACAACCCACCCATCTGTACAAGCAATTTGGATGGGCGACTTTAACCATACAATCAATGCAATAAATGACAAACTCCATCCAGAAAACTGGACCCCTCCACCCCAACCTATATCTAGATTTGTAAGACTCCTTACAGATGTAGGCTTGATTGATGCATGGAGATACAAAAACCCAGATCAGATAGCTTACTCATGCTTTTCAACATCCTACAAGGCCATGTCAAGAATAGACCCGGGTTACTCAACCAGAATCCTTTCCGATCATGCACCATGCTGGATATCCCTGGACCTATCCAGTTTCCCCCCTCCACCCCACTGGAAATGAAACCCATTGTGATTACATCTAATTGAACAAGACACAGACCTAAACTAAAACTGGAATGAGTTCTTTCACACTAACGAGGGAACAGCTGACCCCTGAATGTGTGGGAGACATTCAAAATACAGTACATGCTCATATGCTACTAACACAAACTATTAAAACCGTAAAACATAGATCAGCAAATATAGAAAAAAACAGCAATTAAAGCCCTGGAAGAAGCCAACTCGGAATTCATACTATCCCCCACCCCAGAGAAAGCTAGGACCTTGAAATTCCAAACTAAACTGAGAGACAATATAATGATCCAAAAAGCAAAACAAGGGATCCTCTTCCGTACAGCTGAATAATAATAATATCAAGCAAACCAAGAGCACACACACCACCCATAGTGATAAAATTTCGCACACCCGAAGGAATACATGTTGCAATAATCTGTATCAATGTTTGACATGCAAATAATCAATTCCTCCTCCGGGAGGGGAATTAAAAAAAAAAAAACTGCAGGAAAAAAGAATCAAAGTTAGCTGCATGTGCAGAGGCTGACAGCTTTTTTGTTGTTTCTTCTGTCAACCCCATTACCCCTACCATAACCATTTGCAGGACTATGGTAAACATGAACTGTAGGCAGGATGTGCGGTGTAAAACTAAAATTTGATTACTGCACTTCAAGTAATCCAGTTTGTTTCTTTAAAATCCCATATATCCCATATAAAAAAAAGAATTCTCTGTCCTAAATTAAATCTAAAAAGTTATACTTAAAGGTCATAACCATAAAGCAAAAGAGATTAGAAGGAAGGCTAAGTGTACCAATTTGGATCAAGGTAAGCAAAATGGATATTTAAAGATAAAAATATGTGATCATTACATGGGGGAAAAAAAGTTTATCTTGCATTAGAATTAGACTGAAAAGTCTAAAAATGCATTTCGGAAAGAAATATCAAATTAAAGTACTTACTGAAATTCTTCTAAGCCACTCACAGCATGCTTTTCTAAATTCTGCATCTTTCTTCTTATCCAGTGGTGGCCAACAATATCTGGATAAGGAAAGAAATAGAAATAAAATGAATATTAACATTTTCCATTTTATCTGTTTATCTTTTATGTAGATATAAATTTAAGTTTCATGTTGAAGACATTTCGCTAGTCATCTGACTGTCTCTCGATTCAGAATGATTGATACAAGAATCTTTTGACACCTCACCCCAGGCACTTAAATAACACCTGGGGTGAGGGGGGGATGGGGATTTAAGGGTGTATGTAGCAACATCTAGCATTCTGGTAATCCCAGACAGGTTGCGGTGTATTCTGCAGACACAGTCCAGGATATTTATCGTCAAAATATTCTTGTAAAAGCCATTTTGAATTGAGAAAGTCATTAGAATGACTAGTGAAATGTCTTTAAAAACTAAAGTCCAGTTGATTGAGCTGAATAGCACAGTTATACCATGACCTGGATGAATAAGAACCTTCACAATCATGTTGCCATAACTTTTTTAAGAATAATTATGCCAAGCCAACTCTCCATAAAAGTTGTTAAAACAAAATCTAAACAAGTACCCCATCCCCCCACACTGGTAGCTATCAGTCAAGGCAGTGAGGGACACTGTCTTAGCTGTGCAAGTTCACAAAGCTGTTAGGGCACGGCCACACCGTGCCACAAACGCAATCGCACACAGAATTGCATGCGATTTCATTGTGTTTGCCCATGCATTTTCTTCATTAGGTATAGGAAAATGCATGTGATTGAGATTAAAAATGCGGAACGCAAATCGCAAAGCAATCGCATGCACAAACCCATAGGCAAGAAAAACGTGATAGTTTGGAGGCAAAGAGCAGTGAGGGACCAGAGGACTTCAAGGTAAGATATCTTGACTCAGTAATGCCAGGTAGAAAGGTATATATTGTGCTGGCAGCTTACTAATTACATTTGGAAAGAACTGTGGCAGATTTCTGCATGTTTGTATGAAAGAACTGCACAGTCCCAATTGCTGAAGGTGTGTGGTTTCAACAATGTAGTTTTAGAATTTCTGAGTTTGAGGGATGTTTAGTTTGAACAGTATTCAATTTTTTAAAGTACATAGTTGTTTTTTTTCTCTTTAATTACGCCTATGCCTTGGTCCCCCACACATGTGGCATACCGTTTGATTCAGGACATTTTATGTAGGTATGTGAAGATCTTTTTTTTTTTTTTTTCAGAAAATATGCTAAAAGCATGAAAGTCTTTGAAGAATTGCATCTGGAATGCTGCACATACGTGCAAAAAGAATGGCAGAGTGCATAGCTTAAGGTGTTTAGATTCCAATAATATATAGATTTGAGTGATCGTTTTCCAGGCAAGGGATGTTTAGCCAGGTAAAAAGCAAGTATGCACTTATAACACAGGTTCAAAGAAATGCATTGGCTCCCTTGGAGGCTATATGTTTGACGTATCCCTATGTGCAATATTGATATTTAGTGGAAACTTATTTTTACTGGAGGATTGGTTAAGGTGTCTAAGACCAACTGTCTACTGATTTTTTGTCAGAAAAGCAGTAAAAATGTAACATTTCTACTTAACCCCGTCTGGAATTAAACTCGGAATTCTGCATATATGAAAATGTACACTGTTGTATAGCTGAAAGTGTGTATGTTCTAAAAGTACATCGTTTGTGGAACTTTAAAGATCTGGTTAATGTTTTTGTAATTGCATGTATGCATTGTTTCCTTTTTTTATTAGTTGGTGGCCATGTTTGTGTACACCCAAGAATATGGCATACTGTTTGATTCCATACATGGTGGAAATTGATATTTAGTGGGTGCTTTGATTTCTCATGTGGGATTGGGGGGGAAAAAATGTATCTGTATTATCTTTTTGCACTATTTTTTTCAGAAAATCTTCTAAAAGTGTGAAATTCTTTGGGACGTTGTCCATAATTTTGCATGTATGAATGAAAGAACGGTGCTGTTACTTAGCTTAAGGTATGAAAATACCAATATATATCGTTTTGGAGTTGTTTCCCAGATAATGGGGAGTATGCTTGTAGGTTAAGCATCACCTCCATCTGAGGCTATTTGCTGGTCATATCGGTGTCCATTGAAGAAAGTATGGTTTATACAGTTTATTCAGGAAATGTAAAAGATTTATATTTAGTGGGAACTTTCATTTGTACTTGAGGTTTCATCAAGATTTCTTAGTTTGAACTTGCTTGTGAAGGTTCTCATTTATCCAGATCATGGTATATCTGTATTCAGTTAGATCAACTTCAAGTTTAGTACTTGAAGACGTTTCGCTAGTCATCCGACTGGCTTTCTCAATTCAGAACGACTTGTACAAGAATCCGTTGGCAATTATGTATTCTAATTGTCGAATCCCTCTACCTCTATTCAGGCTTGGTTTCTTTATTTTCACATTAATGACCTACCTGACACCTCTCTTGGACTAGTCATGTTCCTTTGCCAATATGTTAACATTAAAATCTTAAAAGGTATGTCCTTTAACTTAAGATGCAGGTACATGGCCTGACCCGAGGAACTGGCTCTTCTGTGCTGGGCTATACGTTGATGCAGTTGCTGTTTTTTTTCAGAAAGAACATTTCTTAAAGAACTGTGTCTGGAAGTCTGCATGTATGAATGCAAGAATGGCAGCATTAAATAGCTGGAGGTGTGTGGTTTCAAAAGATATAATTTGTTGGGGTTATTTCCAAGGAAAATGTGTATTTAGACTGAAAAATGAATAGTAGCCCATAATTAGTGGCAACATTTCTGTGTAAACCGATGCAATTTACTTGTCAGTTGGGTTTTGGTAGGATTTCTAACTTCTTCTGAATCATCTTTTTCTTACCATTTTTTAATGGAAATCTGCATGTATGTATGAATGAATGAAATCAAAAATAGTTTGTGGGAGGTATTTCCACTTTTGGGGGGAGGTTTTCTTTGAAAAAATGCAGTCTGTTTAAATTAAAGATCCCTTTTATTATTGTAATTGCAATAGTTTTTGTGTAAAATTCAACTTTGATTTTATCTCTGATTTGTTTTTGAAAAGCAAGGAAAATATGAGAAAAAACATTCACATTGGATTAACATGTGTTCTATTTGCATTTTGCTCAAAACTTACCCCACTTATAACAACCCAGGGACATGTAGTTTCTATACAAAACTCTCAGTTGTGTGTTATTTATGTGTTTATTTAGTTAATTAACAGAAGTGCTTATAACTTTCTAATAACTTTAGAAAACACTTTATGTTTGGTGAATCATTTGATATATATATATATATATACATCAAATGAAATTTATTGAAACAAAACAGCATACCACATCTACGCTTGTCAATCTTTAGCAGGCCGTCCTCAGGATGTTACGTACTCATAGCCACGGACACATATTTATCATCTCCATCCACCACCAATCCCTCCCCCAAACCCAATGCATAACATACTTCCGTGACAATAATAAAACATAAAAATAGTAACATTACTTTAAAAACAATATATACAATGCGGGGGAATAAAAACAGTGAGCCAAGCTGGACATAAAAAAATCTCAGACATGAAAAGTCAATAGTATGACTAGTATCCCCATGGGATAATGTTTTTAATCAATGTATCCACCATGCTTCTTTTTGTAAAAGAAGCTTATCCTTGTCTGCAAATGATCTTAGCTCAGACACAGTCAGAACATCGATTATCATGCAGCGTGGGCTAGCCAAAGGATGGGACAATAATTTAAAATATCTGACTACCTATAAGTCGTCAAACTTATTGGTAATAGTGGTCTTATCCTTGGCCTGTAAGGCTTGTCTGATCGACACACGGTAGTGAGTCATATGCTCCTTAAACATCGTTTTCGTTTTGCCTATATAATATAGGCCACATGGGCATACTAGATAGTATATCACCCATCTACTATTGAACGAGAATCTCTGTTTAATGAGTATGCTAGTCCCATTCTGGGGATGTGGGAAATCTTTTCCACTGAGCATAGAGTTGCAGGTAGTGCAATTGGGGCACCTAAAGCAACCCTTCTTAACCATACACAGGCTCTTAGATTCACAAACCTTAGTGTCCTTATGTCTCACCATATCAGTATAAACCAGCTGGTCATCCAAATTTTTACCCCTTCTATAAGTGTGGCTTACCCGAGTCTAAGAGATGAGACGGGGCACCCCCTTCATCAAATAACTTTTCCTAGCCCTCTCAAGCTGAAGATGGAGTCTAACAGAATCATAACCCCTATCACAGTCTGTAATACACGTCCTCCTATTGTGCCTCTGCATTAGTCGCACATGTGTTATTACGTAATGTTCTACTGATTTTTCAGGGTGGAAACTAGTGCCAAACAATAATGAATTTTTATCTGTGGGCTTTCTATACAAAGTAGTACCCAAACCCTCAGCTGTCTTGAAAATCTTTAAATCTAAGAATTCTATACTCTCATACCCACTAGTAAGGGTACCTCTCCAAATAAACAACACATCATCGATATATCTTCGATATAGTAGTGCCCGATTCCACACTGGACCCCATCGCCGTGTCTGTCCTTTGGGCATAAAATGTCCTGGCATACCAAAAATAAATCTTTTTCAATATTAAGTATAGCAAATCCATGAGGAACTCAATAGGCGGAGAAGTATGTCCTTTTGTAATCAATGCTTTCCTGCAAGCCTCAATGCCCTGTTAATGTGGTATTATGGTATATAAGCTAGCCACATCACAAGTGAAAAATATAACATCATCCAAAGGACCAGTGAGATCACATAACATACTAATAAGATGCTGGTTCTTATATAGGAGGCCATCTCTCTCACTATAGGCTGCAGGAAATAATCTATAAATTCTGCTACAGGTTTAAACAAAGAATTATATGAAGATACAATTGGTCTGCCCGGAGGGGAGACCTAGCGCTTATGCGCGTATAGATCAATGGACAACAAGTATGATCAGTGGTCAGATATTTTAATTGAGTTTGGATTATTCAACTCATATTATAGGCCACATTAAGTTTGTCATCCAGTAGTCTTTTGAGGTTATCAGTAGGGTTTGTGTCTAATTTGTCGTAAACATGTTGGTTACACAATTGGGGCAGCAATTCTGTTTCATAGTATTCCCAGTCCAAAAGTACGATCACTTAACCATACATGTGCTTACCGAAAAGCTTCTTTGCAACGAACACTATCCAGCTTTGCAAACAGAAAGTGAAAAACCACATAAAATGCATCTTTATTTGGCTTGTCAAACATGTTCCTAGGAAAAAGAAAACAATATTTGAAATTTATAATAAATCTGTAAAGCAATAGTTTATTCTACACACTAAACGTCGTAAGGTGTCTGCATAAGGCTTGAAGAGGAACAAACAGCGCTTCACTGATAGAGAAGGAAGTTGTCATCTAAGTCCACTAAACACTTTTAAAAAGGGCATGCTTTCCACAAATTAAAAATTATATATAGGGAAATCACACTCCAAAACTACAATAGTGAGTAAGCGAACAGATGTAGGGCTAATCTGTTATGAAAAATTATGACCTCCCCCTACCCCTCTACCTCTCAAAAGTTACTCAGTCGCCCGTTCATCTGAATCAGACGATCGGGTTTGTTGGAAAATCATGGCCAGTTCTCTATGGGACCACACGATCGGGCGCACGCACTGTTGGCCGTGGCCACTATTGCCATGGCCAACAGTCATTTGTCCCGGCCAAGTATTCGCTCGCAGCGACCACTTGATCAGACAAATAATATAGCCCTGTGTGTACCCAGCCTTACATACTCAGGCTGCTAGGGGAATAGCACTGTCATTGGCTGTGAGGTCTCCTGTTACATCAGTTAAATTTTGACTAAGCACAAGCTAGTAGACCCTACTGTGAGGGGAGGTGTACAATGGCAATCAGAAATTTACAAACAAAAAAGGATATGTCAGGCACACAAAAATATAAAAGAAACTTTATTATGCCATAGGGTAAGTAATTTAAAATCAATTAAAAAATACACCGACCATCCCTGTCACCCAATATCTAAAGAGCAGCAATACAGTACAGGTAATTTAAGGCAACCCTTGAACATCATGGAGGTACCCAAACATAGATATGCCTAAAGTGTACATCAAAAGCATAGATACTGCCTCTAGTCACTCGGGTTAGTGTAGGGTGTCCAGTCAATAGGGCATTCAGACAGACCTGTTTCGCACCAAACTGGTCTGGGGGCTAACCCGAGTGACTACCCGAGGTGGTAGCTATAATTTTGATATATATACTTCAGGCATATCTAGATTTGGTTACCTCCATGATGTTTAAGGGTTGCATTAAAGGGGAACTAAACCCAAATTTTTACACTCCAGAATCTTAAACTATACCCTCTAAAAACACCAATAAACTGTAAAAAAATGAAATAACTGTTTATGTACAGTGAATGGCCACACCTCTGACCTCAGTCACATGCTAACTTGTCTAATCCCTCCAGTAAAAGGATTGGCTAGAGACTAGAGGTTGTGACCAACTGTATTAGGTTCCTGCGGTATCCAAGGACTGAGCATGTGTATAGAAGATAACGGTCAGTGACCACACTGTGTGATACTGGATATAAAACACAAACCTCATGTTAGAAAAATAAATTTCCCATTAACATATCAAAATGAGGTGAGACACAGATAACTGCTTTTATATTAAGCAGTGAAAAGTGTTCTTCTGAGGCTTTACCTTAGTTGTCCTTTAAACCACCTATCTACGGTATTACTGCACTTTAGATATTGGGTGACAGGGATAGCTGTGTATTTTTTAATTGATTTTAAATTACTTATCCTATGGCATAATAAAGGTTTATTTTAATTGCGTATATTTGAGTGTGCCTGGCATATCCTTTATTTTTTGTATTTCCTGTTACATCAATGACAGACAGCTAATAACTAGAAGAACATGGAAGCAAAAAGATGTAACAGAACATCAGGCAGGCTTTCAGGTTAAACTTACATTTCTCAGTTTTATAATTATTGCTGTTTGGGCTGATTTACCTATATTCATTATATTAATGAGGGTTGAACTTGCCCTTTAAAGCCTTCAGTAGAAGCAATACATTTGACACTGGTCACTGCTTTATTTTTCTCCAAGTTGAAGTACTAATAGAAAATAGAAATTATAGGATATCATGAAACCAAGGGTTAATCCAATAAAATCACTCAAATATCCCAGGTTCTTAGTTACAGTTTATATTCTTATTGTTATTTGTCAACTATTCCACAAATATGTCTAAACAGGATAAAGTGGGCAACAAAGAGTATCATATCAGCATCAGTTCTACAGGGGAACAAGGGACAGTCTTTTTTACTATATTGTTAAATATTATAATAGGAATCATGCACCAAAGGCTTAAAGGACAACAAAACTGTTCTTTTCTACCTCCCTCCATTTGTAAATACCCAGGGTGAGGATCTAAACTGCTAGGTTCTCATTCCTTGGTCAGGCAGATAACTGCTGAATTTACCTCCCCTGACATTTTCTGGCATCACTTAACTATAGTGTGCACGCATGGTTTAGTTAAGTAAAGCCAGAAATAGTTGTGAACGGTCAGAGGAGCCGAATAATTGCTCCTGTTAGAATTAATAATAATATTAAAAGAACGGAAGGTAAGACATAGCTCCTTTACTCCCCACGTTCTTCAGTTTTCTGAGCGAACCTATCTTTTAAAATTGCGATTGCATGCATGCTCTTCTCCATCTCCCACTTCCAGCCCAACGCAATACCAGTACCAGTAGGAAGACGCACTTCTTAAATGGTGTCTTTTTATATTTCAGCTTGTGTCATGGAAGTAGGAAGTGCAGAAGAGCTTGCCACAATTACACGTTTAAGAAGTTCAGGAGTTAGCTGCTAAAACCAGGGGTGAGAACCTAGGACAGGAATGTCAGAAAGAAAGGTCAGCTTCAGGCATGAAAAACACAGGCAAGATTGGGTCATTTAATTGCAACCAACAAATGTACCTATCCGTTATAGGACAGTAAAATTAAAGCTGCACACAACTGATATTTTACCGTAACTAATCGTGTGGCCTGTTGCAGATTACATGGCTGGCTATGATTTACCAACACCGCCACTGGACCCAATCATCCATGTTTTGAGTTTTGTAGGGATGTAGAACCTTGGCACTCCTGCTGTTAGGCATTAGGGATGTAGAACAATGTTCCCTCTAAGCTGTGCGCTCACACACAACTCTGCAGGCCTGCACACACAGATTAAAGTGGTGTGCACACAAAAATCTTTTGGAATCTAAGTGCTGCCTTATGGGGCGCACAAAATTTAACTTTGCATGCGCACAGAATATATATTTCAGCGCACACAGCCAATTTGTGGTTATAGGGAACATGGATGTGGAACCGTGGCACTCCCGCTGTTAGGCATTAGGGATGTGGAACCGTGGCACTCCCGCTGTTAGGCATTAGGGATGTGGAACCGTGGCACTCCCGCTGTTAGGCATTAGGGATGTGGAACCGTGGCACTCCGCTGTTAGGCATTAGGGATGTGGAAACCGTGGCACTCCCGCTGTAGGCATAGGGATGTGGAACCGTGCATCCCGCGTTGGAATTAGGGATGTGGAACCGTGGCACTCCCGCCGTTAGGCATTAGGGACGTGGAACCGTGGCACTCCGGCTGTTAGGCATTAGGGACGTGGAACCGTGGCACTCCCGCTGTTAGGCATTAGGGATGTGGAACGTGGCACTCCCGCGTTAGGCATTAGGGAGTGGAAGCCTGGCACTCCCGCGTTAGGCATTAGGGAGTGGAACCGTGGCACTCCCGCGTTAGGCATTAGGGACGTGGAACCGTGGCACTCCCGCCGTTAGGCATTAGGGACGTGGAACCGTGGCACTCCCGCCGTTAGGCATTAGGGACGTGGAACCGTGGCACTCCGCTGTTAGGCATAGGGAGTGGAACCGTGGCACTCCGCTGTAGGCATAGGGATGTGGAACCGTGGCACTCCCGCTGTTAGGCATTAGGGATGTGGAACCGTGGCACTCCCGCTGTTAGGCATGCTAGGAGTAACAGCTATGCTTCCTTCCTACAACTGATTTTGTTTGTTACCCAAGGAAGTTCATTAATTAAAGGGTATCTCCACTCGTAGTTTTAACATTTTGAAATCCAGTTCTATTGAAGAATGGGAGGTAAAGGAGCTGTGCCTTACCTTCCGTTCTTCAATGAGAACAGGAGCCAGGAGAGAAGGTAAGAAACTTACCCGCTCGCTCCCCTGGTGTGTAGTCTGACAGGTCCCGATGGACCTTGTCTTCTATGCGCATAGAAGACAAGGTCCGTCGGGACCTGTCAGACTAAGTGCCGGGGGAGCGAGCGAGCAAGTTTCTTTCCTTCTCTCCTGGCTCCTGTTTGTTCTATTGAAAAACGGAAGGTAAGGCACAGCTCCTTTACCTCCCATTCTTCAATAGAACTGGATTCCAAAATGTTAAAAATACGAGTGGAGATACCCTTTAATAAAAGTTAATAAAATTTAGCATAAACTAAACGTCTTACAAAAGAATTAAAATGATTCTCGAATGAAAATAAAACCTTGCTGGATCCCATTTACTATTAAAAAACAAAGTTACTTACTCTCCAAATGTTACGTGGGACAGGATCTTTCCTGACACAGCAGCCTCAACACCAGGTTCGAAGCCCAATCCCTGCAAAGCAAGCCACAGGTGCTCCCTCTGCCAGGCAAGCTGGAGGCGGGCACCGCTCTGCATGTTAACTCCTGTCACTTGGCACAGGGACCCTAAAAACTTACAACCGCAAAGTCTTTAAGTGAGTGCTAGGCCGATACCGAAAAGGTATACAAAGTAAGGCAAGGACAAAACTAATGATTTGTTCCCATGTCAATAAAAGATTTGACGCTACAGTCTGAAACATGGTCAACTGAAACATACATAGTATTTTCCTTTCTGTTCCCCGCCAAAACGCCCAGGAAATACACAACCAATGACAGTATACCGGCACAGACAGCCGTGGTGACGCAATGAGACGCGACTTTTTCCTAACGGCCAATAGAAATCTTGGGAGTGGCCGCTGGTTGTGACGTTGCAGCGAAACTCTCTCGGTCATATACTTAGCAATCGAAGGGAATTTTGTCAGTCGGAGAAGATGGCTAGCTGGTTGTGAAGTGGTATTCTATATGTTCATTCATTTTGGCTTTTCAGCGCTGGGGTTTTGTTCTGTGATCCGTTCTACAATTCTAACTGTAACCTTGTCTTATGATTAATAAGCTGCACGTTTTGCACCAGTTAATAATTTTATCCGAATATCAACGAAATAAAGGACATAACGGAATTGCACAAGAAAACTCTCACACAGACTAGAGACTCAAACATTTATAGTCTCTGGCCACGCCCACATATCGCGAGGCTTCTAAGCTAAGTTGTCATGAGTGCAGAGACCTATCGGCAGGCTTACATTCGTAATGAAGTCTTTGGCGGGTGAGGGTCGAGGTGCTGCTTTCAGTGGCCATGCTGCCTTGTATGGTGTGTTAAATGTTTTTTATGTTTTTCTAGTCACCAGTCCGTATAAAGGAAAGCAGGAAGAGTGTTTTATTTTTTAAAGAATGACCACCAGCAATACTGAATACCCTGCATTGCCCTAAATTATACTAATGGGTTGAAAATTACAGAGCCACCAAGGCCAGATTAAATTAGGCACATGCCTAGGGGCGACTGTCAATCTCCCACCAATCCAACCCCTTTATATTTTCTTCCCCAAAGAAGAGAGAATGTGTGTGATTTAGGGGTGTGGTCTGTGTTTATGGATGGGGCTAAGGGCGCCAGGCTCTTTGGGTGTACAGGCTCCTGAGCTGTAAATACGGCTCTGAAAGCCACTATTGCTTTTTACCATTCGTTCTCATGTGGCATTTTGATTATAGCTGATGAGCTAAATTAATAAGAAAGTTCTTCTTTAAATTATTTTATTGTACATGTGTTAGTATTCTATTTTAGAGCAAATGTTAGCTTACAGCAAATGCTTTGAAAGTTACAGATGGATGCATGCTACAAATGGAGGATAAAGTGGCAAAATGTATTTATTAATTTAGCCCACAACTGCCATTTCACTGTTTTCTATATTTTGTTCAAAGATAGTCAAAGGTCTTCTACCAATATTCAAAAAAGGTAATTGTTCACAGCCTGGTAATTACCTGTGAGTTTAACTGTTGGGGAAGATACTGGAAAGTTTGACACGGAACATATTCTAAAGAATGTTTCAAAGACCAATTTCATAATTAGTAATCATGGATTTATGCGTGAGTAGGAATTAGGACTCTGGCATAGATGTGGTATGCTTGAATTCGATAAGGCTTTTAATATAGTTCCCGATAGGTGACTTGTGTATGAGTTAAGGTCTGTTGGTGTGTATGAGTTAAGGTCTGATGGGCTGGTGTGGCACATTTGTACACATATAAAAAAAATTGATGGATCGGATACAGAAAAAAGTTAATTGTGCTTTGTCAATTTGGACTGAAGTTCAAAGTGGGGTGCCACATGGTTCTGTGTTTGGGATACTATGTATGTATAATTTTATTTATAAAGCACTACTTGGGTATGCAGTGCTGTAAATTATAAAATACAGAGTATACAAACAAGGGGATAAGTGCAACCCATTATACAGATAGATAAAAATGAAATTAAGTTAAATACAATTTCATACACTAAGAAAGCATATATATAAATTATGTATAAATGGATATAAGTGCAACAAGCCTCGACACATAGGAATGAGATCCTCCCTGAGAGCTTACCAATCTAAGTGGGGGGACAACATACAGGTACAAGTGGGGGGGATGGGTACAAAGTGCTTAAAAGGGCTAACAATCATTTGTTGTGCTGATGCTCAGAAAGGTAGAACAGTCTAGATTTGAAAGCATTAATGGATGTCACCAGGTGAAGGGAGAGTAATATCGAATATTAAATCCGCGAGTAAAATGTCTATTATACCAATACGCAAGTAATTATCGAATTAACGAATATCCAAGTAAAATGTATTTACCGTACGTGAGTAAATAGCGAATTCTCGAGCCCACGAGTGGTTCATGGGATAATTATCACATGTTTGAACGCGAGAGTAAAATCAAGTTTTAGAAAGTCCTGGATATTCAAACATGTTCCCCAGACCATTTCCCAGGTCCCACAGCTATTTACATTAAGTTACCATTGATATTTTAATTGTATTTCGTTCGAACTCTTTAAACTATTTGACTCCCATTGACTTTAATGGGTCCGTTTTCGAACTTACCATATAGTTCAAAAACGGACCGAACTTTCGAAAGTTTGTCCATCTCTATTTAGCACAGTGTGTACTTCAACAGGATAACATCCAAATTGTGTGTGTGTGTGGGGGGGGAGGGGGTTCAGTGGTAAATGTCATTTTTTTGCATTTCCATTTCTAGAAAATTTTAAGTTTACGCATAAAAAATCTTCAGGCAGATTCAATAAAAGTTCTTATCGTTTAAAATGGTGCTAATTTTGCCCCAACCAATCAAATGTTATTTAAAGGGCATGTCCACCCCCAAAACTATAATCCCCCCCAACTACTGGCCCCACCATGTAGTGTAGTTTAATATTACCTCACATCCCCTACCTCCATCTGGTTCTCCGTAGTCCCCCCCCAAAGTTCCAAAAACTGACCACCAGGAGGCTAGCAGGTCCATATAGGACTGCCTGCTACCTGGCCTCCCGGAGATTCCTGCCATGCGTGCTGCAGCCTTCTCCCCCCTCCCTCTCCCCCCGTTCTACTATCCCTCCCCCTAGGATTAAACCCCTTAATATTCTGCTCCCCCATGTCCCAGCCCAACCGCATGTTTTTTTTTTTTTAAAAAAAGCTCCCCAAACTCTTACACCTCTCCGCTTTCCTCCGCTGCACTGAATGACCGGCAGCCGCGTCCGTGATTGGCTGCCGCTCAGCCAACACAGACGAGGACTGCCGGTCCCGCCCTCTGCTTGCATTCTCG
Organism: Hymenochirus boettgeri; assembly: GCA_019447015.1. NCBI lineage: Eukaryota > Metazoa > Chordata > Amphibia > Anura > Pipidae > Hymenochirus > Hymenochirus boettgeri. Next base: position 226,055,780 of record CM033469.1, read on the forward strand.
CAACAGAGGGCCGGCAGTGCGGCGGAGGATCAAGGGGAGGTAAGTAAGAGTTTGGGGGCTTCTGAAAAAAAATATGCGGTTGGGGCTGGGGGGACATGGGGGAGCAGAATATTAAAATTCGATTTTAGGGGTGGACATAGCCTTTAACATTTGTAAGCTAACATCTGATTGGTTGGGGAAAATTAGCACCATTTTAAACGATAAGAACTTATATTGAATAACCCTGCTTGTTCCTAAAAGCTCTGGTTCTCCTGAGTCCAGTGTTACCATATATGTAGGTAACCCACTTATCTTGTCCAGGAGCCCCCCAAACTGAAAAAGTACTTTCTAGAGTTTAACACCAGATTGAAATGTATTAACACTTAAAGGGACTGTCCAACCCTCTTTCCAAAAACTGATATAATGTAGATAACCCCCCAAAACCTTAACTTCGTTTTAGTCACAATTTAGAAATCGGCTCCCACACAGAGATATTATACTCACAAGCTCCTCGCTCCACCGCCGATTCCGGGTTCTCTCAGTCTCCACTGTGGCTGCTCTGTTCTTTTTGTGTTCTTGAGCAGCCGCAGTGGAGACTGTTCCGGGAATGGCAGTCAGTGATTGGCCGTCACAGTCCCGGCCGACATTGACTGCCTTACCCAGAAGTGCAGAGCCGCGGTGGTGGAGCGAGGAGGAGCATGTAAGTATAATATCTCTGTATGGGAGCTGATTTCTAAATTGTGACTAAAACGAAGTTAAGGTTTTGGGGGGTTATCTACATTATATCAGTTTTTGGAAAGAGGGGTGGACAGTCCCTTTAAGACAGTTCAAATAGAATAGCTGCCAAATTAATGAAAGTATATGTGGAAGTGTGATATTTTTAGAAACTACATACCTCCAGGTTATCAATGGGGAATGTTTTGATCAAAATGCGAATACCTTAACAAATATTTATCAAAATGGTATTTAAAAAAAAAAAAGAATTCTTTATTCAAAAATAATTAATCAAATAAAATCAAAGGTGAATTCACAAAAAAAACTAGCAAAAAGTAAATGCCCTCCAAAATTGGAAATACCTCCACAAAGTGTATATTTATGGAATCTACACATATTCAGATATGTAACAATGCCATTCTTTCATATTTACTTGAAACATTCTGGATACAATACCGTATTACTAAGTCATAAACCGAGGTACCCCCCCAATTTCACCTAAAAAATCTAATAAATTGTTGACTCGAGTATAAACCGAGGGTAGAAAAATTGGCTATTCCTAGAGTATCGTCTTGGGATAACTACAACTCACAGCTAATAAAGCATGTGCGGAGTTGTAGTTTCCAACACTTGAATGCCACCCTCATTCTCCCACCCAGTTCAGTTTGTACCTGTGGGCTCTCCCATCCAGGGGCTTCCTGTTGGGACTGTTAAGCATTCCGGCGTCCTCTCCATTCGGCATCCGCGCGCTCATTTCCTGTACTGGCGCCCGGCTGACGTCACTAATTGGCAGTGACGTCGGCCGCGCGCCAGTACAGGGAATGATCGTGCGGCTGCCGGAGTGCTAATGTATAGTGACTCGAGTATAAACCGAGTCCAAGTTTTCAGGCTGATTTTACAGCCTGAAAAACTCTGTTTATACTCGAGTATATACGGTAATCCATAGAAAAAATGCTTTAAGGAGATTTTTTTGAAAAAATGAAATAAGATTTAAAGTTAGAAATTTTACCTAAACCCACTTGACAAGTTAATAAATCCCACTAAATGTCAATCTCCCATGTGTCCTGAACACACAGCAGTCGTGGCCATCAACTAACTCCAAAAGCACGTATGCACAAGTGCATTTACAAAAAAAAAAAAAATCTAAGTGCTGTGTAATTGAATGATCCTGAAACTTGGAAATACCCACAAACTACAGTTGTGTTCAAAATTATTCAACCCCCAATTCTGTAAAGGGTTTTTAGGAATTCAGTGAACATTTGTAATTGTGTTCAGAATGAAATCTTACAAGGACTTTTTAAAGAACCAAATGCAACTAAAATTAACATTAATTGTTTTTGTGATACAGTATTAATGTTTTTTTTGTGATTTCTTCATTGACACAATTTTCAACCCCTTAAGACTACCACTCTTAGAACAGAGGTTATTTCAGTGTTTTCGATCAGGTATTGAAAACGTTGTGATGTCATCGAGCAGCAATCAAGCATAATAAGCACCAATTAGGCAGATTTAAAATGCCTGTGATACTTAGCTCCTTCTAGACTTTACTGGTGTGTTTACAAACATGGTGAAGTCAAGAGAATGGTCCAGGAAGACAAGAGAAGTGGTGATTTTTCTTCACAGGAAGGGCAATGGCTATAAGAAGATTGCAAAGATGTTAAACATACCAAGAGACACCATAGGAAGCATCATTCGCCCCAATTCAAGGCAACTGGCACTGTTGAAACGCTACCTGGTCGTGGCAAAAGAAGATGCTGACTGACTCGACTGCTGTGCGCTACCTGAAGCACAAAGTCAAGAAAAGTCCCTGTGTGACTGCTGAGGAACTGAAAAGATTTGTTAGATGCGGGTACTGAAGTTTCAGCTCAACAATAAGGCGCACACTGCGTAAAATGCCTCCGTGTCAGAACTCCCAGTACACCCCTTGCTGTCTCCAAAGAATAAGAAAAGTCGACGCAGTAGTGCCAATAAGTCATGTGGACAAACCACAAAAGTGTTCTGTGGACTGATGAAACAAAATTAGAACTGTTTGGGCCCATGGATCAACGCTATGTTTGGAGGAGGAAGAACAAGGCCTACGAAGAAAAGAACACCTTGCCTACTGTGAAGCATGGCGGGGGGGGTAAATCATGCTTTGGGGTTGTTTTGCTTCTGCAGGTACAGAGAAGCTTCAGCATGTGCAAGGTACCTTGAATTCTGTATAGTACCAGGAGATATTGGAAAAAAATGTGATGCAGTCATTCACAAACCTGAGGCTTGGGAGACGTTGGACCTTTCAACAGGACAATGATCTCAAGCATACCTCCAAGTCCACTAGAGCATGGTTGCAGATTAAAGGCATTTTAGAGTGGCCATCGCAGTCACCAGACTTAAATCCGATTGAGAACCTTTGGTGGGACTTAAAGAAAGCAGTTGCAGCGCGCAAGCCTAAGAATGTGTCTGAACTGGAGGCTTTTGCCAATGAAGACTGGGCTAAGATACCCATAGATCGCTGCAAGACACTTGTGTCAAGCTAGGCTTCACGTTTAAAAGCTGTTATAACTGGAAAAGGATGTTGTACTAAGAATGAATGTCACTTAGGGGTTGCATAAAACTGATAATGATGTGAGCACAGAAAAGACATTTGTGGTTATCATTATAAATGTTTGTTATATTTGTCTGACTTACAAGTGCTCTTTTGATTTAATTGTAAATAAGATGACTGAAATGATCAAAATCAGGGCAAACTGGCCAAAACACTAAATTTTAGTGGGGATGAATAATTTTGAACACAACTGTATATATTTTTGTAATCTTATATAACTCATGACTTGTTCAACTCCACTCCTCTAAGTGGTTATCTGCCGCCAACCGCACTGCTCCACGGTCCACATAAACTTGTACAATCAGAAAAATGCAGCAGACCGCTGCAAAGTACTTTAAAAAGTCAAATTGTTTGCAACCTATTCACCCAACTGTGAGATTCAACTCTGGAAACGTTGCTGTAGTTGAATCTGACAGTTGGGTGAATAAAAAATCAAATTGTTTGCAACCTAAAGTACTTTGGAATGGTCTGCTGCCTTTTTCTGATTATTTTTGTAATCTTTACACCTTCTGCTACAAAATGGTGCCATTCCTGCATACATACCTGAAGAGTTCTGGAGGCAGCAATCAATAGAACTCCATGCTTTTAGAGGATTTTGAAAAAAATTAAGATGGTTTAAAGGTGGAGAGCTTATTTAACCCACTTGACAAGTTAAAACCCCACTAAATTTCCCACATGTCCTTAATCAAAACGGGATGCCATATGTATGGGTGCATACCAACTACGGTACGCATGCACAAGTGCAATAACAAGAAAAAAAAATCAAAGTGCTCTGTTATTTAAACAGCCTCCAATTTTTTAAAGGAAATACCCCCGCAAACTATCAGGGAGATTCAATAAAAGTTCCTATCGTTTAAAATGGTGCTAATTTTGCCTCAATCAATCAGATCTTATTTATCATTTGAAAGCTAATATCTGATTGTTTGGGGCACAATTAGCACCATTTTGAACGATAAGAACTTTTATTTTCACAGCGTCCTCTGACGTCATCGGTACGTGTTTCCGGCGTCTTCTGGTGTGTGCCCTCCTCTAGTCGCGTGCCCTATTGGTCCTCTTCTGGTGCCTTGCGGACGTGCGCAAGCACCTCTTCTTATCTCCTTCATTCCTGCAGATGGTAGATAGGACGGAGGAGATCCAATAGGATTCAAATTTGTCTTGTAAGCCAATCTCTTCATCAGATTTCAGTCACTCCATTCCCCATTGGTCCCTTTGCATTATTTAAACCTTGTCCAGTCAATAAGCCTTTGCCTGTTATAGTTTTGGTTTGCCAAACTAGCGATCCCTGCTATTTTGCTAGTAGCTAATCCTGTTCATTGTCTTTTCTTATTATTATTGTTTTCTTGTGCTCTTGTTCTCTTCTCTGTCTTCCAGCTCCTGTGTAGATCTATTGGTGTTCCGGTTTTCCTGAGTACTCCTGGCCTCAGCGTCCATACCTTGCACTCTAAGACCTAGGGTTAACAGTGTACAGCAAGGCGTGACAAGTCTTCTGACGATTGGGGGCTTGTCTATAGATGAAGACAGTGGCTGTATATTGGGGTTTAGGCGCTGAAGGTATAAACAAAGTTAAATGTGAAGTTCTAGTAAAAACTGAAAAGAAAATTTCAAAAGCATCTTAAATATGAAAGCCTAACCTATCCTGAATAAAACGGTATGCCACATTCATGGGTGTACTCGGGACCAATGTCAAATGACAGTAACAGGAAAAAAAAAAATTACCCAATTTTGACAGTCTGCTGTTTTCCCACAAAACATCCCCCCTAACTCAGAAATACCCCCACAAACTATTACTACACAACTCCAGCTTAATAATGCTGTAGTTCGATCATTCAGTTTGCACTTTTAGCAGATTTTCTGGGGGGAAAAAACTTATAAAATCCACATTTCAAAGGTAGAAATCATGCCAAAAAAAACCAACCAAATATCAATCTGCCAAATGTCCTGACTCAAACAATATGCCATATGCATGGTTACACATGCGGACGGGGAAGCAACTAGCCACAAAGTGAGACAATGCACGATGGCTCAAAAACAGCAAAAATATTCAGCCAACTCTTAATTTGAATAGTCTGCTGTTTTTCCCCACAACACCCCCCTAATTCAGAAATGCCCCCACAAACTATATATATTGCTGGAATATTATCCTTTAGCTATCCTTTAGCTATGTAATGCTGTAATTCATTCCTTCATACCATCAATGGTGTGGGCGCAGTTATTCGTAGAAGTTTGTACTTTTAGAAGATTTTCTGGAAAAATGAATAAAATATACCTTTCTAAGGTAGGAATCATGCCAAAACCTCTTGAGAATGTGAAAGAAAGTTACCAAATATCAAAGTGCTACTTTGAACAGCTTACCCTTTTCCAAATGAAACAGACCCAAAACTTGGAAAATACCCAAACAAACTATATATTTTTGTCTGCACACCAGCTACATACCAGTGCCATTCTTTCATACATACATTAACGGAGATTCAGCCAGAGGCACAAACTCTCTGGGCAAATCTCCCATATGGTATTTACCAAAGGCTGTGTGACTCCAGTAAAAGACCCTTACAGCACTGGGAGAAAGAATTACACCACACACAAAATGTAGCAGAACTCTCTCTCAGTTTTTTCATTTTGTACATTAGAATATAACAAACCAGAAAAGGGGGCATTGCCAGACTTCGTGTCTACAGATGAGGTAAAACATCCCTTGGAATGAAAGGATAGAGTCAGGTTGACATGGAAACAGCAGAAAAGCGAGGGTCGCACTCCAAAGTAAATAAACTTGAATTTATTTCAAACCACACATATATCACAACGTTTCGGGGGGAAACATGCCCCCTTCCTCAGGTTGACACACAATGTGGGAGGCACGCAAGTGTTATCAATACCATGAAATGAGAGAGAACATTTGGAAACAAAACATTTGCAATAACACGACCATAATATATGACAAAATGGCGGATAGAAATAAGATGTCTGCTATTAGTCTAAGTTTTTATATAAAAACCTAACACTTAATATTAGCATGTTTAAAAAAAAAAGTTGTTTCTTAAAGGTTGATTTGATAGGCTTTAATTTTTTTTCTTTCTGTGTGTTACCTTCTGTGTGTTACCTAATTAAAGGGAAACTACAATTTTGAGAGAAGTAAAATGGTGGTACCCACACATTTATCTGTGCTTGTTTTGTCATTAAATTTTTAATTTTTATTGAGTGCTCCTAATTGCCCCCACCACCTTTACTCACTGCCTCCTTGTAGTGTCTGCAACACTTCTGCACAGCCTCACCATGGACACTGCTCTGCTTACACATCTCTCCCTCCCTCCCCCTGCCTTCTTTTCTCTGCTGATTCGCTTAATTGTGCTGGCATGCAGCCAAAGATTCTAGTAAGAGGTCAGGGATAGGTCACATGTTATAAATTCTGGTTTTGATTTTCAGATTTAAAATCCGAAAAAAAGTAGTGGGATTTTGCAGTATCTAAAAGGTTTAATTTTTGAAAATTCTATTTATAGATGCCCTTTAATACTCCTTTTATGTGTTAAACTGCCTGGGTATATTTTTTTTTGGTTTGATTGAGAATGTTAAACTTTTAGGGGTTTTTTTGTTTTTTTTTTGGAGTGTCTGTCTAACAAGGTGTTTTTACTCCCTCACATTCTATATGTCCGTTTTCCCCTTTATATCTTCTTTTCTTCCCTTTCTGTCAGTTTCTCTGTGCTTATCTGTTTCATTTATGCATATCTGGCTTTCGGTCTATTGTCTATTGCCTGACTGTCTTTGTAGGAGCTATGTATCGATCCTGCCACATTTTGCTCTCCTTTAACCTTTCCTTTGTTATCCAGTACAAATAAAAGTTCCCACTAAATATAAATCTTTTATATGTTTTGAATGAAATGATACCCCACTTGCATTAGTGAATCCAGAGATATGGCAAGCTAATAGCCTCCAAGGGAGCAAATGATTAACATCAGGGCTGTGTTCTAAGTTCATACTTGCTTTTTTCAGGGGCTATACACCCCCTTACCAGGGAAACCATCATGCTTTTAGGATATTTTCTGAAGAAAAAAAAAAGATAATTCAATAATTATAAAGTTAGAAATCTTCCCATACTTACATGATAGCTAGAAAAATCAGACTAAATATAATTTTCCCACATGTCCTGATTCAAACGGTATGCCCCATGTGGCTGTACCCAAAAACAAACCCATGACGTAACCCCTAACATGACCAAGGCATAAAAGCAATTGCAGAGGGAAAATGTAACCAACTCTTTAAAGGGGAAGTTCATCAGAAATGTCCATGAACCCAGTAAAATCCAAATAAACTACAGCATTTCCTTGTTGTGGACCCCTAAAGAACGTTCTTTTTGAGCAGTTAGGGAAGGAGAGCCTGGGTCGACTCTACGCGCAGTAGCAATCTGAGCATGGGTCGATCTCCCGGCAGCCGTTGGACAATGGGTCGATCTCCCGCAAGACAAGCACTGTGTGCCGGGGACGCGCACAAGAACTTCAGGAGAGCTTCCTGCGTTGGAGAGGTTGCCCCTGACAACAAAGCGTAAGAAGAAGGAAGCTGCATATATTAACTACTACTGATGTCTGGCAGGTGTCTTCAGCTGTTTCCAGAGGAAAATATAAACTGTACAGAACTGATCCGGGCAGAAATACAACAACATTGTATGTAATCTTATTTAAAAATTTTGAAAGACGTAACAACAGGCGATCAGGCAGAATAACTGCTTAACTTGCTTTTAATCAATGTGCAACCGACATGTTTCGATAGTGTCTGGTGAACTGACTGACCTAGCAGTGTCTGCTGAACTGGAGGGCAGACCTAACTGTGTCTGATGAACTGGAAGACTGACCTAACAGTGTCTGATGAACTGGCTGATCTTATAGAGTGATGAGCTGGAGGGCTGATGTCTGATGAACTGGAAGGCTGACCTAACAGTGTCTGCTAAACTGGAGGGATGACCTAACAGTGTCTGCTGAACTTGAAGGCTTACCTAACAGTGTCTGCTGAACTGGAGGACTGACCTAATAGTTTCTGTGAACTGGAGGACTTTTCAGGGTTGACCTTACAGTGTCTGCTAAACTGGAGGACTGTAGGGTTCAACAGCCAGTTAGTACAGTGCTCCAGTTCACCAGCCAGTTAACCCACCACACCTACCTCCACGAACCACGGTTGGTTGCTTATTAAAACAATATGAACAAAGGGGGCCACAAAACTCACCATTTGTCTATGGCCCTATTTACCCTTTATCTGTCTCTGACTTCTTTTATTACGTAATATTGGTGTGGTTGATTACAAGATTACTGACTGAACAAAGGTAAATATATTGCATTATATATATGAAGCTCACAAAAAAGTTAAAATACAATAAACATAATCAAATCGCTAACAAGCAAGCATATAAAAAGACACAGATTCACACATGTATGCACAGTGCATAATTTAAAAAATACCGGGACACACAAACACAATTAGAGACAATAGAGTTTCAAAAACAAGGGTAAAAATACCAACAGTGTCAAAACACACTATGCACATACATGTAAATGTATCACTACAACAAACGAGTAGATGCGGAATGAGGTACCGCACACAAAAGCTGTGAAAAGGGTACTTAACCCATTTATTCAGTGAAACAGTGATAATGTTTCAGGGGGCCTAGCCACCCTTTATCAGATAACAGTAAAACTTTCACCTTCCTTTTTCTGCACTTTTTCCAAGATCTGCCATCTGAGCTGGGATATGATGTGTTTTGCTTCAAAGAAATGTTTGGCTAACAGGGTCTCTTTTTTTGTATCTATCTTGTTCCTTTACTCTTTTTTTGTGCTTCAGTGTTAGGTTTAAAAATTCTGATAACACTTTTATGCTCACTTAACCTTATTTTGAACTGTCTACTGGTTTGTCCTATATAGCACAAGCCCCATGGACACTTCAGTAGGTAGATAACATTTTTGGTGGTGCAAGAAGCGAAACTCCTAATGCTAATGGATGTACCGTTAAGTGGGTGCTGACATGTGTCGCCCTTTATGATGCTATGGCAATGTGGGCAATCTAGGCAAAGGAATGTGCCTTTTCTGTCAGTAATGTGTTTATATATATATATATATATATATATTTAGAACTTTCTAAGATCAGTGTCCGTCCCTTTCTAAACCATGAAGATGTCATCCACATATCTTAAGAATTTTACTATTTTTTGGCCATACACTGGGTGAGATAATACATGGGTATGCTCAAATTCGTGCATAAAAATATTGGCATAGGTGGGTGCTATATTGTAAATAATGTGTGCCAAACCTGAAATAATTATTTTTCACTACCATTTCAAGACAATCGCATGTGAATGAAATTTCCCTTGAATGTATATTACTGTGTACCAAATAGCTTCTGATTCATTCAATCCCTTCCTCATGCGGTATAGAAGTATACAAATCCCGCACATCAATATTACACATCTTCAGGGATACTAAGTTCCTGTAAACATTTAAGGAAATGGGTAGTAAACCTGGACAAATGTCCAGGTTTTTAATAATGTCCTGTAAATAGGTGTCTACATATATCGCATGGGGCTGTTGTAATGAATTCACCTCTGAGACAATCGGTCTCCCTGGGGAATTGACTAGAGATTTGTGGACTATAGGTTGCAAGTAAAAAATTGGTGTTCTAGGAATTTCTTTTAGTAGTAATGTTTTAATTTCTGGAGATAACACCCCATTAAAAACAGCTTCCTCAAGAAAAATATACATTTCTTTCTTAAGAGAACAAGTGGGATCATTTTGTAATACCTTATAATGTTTAACATTACCCAGCTGTCTTTGTGCCTCTTTATTATAGTCATCTTTATCCATTACCACAATACCTCCCCCTTGTCAGCACTCTTAATGACAATTCTATCGTCTATTGTCCGGTCACCAGCACCACAACCTAAAAGTTAAAAGCACATGCTAGTGCTTGGGGAGTGCAACATATTCACTGCAACATACCTCCGCCACTGAATCATCAGGAGATTGTTCAGTATCATCAGTAAATATTTGGACAGGAGGAGTAGCAGAAACCTGATACAAAAGGTAAGCACATTAAATTGAACACATATGTAGAATACAAATAAATTGCATTATGCTAAACATAAATACAACAAGGCACACATGACATTACGGAGGTGCAAAAGCACACTGCCATGCTCATGTCACAAGAACAAATATTACTGCAGCTTACCTCTGAGGCAGTCATCTGATGACTGTTCATCATCGGGATAATTTTCATCTATAGCAGTACAAGATGACTGAAATATGAGAAATGATGATATTACAACAGAAATTGCAGTACAAATAAAAAACTGCGGAAAAGAACATATTTGACACATACATGGACACATCTTCAATAGCATGTATGCAAACTGCCACAAAAGCAAACACACATAGACAAAAAAACATGGAGCATGGAAATAGGCACAAGCTCAATTACCACAGCAACTTACCTCAACCACAGATTAATCCGCTGCATTTTCATCATCTTTATTTTCGGTGGAGAAGTACCAGATACCTTGAAAAACATTGGTGAGCAAATATAATTTTTAGTACGTTACACAAATGAAAAATAAAAACAACACAGAAATATGGTGGTGCAAATGTTCACAGGTATGCACAAGGCACATATGCAAACACACAGCTACACACCAACAAAATTAAAGAAAAATAATCAACAGAGGCTTACACACACAGTTAAACATGCACAAAAGAAGGCAAACATACCGAGTCACTGACACTCACAATTACAGCTTTAAAGTACCTCTACCACAGACATGATGAGGTGAATCACAAAAGAGGACACACGTGTTCTAACTGAACTCAATACAGGCTGTGTAAAAGCAATAGAGATAGATTTGTTAGCTGTACATATATTTGAACATAGATTAAATAACACAGGAGAGGTGGAGTAACTTTGTTACCAGCAGGTACATAACTAGACATCATTGGGCCCAATAGTAAAATATTTCATGGGCACCGCTAGTCCTCAAATTTGTTGCTCACACACACTTAACAACAGTAACATACAGTTTTATAGTACCATGGCCAATTTTAGGTGTACAATTTTACACTTTTTTGAACAGGATTTACAAACAAGAGCAGCGATATACCATAAGGATTTATGACATTAATTTATTTTGCACCACTGAGGATATTTTTAACACTTTTAATAATTTTATCCCCCTCACACACACTGACCAGGTTATACTCTCTCACACACTGACCAGCATATACTCGTACTCTCACACACACTGGCCACCATATACTCTTACTCTCTCACACACTGACCAGCATATACTCTTACTCACACACACTGACCAGCATATACTCTTACACTGACCAGCATATACTCTTACTCTCACACTCACTGACCAGCATATACTCTTACTCTCACACTCACTGACCAGCATATACTCTTACTCTCACACACACTGACCAGCATATACTCATACTCTCACTGACCAGCATATACTCTTACTCTCACACACACTGACCAGCATGTACTCTTTCTCACACACACTGACCAGCATATACACTTTCTCACACACACACTGACCAGCATATTCTCTTACTCTCATACACACTGGCCAGCATATACTCTCTTTCTCATACACTCTAACCAGCATATATCCTCTTTGTCTCACATACTCTGACCAGCATACTCTCTTTCTGTCACACACTGACCAGCATATACTCTCTCACACTAACACTGATCAGCATGTTGTATACTCTCTCACACACACTAACCAGCATATACTCTTTCTTTCACACACACTGACCAGCATATACTCTTACTCTCACACACTCTGACTAGCATATATCCTCTTTATCTCAAATACTCTGACCAGCATACTCTCTTTCTGTCACACACTGACCAGCATATACTCTCTCACACTAACACTGATTAGCATGCTGTATACTTTCTCACACGCACTAACCAGAATAAATGTACTCTCTTTCACACACACTGACCAGCATATACTCCCTCTTTCTCACACACACTGACCAGTATATACAGTACACTCTCTTATACACGCTGACCAGCATATACTCTCTCATACACGCTGACCAGCATATACTCTCTCATACACACTGACCAGCATATACTCTTTCTCTCACACACACTGACCAACATATACTCTTTCTCTCACAAACACTGACCAGCATATATTCTCTCTCATACATTCTGACCAGCATATACTCTTTCTCTTACACACACTGACCAGCATATACTCTCTCTCATACACCCTGACCAGCATATACTCTCTCTCACACACACTGACCTGCATATACTCTCTCTGACGCACTCTGACAAGCATATACACTCTTTCTCTCATGCACTCTAACCAGCATATACTGTCTTTCTCTCATACACTCTGACCAGCATATACTCTTTCTCACACACATACTGATCAGCATATACTTGTTCTTTCTCACACACACACTGACCAGCATATACTTGTTCTTTCTCACACACACACTGACCAGCATATACTCTCTCATACACAGTGACCAGCATATACTCTCTTACACACTGACCAGCATATACTGTCTTTCTCACACTGACAAGCATATACTCTCTCTCACACACACTGAGCAGCATATACTCCCTCTCTCACACACACACTGACCAGCATATACTCTCACACACACACACTGACCAGCATATAAACTCACACACACTGACCAGTATACAGTCTCTTTCTTTCACAAGCACACTGAAAAGCAGACTCCCTCTCTCTTACACACACACTGACCACCAATCAAGGTTGGTCAGGAAAACAGGCCAAAGTCAATACCAGGAAATATTGGGTCCAAAGTAAAAGCTTAGCGATTCAGGCAGAAAAACACTGATCTGTAAGCAATGAGACAGGAGGAGAGCTAAATTAGGCAAAACCGAATGGTCGACATCATCCAAGCGTGACCCGTACGCCAGCACCATCCTCTAATTTTAAAATTTTCCTTGAATTTTTGAATTTTCAGATTTCCTTGAATTTTCAAATAACCTCGAAGGTTCGAATTTCCCCGAACGTCCGGTATTACAATAACAATCAGTTGCATACTGGCATAGCTAGAAATCACAGGGCCCTATAGCAAGATTTTAGATGTGGCCCCTCAACCCACAGAAAAAACAGTTTGGTGCAGTTCATACCCAACCTGGGCAAGTTTTTTAAAGGGCATGTCCACCCTCCTAAGAAAATTTTTATGTCACATAGTTCAGCCCCACAAACCCATTTTCGTTTTATGGTTACCTTTTAAAGATGCTCCTAGGTTCAGATATTCTATTTTAAAAAAAAAAAAAATCCCTCGCTGGCATGGACACCCCTCCTCTGATGCTGTTGCGAGCTGGTTGGTTACGAGCATGCACAGTAGCAGAGGAGTCTCGTTCTGTAATGGGCGTCAGCCATTGGCCGTAATGTCACTACCAAGCAGAGGAGCAGCGGTTTTGTAAGTAGAATAACTGAGCCTGGGAGCCTCTTTGAAAGGTTTAAGTAAAACAAAAAGGGGGTTTGTGGGACTGAAATACGTGGTGGACATGTCTGCAGGGGACCATATAGGGCCCCATAGCAACCACTATGGTTTCTATGGTGATCCCTACGCCCCTGATAATGTCATACATTTGTTGCACTATCTCCTCAGATTTAGTTACAGCCTCCCAAGTCCCAACCTGACCCAAGCACACTTCATTCTGCAGCAGAGGAGTCACTAGTTCCTGGACATGCTGTTTCTCGCTTGATCTGAGCTGTCTCCCTACCAGACTCCACACAAAAAACTGGGTGGGCTGAATATGCTGGGCATGGCAGCAGGGCATCACCTCCCCCCTCTTCTGCCTGACTCCCTTAACAATTGTCACATAAGGTACCTCCTAATTTTGATTCTGCTTTCTGATTCCTATGTTTCCAGTACTTTCCTCTCCCATTTTGCTCCATTTGTCCCCCTTTCCATCCTTTCAGTCAGATCTATTTTCCCTCTATTGTGCCCGTTCTTTCTTATTACTCTAGTTTCCTATAAACTTTTGCTTCTTACAATGAACCAATAATCTGTTAATTTTAAAAAATGTTTTCTCCTCAATTCCTCACCCCAGCCCCCCTTTTTTTCATCTCTGTTTTTTTTATTATAATTAATGTAATAACCAGTGATCCCTTACAAGAAACAGATGCTTGTAGTCACACTCAAAAATTGTGAATTTATTAAAAACCAAACATGAGTACAACGTTTCGGGGGTACTGGCCTCCTTCTTCAGGTGATGTGCAACACAAACAACCATGAGGTTAAATACCCTCCTGTGAAATGGCACTCCTACTTGGGTGATCTCACGGGTGGTTGAGGTTCCTACTAGAAAAGGACCTCTGTTGGATCTGGTAATATCTAACATTGTGGAGCGCATTATAGATATAAAGGTAACTGGAGGCTTAGGGAATAGTGACATGAAATAGTGGCATTTGGACTTTGTTATCGAAAGGAAAAGTGCGCTGGGTTAACAAAGACATTTAATTTCAGGAAAGCAAATTTTCCCAGGGTAAAAGCAGCTCTTCAGAATGTCAACTGGGATAACGTATTATCAGGTAAATGTACTGAACAGAAGTGGACTGTGTTCAAGGGGATTTTAAGCCAGTTTACATCTAAATTTATACCCTTAGGAAATAAATGTAAAAAAATTAAATCCGCGCCCATGTGGCTGAATTCTGATGTAAAGAGGCAAATGGAAAGGAAGGAAAAGGCATTTAAAACCTTTAAGGCTAAAGGAACGGAAAGGGCCTTTAGGGATTATAAAAACTGTAACAAGGAGTGTAAGAAAGCAATCAAACTAGCTAAAATTAATAATGAAGTTAGGATAGCTGAACAAAGCATCACTAAGCCTAAAAAATTTTTTAAGTATATTAATAGTAAGAAGATGAGGACTGAGAATGTGGCACCATTAATTAATGGGGATAATTTAGTTACGGAGGATGGCGGATTAAAGCAAATGTCTTGAATAATTTTTTTCCCTCTATATACACTATAGAAGATCCAAGTACAAATATCATAGAGTATAGTAGCAATAATGGTATAAAAGATTCAAGTGCACTTTGGTTAACCGAGGATATGGTACAGAAAGAACTAAAGAAGGTTAATATTAATAAATCTCCTGGACCGGATAAAATACATCCTCGGGTACTTAAAAGCCTTAAAGGTTTTAAATGCCTTTTCCTTCCTTTCCATTTGCCTCTTTGCTTTATCGCCATCCTCCGTAACTAAATTATCCCCATTAATTAATGGTGCCACATTCTCAGTCCTCATCTTCTTACTATTAATATACTTAAAAAATTTTTAGGCTTAGTGATGCTTTGTTCAGCTATCCTAACTTCATTATTAATTTTAGCTAGTTTGATTGCTTCTTACACTCCTTGTTACAGTTTTTATAACTCCTGAAGAAGGAGGCCATATAATGCGCTCCACAATGTTAGATGTTAGATTAATATAAAAAGTTCAGTTTTATCTAGGCCATTGTTTCTTATTTTTGCTGATTCCCTCATGTCCGTGGTGTGCTCTGGATTGGAAAAAGGCTGATGTTATTCCAATATTCAAAAAGGGTAGTAGTTCACAGCCGGGTAATTACAGGCCTGTAATTTTAACTTCAGTGGTGGGGAAGATCCTGAAAAGTTTAATAAGGGAACATGTTCTAGAGTATGTTTCAAGGACTGACATTTAAGTAGTAACCAGCATGGATTTAGGAGGAATAGATCTTGTCAAACTAACCTGCTTGGCTTTATGAGGAAGTAAGTAGAAATTTAGACTCTGGCATAGCAGTAGATGTAGTTTACTTGGATTTTGAAAAGCTTTTGATACAGTCCCATAGGCGACTAATATATAGCTGAGGTTGTTGGTCTGGGGAGTCACATTTGTACATGGATAGAAAATTGGTTAATGAATAGGATGCAGAGAGTAGTTGTTAATGGGGCGTCATCATTATGGACTAAAGTGCTAAGTGGGGTGCCACAGGGTTCTGTGCTGGGGCCTTCTATTTAATCTATTTATTAATGATTTGGAAGGGTATTGTCAGCAAGGTTTCTGTGTTTGCTGACAATAAAAAAACTTTGTCGACCATTAAAACTTCAGAGGATGTGCAATCGTTGCAAGGGGATCTAGATAGATTGTCAATTGAGCTGCTAAGTGGCAGATGAAATTCAATGTTGATAAATGTAAGGTGATGCATTTTGGACTTAAAAATCCTTGTGCTACTTATACTATAAATGGGTCTGTGTTAAGTGAATCCCTGTTGGAAAGGGATCTTGGAGTTTTGGTGGATAACAAACTTAAAGGTAGCAAGCAGTGCCAGGAATGTAATTCTCCCTCTTTACAAAGCATTGGTAAGGCCTCATTTGGAATATGCAGTGCAATTTTGGAATCCTGTGTACAAAAAGGACATCTTTGAAATTGAAAGGGTTCAGAGAAGTGCATCTAAATTAATAAGGGGATTGGGGGAGCTTGAATATGAAGAGAGACTGGAAAACCAACTAGGATTCAAATTTGTCTTGTAAGCCAATATCTTCATCAGATTTCAGTCACTCCATTCCCCATTGGTCCCTTTGCATTATTTAAACCTTGTCCAGTCAATAAGCCTTTGCCTGTTATAGTTTTGGTTTGCCAACTAGCGATCCCTGCTATTTTGCTAGTAGCTAATCCTGTTCATGTCTTTTCTTATTATTTTGTTTTCTTGTGCTCTTGTTTCTTCTCTGTCTTCAGCTCCTGTGTAGATCTATTGGTGTTCCGGTTTTCCGAGTACTCCTGGCCTCAGCGTCCATACCTTGCACTCTAAGACCTCAGGGTTAACAGGTACAGCAAGGCGTGACAAGTCTCTGACGATTGGTGGGCTTGTCTAGTAGTGAGACAGTGGCTGTATATTGGGGTTTAGGCGGCTGAAGGTATAAACAAAGTTAATGTGAAGTTTCTAGTAAAAACTGAAAAGAAAATTTCAAAGCATCTTAATATGAAAGCCCTAACCTACTCCTGAATAAAACGGTTATGCCACATCATGGTGTACTCGGGACCAATGTCAATGACAGTAACAGGAAAAAAAAAAAATATACCCAATTTTGACAGTCTGCTGTTTTCCCACAAAACATCCCCCCTAACTCAGAAATACCCCCACAAACTATTACTACACAACTCCAGCTAATAATGCTGTAGTTCGATCATTCAGTTTGCACTTTAGCAGATTTTCTGGGGGGAAAAACTTTAAAATCCACATTTCAAAGGTAGAAATCATGCAAAAAACCCACCAAATATCAATCTGCCAAATGTCCTGACTCAAACAATATGCCATATGCATGGTTACACATGCGGACGGGGAAGCAACTAGCCACAAAGTGAGACAATGCACGATGGCTCAAAAAACAGCAAAAATATTCAGCCAACTCTTAATTTGAATAGTCTGCGTTTTTTTCCCCAAACAACACCCCCTAATTCAGAAATGCCCCCACAAACATATATATTGCTGGAATATTATCCTTTAGCTATCCTTAGCTATGTATGCTGTAATTCATTCCTTCATACCATCAATGGTG
Organism: Hymenochirus boettgeri; assembly: GCA_019447015.1. Lineage (NCBI taxonomy): Eukaryota > Metazoa > Chordata > Amphibia > Anura > Pipidae > Hymenochirus > Hymenochirus boettgeri. Next base: position 226,073,620 of record CM033469.1, read on the forward strand.
TGGCGCAGTTATTCGTAGAAGTTGTTACTTTTAGAAGATTTCTGGAAAATGAATAAAATATACCTTTCTAAGGTAGGAATCATGCCAAAACCTCTTGGAATGTGAAAGAAAGTTACCAAATATCAAAGTGCTACTTTGAAACAGCTTACCCTTTTCCAAATGAAACAGACCCAAAACTTGGAAAAACCCAAACAAACTATATATTTTTTCTGCACACCAGCTACATACCAGTGCCATTCTTTCATACATACATTAACGGAGATTCAGCCAGAGGCACAAACTCTCTGGGCAAATCTCCCATATGGTATTTACCAAAGGCTGTGGACTCCAGTAAAAGACCTTACAGACCGGGAGAAAGAATTACACACACACAAAATGTAGCAGAACTCTCTCTCAGTTTTTTCATTTTGTACATTAGATATAACAAAACCAGAAAAGGGGGCATTGCCAGACTTCGTGTTACAGATGAGGTAAAACATCCCTTGGAATGAAGGATAGAGTCAGGTTGACATGAAAAGCAGAAAGCGAGGTGCATAGAAAACTGAAGTTATTCCATACAACGTTCGGGAAGCCCTCTCAGGTTGACACACAATGTGGGAGGCACGAAGTGTTATCAATACCATGAAATGAGAGAGAACATTGGAACAAAACATTTGCAATAACACGACCATAATATATGACAAAATGGCGGATAGAAATAAGATGTCTGCTATTAGTCTAAGTGTTTATATAAAAAACCTAACACTAATATTAGCATGTTTAAAAAAAAAAAGTTGTTTTTAAAGGTTGATTTGATAGGCTTTAATTTTTTTTTTCTGTGTTACCTTCTGTGTGTTACCTAATTAAAGGGAAACTACAATTTTGAGAGAAGTAAAATGGTGGTACCCACACATTTATCTGTGTCTTGTTTGTCATTAAATTTTTAATTTTTATTGAGTGCTCCTATTGCCCCCACCACCTTTACTCACTGCCTCCTTGTAGTGTCTGCAACACTTCTGCCAGCCTCACCATGGACACTGCTCTGCTTACACATCTCTCCCTCCCTCCCCTGCCTTCTTTCTCTGCTGATTCGCTTAATTGTGCTGGCATGCAGCCAAAGATTCTAGTAAGAGGTCAGGGATAGGTCACATGTTATAAATTCTGGTTTTGATTTAGATTTAAAATCCGAAAAAAGTAGTGGGATTTTGCAGTATCTAAAAGTTTAATTTTTGAAAATTCTATTATAGATGCCCTTAATACTCCTTTTATGTGTTAAACTGCCTGGGTATATTTTTTTTTGGTTTGATTGAGAATGTTAAACTTTTAGGGGTTTTTTTTTTTTTTTTTGGAGTGTCTGTCTAACAAGGTGTTTTTACTCCCTCACATTCTATATGTCCGTTTTCCCCTTTATATCTTCTTTTCTTCCCTTTCTGTCAGTTTCTCTGTGCTTATCTGTTTCATTTATGCATATCTGGCTTTCGGTCTATTGTCTATTGCCTGACTGTCTTGTAGGAGCTATGTATCGATCCTGCCACATTTTGCTCTCCTTAACATTCCTTTGTTATCCAGTACAAATAAAAGTTCCCACTAAATATAAACTTTTATATTTTTGAATGAATGATACCCCCATTGCATTAGTGAATCCAGAGATATGGCAAGCTAATAGCCTCCAAGGGAGCAAATGATTAACATCAGGGCTGTGTTCTAAGATACTTGCTTTTTCAGGGGCTATACACCCCCTTACCAGGGAAACCATCATGCTTTAGGATATTTTCTGAAGAAAAAAAAAAAAGATAATTCAATAATTATAAAGTTAGAAATCTTCCCATACTTACATGATAGCTAGAAAAATCAGACTAAATATAATTTTCCCACATGTCCTGATTCAAACGGTATGCCCCATGTGGCTGTACCAAAAACAAACCCATGACGTAACCCCTAACATGACCAAGGCATAAAAGCAATTGCAGAGGGAAAATGTAACCAACTCTTTAAAGGGGAAGTTCATCAGAATGTCCATGAACCCAGTAAAATCCAAATAAACTACAGCATTTCGTTGTGGACCCCTAAAGAACGTTCTTTTTGAGCAGTTAGGGAAGGAGAGCTGGGTCGACTCTACGCGCAGTAGCAATCTGAGCATGGGTCGATCTCCCGGCAGCCGTTGGACAATGGGTCGATCTCCCGCAAGACAAGCACTGTGTGCGGGGACGCGACAAGAAACTTCAGGAGAGCTTCCTGCGTTGGAGAGGTTGCCCCTGACAACAAAGCGTAGAAGAAGGAAGCTGCATATATTAACTACTACTGATGTCTGGCAGGTGTTTTCAGCTGTTTCCAGAGGAAATATAAAACTGTACAGAACTGATCGGGCAGAAATACAACAACATTGTATGTAATCTATTTAAAATTTTGAAAGACGTAACAAAAGGCGATCAGCAGAATAACTGCTTAACTTGCTTTTAATCAATGTGCAACCGACATGTTTCGATAGTGTCTGGTGAACTGACTGACCTAGCAGGTGTCTGTGAACTGGAGGGCAGACCTAACTGTGTTGTGAAATGAGACTGACCAACAGTGTCTGATGAACTGGCTGATCTTATAGAGTGATGAGTGGAGGGTGATGTCTGGAAGGAGGCGACCTAACAGTGTCTGCTAAATGGAGGGGACTAACAGTTGTCTGCTGAACTTGAAGGCTTACCTAACAGTGTCTGCTGAACTGGAGGACTGACCTAATAGTTCGTGAACGGAGGACTTTTCAGGGTTGACCTTACAGTGTCTGCTAAACTGGAGGACTGTAGGGTTCAACAGCCAGTTAGTACAGTGTCCAGTTCAACAGCCAGTTAACCCACCACACCTACCTCCACGAACCACGGTTGGTTGCTTATTAAAACAATATGAACAAAAGGGGGCACAAAACTCACCATTTGTCTATGGCCCTATTTACCCTTTATCTGTCTCTGACTTCTTTATTACGAATATGGTGTGGTTGATTACAAGATTACTGACTGAACAAGGTAAATATATTGCATTATATATATGAAGCTACAAAAAAGTTAAAATACATAAACATAATCAAATCGCTAACAAGCAAGCATATAAAAAGACCAGATTCACACATGTATGCCAGTGCAAATTTAAAAAATACCGGACACACAAAACACATTAGAGACATAGAGTTTCAAAAACAAGGGTAAAAATACCAACAGTGTCAAAACACACTATGCACATACATGTAAATGTATCACTACAACAAGAGTAGATGCGGAATGAGGTACCGCACACAAAAGCTGTGAAAAGGGTACTTAACCCATTTATTCAGTGAAACAGTGATAATGTTTCAGGGGGCCTAGCCACCCTTTATCAGATAACAGTAAAACTTTCACCTTCCTTTTTCTGCACTTTTTCCAAGATCTGCCATCTGAGCTGGGAGATGATGTGTTTTGCTTCAAAGAAATGTTTGGCTAACAGGGTCTCTTTTTTTGTATCTATCTTGTTCCTTTACTCTTTTTTTGTGCTTCAGTGTTAGGTTAAAAATTCTGATAACACTTTTATGCTCACTTAACCTTATTTTGAACTGTCTACTGGTTTGTCCTATATAGCACAAGCCCATGGACACTTCAGTAGGTAGATAACATTTTTGGTGGATGCAGAAGCGAAACTCCTAATGCTAATGGATGTACCGTTAAGTGGGTGCTGACATGTGTCGCCCTTTATGATGCTATGGCAATGGTGGGCAATCTAGGCAAAGGAATGTGCCTTTTCTGTCAGTAATGTGTTTATTATATATATATATATATATTATTTAGAACTTTCTAAGATCAGTGTCCGTTCCTTTCTAAACCATGAAGAGTCACACATATCTTAAGAATTTTACTTTTTGGCATACACTGGGTGAGATAATACATGGGTATGCTCAAATTCGTGCTAAAAAATATTGGCATAGGTGGGTGCTATTGTAAATAATGTGTGCCAAACCTGAAATAATATTTTTCACTAACCTTTCAAGACAATGCATTGTGAATGAAATTTCCCTTGAATGTATATTACTGTGTACAAATAGCTTCTGATTCATTCAATCCCTTCCTCATGCGGTTAGAAGTATACAATCCGCGCACATCAATATTACACATCTTCAGGGATACTAAGTTCCTGTAAACATTTAAGGAAATGGGTAGTAAACCTGGACAAATGTCCAGGTTTTAATAATGTCCTGTAAATAGGTGTCTACATATATCGCATGGGGCTGTTGTAATGAATTCACCTCTGAGACAATCGGTCTCCCTGGGGAATTGACTAGAGATTTGTGGACTATAGGTTGCAAGTAAAAAATTGGTGTTCTAGGAATTTCTTTGTAGTAATGTTTTTAATTTCTGGAGATAACACCCCATTAAAAACAGCTTCCTCAAGAAAAATATACATTTCTTTTTAAGAAACAAGTGGGATCATTTTGTAATACCTTATAATGTTTAACATTACCCAGCTGTCTTTGTGCCTCTTTATTATAGTCATCTTTATCCATTACCACAATACCTCCCCCTTGTCAGCACTCTTAATGACAATTTATCGTCTATTGTCCGGTCACCAGCACCACAACCTAAAAGTTAAAAGCACATGCTAGTGCTTGGGGAGTGCAACATATTCACTGCAACATACCTCCGCCATGAATCATCAGGAGATTGTTCAGTATCATCAGAAATATTTGGACAGGAGGAGTAGCAGAAACCTGATACAAAGGTAAGCACATTAAATTAACACATATGTAGAATACAAATAAATTGCATTATGCTAAACATAAATACAACAACGCACACATGACATTACGGAGGTGCAAAAGCCACTCCATGCTCAGTCACAAGAACAAATATTACTGCAGCTTACCTTGAGGCAGTCATCTGATGACTGTTCATCATCGGGATATATTTCATCATATGCAGTACAAGATGACTGAAATATGAGAAATGAGATATTACAACAGAAATTGCAGTACAAATAAAAAACTGCGGAAAAGAACATATTTGACACTACATGGACACATCTTCAATAGCATGTATGCAAACTGCCACAAAAGCAAACACACATAGACAAAAAACAATGGAGCATGGAAATAGGCACAAGCTCAATTACCACAGCAACTTACCTCAACCACAGATTAATCCGCTGCATTTTCATCATCTTTTTTTCGGTGGAGAAGTACCAGATACCTTGAAAAACATTGGTGAGCAAATATAATTTTTAGTACGTTACACAAATGAAAATAAAAACAACACAGAAATATGGTGGTGCAAATGTTCACAGGTATGCACAAGGCACATATGCAAACACACAGCTACACACCAACAAAATTAAAGAAAAATAATCAACAGAGGCTTACACACACAGTTAAACATGCACAAAAGAAGGCAAACATACCGAGTCACGACACTCACATTACAGCTTTAAAGTACCTCTACCACAGACATGATGAGGTGAATCAAAAGAGGACCACGTGTTCAACTGAACTCAATACAGGCTGTGTAAAAGCATAGAGATAGATTTGTTAGCTGTACATATATTTGAACATAGATTAAATAACACAGGAGAGGTGGAGTAACTTTGTTACCAGCAGGTACATAACTAGACATCATTGGGCCCAATAGAAAATATTTCATGGGCACCGCTAGTCCTCAAATTTGTTGCTCACCACACACTTAACAACAGTAACATACAGTTTTAGTACCATGGCCAATTTTAGGTGTACAATTTTACACTTTTTTGAACAGGATTTACAAACAAGAGCAGCGATATACCATAAGGATTTATGACATTAATTTATTTGCACCACTGAGGATATTTTAACACTTTTAATAATTTTATCCCCCTCACACACACTGACCAGTTATACCTCTCACACACTGACCAGCATATACTCGTACTCTCACACACTGGCCACCATATACTTACTCTCTCACACATGACCAGCATATACTCTCTACACGACCAATTACTCTTCACTGACCAGCATATACTCTTACTCTCACACTCACTGACCAGCATATACTCTTACTCTCACACTCACGACCAGCATATACTTATCTCACACACATGACCAGATATACTTACTCACTGACCAGCATATACTCTTACTCTCACACACACGACCAGCATGTACCTTTCTCACACACACTGACCAGCATATACACTTTCTCACACACACACTGACCAGCATATTCTCTACTCTCATACACACTGGCAGCATATACTCTCTTTCTCATACACTCTAACCAGCATATATCCTCTTTGTCTCACATACTCTGACCAGACATACTCTCTTTCTGTCACACATGACCAGCATATACTCTCTCACACTAACACTGATCAGCATGTTGATACCTCTCACACACACTAACCAGCATATACTCTTTTTTTCACACACACTGACCAGCATATAATCTTACTCTCACACACTTGACTAGCATATATCCTCTTTTCTCAATACTCTGACCAGCATACTCTCTTCTGTCACACACTGACCAGCATATACTCTCTCACACTAACACTGATAGCATGCTGTATACTTTCTCACACGCAATAACCAGAATAAATGTACTCTCTTTCACACACACTGCCAGCTATATCCCTCTTTCACACACACTGACCAGCATATACAGTACATCTCTAACACGCTGACCAGCATATACTCTCATACACGCTGACCAGCAATAATTCTCATACACACTGACCAGCATATACTCTTTCTCTCACACACACTGACCAACATATACTCTTTCTCTCACAAACACTGACAGCATATATTCTCTCTCATACATTCTGACCAGCATATACTCTTTCTTTAACACACTGACCAGCATATACTCTTCTCATACACCCTGACCAGCATATACTCTCTCTCACACACACTGACCTGCATAATACTCTTCGACGCACCTGACAAGCATATACACTCTTTCTCTCATGCACCTAACCAGCATATACTGTCTTTCTCTCATACACCTGACCAGATATACTCTTCTCACACCATATGATCAGCATATACTGTTCTTTTCACACACACACTGACCAGAATATACTTGTTCTCTCACCACACACTGACCAGCATATACTCTTCTATACACAGTGACCCGGCATATACTCTTTACACACTGACCAGCAATACTGTCTTTCTCACACTGACAAGCATATACTCTCTCTCACACACACTGAGCAGCATATACTCCCTCTCTCACAACACACTGACCAGCATATACTCTCACAACACACACTGACCAGCATATAAATCACACACACTGACCAGTATACAGTCTCTTTCTTTCACAAGCACATGAAAAGCAGACCCTCTCTCTTACACACACACTGACCACCAATCAAGGTTGGTCAGGAAACAGGCCAAAGTCAATACCAGGAAATATTGGGTCCAAAGTAAAAGCTTAGCGATTAGGCAGAAAAACACTGATCTGTAAGCATGAGACAGAGGAGAGCTAAATTAGGCAAAACCGAATGGTGACATCATCCGAGCGTGACCCGTACGCCAGCACCATCCTCTAATTTTAAAATTTCCTTGAATTTTTGAATTTTCAGATTTCTTGAATTTTCAAATAACCTCGAAGGTTCGAATTTCCCGAACGTCGGTATTACAATAACAATCAGTTGCATATGGCATAGCTAGAAATCACAGGGCCATAGCAAGATTTTAGATGTGGCCCCTCAACCCACAGAAAAAACAGTTTGTGCAGTTCATACCCAACTGGGCAAGTTTTTTTTAAGGGCATGTCACCCTCCTAAGAAAATTTTTATGTCACATAGTTCAGCCCCACAAACCCATTTTCGTTTTATGGTTACCTTTTAAAGATGCTCTAGGTTCAGATATTCTATTTTAAAAAAAAAAAACGATCCCTCGCTGGCATGGACACCCCTCCTCTGATGCTGTGCGAGCTGGTTGGTTACGAGCCTGCACAGTGCAGAGGAGTTCGTTTGAATGGGCGTCAGCCATTGGCCGTAATGTCACTACCAAGCAGAGGAGCAGCGGTTTTGTAAGTAGAATAACTGAGCCTGGGAGCCTTTTGAAAGGTTTAAGTAAACAAAAAGGGGGTTTGTGGGACTGAAATACGTGGTGGACATGTCTGCAGGGGACCATATAGGGCCCATAGAACCACTATGGTTTCTATGGTGATCCTACGCCCCTGATAATGTCATACATTTGTTGCACTATCTCCTCAGATTTAGTTACAGCCTCCCAAGTCCCAACCTGACCCAAGCACACTTCATTTCGCAGCAGAGGAGTCACTAGTTCCTGGACATGCTGTTTTCTGCTTGATCGAGCTGTCTCCCTACCAGACTCACACAAAAAACTGGGTGGGCTGAATATGCTGGGATGGCAGAGGGCATCACCTCCCCCTCTTCTGCCTGACTCCCTAACAATTGTCACATAGGTACCTCCTAATTTTGATTCTGCTTTCTGATTCCTATGTTTCCAGTACTTTCCTCTCCATTTTGCTCCATTTGTCCCCCTTTCCATCCTTTCAGTCAGATCTATTTTCCCTCTATTGTGCCCGTTCTTCTTATTACTCTAGTTTCCTATAAACTTTTGCTTCTTACAATGAACCAATAATCTGTTATTTTAAAAATGTTTTCTCCTCAATTCCTCACCCCAGCCCCCCCTTTTTTTCATCTCTGTTTTTTTTATTATAATTAATGTAATAACCAGTGATCCCTTACAAGAACAGATGCTTGTAGTCACACTCAAAAATTGTGAATTTATTAAAAACCAAACATGGTACAACGTTTCGGGGGTACTGGCCTCCTTCTTCAGGTGATGTGCAACACAAACAACCATGAGGTTAAATACCTCCTGTGAAATGGCACTCCTACTTGGGTGATCTCACGGTGGTTGAGGTTCCACTAGAAAAGGACCTCTGTTGGATCTGGTAATATCTAACATTGTGGAGCGCATTAAGATATAAAGGTAACTGGAGGCTTAGGGAATAGTGACATGAAATAGTGGCATTTGGACTTTGTTATCGAAAGGAAAAGTGCGCTGGGTTAACAAAGACATTTAATTTCAGGAAAGCAAATTTTCCCAGGTAAAGCAGCTCTTAGAATGTCAACTGGGATAACGTATTATCAGGTAAATGTACTGAACAGAAGTGGACTGTGTTCAAGGGGATTTAAGCCAGTTACATCTAAATTTATACCCTTAGGAAATAAATGTAAAAAAATTAAATCCGCGCCCATGTGGCTGAATTCTGATGTAAAGAGGCAAATGGAAAGGAGGAAAAGGCATTTAAAACCTTAAGGCTAAAGGAACGGAAAGGGCCTTTAGGGATTATAAAAACTGTAACAAGGAGTGTAAGAAAGCAATCAAACTAGCTAAAATTAATAATGAAGTTAGGATAGCTGAACAAAGCATCACTAAGCCTAAAAAATTTTAAGTATATTAATAGTAAGAAGATGAGGACTGAGAATGTGGCACCATTAATAATGGGGATAATTTAGTTACGGAGGATGGCGATAAAGCAAATGTCTTGAATAATTTTTTTCCCTCTATATACACTATAGAGAATCCAAGTACAAATATCATAGAGTATAGTAGCAATAATGGTATAAAAGATTCAAGTGCACTTTGGTTAACCGAGGATATGGTACAGAAAGAACTAAAGAAGGTTAATATTAATAAATCTCCTGGACCGGATAAAAACATCCTCGGGTACTTAAAAGCCTTAAAGGTTTTAAATGCCTTTTCTCCTTTCCATTTGCCTCTTTCTTATCGCCATCCTCGTAACTAAATATCCCCATTATAATGGGACATTCTCAGTCCTCATCTTCTTACTATTAATTACTTAAAAAATTTTTAGGTTAGTGATGCTTGTTCAGCTATCCTAACTTCATATTAATTTAGCTAGTTGATTGCTTCTTACATCCTTGTTACAGTTTTTATAACTCTGAAGAAGGAGGCCATAAATGCGCTCACAATGTTAGATGTTAGATATATATAAAAAGTTCAGTTTTATCTAGGCCATTGTTTCTTATTTTTGCTGATTCCCTCATGTCCGTGGTGTGCTCTGGATTGGAAAAAGGCTGATGTTATTCCAATATTCAAAAAGGGTAGTAGTTCACAGCCGGGTAATTACAGGCCTGTAATTTTAACTTCAGTGGTGGGGAAGATCCGAAAAGTTTAATAAGGGAACATGTTCTAGAGTATGTTTCAAGGACTGACATTTAAGTAGTAACCAGCATGGATTTAGGAGGAATAGATCTTGTCAAACTAACCTGCTTGGCTTTATGAGGAAGTAAGTAGAAATTTAGACTCTGGCATAGCAGTAGATGTAGTTTACTTGGATTTTGAAAAGCTTTTGATACAGTCCCATAGGCGACTAATATATAGCTGAGGTTGTTGGTCTGGGAGTCACATTTGTACATGGATAGAAAATTGGTTAATGAATAGGATGCAGAGAGTAGTTGTTAATGGGGCGTCATCATTATGGACTAAAGTGCTAAGTGGGGTGCCACAGGGTTCTGTGCTGGGGCCTTCTATTTAATCTATTTATTAATGATTTGGAAGGGTATTGTCAGCAAGGTTTCTGTGTTTGCTGACAATAAAAAACTTTGTCGACCATTAAAACTTCAGAGGATGTGCAATCGTTGCAAGGGGATCTAGATAGATTGTCACATTGAGCTGCTAAGTGGCAGATGAAATTCAATGTTGATAAATGTAAGGTGATGCATTTTGGACTTAAAAATCCTTGTGCTACTTATACTATAAATGGCTCGTGTTAAGTGAATCCCTGTTGGAAAGGGATCTTGGAGTTTTGGTGGATAACAAACTTAAAGGTAGCAAGCAGTGCCAGGAATGTAATTCTCCCTCTTTACAAAGCATTGGTAAGGCCTCATTTGGAATATGCAGTGCAATTTTGGAATCCTGTGTACAAAAAGGACATCTTTGAAATTGAAGGGTTCAGAGAAGTGATATAAATAATTTAATAAGGGGATTGGGGGAGCTTGAATATGAAGAGAGACTGGAAAAATTAGAATTATGTACTCTGGAGAAAAGGCGCTTGCGTGGGGATATGATTACTGTGTATAAATACATTAACGGGCCATACAATAAACTATCTGGGGCATTGTTCACCAATAGAACTTGTCAAAGGACACAAGGCCATCCCTTAAGACTTGAAGAAAAAAGGTTTAGACTTCAAGTTCGGAAAGGGTTTTTCACTGTGAGAACGGTAAAGCTATGGAACTGTCTTCCAGTGGACGTTGTTATGGCAGGTTCATTGATCAGTTTCAAAAAAAGCTGGATGAGTTTCTGCAAACAAGGGATGTTGCAAGTTACTGGTATTGATACATAAAGTAGAGCTGATCCAGGGAAATTTCCGATTGCCACTTGGAGTCAGGAAGGAATTTTGTCTTTATTCAACCTCAAATACTATACTATGTGCAAATTAGCAAGTGCAAATTAGCACAATTAATCAGTGCATATTAACTCAGTGCATAATAAATAATCATTGGAAAGCTCAATCATATTAAAAGAATAAAACAACATCATCATATTTTCCATGTAATAACAGTGAAATAAATCTGAAAGTTAAAAATTCTTATCTTCAAAGTGCATCCAGTGTCCAACGTGCATGAAGTGTAACCAATATTATAGTGTATCCATATTCCTTTAAAATCCCACAGCTTTCTTAATGTCCACTAGAGGGAGTAGAATTTTCTTTAAACTGAAAATAAGTTATAAAATACATTCAGGGAGATTCAATAAAAGTTCTAATTGTTAAAAATGGTGCTAATTTTGCCCCAACCAATCAGATGTTATTTAACATTTGAAAGCTAAGATCTGATTGGTTGAGGCAAAATTAGCACCATTTTAAACAATAAGAACTTTTATTGAATAACCCTGATTGTTGCAAACATCAATTCGGCGACAAATACATGGATATAATCTATTACTATAAGTTTGTTCCTTAGTGTTTTGAATACATTACTCATTTTTACAGGGGGAGAGCGTCTCCAATTTATCTGTCCAAAAACATTCTCTTTGTAATAATCTTTTTTCAAAGTTCCCCCCTCTTTGTTCCCTTCTGACTACCTCAAGTATGAGCCATCTTAACTGTGAAGCCCGATGCCTGTGCCCTCGGAAGTGCTTACTTATGGATGTCTCATATCTTTTTTTGTCAGTTGTACCATCATAGTTTGAAATATGTCTTTTATGTTCCCCATTCTTGTTCTAATTTCCCTTTTAGTTTTTCCCACGTATGATTTCCCACATGGGCATTTCAATAAAAAATCCCCCCGGCAGTTTTGCATGTGGTGAAATCTTTAAGTTTTATTTCATTACCTTTAAGGGTAAGGGGAATGGTTTTACCTGGGATAACTAACTTTTTAGACCATGATGGATTTAAAATAACCTCATACTCTGTGAGACATTGAATAGTTCATGTTCTATTCTTTAGCATTTATAAAACATGATTTGATGTTAATTAAACATTCTCCGTACTCAATATAATAGAGTTGGAGGCCTCAATGGCCATTGCACAGGCTGCAGGGGTGCACAAACATTAAGGCATCCCCAGAATAGTGACTGCCAATGATTTAGAAAAATAAGTGACTAGTTTCAAGGTGTCTCTGTGATATTGTGATAAAACTGCCGCCATGGTTTTACAATTTTCTCTACAATACAAATGAAAAGATTTATCATAATTCAGAAGGCTCAGAGCAGGGGCAGAGGTAAATGTTATTACAATTATCTAAACATTCTTTGTCATTTTTGGTGTCCATAGAATGATGTTTGGACAGTCTTTAAAGGAGAACTAAAGTCTCCAGACAACATTGTCCCAATAGACAGGGGTAATCTGGTAATAATTTAAAGGAAAAAATAAGACAATAACAATTGGCCATTATCCCAATTAGTGACAAATATTTGTATTCTTAGTCTCTGCAGGTACCCCAATAAATCTCTACAAAAGTTTGTATTCTTAGTCTCTGCAGGTACCCCAATAAATCTCTACAAAAGGCTTGCAATCAGCTGAGGGACCATTAATATAAGGAAGCTTTGATAGAGAAGCACATAGTCCCGGTATCATTAAAACAAATTAAACAGATTACCTTGTATATCTAAAGAACACAAATAGGATTACACATTTGTCCATGAGCTGTACCACAGCGAGGGAATCACTTGTGGGAAAATCCATTACAACTGCCATCATAGGGGATATCTATCTGTGACTGTATTGTCACATCCTACTTAGCTATATGGATATAACGGGCACTAGTCTCACTAATAATCTAATTTATTACAAATAAACATTTGCTATTATTAAGCTGATCATTCTGATAACTCCTCTTCCATCAACACCTTCTTGAACCTTCTTAGAAGTAACACTTTTTATTTTCCTTAAACTGTACACGTGCAGATGCAAAACAATTAAGATCACTATGCAATTATATAAGTCCCACTAAAACTAGTTACACATCAAATCTACTTTCGTTTTCCACAAGCAAATGAAGAGAAGGAGGGGGAAGCGGGGTGTCAGGAATGTAGACACTGCAGATAATAATTAGACACAGAACTTTACCTTACATTTAGGAAGGAAAATACATTTATAATAGAAAACATTCTAAGTGAAGCCAGCATTAACCAAATTTAACCTCACTTCTTTATATTAAATTAAATTCTAATAAAATTCACTAAAAGAGCTCTCAATGAGAATATACATCTTTTATCCAACCCAATATATTATCAAACCATGGATTGCCATAAACTGTACCACCGATATAAATCACCTAATCCTCTGGCGTTTCCCAGGAAAATTCTTCTTGTTATCAGCATTTTCCCCCACATTGGAAACCTGTAAACGTAGAATTAAAACACTTTAATATACTTTAAATGACTTATCATGTTTGGGTCAGACACCTTACTGTGGCACTTTCCATCCTGTAAGCAAGAAGGTTAACAATAAGCGCAAAGTAAGCAAGCTCAGCAAATTAACAAATTTGACAGACAAAACTGTTACACATAAAACACACAAGACATACAAAGGTAGGGTCTCTTACTGTTTCGTATAATGCTAGCTAGCAAAGAAACACAACTTAGAAGTTCGAACTTCAAATGAACCGGACCACACTGTCCGTTCTATAACTAGTTAAGCTTAACTCCTTCCGTCCCCGTCCCTAACTCCCTTGTTTTACACTTCACGCCGGAAGCAACTCCTAGTTAAGGAGAGAACATTAACTCTCTATGTGCAGGTTGCCGCCTGCGGGAGTATTATCTTGTAGTCCAACTACAAGTTGCGAGTCCAACCCGCAAATAGGGATCCTATCAATCAGGGGAAATATATCTTGTACGCCTCCCAGTTAACTCTTCCAAAGAGAAAACTAACAATGCAGATCGCCACCTGCGGGAGTCTACCTTACTCTTTAGAACACCCAGCACCAAGTTTTTACATTCCACTCAGGGAATAAAACCCTTTCAGAATTTAACACTCCACTCGCGGAGCAACTTCCTTAAAAGAACTCGATCCCAGCCTGCAGGTATTCTACTTACAGAACCCCGCCTGTAAGATGTAGGGTATGCATCCGCCCTTCCTGACCCACGTTTTAAAATCTATACCAATGTGCTGATACAAGTTAGAGAACAAGCAAGACAGAACTTAAAATTAATAAGTTCTATACTTATGGTCCTGTCGGTTGTATCCCCACTTACTGACACCAGTTGTTAGAATAAATATCCTGCACTAGCCACGCCGGACCTTGATGCCTGTCTAAGACCCAATAAAAGACCCTTACAGCGCCGGGAGAAAGAATTGCACCACACATCAGATGTAGCATAATTCTCTTTCTCAGTTTATTCATTTTGTACATTGGAATATAACAAACCAGAAAAGGGGGCATTGCCAGACTTTGTGTCTACAGATGAGGTAAAACATCCATTGGAATGCAAGGATAGAGTCAGGTTGACACACAATGTGGGAGGCAAAAGACCTTGAGATAAAATGTTATTTACACCATGAGACAAGGGAAAGAATATCTGAGTACATTTCTAGAACAACAATATCTGAATAATATGAACACAAAATGGCTGCTATTAGGCTAAGTGATTATAGAGAATATATATAAAAACCTAACACACGTATCTTACGTAGTATTGTAGGTTATTTTTAAACAATTCATTGAAAAAAATATGTTGTTTCTCAAAGCTGGACATGAATAGGTTTGCATATGCAGGCGCAAAATTTGCGCCCATGCTTGTGCCTTTAGCCTGAAAGTACAACGTGTCCTTAAATCTAAAAAAAATTGTTCTTCAAACAGATAGATAACAAATCCGTAATAAAAAACACACTTTTATGATCATATCTGTGGTCTAGGAGTGAGGTTTCAATTACATTTAACCCTTCCTTGTGTGGAATTGAGGTGTATTACGATTCAATATCCATTGTGCTAAGAAGCTTGGTTTCTGAAAAATCCTTAACATTTTGTAAATGTTTTAGGAAGGCAGTGGTGTCCTTTAAGCATGTGCAATAACCAGTGATAATAACCTTTAAGCACTGCAATAACCAGTGATTCCTTCCATTCCCTCCAAACACAATGGCTGATAGTTATATTGTGATCTGGGCAGAAAGCCACGTGTTAGATACAATGTTGCAACACTGAGGCTGAGGCCACACTACAGCGCACCAAATCATGCACGCAATCGCGGACGTTATCGCACTCGATTGTGTGCACGATTCTTGTGCGTTTTTCGTTTGCACGTGCATTTTGGGCATGCAATTTTGCCATTTTCCATTATGGAAATGCGTTAACGCACAAAAAATGGTGAACGCACACGTTACCAAAACGTAAATTATGTGCAATCGCATGCGCATTAGAAATCAAATCGCATGCGCAATCACGAGCGCAAAACGCGGAACTAGTGCAAGTGTGGCCTAGCCCTTAAAGTTTGTGGTGAATATCCTGATTAGATACAATGTTATAACATTGTATCTAACCTCCTGCTTTCTGCTTGGATCAGTTCTGCACAGTTTATACTTTCCTCTGGAAACAGCTGACAACCCAACC
Source organism: Hymenochirus boettgeri (assembly GCA_019447015.1). NCBI lineage: Eukaryota > Metazoa > Chordata > Amphibia > Anura > Pipidae > Hymenochirus > Hymenochirus boettgeri. The sequence continues at coordinate 226,089,643 of CM033469.1, forward strand.
TGTCAGACATTGGGAGAAGTTAATATACGCAGCTTTCTGCAGCTTCCTTCTACTTACGCTTTGTTGTCATGGGCAACCTCTCCAATGCAGGAAGCTCTCCTGAAGTTCTTGTGCACGTCCCCCACACACAGTGCTTTTCCTGTGCGCAACTGTTTGGCATCTGGAACATGCAAAACAGGTAAGATGTGCTTCTAACTGAAACCTTTTTGGGGGCATCCCAGGAAGGACAAAGGCAGAACTCTATTTAAAGTGGCAGCCCCTATTCAAAACCTCTGGGGCACAGTAGGTGATAGAAGCTACACTTAATGAAAAAATGATTAGGCATTATGTTAGTTAAAGAAAAAGCTGTCAAAATATATATTTTATATACATTTATTTTTTTTTACACTGGACATCCCCTTTAAGAACAACTTTCTTTTTTTTTTTTATAACATTGGTTTTTTATTGAAAAATTTTGAAAGGTTACATTCAATACGTTTATCACAGTATATTAGACATATCAAGTAGTACATTGAAGCGTATTAGATATCTTGTTGAGTATACAATAAAAAACCTTTATAAACATTATATAAAACAAATAATTAAACAGATATCCAGTCATTTAATATCTAAGTTGTAATGCCTTTGTCATATTATTCGATTTCAACCATTATTAAGTACCTTCGTTAATACCTTTATAAATCATATAAAAATTCTACTCTATCCTCTATGATCTATCGTCCAGATACTAATGTTCCCATTTCCTATAAAAGGCTGGAAAATTTTGTTGAGATATAGCGTATGCTTTTTCATATGACATATAGTCTGATAATAAATATATGACTTCTTTTATTGTAGGTATATTATGGGTCTTCCAGTATCTAAGGATCAATCTTTTATTGTAGGTATATTATGGGTCTTCCAGTATCTAAGGATCAATCTTTTGAGAGCCATGCAGGCATGGTAGATTATGGTTGCCATATGCTGTGGGTAAGTATTTAAACCTATGTTTAATAAAGCTAGTGTTGGCTTAATCTGTATTGTTGTATTAAACATGGTTCAAGAATTTAAACAGGTTATACCAGCATTTTCTTATTTGGCTACATGACCACCAGATGTGTATATATGAGCCGATAGCTGTACAATTCCTCCAACAAGTGGGAGCTTCTTCCTTTGACCATGTTGATAATTCATATGGTGCTCTATAATATTTAAGTAATATTTTTCTGTCTGTTTCCCACGCTGAGAGACATCTTGTAAATTTAAATGGTATTATTAGGGAGTTGTTTCATTCTTCTACCGTTATATGTACTTGCAATTCCCTTTCCCATCTTTTCATACATGGAAGAGTAATAAATTTGTCTTTGTTATTCAGTAGGTTATAGAATTTAGAGATTGATTTTTTGGGGTTTGTAGAGTCTAAAAAATGTTCTATAATTGGGTTTGGTGTTTTATTTATTTCTTTGATGTGTTTTTTAATGAGGCTGGTTATTTGGTAAAATTTTAGAAAACTGGTTTTTGGAACTCTGAATTTTTCCCTAAATTTATCGAATGTAATAATTTTTCCCCTTTCATAGAAGTCCTCTATATAGATTTTCCCTCTTTCTTGCCATTTTTTAATTGTTAGATCTGGGATGCATAACGGTATAATTGATATGTCTACATATCTTGTTAATGTCTGTTTTAAGTGATGTGTTTTAATGATTTCTTTCCAAATTTTAATTGTATTGTTGACTGTGTTTAATTGGAGGGGGTTTAGTTTAGGGTTAAATATTAATGCTCCAATCAATGAAGTCATGAAATCCTGTGTTATACTTTCTTCTTCTATTTCTACCCACTTTTTTTTTGGTGTTTTTTTCTGACCAATAGTATCTAGATTGGTCCATTATGGCTGCGTAGTAATAATCTTTAAAATGTGGGTATGCTATTCCTCCTGTTTTTTTTGTCATTGATATGGCATTGATTCAAGGTTTGCCATTGGGCCACATAAAGTTGTTTATTATTTTATTTAGACTTGTGAAAAAATTATTTGGTATATGTATTGGTATTGTCCTGTATTTATTTAGGAGTTTGGGAAGTAACATCATTTTTAGAATGGTTACATTTTTATAATGTTTATCCAAGATATATATTTGGTACTCCACCCTTCTAGATCTTTTTTGAATTGTTCTATTAGAGGTTCAAAATTCTTTTGGTATAGGGATGTGGTTTCTTTTGTGAGTTGTATTCCCAGATATGAAATTTTTTCTTGTTCTATTTTATATGGATATCTCGCTTTCAGAAAAATCTTAAGTGTGTTTGGGATATGTATTGGTAGTATTGATGATTTATTTTCATTAATTTTATAATAAGAGATATTTCCAAATTGTTTCAGTATTTCCTGGAGGTGTGGTAAAGATTTTATTGGGTCGGTTAATATAATGTTAACGTCATCAGCATATAATCCAATTTTATGTTCTGAGTTTCCTATTTTCGCTCCCGATATATATTTATTTTGTCTTATGATTTCTGCCAATGGTTCGATGGCTAAGTCGAAAATGAGTGGGGATAGTGGGCAACCCTGTCTTGTTCCATTGGTTAGTTTAAAAGAGGATGTTATCATGTTTGCTATGAATACTTTGGCTGTGGGGTTAACATAGAGAGTCATTATTGCTTTTTTGATCCAACCTGCTATGTTATATTTTTCTAATATACTATCTAAGAATGTCCAATTGATACGATCAAAGCGGCATCTAATGAGATTAGTAGGGTTGGTATTTTTTGATGATTTGCCCAATTTATGATGTTGATTATTTTTCTGGTGTTGTCCCCTGGTTGTCTTCCTTGAATAAAACCTACTTGATCCGGTGAAATTAATTCTGGTAAATATGGTTGAATTCTTAGTGCTATAATCTTAGAGTAAATCTTTATGTCCGAATTCAATAATGAGATTGGTCTGAAATTTGTGATTTGATCTGTGTTTTTGTCTTGTTTGGGTATTGGTATTATGATTGCTTGGGTCATTTCTTCTGGAAAAGTTCCTGCTTCTATTTCTGTATTGTAGACTTTTTGTAGGTATGGGGTAATTATGTCTAAGTATGCTTTGTAATATTCATTTATGAATCCATCTTGCCCTGGAGTTTTATTATTGGGCAAAGTGAATATTGTTAATATCTGAATTGGTTGGGTGTTTGATGGTGGTTTCGTTTTTTATGTTATAAAGTGTAGAATAATAGTGTGCAAATTGGTCAGCTATTTGTTGTGGGTTATATATTTTTGTTTTAGAAATATGTTTTTTTAGTTTGTTGGCTAGTAATTTGTTTGTTTTGGGGCCTTGTGTGTAGTAGTTGATATTGAGTCTGCGTATATATTTGTCAAATTCATACATATTGTGTTGATGTAATTTTTGTTTTATTTGTTGTAGGTGTTCATAATTTTCTTTTGTTGTTTTTTTTATGTAATTCTTCTTGTTTATTTAGTTGTTTACAGAGTTGTAATCTTTCTTTATTTCTTTCTTTTTTCAGGTTTGAGGCTATTTTAATGAGTAGACCTCTCATGTAGGCTTTGTGCGCGTTCCATAATGGAAGAGGGGAAATTTGATCTATATCATTTAAGGTAAAGTATTCTTTAAGATTTAATTTTATTTGTTCCTTTATTTTTGGTATACTCAATAGGTAGGGGTTCAGTCTCCATAAGTTGAAGTTGGGAGAAGAGTTTTTTTCTATAATTTCAATTATTAATAGTGCATGGTCTGAGATGGTTCTATTCCCTATGTTTGCTTTTTTATATTTTGTAGTAACCATTTATCTGTGAGAATCATATCTATTCTAGAGAAGGTATTGTGAAACGTGGAGTAATACGTGAAATCTTGATCTAATGGTTGTAAGACTCTCCATGAATCATATAATTCTTCTGTACTTAAAATTTTTCTTATTTCTATATCTGTCTTGGATTTGCTTTGGCTTGTAGTATCTATTGTATTGTCTAATATGAGGTTAAAGTCCCCACATATCAGTGTATTTTGTTTGGGATAATCTTGGGTTTTGTTAATAATTTTTTGTAGGAATTTTAGTTGTCTTGTGTTGGGTGTGTATATGTTTGTTATGAGATAGTGTGTGTTATTGATTTTACACTCTAAGATAATGTATCTTCCTGCTTTATCTATTGTCTTTTTTTATTTCTTGAAAGGCTACTGTATTTTTAATTGCCATAGATACTCCTCTTTTTTTCTTTTGAAAGGTTGCATGGTAGATATTTGTGTATTCTTTATGATGTAGTAAGTGGGTATGTTGTGATATTAGATGTGTTTCTTGTAGGCATATTATGTCTGGTTTTATTTGGGTTATTTCGTTCCATAGGGAGTGACGTTTATATGGTGTGTTGAGTCCTCTTATGTTATATGATATTACCTTAAGTACCATAGTGTTTTGTGGTATTTGTGGATTTTGATCTTATAGGAAATCTATATGACATTTTGTAGACCTTGATATCTGTAGTTACGGATATGAACTTAAACAGTGTTAAACTATATACAATATAATAAAAACTGAAATGAAAGAGCATTTACTTGGGAGTCTTTCCTCACTCTCAATGTGGTTCTTTCTTAGAAGTATCGGCATTAGTTCCCTACTATTACTTTGTTGTATAATTTTGGCCCATCTTTTGGTGATAAGCACCTTTATTTAAATCCTTACACCTCCTATAATATCCACAAACATTTTCCCTCTTCTTCCTCCTCCCTTCCCTTTCTGACATACAAACATATAAACATTCCCTTTGAGCATATCCATGAGCATTCCCCCACCCCCCCACCCTTCCCCGATATGCAAAAAAAACGAAAAAAAACTCCAGATATTCGGTTTCTTCATATATTAATTTCCCTTCTTCCCTTTCCTACTTATATACATTCCCAATTTGCGTACCTACGACATCTTTGTGTCACAGTGTACTCTCTGCATATTGATCTGTAGACGGTGTGTGTTATTTCCCAATTACCAGTTATATGTGCATACATCCACTCCTAACATAACATTTCTACACCTATACGGTTAGGAGTTTCATGCTTACACATACAGCCTTTATGTTATGATTGTCATCCTCCTTATTTCTCCTATATCTCTTTAAACTCTGTTAATGTGTCTGTAGACCACACGTATTGTGTTTTGACTCTTTTGGCACACGTATATAAACATTCCCCACATTCCCAACCTAAATATATAAACATATCATGCATAGACATTCCCGATATTCGTTTTCTTTCATATCTTAATTTCCCTTATCTCCTTTTGTACCCATATGCATCTCCAATGTACATACGTACAAAATCTCTATATCACAGAATAATCCCCGCTTATGGATCTGTAGACGATGTGTGTTATTTTCCAATTGCTGGGTATACATGCCTACATCCAATCCTGACATAACATTTCTACACCTAAACAGTTTGAAGCTTCATATTCACATATATAGCCTTTATGTTATGATTTTCGTCCTCCTTATTTTTCATATATCTTTGTATCTCAGTTATTGGGTCTGTATACCACACATGTTGTGTTTTGGCTCTTTTGGGACATACATATAAACATTCCTAACATTCCTTTCTTTCATATATTCACTTCCCTCTTTCCCTTTCAGGGAAAAAAAAAAAAAAAAAAAACCATAGATATGTAAACATATATGTTTTGAAGACATTAAACATATGGATTTTTCTAGGCTTCTTTCCCCATAAACGATTTGGATCTTAGCATATATATTTATTTACATTCATTGGCAATATTCCTTCTCTTTTCCCTTTTCCCTACAATGGTGAAGGGCGGATATATTCAACACAGAAAATACACCTGTATCCCTATATCTCCTTGTACTTGAGTCATTTTAGATATTCCTCCTTTCCCTCTTTTTTTTCCCTTCTCTCCATAGTTCTGGTTCCCTGGTGTTTCAATTTTGGCATTTGATTTCTTTTAGGGTTTTGTTTCGTTCCATTCTTTGAGTTGTTTTTGTGGGGACTTTTGAGATTTGTTTGTACTGTTGCTGTTCTCAGGTTGGTTTCCCCAGAATCCCCATTTTTTGAGTAAGTTAGTGGCTGATTCCACTGAGTTTATTGTATGGTAGTTTTCTCCATATTTGATGAAAAGGCGCAAAGGGAACCCCCACGAATATTGTATTTTCCTTGATCTTAGGATATTGGTTACTTCTGTAAATTGCCTTCTCTGGGCGATGGTATGTGGGGCTAAGTCGGCCAAAAATATAAGTTTCTGGTATTCCAGTGGAAGTGATGTAGGGTTTCTCATTTCTTTTACTAGTCTATCTTTTATTTGAAAAAAATGTAATCTTAATATAATGTCTCGTGGCGCCTGCACTGGAGTATATTTAGATTTGGGCAGTCTGTGTATACGATCCACCACTAAATACAATTCCGTAGCGTCTGGTAGAAGTGCTTTAAATAAGTTTTGTGTGTATTCCATGAGCTGGTTATTTTTCACCAGCTCTGGGACACCTCTTATTTTAAGATTGTTTCTACGAGATCTTTTTTCTAGATCTGTGATTTTATTTTGAAGTTCTGTTACAGTGTCCGATAGTTGTCCGTGGGAATCTACTAGATCATTATTTGATTCCACATATTGTTCAAATTTTTTTCCATGTGAGTTGTCCTTTCACCAATATCTGAAATATCTTTTTTGAGATCGTTCATTAAGATGGTGAAGTCGGTTATTAGTGCCTTGTGTTGTGAAGTAAACAATTCTTTCAAAGTCAATATTGTTATTGTTTCATCATGTTTGGGAAATGTATTAAAGCATTCATTAGTGTATTTCCTTTCTCTGATATTATTTACTGCATCTTCAGTTATATCCTCTTGATCTACCATGTCAGGTGCTGAGGATTGTGGGCTGATCTGATATATATGCCATGTCCTATTTGTGCTCTTTTATGTGGGTTTGGGAATCATTTATATGCGTTTTATTTTGGTTGTTTTGTTCAGATTCACTAACCTTTTTGTTTCCCTTCTTTTTTACAGGTGTTAGGTCCTCTGTCGGGTCTGGTATTGTGCTTGTTCGGGAGGCGCGAGTATCCCCATGCGCGCCGGTGCCATCTTGGGATGCTTTCCCGGGTCTTTCTTCTGGAGCGAAGTAAGAAGTTAGTTTTTTAGGTTTATTTCTCTGCTTGTCAGCCTTTCCCCTGGCCATCTTTTCCCCTGTGCTTTCCTCCATATCTGTGCTCAACTGTTTGGTTTTTTGAGTTGGTTGTCACGGTATTTTAGTAGGGAGAGCTCCGGAGCTCAGAACAGTAGCATCCGATCTCGCTCCTTGCTGGCCACGCCCCCACAACTTTCAGTTTTTACAACTAAACACCCACCAACTATATATTTTAAAAAACTACACACCTTTACATGGCGGTGTAATTCTTTCATACATACAGGCAAAATTTGGCACACTGTTTGGAAATTTATAAGTATAAATTTCCACTGTTTGGAAATTTATACTTTATAGCAGATTTTCTTAAAAAGAGGCAAAGAAGGTTCAAACAGAAACTAGAAAGGGAAAGTTTAAGTATAAACTTTAAATTTGGCTTGAAAGACTGCATTTTGGAAGGGAATTTGTGTGTTTGTGCTGCAGATTTTAAAACTCAATAATGTCAATGAAGAGGACATTGTTGTTTTTTACTTACCCTTTAAATGTCACATGCATTAAAGGTAGGTCAGTTGGTGTGTGTGTATTCATATCAGGTTGGGGGATAACATTACAAACTTTTTTGATGATTGGTCAAAATTAGTTTTTTTGACTTTAGTTACCCTTTACGTATGGCTGCAACAGTAATGGAGGGATAGGTCAGAAGCTGTGTATACCTGTATGATTTTGGGGGTTAAAAAAAACAAAGTTTTTTGATTATTGATCAAAATTTGCTTTTTTGACTTTAGTTACCCTTTAAAGTATGGCTTCCACAGTAATGGATAAGTAGATCAGTAGGTGTGTGTACCTGGGTCTGGTTGAGGGGTATGTCTTTTTTGTGTTTACAACCATAAAACTATTTTTTATTGAGGATAAATCTAAATTAGTTTTTTTACTTTAGTCACTCTTTAAGTATGGCTGCCACTGTAATGGATAAGTGGATCAGTAGGTGTGTGTACCTGGGTTTGGTTGAGGGGGTATGTCTTTTTGGTGTTTACAACCATAAAACTATCTTTTATTGAAGATAAATCTAAATTTGTTTTTTTTACTTTAGTTACCCTTTAAGTATGGCTGCCACCTTAATGGATAAGTAGATTAGTAGGTGTGTGTACCTTGGTCTGGTTGAGTGGGTAATTTCTTTTTTGTGTTTATAACCATAAACCTATCTTTTATTGAGGATAAATCTAAATTAGTTTTTTTGACTTTAGTTACCCTTTAAATATGGCTTCCATGGGAATGGAAAGGTAGGTCAGTAGGTGGGTGTACTTGGGTCTGTGTGGGGTTTTTTTTTTTTTCATTTATGACCATGAAAAAAACTGTTTTGAAATATCCACATTTGAGGATTATTACCATTATAGTCTATGGGAAAAAATGTCAGAAAATTCACCAATAACGCCGTAACGCTTCTGCAGATTCCTTATCTAGAAGATAGCACACTTCTCCTATATGCCCCGCACGTCTGTACTGAATTTCATGTCTCTAGCTCAAAAACTGTGGGAGGAGATGCGGTCCAAAAAAGCGGAAGAATAAAATGGAAGAAGAAAAAGAAGAAGAAATAGAAAGAACAGTAATTTGGCTTTTTCAAGCCAAATTAATTATGACCAAACCTCCAGAACAATAATAATTCCCAAATAAAAATGTATCCTCCATGTATCAGTGCACACAGAACCACGACCAGCAAATCGCCTCCAAGGGAGTCAATGCATAGTTTTGGGGCTGTGCATACTTGAATTTTCATGCTAAATACCCCCTTACCAGGGAAACAATCCTAAAAACTATCAGGGAGGTTCAATAAAAGTTCTTATTGTTTAAAATGGTGCTAATTTTGCCCTAACCAATCAGATTTTATTTAACATTTGTAAGGTAACATCTGATTGGTTGGGGAAAAATTGGCACCATTTTAAATGATAAGAACTTTTATTGAATAACCCTGTATATATTTTATGGATGTAAGATTAAGCTACATAATAATGACATTCTTTTACATGTATGTGCATAATTCCAGATGCAATCCTTCATGCTTTTAGGATATTTTCTGAAGAAAATGAAGAAAGAAACACAAAATCTTCCCAAACTTAAATAATAAGTAAAAAAAAAACCATTAATTATCAATCTCCCGCATGTCTTGAATCAAATTTCAGTTTTCAAACTAAACTCTCATCAAACTCAGAATAAAACCCCAACATACTATATATTTTTAAAAACAACACCTTCAGCTACGTGACAATGTAATTCTTTCATACTTAGGGCACGGCCACACTGCAACGCAATTGCAATTGCATGCGATTTCGTTTGCGATTTTGTCGCGTTTGCGCATGCGTTTTTCAATAGTTAATGAAAAAACGCATGCGCAAATTGCAGAACGCAAATCGCAAGCTCAATCGCAACGCATCCGAAAACTCGTGTATTCGGTGTGTTGCCGCGTTTTCAATGTTATGAAAAAACGCAAACACAAAAAAAAGCGCAGCAGTGTGGCCTAGCCCTTACAAGGAAAATTCTGCACACAGTTCTTTGTAGAAATTTGCACTTTTTAGCAGATTTTCGGAAAAAGAGGCAAAGAAGGTTCAAACTTGGAACGCCTTATGTCAGCCATAGCCAATGCCATGTGTCGATAAAAAACTTGACCCATTAGCTTTATCCTACAAGTAAAATTCAAATGGCCTAACGAGGATTGCATGTCTTTTAGTTTGATCTTGTTTGCTGATAAGGCTGCGGTAATAGCAGTTCCAGAAGAATTCTCACATTCCTGCTCCCATACCTCCTCTAATTCAATTGCTTTGTAGCCTTTAAATGTTTCAAACATTTCGTCTTCATCTCAAGTTTTGTTGCTCTTTCAACAGCAGAAGTTCCAGAAGAAATCTCACATTCCAGTTCCTATACCTCCTCTACTTCAATTACTTTGTAACATTCGAATGTTTCAAAGTTTCATCTTCATCTAAAGTTTGTTGCTCTTAAAACAGCAGCAGCACCAGTAGAATTGTCACATTCCAGCTCCCAAACCTCCTTTACTTTAATTGCTTTGTAGCATTCAAATGTTTTAAATGTTTTGTCTACATCTAAAGTTATGTTGCTCTTAAAGGACAATTATACTCACCCAAACCCCTGCTCCTGCCATCCATGACATCCCTTCTACTGCTAGGGTGAGGTCCTAAACCGCACTGTCCTCACCCCTGGGTTTGCTTTCTACCTCTAGGTATACTCCCCTGAAGTTTCCTTTGGTGCATCGCTCCCACTTCAGGGTACATATACCTTTACTGAAAAGTTTATATTAATGCCAAAAAACAATAAAAAATATTGAGAAGATAATCAGCAACAGAACCTCCAGAAGCATTCTCACATTCCAGCTCCCATACCTACTCTACTTCAAATGCATTGTAGCATTCAAAAGTTTAAAATGTTTTGTCTTCAGCTGAAGTTGGTTGCTCTTACAACAGCAGCAGCAGCTCCAGATGAATTCTCACATTCCAGCTCCCATACCTTCTCTTCTTCAATTGCTTAGTGGCCTTCAAATGTTGCATTTATCTTCATCTAAAGTTGTGTTCCTCACTTTTTCTTTTATCTGAATTATTCATATATTTTTTTGTTACACATCTTTCCACAGTTTTTTGCACTACCATGTATATTTACTTTCATTTCATTGTGTGTGGACCCATTATCAACTAGAGAAACTCACTCATTCTAAGACCATTCTTCATCAGAGTCATCTTCATCGCTACTTGTTGACTCTTCAGAATATTGTGAGTCCGATTCACTCCTGCACAAATAAAATATATTTGCAAACTGACATTTATTTACATGTGTGAAGCTATTATCAGCTAGGTAAAGTCACTTGTCATCCTTAGATCATTCTTTATCATAGTCATCCTCATCACTTCTTGTATAATATGACTCCTATTCACTCCTGCATAAATAAAACACGTAAACTGTGACATATATCTTTGCATGTGTTAGCAACAAAATTATTCCACTGCAGCTCCCATACCCTTTTCCACAACCATTTCTAGCCTTCTTGTTTATACTAATTATTAACCTACTTCTGGTAAAAAAAATTGTTGTATTATAACCGTAATAAATCCTCCTTCTTATCTGAGCCTGTTACAGTTTAGCCATAGCTGCACTGGGAAGAGACAGCGTGTCTTTCTGATGAGTCTCTGTATGCTTTGTGTAAGTGCAGCCCTCAGATAAATTGTAACAGGCTCAAATAAAGGATAGGATTTCCTTGATTGGTGCAATTACAAGAAAAAAAATCAAAGTGATAATTTGAACAGCCTACCCTTTTCTAAAGAAACAGCACAGAAACTTGGAAATATCCAATCAATTTATTTTTGGAATATATACACCTTCAGCTACATACCATGCTTTCATACATACAATAAGAATTCCAGACGCAGTAATCCATAGAACTCTGTGTTATTAGGAGATTTTATGAAAAAAATAGGATGATTCAAAGGTTTAAATCCTACCTAAACCCACTTGACAAGTACAAAAACCTGCTAAATGTCAATCTCCCACATGTCCTGAATTAAACGGTATGCCATATGCATGCCATTATGCACAATGGCTCAAAATCAGCAAAAATATTTAGCCAACTTTGACAGTCTACAGTTTTCCCACAAAGCACCCCCCTAACTCAGAAATACCCCCCACAAACTATTTCATCTTGGAATCTACACACCTTTAGCTGTAGTTTGTTCATTCATACCATTACAACTTTTAAATCATGCCAAAACCCTTATGTAATGTAAAAAAGTTACCAAATATCAATCCCCCAAATGTCCTGAATCAAACGGTATGCCATATGCATGGTTGTATACAAAAATTTACCCAGCACCAGTATGGTCAACCCCTGTAATGGGGAGAGGTGCCACCCAGTAGTTAATATATTAAACAAAGGGGAAATAGAACTACTGTGCACACTCAAAATATAGTTAAAAAACCTTTATTAAATATATATACAGGGTTCTCGCTAAAAACATTAAAAATACATCTATAAGGCTACAATATTAAGACTAAACATGTTCAATCAGGGAGTTAGTCATGAAGGTACTTATAGACTTTAAAGTGTAGGTGAAAAGGTATAGCTACCAACTCCTATTGTTAGTAACGTCGTATGTAAGACTTATATGGGACCGCAAGCAAACGCGTTTCGCCCCCTTAACAATTTGGGGGCTTCCTCATGTGCCCAAAGAGAGAGAAAGGTCCCTACCTCGCTGGCTGTTTAGTCTTAATATTGTAGCCTTATAGATGTATTTTTTATGTTTTTAGCGAGAACCCTGTATATTTAATAAAGGTTTTTTAAAGGGTATGTCCACCTCCAAAACTATAATCCCCCCACTACTGGCCCCATCATGTAGCGTAGTTTAATCCTTACCTCACATCCCAGCTCCATATGGTTATCCTGTAGTCCCCCCCCAAAGTCCCAAAAACTGCCCACCAGGAGGATAGCAGAGTCCATATAGGACTCTGCCTCCTACCTGGCCTCCGGGAGAAGTTTGGCATTCGTACTGCAGCCCTTCTCCCCCTCCCTCTCCCTCCCGATTTGGATTCCCTCCCCCTAGTGCAAAACCCTTTTTAGCAAACATTGCCCCTGTCCCCCCAGCCCCAACCGCTATGTTTGTAATATCAGAAAATGCCCAGAACATTACTTACCTTCCTTCTTGCCTCCGCCGCACTGAACTCCCGGCAGCCGGGTCCGTGATTGGCTGCCGCTCAGCCAATCACAGACGCGACTGTCGGTCCCGCCCCTCTGCTTGCATTTTCTTGCAAGCAGAGGGCCGGCAGTGCGGCAGAGGAAAGAGGGAAGGTAAGTAAAGTTCTGGGCATTTTCTGATATTACAAACATAGCGGTTGGGGTTGGGGGACAGGGGCAATGTTTGCTAAAACAAATTTCTGAAGGGTGGACATACCCTTTAACTATATTTTGAGTGTGCATAGTAGTTCTATTTCCCTTTTATATGCATGGTAGTACACACGGACATGGAAGCCACAAGTCACAAAGTGAGAAAATGCACAATTGTTCAAAAACAGCAAAATTATTCAGCCAACTCCGAATTTGAACAGTCTGCAGTTTTTCCCACAAAACACGCCGCTAACTCAGAAATACCCCCCACAAACTATATATTCCTGAAATCTAAACACCTTCAGCTATGTAACGCTGTAGTTTTTTTTTATTCATACCATCAATGGTGTGGGTGCAGTACTTCGTAGATTTTCTGGGGGGAAAAATGTAAAAAAAAAATTCTCAAATATCAAAGTGCAATTAACTAGATTGTAAGCTCTACAGGGCAGGGCCCTCATTACCTCTTGTGGCAAAGCCCTAGCACTTATATTTATATAAGTTATATATTTATAATATCTATGTATTTATCCCCCTTGTATGACTTTATTGTATTTTATTCTGTACAGCGCTGCGTCCCCAAGTGGCACTATATAAATAAACATATACATACAAAAGAAAAAGTAAAAGTGCTAACTTGAATAGCCTAATCTTTTTTCCAAAACAAACGGCCCTGAAATACCCCCACAAACTATATATTTTTGGAATTGTCGTGCATGCGTGCAGTCCACGCCTGCACTTGCACAGCCACTGCAAGGAGTAAGGCTAAGGCCACACTGCAACGCACAGGAATCGAGCACCAAATCTCGAGCGTTATCGCATATATATTATTGTGTGCGCTTTTCTTGTGCGTTCGCGTTTTGCGCATGCGGTTTCACCATTTTGCGTTATGGAAACGCTGCGTTAACGCACCAAAAATGGTGAACGCATGCGTTACCAAAACGTGAACAGACACGCAATCGCATGCGCATCGGAAATCGCGGGAATTTTTGCGTTCCCGCGATTTCCATTTTAGTGAAAATCACGGGCGCAATCGCGAGCGCAAATCACGTGCGCAAACACGTGAAAAACGGGCTAGTGTGGCCTAGCCCTAAGTGAGCATGGAGTGCCAGGTCACTTGCTTTATGCATACTTTTTGCAGCTGTCTTGTATGCATGCAGTCCAAGCCTGCATTTTCATGGCTGCTGGGTAAGTGAGCCTGGAGTTTCAGGTCACTAGCTGTATGCTCGTGTAGCACTATATTTTTGGAATTGTCGTGCATGCATGCAGTCATGCAGTCCATGTCTGCATTTGCACAGCCACTGCAAGGAGTAAGTGAGCACAGAGTGCCAGGTCACCTTCTGTATGCATACTGTCACAAGCAGCAGTTCGCTGGGCATGTGATCGGACCAATCAATCAGTAAAAGCTGCTACCACTGTGCACTTCTTCCAGCCGGCGCAGAAAGCCCAATCACTCTTGACTCTCCCTGACTATGCACACCCCTGTCCTGGCAGCTAAATGGTTAACACTACACCATTCACTCCAGCAACTAACTGGTTAATTAGCATCAGTCCTTCACAAGCAGTCTCAGAGTTAATTAGCATTTACACTAGTAAAGCATTCCATCCAAACACATACAGAGGCTAGCTGAGTTCTTTTAGAGCATCAAAGCCAAAACTTATTACATTTTAGATTTAATATTCCAAAAGGTAGACAGTGCATAATGTGCACTGCACTTGCACTGCTGCTGCAAGGAGTAAGTGAGCCTGGAGTGTCAGGTCACTTGCTGTATGCATACCCCTTGCAGTTCTTGTGCAATACACACATGTACTTGCACGGACGCTGCATGTAGTAAGTAAACCTGGATTGTCAGGCACTTGCTGTATATATAAGGGATAATGCGCCCCTTACAGTGTAATATAAGGCTATTATGCCACCGAGGAGTTCCCTGACCATATAAAAGCACGAGGTCGTAGGCCGAGTGCTTTTATACAGGTCAGGGAACTCCGAGGTGGCATAATAGCCGTATATTACACTGTAAGGGGCGAATTATTTCTTATAATACACAAGTTTTTATTTTAAATAAGTACAGTGATAGTAGCTGGTGAAAAGAATTTATTTAACTTTTTTTTTCCAAAGTTTGGAACATAACATTAAAAAAACATTGTTAAACATTTTAACTATTTAAAATCTTTATCTTATTTAAACATTCATTGTTCAAATGTTAATAGTAATTTAGTCAGAATCAGATGTTTGTTTTAGGTTTATTTCACTTGTTTTAGTTTTATAGGCTTTATGTTTACCTGTTTGTTAATTTTGGTTTATTCCATTTTGTTTGCGCCTCATTTTTGTTTGCATAATGCGAGTGCGCGCCCGGCTGCTCCGAGCGCGCCCCCCTATTACTTTGGTATTGATTTCCTAATGTGCCGTAATGGATGGTAATGACCATGCGCGCCAGGCTGTTCTGTGCCGTGTATGCACGGCTGATCCGTTCCTGTCCAGCTCTTTGTGGACATTGATTTTGTGAAATGTTCGATTCCGGGGTGGCTGGATAAGAGGTAGGACACTGGTTTTTATGTTATATATAGTGATGGCCCAGTTTGCGGATCCGAACACGGATCCGCGGCAGATTTACCACGTTCGCGAAAGGCGGATATGGCAGGTTTTCCGCCTTCTGAAATTTTCCGAACCGCGTTTTCGAAAATTTTCGAAATTACGAGGATTTCTCGTATTTTCGAAAATGCGTGAAAATACGTATTTTCGAAAAATTTCGAAATTACGAGGAATTCTCGGAATTTCGAAAACGTGTGAAAATACATATTTTCGTAAATTTTCGAAATTACGAGGATTTCTTGTATTTTCGAAAATGCGTGAAATACGTATTTTCAAAAATGTTCGAAATTACGAGGAATTCTCGTAATTTCGAAAACGTGTGAAAATACAGATTTTCAAAAATTTTCGAAATTACGAGGATTTCTCGTATTTTCGAAAATGCGTGAAATACGTATTTTCGAAAATTCGAGCCGGCCTTGAGCAGACCGGATTTTGCGAAGTTCGGACATCTCTAGTTATATTAGGAATGGAGAGCTGCAGTGGCACTAATAATTGAACTAGTCACTTAGTGACATCACTGAGTGATTCTAATAAGGATTCTCGCCACTGCAGCTCTCCATTGAAAGTGCAGAGACTTGTGTATTATATATATATAATACATAAGTGTGATATTTTATAATGGGAGCTGCAGTGGTATATATCCTTATAAAAATCACTCAGCTATGTCACTAAGTGACTAATTTCTTATATTTATTATATCCCACTACTCCGCCCATTCCAGTGTTCATGCCTGGACAATGACTCAGCATTTTTTGCAGTGTTTAACTTCACTAACAGAACCTGCTGGAGCTGCTTCCTGTCACTTCATTATCCCTTATATATGTATATATATATTACATAATAACAATCTGAAGTAGGCCTGCACTTGCATGGCTGCTGCAAGGAGTAAGTGAGTCTGGAGTGCAAGGTTACTTGCTTTATGCAAACTCCTTGCAGCACTCATGCATGCATGCAGTCAAAGCCTGCACTTACAAAGCTGCTGCATAGGGGAAAGTGAGCATGGAGTGCCAGATCACTTGCTGTATGCTACTCATTGCAGCTGTTGTGTTTGCGTGCAGTCCAAGCCTGCTCTTGCACTGCCGCTGTAAGGAGTAAGTGAGCCTGGTCACTTGCTGTATACAGACTCCTTGCAGCCCTTGTGCATGCATGCACACCTGCACTTCCGCTGCAAGGACTAAGTAAGCCTGGATTGCCAGGTAACTTGCTGTATGCATATTCCTTGCAGTTGTCATGCATGCATTCAATACACACCTACTCTTGCATGGCCGCTGTAAGGAGTAAGTAAGCCTGGAGTGCCAGGTCACTTGTTGTCGTGCATGCATGCAGTCTATGCCCGCACTTGCACTTCTGCATGTGTGCAGTCCATGCCTGCACTTGCACTGCCGCTGCAAGGAGTAAGTGAGCCTGGAGTACCAGGTCACTTGCTGTATGCTTACTCCTTGCAGCTGTCATGCATGAGTGTATTCCACTCCTGCACTTGCATGTGGCTGCTACAAGGAGTAAGGGCACGGCCACATTGCAATGCAATCGCACATGCAATCGCACATGTAATCACATGCGATTTTGTTGCGTTTGCGCATGCGTTTTTTATTAAGTAATGGAAAACGCATGAGATTGTGCTTTAAAATGCAGAACGCAATCGCAATGCACCAGAAAACGCAGATTTTCGGTGCATTGCCACGTTTTCAATGATATGAAAAAACGCAAGTGCAAACGCAAAAAAAGCACAGCAGTGTGGCCTAGCCCTAAGGGAGCCTGGAGTGCCAGGTCACTTGCTTTATGCATACTCCTTCCAGATAGTGTGCATTCATGCAATACACACCTGCACTTCCGCTACAAGGTGTAAGTAAGCCTGGATTGTCAGGTCACTTGCTGTATGCATACTCCTTGCAGATGTCGTGCATGAGTGCAGTACACCCCTGAACTTGAACAGCCACTGCAAGGAGTAGGAGCTAGGCCACACCAACATGTTTTTTAGCGTGTTTGCGCACACAAATGTGCATGCGATTTTTGGTTCAAATAGAAATTGCAGGAACGCAAAAATTCACGTGGTTTATGATGTGCACGAATTGTGCATTCTTTTAAGTTTTGGTAACGCACGTGTTCACCATTTTTTGTACATTAACGTATGCGTTTCCATAACGAAAAACAGCTACAAGGCATGCCCAAAAGCACAATGCACAAGAATCCAGCCTAAGTAAACCTTGAATGCCAAGTAACTTGCTATATGCATCCTCTTTGCAGCTGTCGTACATGCATGCAATCCACGCCAGTACTTGCACAGCCTCTGCAAGGAGTGAGCCTGGAGTGGCAGGTCATTTGCTTCATGCATATCCTTGCAGCTCTTGTGGATGCATACAGTCCATGCCTGGAATGCCAGGTCACTTGCTGTATGCATACTCCAGTTGTGCATGAGTGCAGTCCACCCCTGCACTTGCATGGCTGCTGCAAGGAGTAAGTGAGCCTAAAGGGACAAGCCACTTGCTTTATGCATACTTCTTTCTGCTCTTAGCCTGGATTGTCTGGTCACTTGCTGTATGTATACTCCTTGCAGTTGTGCATGCATGCAGACCACACCTGCACTTGCTTGGCCACTGCAAGGAGAAAGTAAGCCTGGAGTACCAGGTCACTTGCTTTATGTATACCCTTTGCAGCTCTTGTGCATGCATGCAATACACACCTGCACTTGAATGGCCACTGCAAGGAGAAAGTAAGCCTGGAGTGCCAGGTAACTTGCTGTATGCATACTCTTTGCAGCTCTTATGCATACATGAAATACACACCTGCACTTGCACGGCTGCTGCAAGGAGTAATTAAGCCTGGATTGTTGCACTTGCTGTATGCATACTACTTGCAGTTGTCATGCATGAGTGCAGTCCCCACCTGCACTTGCATGGCCACTGCAAGAAGAAAGTAAACCTGGAGTGCCAGGTAACTTGCTGTATGCATACTCTTTGCAGTTCACTCCCTGCAGCTCTTATGCATGCATACAATACACCTGCACTTCCACGGCAAGGAGTAAGCGTGGATTGTCAGGTCACTTGCTGTATACATATCCCTTGCAGTTGTCGTGCATGCATGCAATACACACCTGCATGGCTACTGTTAGACTAGGTTCAGACTAACGCCTGTGCACCATTCGTGCAGCGTTGTCACTATCTGTTTCTGAGCGTTGCTGGTAGAAAAAAGCTTCATACAATGTTTTCCTAGCAGCAAACATCTGGAATCGCTAGTGAAGCCTGGAGTGCCTGGTTAATTGCTGTATGCACAATCCTTGCAGCTGTTGTGCATGCATGCAATACACAGCTGCACTTGCACGGCAGCTGCAAGGAGTAAGTCTGGAGTGCAAGGTCAATTGCTTTATGCATAGTCCTTGCAGCTATTGTGCATGTGTGCAGTCCACAACTGCATTTGCACGCCCACTCAAACACCAAACACCTTCATTGAAATTTATCAGTTCATATTTAACATAAAAAATTAATCTTTCAAAAAAACACTTTACATGGTAAATACAAATCTTATTTGCAAAAACATTTAAACACATAAGACAACAATCACACATAATCAAAATTAAAGGACAATGATACTCACCTTTTCCCCGATCCACTGAAGCATAGAACCCAGGGTGAGGACCTAAAATCGCTAAGTCCTCAACCTGGGTACTTTCCCTAACTCCTGCACCACTTACTGCAAATCTTCTTTGGCGATCCGCACTGTTCCACCTCCCTTCTACTGTCAGTGACAGTCGCGGGGAAGCCAATTCGAAGACACGCCTCCTTGCAGAGCGTATCTTCCTATTAATAGGCTGCAATCGCGATCTGTTACTGAAGCAGGAAGAGCAGATGATCTGCGATCACGAAGCAGATTTGCAGTAAGTAGTGCAGGAGTTAGGGAAAATACCGAGGGTGAGGACTTAGTGATTTTAGGTCCTCACCCTGGGTACTATGCTGCCATGGAGGAAGAGGAGCGAGGGGGAGGTGAGTACAATTGTCCTTTAAAGTTCAATTCATGTAGCAGACAGATCCACACATATCACTCAGTATAGACACATGCTCCAAAAATAAATATATTTTAAAAAATTAATAAATTCACACAAATGCACTCTATATTTAAAAAATACTTATATGAAAGTTGTCTTGTAATTATTTGTTTTATTTCATTTATAATTTATTCCTTTATTAAAATACATGTGTAAAAAATGTAACAATAAAATAATACTGTGTTCAATGTGACTGGCATACGTTCGATTTTAAAAATTGAACAGCAGAGGTGAGGCCTCCCAGGATTATGTGGGGGATTGTGCAACCGGGGAATGTACTCTTGGATGTTTTCTCGGGTTTAGCGTGTCATAGCCGACATAAAGGGGGGACGGGACTTTCACTGAAGCGATGATGCGCAAGGTCACAGAGACGTGCCTGGTACGTGAGGCAATACCAGTTGTCTGAATCAAGCAGACTGTGAGTTACGAATGAAATACTATATAAACTAAATGTCCACACCCAAAACTATAATTTAACCCACACTGGCCCCACTTTGTAGTGTATAAAAGTCCTTACCTTACATCCCTGCTCCAAGTGGTTCTCCTGTAATGTCCCTCTAAAGTCCCAAAAACTGGCCACCAGGAGCACTGCAAGTAGGGAAATTTTTTCCGTCTCTGAGGTTTTTGGCTTGCTCAGAGCAGCCCTCCCTCCCGTTTTCCTCTCCCTCCCCCTAGTGTAAAATCCCCTTGGGGTATTGTAGGGCTTCCTCCCCCAGCCCCAACCAGAGATGGGTTGAGATCATATGGGGCCCTAGGCAGGGCCATAATTTAGGGCCCCCTTTTTTGCTACATATATTGTATAGACTGTAATTTTTTTACTGCTTCTGAAGCTGGGCCCCCAGAAGTTTCCTGGGCCCTTGGCAGTCGCCTAGGGTTGCCTTGTGGATAATCCTGCTCTGGCCCCAACCGCATTATTCTTATGTCCAGAAACTCCCCCGATCTTTACTTACCTTCCCTTTTCCCCCCGGCGTTCTGAACTGCCGACAGCCATGTCCGTGATTGGCTGCCTCTCAGCCTCTAATAGTGTCAGTTATGGTCTTTCCCTTGACCCAGTGCCTGGGTTCATTCAGTTGCTCAGTAGAGATCTGAGCATGTTTGACCCATCCAACAGCCAATCAGTAGAAATGACTGTTAGAAATATTTAAAGGAATTGGTACATCCTGGGAAGAAAGACTGTTAGGGCTAGGCCACACTGCTGCACTTTTTTTGCGTTTGTGCATGCGTTTTTTTTCATATCATTGAAAACGTGGCAACGCACCGAAAACGCGCGTTCATTTGGAGGGAGAGAGGGAGAGACTATACAACCACCAGGATTTCCTAATGTCCCTATCCCTGCTCACTAACTCCATCACAGTGTAGTAGGTACAGTAATTAATGTATATAAACCCAGTCTCAGCAATATGCTGGTGTCAATCACAGGGCAGACTAGATACATTTTCAAACAAAATAAATTATGCTTCTCACACACAGCTCAATTGACAGTGTAACAATCTATGTAACAGTCTATAGGCACCAGGAGAAGTGGAGCAGCAGGCAGAAAGGGGGGATACCAGGCACCAGTGATCCCCCCCCCCAAACGCCCCTGATACAGTTGTGCTTTAAATACATGCTGTATGGCTACACTGAAATGAATGCAGCCTGATTCACGCTTCTAATAGAAATACCAAACAGCCTTTTATCATGTAGATAATACATGTTTGTCTCTTAAAGGGAAAGGTGGTAATAGTTATGTGTCGGTAGGTAATAAAATTAAGAACTGATCACCTAATATTGATCTGTGCCTTTAATTTTTTTTATGGTAAACAAAGCTGTTGCCATGGCAACCATTGTCACGAACGCCAGTTTCGCTGGGCACGTGATCTGACCAATCAATCGGTACAAGCTGCTACCACTTTAAGTTATGGACTTAAAGACGCTCCAAAAACACTCTTGACTCTCACTGACTATGCACACCCCTGTCCTGGCAGCTAAATGGTTAACACTACACCATTCACTCCAGCAACTAACTGGTAAATTAGCATCAGTCCTTAATGACAAGCAGTCACAGAGTTAATTAGCCAAGATATTAATAACTAGTCTTGGCAAGGGAATAAGGTCTCCATGTTGGGTATCATTTTAATGGGCCCATCTTCCTATTCACAAATATAATATTGGTTTCCATCTTACATATTCCAATACCGAAATACATTTATTTTATATGTATGGTTGTCCTTAAAATGACCTCTTAAGGTACCCACCAGACCCCTAGCTGAAGAGAATTCCAGATACACGGTTCGGACCCACATTGTCTGGAAAAAAAGATCAGGTTCCATGCTTCACTAATTGTAATATAAACAATAGGACTGTTCCAGGGTGGAATGGTATTTTTATTGGACCTTTGCAAGAACTAATACCAATAGTTAACCCATTCTTGCCAAGTCACTACACACTTTCCTGACAACCATGTTGTATAATTGCAACTTTCTAGATGTCTCTGTGATGTCATAAATCACATGATGCCTATATGACTCATCTCTTGTTTAGTTTGTAGCATTTTGTTTGCTGAAGAGACATTATTTGAAGAAGGACAGAAAATTATAGAGATGGGCTCTGTAACCCTATAAGTAAAAATTGTCCAGAACTTACAGCCCCCAGGTTAACCCATTTTAACTTTCCTACCATGGAATCTAATGTTTAGTTTAAAGGACAACTCCACCCCCATAAGAACATCTTTTAGAAAGAATGGCCTCTTTAAAATATGTTGATATATCATACTTTGTCCTATGAATTCATTACTGTATGCCTGCTATGCTTCTGGATGCCTCGTGGAAACTGAGCAATTTAGAAACCTGTACTGAGCCTGGGGATACTCAGAAGAGGCAGCTAGGGGATTAACATTCAGTCATTGGCTGTGATGTCAACTGTCAAATACAAAACCAATAGAAAGTTTATAAACATACACTACAGTACAGTGTACAGTGTCTAGCACATTTATAGTTTATTTTACCAAACTATTTACTGATTTACTGAATTCCAAGGAAAACCTCATTGACGCCCTAGAGGACTACATGGACCTCTGTGTAGAAATGGAGATAAAAGTTGTGGGACAGGTTGTCCCTGCAGAGAGAAAAATCTTCCAATGGAAAAGATTGAAATGTCGGTTGGAGAAAGTTTTTAAATGTGGAAAATGCAGAGAGTCTGACCCTGAGAAGGAAGTGGAGAACACAGCAGGTAGTAAGTTCTCCAAACCTGCAGTGGTTGAGGCAGGGCTTGATGGCTCTAACTCAGAGCCTGCACATATCGAGGCAAGGCTTGATGGCACTGACTCTGATCCTGCAGTGGTCAAGACAGGGCTTGACAGCACTGACTCTGATCCTGCAGAGGTAGAGGCAGAGCTTGACAGCACTGACCGAGCCTGCAGAGGTCATGGCGGGGCTTGATGGCTCTGACACTGAAACTGCAGTGGTCGAGGCAAGACTTGATGGCTCTGACTACGAACCTGCAGGACAGGAAGCAAGGCACAATATGAACCATAAAGTAGAGTGGAAAGCAGAGGAACCCACAGGTAAAGTAAAGGGGAATCGGTGGTCTATGTTGTTATCAGTATCTCATCATATTTATGACCTTTCTATGTGCACAGATCTAAGTGGGGTTTCTAGTTTCCAGTAATATTGAGCTCTACAAACCAATAAATATCACTATAACCACATATCTGCTAGAATAAGAAAAAATCTACTTACCTACTTTCCTCGATACTGATGGCAGCATAGACAGCCCTACCAATACAGTGTCAACGTGCACGTTAGAGAAGTGAAGGGAGATACGGA
This sequence comes from Hymenochirus boettgeri, assembly GCA_019447015.1. Taxonomy (NCBI): domain Eukaryota; kingdom Metazoa; phylum Chordata; class Amphibia; order Anura; family Pipidae; genus Hymenochirus; species Hymenochirus boettgeri. The sequence continues at coordinate 226,113,041 of CM033469.1, forward strand.
GCTGGGTTGTCAGTGCAGCAAGTTTAACCATCCGTATCACGGAAAGTAAGTAAGTACCAGAGGTGGGTGTACAGTCTCCTGCCTCATATTACCTAAAGCTATTTTTTTACTACAGTTAAACTTTCACATCAAATTCAATAGCTCTTTATTAGAGACCTACATTGGGTCGGTTTGGGTAAACAATATGTTTATGTGGGTCACAAGATGATTGTGGGTAACAGGTTTACGGGTCATGTGGGTACAGGTTTAATGTTTGTAGAGCCCTGTTTAGGGTCAGGTCAGGTTCTAGAGAACCACTCCATAGACTGAATAATCTCTGGTAATGCCAGATAGGTGAGGGACTGAAAAATAAGGCCCAACGCAGACACCATATCTATGGTCAAATCTAACAATATGGCTACTGGTTTTATAATATATATATATATATCTTTTACAGCTTTATGTCACCCAGAGCCAACTAAAGCTGGTTTGTCTTCTCCAGTGAATACTGCAAATGTAGATTCTATAAATGTAAAGGAGAAGTCAAAAGACATTATTATCCACCATGATGATCTTTCTATGGTAAGTACATCACCATTTACAGTAATTATTGTATTAGAGTTTGATATTTGTAGTAAATAAAATCTAAAACATTGATGTCACATTTTAACATTAAATTTAACTCATTATGACAGAGTTAAAGGCACCTGTGTATTGTAATTCGTCATATCAGTGGATTTTTGCAATAAATAGTATTTTATTTCTACATTTAGCCTGCCACACCGGCTTCTCCTCCCCTAAAGAAGACTGAACCAAAGCAAAAGGAATATAATGGTGGAAGACCTCAGCAAGACCCTTGTGAATTGGCGTAAGTTAATTAGAAACTGTAACCAATTAAGGTAAAACAATATTACAGGGGTGTCCAGCTTAGCCAATCATAAGGGCTGTACTAGCGTCCGTTTTCAATGATAGGTTAATGATGGACCAATTATTTTTAATTCTCTATTTTTTTCTTTCGGTGCTCAGCAGAACTCATTGTTATCACTCAATGAGTTGGTGTTGTGCAGTTGGATGGGCGAAAGGGCATTCGGAAAGGTGAGACATTCAGTCGATAATAATAATCATCCTTGTTAAATTATACAGGGGAAGTCATGAAATGTTCTCTGTTTGCAAGTTTTGCTGGCGCAAGTTAAAGAAGATGGAAACCAAGTTGCTGTAAAAATTAGAAGCAAATCAACTCTAAAGGACCAACTTGCATGTAAATGATAAGTGGTAAATGGTAATACCATTGGACAAAGTAGTGACAGACCTTCCAGTTTACTAATTACTGTAAAGATACACCGTACACATAGCTTTTCCAATTGATTTTTGTTGTAATTCTTTAACCATTTTTTGACGTTGATTCTCTATAATAAATTCAGCTGCACTCTTCCCACTTGTGAATTTGGATTCATCTTGTTTTTTAGCTTTAAGATAGAGAAGAAGATCCTGCAATTGAGCAGAACAGAAAGAAGTCCTTTCATTATCAGGTATGATGGCTCCTTTCAAACCCCCTACCATGAAGGTCTGGTTCTAGAACTCGCTCCTATGCTGGACTTGAAAACCTACATGGACTGGGCCAGAGGTCCAATGTCATATGAAATGGCAGTGTGAGTATTCAGTGTTGGTGACCATCAGACAGTAACCTATTGTCTCACAGTCGAACAGGATGTCTGAATTTAGAACATTTAACATAGAGACCACCTTTAATTCATATCTTTTTCTTCCTACGAATGACACTGGAAAATAATGTCAATGGCTATCCGTAATCTTTAAGCAGAATAATAAAATCTCTATGGCACCTTATGTAAATAGCCCCCAGACACAGAGCAATATGGGAAGGTTGGGTGTAGTGACTATATGGACTTGGTAATAAGTAGAATATGTTGGATTTATTGATAGATGACTGATGAAGGTTTTATTTTAATACCTGCAAATTTTTACACCAACACAGGATCATTCATCGGTAAGCACCAATGTAAACGTGGGGGATATGCTTAAACTATAGTTTGTAAGAAGTGTAATAATAGAAGGTAGGAGTAGTATCTTCTACCTCCCAGTAAATTATAGATTTTGATTTGACTTTTTCATGCCATTTATTATTAAGCGTGTGAAGGTTCTCATTAATCCAGGTCATGGTATATCTGTTGTATTCAGTTAGTTCAAACTGAAAGTTTAGTTCTTAAAGACTTCTTTCTAAATTGAGAAAGCCAGTCAGATGACTAGCGAAACATCTTCAAGAACTAAAATTTAAGGGGCATATTTATAAAAGTCTGGAATTTTCACAGAGCTAATAACGTGACACATTGCAGAGAAAATAACGCCTTTTGTTAAACGTTTTGCAGTATTTATAAAAAGCGAAAACGAAGGGCGAATGATGCGATAAAGAGCGAAAAGTATTGCGGCGAAAACTTAACGCGACTAGAGATCAGATAAGAGCATTGCGAAAAACATTTGAAAAGGCGGATATGGCAGTATAATAACCACAGAAATGTCTATCTCACATTCAGATAGATACGTTTCATTTCAATATTTTCCCCAATGTTCAGAAATATGTCCTAAAAGGCGCTAAAACTCTTTTCGCTTTGTTATAAATCGCGATACGCCTTTTAGTTCGCTTTTCACACAAATTACCGCTGCGATGTATAGCGAAAAGCGGTTTAGCGATATGTTGCGAAAACTGTTTCGCGACCCATTAATGCGACCTTTATAAATTGCATTAACGGTATTTTTCACGAAAAACATTGCGGTACGGAAAGTGAAACGTTAATGCGGCGCTTCACTCGTTTATAAATATGACCCAAGTCTAACTTAATACAACAACATCTATTATTAACTTATCTTATTCTCAATACTTTCTTATTTTCTTCCCCAGATATCTGAATCCAGGAAATCTTTTATTCTCTGCCACTGGATACCTAAAGATAGCCGACCTCGAGCTCTGCATGGAAGGTAGGGTTCTTGGTACAATTCCATAGAATGGGACATATCAATTTAGGTTTTATTTTTCAGTTTAGTTTTGTTGAAAATTCACAATTTAGAGTTGGTTGTTGTTAAGTTAAACAAGTTTTTATGAGGATTGTCTACACTCAGTGCAGTAACCTGAAAATATAACTGGATCCTTTAACTGTTTGGTAATATTTATGAGCGTCCCTATGAGCAGGTCTAAAATAAAAACCAGTAACAGTAACAAATACATATTAACTGGGAATGGTTTTTTTTCTGGTTAAGGGATTGACTACGGTGATGAAATAGTATCTAAATGTGGACAAAGATGTGGAGAATCATTGTACCTGGCTCCAGAGATGTACAGAGAAGGACTCTACTCCAGATCGGTTGACTGGTGGTCTGTAGGGATGATTATCTCTGAAATGTTACTTGGCTATGTAAGTATAAAACGGTTTTACTACCAACATTACTCCATTCATTTTTATGTAAAGTCGCTGAAAATATGGGTTTGGTGGGTGATTCCTGATGATATTTTGTCCCAATAGAGCAAAATATTCTACGGGCAGTTGGTTATGTGGACCCATGTGCACTAAAAAGGGTCACCTACAAATAATACTCTTATCTATAATATACTGATGTTTCTTTGGGGCCTGATTGGTTCAATATAAATTGAACTGTGGAATGGAGTTTTAAACGGATGTTTCTCTTTTTCTTTAGTTGCCATTCAATGGAGAGACTGAAGAGAAATTCAGATATTCTGTCTGTAACATGAAGCCTATGATTCCCGGGGAACTAAATATGGCCACCAAATCCATCTTGTAAAGAGTAAGGGGCAGATTCCTGTGTGTTGCCTAAGGCTGAGGCCACACTGCAACACACAGGAATCGCACACAAAATTGCAAGCGCTATTGCCCGCGATTGTTGTGCGTTTTGGCTTTGCGCATGCGTTTTTGCCGTCTTGCGTTATGGAAACGCATGCGTTAATGCACCAAAAATGGTGAACGCATGCATTAGCAAAACGCAAACGGACGTGCAATCTGAAATCGCAGCAAGTTTTGCGTTCCCGTAATTTCCATTTTAGCAAAAATCGCGGGCGCAATCGCGAATGCAAAACGCGGACGCAAACGCAAAAAACGCGCTGGTGTGGCTTCACCCTTTAAACAACTCATTCTGTCTGTTCGTCTTGCTAATGCGCGATCGCCTTTTGAATGCGCTTTTGTCTTGCTAATCTGTGATCGCCTTTGGAATGTGCGTTCGCCTTTGGAATGTGCGTTCGCCTTTGGAATGCGCGTTTGCCTTTTGAATACGGGTTTGCCTTTTGAATGTGCTTTCATCTTGCTGATCGGCGACCGCCTTTGGAATGCGCGTTCGCCTTTTGAATACGCGTTCGCCTTTTGAATACGGGTTTGCCTTTTGAATGTGCTTTCATCTTGCTGATCGGCAACCGCCTTTGGAATGCGCGTTCGCCTTTTGAATACGCGTTCGCCTTTTGAATATGTGTTTGCCTTTTGAATGCGCTTTTCGTCTCAGCGATCGTCTTTGGAATGCGCGTTCGCCTTTTGAATACGCGTTCGCTTTTTGAATGCGCGTTTACGTTGTTAATTGGCGTTATCAACTTTCTTATTTTTCTTTCTGTCTTCTCCCAATTTTAGAAAAATTTAAATATAGTGCCAAGAACATTGAACAGCTGGCTAGCCGGTAACAATGATTGGATGTGGTTTTCACTTCTTTTGCTACAAATTTCACATTATGAAAAAAAAAGGAACAATAAATTTTGTTTGCTACCAAACACTATTTAAACAAGCAGTTTAAGCTGATCATTGTGGCTAGAGAAAATGAGTGGAGAGGAGCTACTTTTGCTTGGCTATGTCCAAACAGTTTCAGCATCAGCAGCTGCTGTTTTACTTTTGCAGGCTGAACATGAGCAGCGTGGAGAGCAGGAGAGGGAAAATGTGTCAGTTAAGATCAGGCAGCCTCGTTTTTTTCTAAGTTCAGGACGAGCTGTCTGATGAGGAGGTTGTGCGTCACTTTCGCCTAAATCGCCCAGCCATACAGGAGTTGTACTGCAAACTGGGCGATTTGTTGGAGCCATCAACAAGGCGGAATGTGTCATTGACTGGGATGACAACATTTTTGTCTGCCCTTTATTTTTTGGGCAATGCCACATTCCAGGCTGTGACGTCACAACTCCTTGGCATGAGTCTACCTTATTTTTCCAGGATCCTGTCCAAGGTGCTAAATGCCATTTTGCCCTTTTCTACTGATTACATCCGGTTTCCATCCAGTGAGTCAGAGTGGCAAAACATCAAAACAAATGTGCCTAGGAGCCGTTGATTGTACGCATATTGCGCTCGCACCACCTAAACAGAGAATGGAAGTGTATTTTAATAGAAAACCCTTCCATTCTCTTAAAGTTCAGGTGGTGTGTGATTATCACCTGCGCATTATGAGTATAAACAGTGCGTTTCCTGGAAGTTGCCACAACTCCCATATTTTGAGCCAGTCAGCTCTCTACTGCACGTTTACCAGCGGACGGATGCCAAAGGGCTGGCTTGTGGGTAAGTGGTTCTTTTCCTACTATTTCAGGGTAATGTGTATAAAAATGACTTACACAGATTTGTTTGTGTTTCAAAATAGGAGATGCAGGGTATGGGGTTCATTCAAATAAACCGGAAACCCAAAAAGCGAAAAGGCAACAAAATAAAGCGAAACACGAAATTAGGAAAGCGAATAAAAGACCCTATGCTGTGAATTAATATTTGATGCACAATATTGTCTCAATGTGTATAAAGGAATATTTTTACATTGTTCGGAACAATACAGCATTGCTATCTATTTAATGACACTCCTATTTTCCGCATCTTCAACGTCAGATAGTCCTATTTTCGCATTTCGCCTTTGTGGACGCCAGTTTGGCACCAAAAGAAGGGGGCGTGCCGTTTTGGCACCATAAGAAGGTGGCGTTTTCGCGCTTTTATGTTCACACGCAACACATGCTCACGCATTTGTATTTGTGCCTTAGGAAGGTGGACAACTAGGTGGTCCTCTGGATCCATGAAACTGTAAGATCTGCCTCATCCTGGGCTCAAACAAATTGCCCATTTTGCTATAAAGCTCTAGTATGGCTGGGCAATTTAGTGTAAAGTGACGAACAACCTCGTCATCAGCCAGCTCGTACAGATGACTAAATCTCCTTTTAAAAAATGAGGCTGTCTGATCCTGACACGTTCCCTGTCCTGTCCTCCATGTAGCCTCTCTGCAGCCTCCACATAGAGCACTGCAGCTGCTGCAAGCTTTGGAAAGTGCCCCTAAAATCAAACCTCCTCCTCAGACATGTTCTCTAGTCACAATGATAAGCTGGTTTAAATAGTGTTTCCATTCAATTCTAGTTCATTGTACATGCTTTTTAATTCACATAAACATGCTGTGAGTGAACCTATATCCAATTACGCAAGCAGTAACATGTGTAAAACTCACTTTTTATTACCGCAGGCACAGGTGTAACAAACCCTGTGCCTCTCACTGGGACTTTAACCCGATAATTGGAACTCAATCATTCCTAGGACTCAGGGAAAGTAGTACTCACCATTCCCCTCTGGTGGTATGGGTGCTGCCTGCCCCGAAACCTTCGCTTCGGTTCCAATCGATGAGGGCTAGGCCACACTAGCGCGTTTTTCGCGCGTTTGCGCACGCGTTTCGCGCTCGCGTTTGCGCCCGCGATTTTCGCTAAAATGGAAATTGCGGGAACGCAAAAATTCCAATGCGCATGCGATTGCGCGTCCGTTCGCGTTTTGGTAACGCACGCGTTCACCATTTTTGGTGCGTTAACGCATGCGTGTCCATAACGCGAAAAGACGAAACCGCATGCGCAAAACGCGAACGGGAAACACGCAAGAAATGCGCACACAATCGCGTGCGATAACGCTCGCGATTTTGTGCGCGATTCCTGTGCGTTGCAGTGTGGCCTCACCCTAAGTGCTTAGTTGTGGAGATTATTTCAAAGTCGGCGCACACCGGAATTCCAAGAGTCCAAACTCACTCGTTGGGTAAAAAACAATACTTTATTAAGGCGCCTTACGCCATACAACTACAAACAAGAAGAAATCCCGCCTTACGCGTTTCGAGCCAGCACCGGCTCTTACTCATAGGCTGGGGGTGTGTCTCAGTAAGTTTCTCTTAAAGGGGAAATTGCGTCACATGGAGGAAACGCCCCCCTCGGATGTCTGGGCCTATCACATTATTTAAAAACAGTTAAAAACCGAAAAATTAACCCTCAATGAATTGCAGCATTTGTTGCCAGTATTCAGTGAATGAAGCAATATGATGGACATACAATCGCTACATCACAATAACATTAAAATAAACATAGAACTACACAATCTGTACACGATGTAGTATAACAGATCCAGAATTATTAGGTATTCAAATCTACAATATATACCATTTATAATGATTCCCAATTCTTAGCAACATTAAGTTATACCTCATACTCATTGCTGTGATTGAAAACTCAGTATTGGAGATAGCTATAACATCGAAAACCTAATGATCAGTCTATATGCAAAGGATATCATATCTTGAGTTCAAGCCAAATGGTATTCTAGTATCCAGGCTGAATATCCAACCAACTTCTGTTTTTCTAAGTTGAGCTAATCTATCCTTATTACGTTTATCTCGTAGACTCTCTGTATTCCCTGTACTCTAAGATACTTTAAATGACTGGTTACAGTCTGCAAAATGACGTCCTACTGGACTATTAATTTGCAATGGGTTATGTCCCTTATATGCTCACGGATTCTAGATTTCAGAGTCGAGACGTACAGCCAATATATGAATATTGCAATTTGTGCATGTAATAAGGTATACCACATAATCACTGTTACAATTTATATGTTGTCTTATTTCATATATCTTTCCTGAATGGAACTTATAAAAGTTGAAGATTTATGCATGTGAGAACATGTTTTACAACGATTAGCACACACATATAGCTACCATTACAGATAGCCAGGTGGTCCTATGTTTTGTTTAGTCTCATATAGGCAGGTGACAATATGTCTCCAGAGACCGCGCTATACCGCAGGCAGAACCCTCCATGTGTATGTGCTATATGGGCAATGGGGATAACGCCAGGCAGAACCCTCCAGTGTTTTGCCTTGGGTTGTGGTTAGGTTGCAGGTCACCAGTTATAGGGGGAAGTTCTAGTGGCATTATGGGTAAAGGGTAAGCATTGTGTTGGGTGGCTTTTCAGATCAGGTGATTGTCAACTGAGTTTTGAAGACAAATCCAGAGCCGCAGACAGTATTATAAACAGATTACAGATTTTCTGTCATCTTTCAAACGTGTTACAGTGGTTCACAGCTTGTTTGAGTCTAATCTTCCCCTTTAACCTTACTGAAATGTGCAGGATATTTCTAAAAAGACACTTTCTCCTTCTATTTCCAATTAGTTTGTTTCAAGCAAAGTGTTGGTGCTTTTTGTGATGTGCCCATTGCATGTTCATCACAGTGGTATAATCTAAGGTGCCTAGTTATAGTTTACAGGGTTTCCAGATCTTGGCTTAATGCAGTTTAAGTGCAATCGCGTGCAGTCAGTAGGTAAAGGCAGCATGGTGGCCCAGTGGTCCACATTGATCTGTTGTGCAGTGGTCTTCATTGCTATGTCCAAAACCACCTACAGCTACTTCTGCAAAAGAATGTTTTGACTCCCCGTGCTTGGGTTGGTTTCTTCCATGTACTCACATTTACTACCACGGCCGTATCAAGACATACTGCTAGGAAGAGTTACCCCCCTCTTTACTTTAAACAGAATCGGACTGGCCCACAGGGTTATAGGGGGGAACCCTCTGAAGGCCCTTCCACCCATGAAAACAGAAAAACATGTTCAAATTTAGATAGAGTTAAAGGGACAGTTAAAAAGGAAAATATATACATATAAGAAGTTAGTAGGAATGAGGTAGATACATCAATTATTGAAAATAATATTGATTGGGGCCCAATAGCCCAGTCTGACACTGCCTACAAAATCAAACGTATATGAAACCATTAGAATGCTGCGGGTAGTGGCATAACTAGGAATCACTGGGCCCCCCAGCAAAACTATGATGGCTGGGGCCCCTATCCTTGCTTCATCCACAGTGGTTTTCTGGGAGGAGGCTATATCTGTCATAGGGAAAATAAGAAGATGGGACCCCCTTGGCTCACGGGCCCCCCCTGCTGTTGCTCCCCTGGTAGTTATGCCTATGGCTGTGGGCTGTACTGAATTCAGTAGTGTTAAAGGGCATGTCCACCCCCCCAAACTATAATCCCCCCCAGTAATGGCCCCATCATGTAGTGTAATAAAATCCTTACCTCACATCCAGCTCCATATGGTTCTCCTGTAGTCCCCCCCCCAAGTCCCAAAAACTTCCCACCAGAGGATAGCAGAGTCCATATAGGACTATGCCTACTATCTGGCCTCCGGGAGAAGTTTGGCATGCGTACTGCAGCCCTTCTCCCCCTCCCTCCCTCCCTCCCGATTAGGATTCCCTCCCCTACCATAAAACCCTTTAGGTAATCATTCCCCCTGTCCCCCCAGCCCCAACCGCTATATTTGTTATTTTAGAAAGTGCCCCAAACTTTACTTACCTTCCCTCTTTCCTCCGCCGCACTGAACTCCCGGCAGCCCGCGTCCGTGATTGGCTGCCGCTTAGCACATCACAGATGCGACTGCCGGTCCGCCCCTCTGCTTGCATTTTCTCGTAGCAGAGGGCCTGGCAGCACGGCGGAGGAAAGAGGGAAGGTAAGTAAAGTTTGGGGCACTTTCTAAAATACATAACGGTTGGGGTGGGGGAAGGGGAAGATTACTAAGTTATAGGGGGATCCTATCGACGAGGGAGGAGGGGAGGGCTGCAAGCATGCAACAAATAACAGATAGAGCGGTGGGGCTGGGGGGACGGGGGAATGATATATCAAAAAAAATTTTAAGGTGGACATACCTTTAATGCTGACCAGCCATTCCGCATGCTGATTGGTTACAATAGAGATGTGGAACCCTGGCATGACAGATGTTTGGACACTACAACTCCCAGCTGAATGCAACCAAGGCATGCTGGGAGTTGTAGATTCTAAAAGAAACAAAACCTGCATGATAGGGTATAGGGTATTTGTAAACTCTATGGGACAGGGCCTGATCTGAGAACAATTCTCCTCTTACGAAACCCACAGAATCATACAAGCCAGAGCTGAACCAAGCACAATGACAGTTCCCATAATAAAATGGTGGAAAGTTAAATAAAGGGCAACTGGTCTCAAACAAATAAGGGTTAAATGAAAGTGTGCAGTATTTCCTTTACACTGAGCCACAATCACATCTCTGGTGGAGCCTGTGAGACATTACATTGGGGTGAATGTTAAAACTTCCTGCTTCCAGTAGGTTTAGGACATCACCTGACCTCTGCTGGCCCTTTTCCCCAGAGGGGAGAAGCATGCTCCGTTAAGACTTATTGCTGGGGAAATCAGGAAGTACCTGAGGAAAAAATTGACAGTTGAGAAGGGGAGTCTATTAATGCAGGCAAAGGCTGGTCACATGACTACAAGCTGGTCACATGTCTAAAAACTGGAAGAGTTCAACCAGGAATTGCTGAACTTTTGCAGCAATAACTCTCACACAATTGTATCTAGAGATGTGATTTAGGTTTATTTGATGAGGTGTGAGGAAGGCTTTTTTATCATTCTTATATGATACCAATCAGCACTCATTCCTTTCCCAAAGGCTGGAACTAGAGGCCGCCCTATTCCGGATTGCGGTAGGTAGATGGAACTCTCAGACGGACAAGTTCTATAGAGCAGGGGAGATCACACGTTATTGGGGTCTGGGAGGAACGTGACACGTGCAGGGGCCCTCCATTTGCTGGTACTGGACGTAAAGTTTGGGTCTCGGTAGCAGAGGGAAAGGGGTTGGAGAGAGGGACCGATCGGTGAGATTTAATCACTGGGAGAGATTGTTCCTCCAGCACACGTGAGATCAGATCGGGGCAGGCGGTGGGCCGCTCGTCTCCTTAAAGGGCATGTCCACCCCAAAACTATAATCCCCCAACTACTGGCCCCACCATGTAGTGTAGTTTAATCCTTACCTAACATCCAGCTCCATAGGGTTCTCCTGTAGTCCCCCCCCAAGTCCCAAAACTGCCCACCAGGAGGCTAGCAGAGTCCATATAGGACTCTGCCTCCTACCTGGCCTCAGGTAGATTTTGCCATGCGTACTGCAGCCCTCCCCCTCCCTCCCTCTCCGATTCCCTCCCCCTAGCATTAACCCTTTAGTTAGGCTTCCCCACTGGTCCCAGCCCCAAAACCGCATCATTTTTATTTAAGAAAGCTCCCCAAACTCTTACTTACCTCTCCTCTTTCCTCCGCTGAAGGAGTGCGGCAGCCGCGTCCGTGATTGGCTGCAGCTCAGCCAATCACAGACGCGGCTGCCGGTCCCGCCCCTCTGCTTGCATTTCTCGCAAGCAGAGGGCCGGGAGCGCGGCAGAGGAAAGAGGGGAGGTAAGTAAGAGTTTGGGGAGCTTTCTTAAAATAAAAATAATGCGGTTGGGGCTGGGGGACCAGGGGGAAGCCTATATTAAAAGTGTGATTTAAGGGTGGACATACCCTTTAACAACTTTATCAGTCCACGCCAAGATACCGCACAGGGGAGATACAATGAAGAACGTTAGGCTGATTCTGCCCATTGCCTAAATCACTGCGGTGTCTGGAGGAGAGATGGTAAGTCTGGGGTCTGCTTTTTCTCTGTGTGCCCTATAGGGCAATGTACAGAACTGACTGATCAAGGCCTGGCCACCCTCCACATGTACCACCCAGATCCCCAGTACAGTTCACCTTGTCACCTATCCTGAGGGGGGATTCTGAGCAGAACAGAAGACATGTAGCAGCAACATACACACCTCAGATTAAGTGCCCAGCCGCAACCCATCACTGTACCCCCTGTAATAATTGCTGTGAATCCATCCCTTCTCCCTGAAACTCCATATTCCCTCATAATAATATAAGTGCACCCATGTCATGTATATATAAATTGTGCACATGCTGAGCAATGGCAACAATGATGTCATTCTTTTTTTTTTTTTAAATGCCCCTAAAAATGTTCGGGAATATACATTCCACATACCAGTGCCCCCTGTCAACCCTTGTGTACAGTTCATCCTGTGACCCATCCACCCTCCCTGTGTACCCCCTGATCCCCAGTACAGTTCATCCTGTGACCCATCCACCCTCCCTGTGTACCCCGATCCCCAGTACAGTTCATCCTGTGACCCATCCACCCTCCCTTTGTACCCCCTGATCCCCAGTACAGTTCATCCTGTGACCCATCGACCCGATTAAATCTTTTACATAATTTAACAAATCAATCCAAAAATAATAATTTCATATATTGGACATTAAAACGGAATAGATTGTATGTTCCTATTGGGTCCAAAGCAATAGACACAAAATTATGGTACTGAACTATTTTATTGCACAACAAAACTGTTTTCTAATATCATTACTGCATTGTGTTAGATAACATCTTTAAAGTGTTAAAATGTCCAAATTCTTCAGAACAATGCTAAATTACTTTTACCCTTTAAGTATCTGTGATTATACAAGTGACTGACATAAAATTTTCCTTCCGCCATTGTTCTGATTTTTTTTATGTAAGGTTAAGAATCTTGAATAAATTAAATAAATAAAAGGTTGGGGTACAGATAGAGTAGAGTGTAAGCACACACAGAATATACAGTGGAACAGGCAAACCGCATTACTATGTAAGTGGTAAATAATGTACTTCTATAGTAAAATGTAATGTTATTAACTCACCAATAAGTTCATGACCATATTAAAGCATAAGGCCACAGACTAAGCATATCATGGAATTTTCTAAATCTGAAAGTAGGGGGTGAATTATTGCATACATATTTCATCAGTGACGCGAGATGACATAGCTACAGAGTTTTGTAACTATATTATTTAATAGAATATTTATGGAACCTATGGTATTCTAAGGGGATAAGTATACCTCCTACATGTAAATTATAAGGATATAAGAACTCGCCGGGGAGTTACATGGTTACAAGAATATATTAAATCACAGAACAGTAAGCATATTGCTTTTCAAAAACTATAGAATTTTTAACACATGAATCATTTAAAGTAGAGGGTACATTATTCATTGTAAACTACAAGTTCTCACCAATTACAGGGGAAACCGCAGGATCTTCAAGGTGAGTGGATCACCCACATTTTAATCACCATACCTTATATAGTAAAAACAACATTGTCATATAAATCCGTTCTCCTTTCTGGAGTCCAGTTCATTCTAATACTGGTACTAGTGCTAATTTCCATTTGTTCAACTATGTGGTATCTAGCTTCCAATCACCAATTCATCCAAATGCAAAGTTTTCGGTTGGTTGACCAATACACTAAACTATCAGTTGATCAGACCGAAAAATTGCATGGTGTGTACACAGCCTTACTTACTGTTCATGTCTGAATCTTGGCCCCCATTGTTTAATCACCTTTCAGAATGATACAGAACTGCAGATAAAATTGACACCAGAAAGAGGCGATTCTGGGCACCTGTTATCCCCCCCTAAAAACGCCTTTGAGTTGTACTTTTCTGGTAGCACAGATTTTAATGTTTTAAGTACATGAAATCTATAGCTTTTATTCACGGCTTATTCCCACCTACTTGTGAAAATAGGACGCCTGAGTAGAATCCAACAATTACCTACCAGCGCTCCAACGTGGCTCCTTCCCTGCAGATGGTGATGTGTAATGACCAAGCGGCTACTACCGCTGCAAGCCATACAAAAGATAGGTACGCGATCGGACAGCGTGCCTGAACGGTAGGCAAGTGTTGCACATGTTACCCGGGCGTTCTATTATTCACAGGGAGGTGGGAATAAGTGTTCTGAACTCCCTGTGAATAACAGCTACAGATTTCATGTTTCTTGGTTAGTGTCTTGGATTTCCTGCCTCTTCCTAATTTTTTGTTTGCCTCAGAAGCAGTTCAAGCAACAAAAGGAAGCCAGAGGGAGAGGGTAAATTTTCACTGCACATGTCAAAAACCTCACAGAGGCACAGTAAGAGGCAAATAGGAATTGCAACACAGACTGGCTCTACCTACTTCAGTTTCCTGTAGAAAGGTAGGGCTCTTTTAACACTACACAGTGGCTCAACAGTGGGAGAAATTTAAGTTGGTAGTGTTATTAAAATAATAATAATATTCTTTACAGGTCTGCTACACAAAAATAAAATTTTTTATTTTAACATATTATAGTATATTTTCTGCTCCCTCCAAAAGGCTATCTCCATCCCAGAAACTAACATTTTCCTAGTGTAGGGTACCCCGCCCACCCCACCCCCAACCTGTTTTGTAAAATAGCCCAAACAGACTTACCACCAATCGTTCCCCTGCTCTCTGCTTGCCAGAACTGGTGGCAATGCAGAGAGCCGTGGGAACGTAGTCAGGTAAGTCTGTTTCTGGAGCTTATTTTACAAAACTAACATGCGGTTGTTGTGGTGGGCTGGGTACCATACACTGTGGAAAATGTAATTTCTGGGATGACGGTCCCTTTTAGAAGGAACAAGAATAACTATTACTATGGCTAGAAAAGGAAGAAGCAGGCACCAGATGACACACACAGACAGCTAGTATAGTATAGTATTTGAGGTTGAACAAAGACACATGTCCATCCAGTCCAACCCATCTAGCAATATCCTCCTTTCCTGCCTAACTGTTGATCCAGAGGAAGGCAAAAAAAACCCCACCCAATTTATGAAGGGGGAAAAAATTCCTTCCTGACTCCAAGTGGCAATCGGACATTTCCCTGGATCAACTCTACTTTATGAATCCATTCCAGTAATACTTGCAACTTTCCTTGCTTGCAGAAAACTCATCCAGTGAACCTGCCAAACAACATCCACTGAAGAACAGTTCCATAGCTTTACTGTTTCTCACAGTGAAAAACCCTTTCCGAACTTGAAGCCTAAACCTTTTTTCTCAAGTCTTAAGGGATGGCCTTGTGTCCTCCGACATGTTCTTTGGTGAACAATGCCCAGATAGTTTATTGTATGGCCCGTTAATGTATTTAAACACAGTAATCATATACCCCACGCAAGTGCCTTTTCTCCAGCGTACATAATTCTAACTTTTCCAGTCTCTCTTCATATTCACGCTCCCCCAATCCCCTTATTAATTAGTTGCCCTTCCTGAACCCTTTCCATTTCAAAGATGTCCTTTGTACACAGGATTCCAAAATGCATTGCATATTCCAATGAGGCCTTACCAATGCTTTGTAAAGAGGGAGAATAACATTTTCCTCCCTTGAATCCATACCTCTCTTTATACAAGACAATACCATGCTGGCTCTGCCTGTTCGGCCTGGCACTGCTTGCTACTATTAAGTTTGTATCCACCAAAACTCCAAGATCCCTTTCCAACAGGGATTCACTTAACACAGAGCCATTTACAGTAGCACACAGATTTGTAAGTCCAAAATGCATCACCTTACATTTATCAACATTGATTCTCATCTGGCAATTAGCAGCCCAATGTGACAATCTATCTAGATCCTCCTGCAACGATTGCACATCCTCTGAGTTCTGTGACAATATAAAAGCATGAGGCAGCAGACCAAGTAACTTTTATACAGGGCACGGAACTCCAGGTGACTTCTAATATCCTGATAATTTACAGTTTGGGGTGCATTATTTATTATAACCTACCCCTTTGTGGCTTCTTGTTTCCTTCTCCTCCTGGAACTGTAAGATTATAAGGCTATAATTTTACAGTTCCTCCCATAGAAATCCACCACAGGGGTAGGTTATAAATACTAAATTGCTTGCCAGACTGTCATAGCAAGCAGCTGAGCAGATAAGTTATGGAGCATGTACTGCAAATTATTTGTGTATATATTTCTCTAGGCCTATCCCTTCAACGCAGCAGTTATCCCTCAAACTTTTGTTGTAGGTGAACAAACAAGAAGTGCGATAGCACACAACCAGACTGCAGGAAGTTCCACCCTCCCTAGCACCCAGAACTAAGAGACTGTACTATGCCTGTCATCCCGACCACAGTGCGCCATAAGGCCAGGCAACAAGTGACTCTTGGGCAGGGCCAAGACACTTCACTGACGGGGTCGGGAGTGCACCTTGTAGGAAAGCTGGCGACTAGACTGTACTATTTAACCCAACAACCTACCGGGACTGACTAGAATGTGTCCACCTGTCTGACGAATAGCAGCTGGAGCTGCTCCTCTCACCCGCTCATTCCATTCTTGCCTCCCTCTTTAGTTAATATTTTCCGGAAAGTTTAAGATGTAACAGGAGGGCGGAGTCACCTCAGTTATTGATAGAGCCTAGTATTGGACCTGGAAGTGATGCCATCAAGTGGGCAGACCTTACAAAACTGGAGGGTAGCAGTGGGCGGAGTCTTATCGGGGATAATTACATGGAAGATTGCAGCGGCAGACAATGATAGTAAATTGTAGATATTCGGGTCATTTGCCTCATAGGTAAACGAGGAATAATACAGGGGGTGACTAGTAAACGGTGTACTGGGGAACAGGGGGGTGGATGGGGACAAGGTATACTACTGTGGATCAGGGGTACACGGAGGGTGGATGGTCACGGATGAACTGTACTGGGGACGGGTACACATGATGATCCAGGGAAATTTCCGATTGCCACTTGGAGTCAGGAAGGAATTTTTTCCCCCTTCATAAATTTGGTGGGGGTTTTTTGCCTTCCTCTGGATCAACAGTTAGGCAGGAAATGAGGATATTGCTAGATGGGTTGGACTGGATGGACGTATGTCTTTATTCAACCTCAAATACTATAATATACTATATGCTTTGTATATCTGCAGCTGGTCATCCTTGAAGGATGGGGGCAGGGTTGTGGAAAAGGTCCCTGAGGCAGCTGCATTGTTGCATTTATTGCAGTTATTAAGGTCCTCCTGCATGATCTGGAGGGAGCCCACCTGTGATATAGTGATGATAGGTCAGCTTCTATTTTATTGCAGTATTCTACCACATGGAATCGCGTAGTATCTAGTACTTCGAGGCAGTCTTTATTGACTCCCCTAGTGTCAGTTGCCATGATAAACTGCTCTAGGTCATGGGTATAGTTTCTGTAGATTTGCCTTTATAGTGGACTCCAGCTGAACTGGTTGGTCAGGAGTATTGTGCCTTGGCTCACATGGTTCAATTTCAGAAGGTATACTGAAAGGTCTTCCTCATGCTCCTGTTGTTGTTTAGGTATAGGTAAGGAGCTTGTAGCACCGTTTTCAAGTTATTTTGGCAAGGCGAGTCAAACCCACTGTTGGGATCCAGAGTTCTGTGCAGACATCTCTGTGTGCTTTCAGGCCAAGACCCATCCTCCTGTTTTTGCTGGACCAGTCGCACTGAAATATCAGAACATTATTACTTCCCGACTGAACTGCAAACAAACTTTTAGAACTAGGCCACACCAGCACGTTTTTAGCATGCAATCCGATCCCATGTTAAAAAGCGCACACTAGTGTGGGCCAATTGTGGTGGCCACATTAGTGCATTGCTGTCCTTCTGCACTACAATATGTTATTTGGATCCGATTGCACAACATTGGGAAAAGAAGAATTTGAAGGTAAGAGATATATATAAAGGGTATACATGTTCATAATAGTTTTCAGTAAAACAAAACAAAAAAAAACACATTTAAAATGCTGAGGCAAGACTTAAAAAAATCTGTGTATACCTGAATGCCTGCAAACCTCAATGGAACTGAAGCAGTAATGTAAAGTAAAGGGGGAAAGGGCCTTATATATAAAGGCGTACATCGCTAAGCAGCAAGACTGTTTCTTAAAGAAAGGCAATTTAACGACCATGATTGCACAATTATGATTATGGTTGTGATATTATCATCATAATTGTACAATTGTATATACAATACCATAGAGGTAGTTTACTAACGCATGGTATTATACGGACGTACATTAAAGGGCATGTTCACCCCCAAAACTATATCCGCCCCATACTAGGGCGCTGCCCCATTGTGTGAGTTTAATCTTACCTTACATCCACCGCTTCGTAGGGTTCCTCTGCTATCCCCCCCCCCCAAAGTCCAAAAAACCGCACCAGGAGTACTGCAGAGTCCATATAGGACTCTGCCTCCTGTCTCCCCTCCGGAGGAGTTGGCATGTGTACTGCAGCCCTTCTCCCCTCCCTTCCCCTCCCTCTCCCTCCCGATTTAGATTCCCTCCCCCTACTGTAAAAACCTTTCTATATAATATTCTCCCTGTCCCCCCATCCCCAACCGCTATAGTGTTAAGTTCAGAAAGTGCCCCAAACATTACTTAACTTCCCTCTTTCCTCCGCCGCACTGAACTCCCGGCAGCCACGTCTGAGATTGGCTGCCGCTCAGCCAATCACAGACGCGACTGCCGGTCCCGCCCCTCTGCTTGCATTTTCTCGCAAGCAGAGGGCCTGGCAGTGCAGCGGAGGAAAGAGGATAGGTAAGTAATATTTGGGCCACTTTCTGAACTTAACACTATAGCAGTTGGGGCTGGGGCGACAGAGAGAATATTATATCAAAATATTTTTAGAAGGGTGGACATGCCCTTTAAAGATAAGCTGTAGTAGCAGAAGTTTCCAATACCGCGGGTTGGTGAATATGCCCCAAAATTCGTCCCCAGTGATGTGGGAGATGATGATAACCATACTAAAGCTGATTAAGAAGTTATTGCTGCTTAAGGTATAGCGATTGTACTTGGTTTTCATATACTGCTTCAGATATTTGGCTAGATTTTTGTGAAAGGACGTGAACCGGAAAGTATATCTCTGTATCGTCTGTGTAAGTGGTCTTTGGGGGGTGCTCTACCTATATGCATCTGAGCTTAGATAAAAATTTAGAAGTTAGTAAGGACACACGCATATACTATATACTGTGCATGTAGTCAAATATGCAAATGGTTTTATTCTTACCTTTCGAATCCCAAATAAAATATTTCCATAGAAATAGATCATCATACCAAGTGGAAGAGCTATACAAGCAAGGAAAAACAACAGGATAAAAGCTGAATCTCTGGGATAAGTAGTGACCCAATCCAAAGAGCATTGCAATCCATGTAGTTCCTGGGTATACCGATTCCATCCAAGAAGGGGCACTACATTCCAAGCTAATGAGTAAACCCAAACAAAGCAAATTGCTTTCCAGGACCATGAAAAATCAACAAATTTCTCGGATGTAACCTGAACATATCGTTTATAAGCAAGAACAGTCAGTGTAAGAACTGTGATCATTCCTAAAATACAGAAAATAAAAGAAAATTACAACCAAGAGGTCACAATTAAAAGAATACATTTTTTTTTTTTTTTTTTAAAGAAGACTTTTGACAATACCAGAAGTCCTCTCCCCTAAGTTCTACTACAAATTCACAATTCCTGTATGGGGCATATGTATGAACCAACGTTATTGGAAAGGTCTGATACCATAGGTCTATACTGGCTAGTAGTGGTGCAGACGTAAAGTACCAATCATTGGGACATATTTATAAAGTTGCAGTGGGCCATATTTATAAACCCGCAGTAATGCTTTTTAGCAATACCGCAGGTTAGTTAATTTACGATCGTTATTACATTTACGACCGAACGTTCGTTAATTATCAAACATTCGATTGTAGAATACTGTGCGGTAGTAAACTACCGCAATGGTATTCTATGGATGGTAAATCTACGATTTCGTTATCGGTTTAATGATCGTAAGTTTACGATAACGATCGTTAAAGTCTTTATAAGTGTGGCCCAGTATTGCTATTTTTCAATACCGCACCTTAAACAATCGTAGCTGTGATCTTAAATTTATAATCGCAGGAGTAAATCTACGATTGTGGGCGTAAATTTACAATTGCTGTCATACAATTACTATTGCAGATTTACGACCATGATTGGAATCTTTGTGATCGCTCATACAATACCATTTCAGTATTTTGCTATGGGATTGTACTAACAAAATGCCCAATCACAGCCATACATTTACCGCCGCGATCATACTTTTACAATAACCCACAATATCTGAAAATTCCAATACCACGGTTTATTGTAAAAGTACGATTAATAAATATTATCATTACTTCATGCCGGTCAACCTTTTACAGTTTTCACAAATTTACGACTACGTTTATTATGGGCTGCGGTGGTATTGTATGGGCGATACCGTGCTGTACAGTATTTTGGTGGTCATTGGAGACTTCTATGGCTGAAACCATATGGTATCAGTATTTTGCATGCTGTACGTGGTTTTTTTTAACCTTTTAACCTTCTACTGTATATTTCCATTTTTTTATAAATCTTTTTCAATGTTAACAGGTGCATACAGAAAAAAAACGCATCAAAATGATTTATTGGTTGGTGATATGTTAATTACACAATGGATTCGATTCCCATATAGGCTGCTCCTTTATTAAGCCCATTTAATAAATGGCATATTTAAAAGAAAGCAGCAGTACATGTGTCAAACAATAAAGGTGTAAAATACATTGTTATATAAACATTGTGTAATGATCATTTATCACATTGTTACGATTTACGATTGCGACATAAAATACAGATCACGTTATTGTGGCAATATTTCACCTTAACAAAGGTTTATACATAATGTCCGAAAATCAGTACAGACATGTGGGACATATCAGAGAAGTCTGCTATTACCTAGCTAAGGAACACGTTTTTTTCACAAAGACTTTAATGGAAATAAGTCACTGGCTCACACTGCCTCTTGACTGCATTCAGCTGTGTGAAACCTAATGAGCTCTGATTTCTCTTAACTGTATCCAGGCACAGGTTATAAAACTCACAGCACATGCAGACACTCACATAATATAGAGCAGCCTTTCAATCCAAATTCAAAAGATATTTTAAAAAATATGTTTAACCACCATGACCTTGCCGCAATACCGACACCCATTTTAAAATTGACCACATTACTGTATACATGAAACTGCTTCATTTCTACATATTACAGTGAAATATGCAAACAGAGTCAACAGAAAAATAGAATAACTGCGACAAAGGGAACAAAGCATCAGAAATGGCAGGAATGGCAAACCCTAATGGAGCCCTTACAGTGCAGAGTCTACAAAACCAGGATCCCCAGTTCTTACAAGAGCCCTTGTACCCTTGTAGACCGGAGTATTGTCTTTGGGGTTTAGGCGTCCCTAAAAACCAATCATATTAAGCATTGGAATATTGACCAATCATACTTTGAGGTGGCCCTTCCATTAAGGTCTGTAAAGGCCTTATTAAGGGCTTCAGATATCCGTTTTTTAATCTTCAGGCCCCCATACCCATATTCTAAGATCTGCAAGGTATCTTATAAAAGCCTGGGAGTGTGTAAAATCCCTTGTAGCCCAGAGAATTGTCTTTGAAACCCCCAATGCTATTAAGCATTGAATTATTAGATTAGTCATATTTCGAGGTGGTCTTTCCATTAAGGGCTGCAAAGGCCCTTTTAAGGGCTTCGGATATCCCAGTTTTTACTCTCTTTGTGCTCCCATACCCAAATTCTAAGGACTGCAAGGCATCTTGTGAAAGCCTGGGAGTGTGTTCTAATAGAACTGCAGAATCCCTAATCTTAAAAGGCCCCTTTAAAGGCAGCATAAGCTCTTAACAATGGAGGGTTTTGAGCTATGGGATACCCCAATGGGACACTTTAGGTGCAGCCATAATTGCCACTGTGATGTCCATATAAACTGTTCAAACAAGCCAAAGATGGCATCGCTAACTGTTGTGAATCAAAAAGATAGAGGAATTTAGTTTCACTTCCTAGTCTGCACTGTCTAGAAACTGCATGTGTGATAAACCCCTACCCCCCAGAGTTTATCTTTCATAAAGCTTGTTATAGGCTTGCAACACTTGTGACGTTTACCTACTGCATCTGTGCTCCTCTATACTATATGTGCATGCTATATATAGGGGGCACAGATGCAGACAGGAAATGTCATAGAAAGCAGTGGAGGCGTGCAATCGATTAATTGAAGAATGGAAGGTAAGACTTTGCTCATTTATTTCTTGTTTTTCAATTAAAGGACATGCCCACTGAAAAAAAACCTTTTTTTTAAAATTGTTTTAGGGACTGGGTCAGGTAAGAAAGTTTAGGAGCGTTTTTGGGTCTTTAATGTAATGTTGGCAACACTACATGGTCCTCTTCCTCTCATGCAGTCAAATAAGGAATCAGTGCAATGTTTAATCTGACTGTTTGAGAGGAACATATTGATGTTTAGGATCATGAACAAAAGGCAGGGGAAAATATGTGCAGTAGAGTATAACAACTTATTCCAAAAACTTTATACCGTATATATATTTTTATTTACAGACTGTAATATGAATTGCCAAAAAAATATTCAAAAAATCATTGGAATGTTTTGGCTGGTTAATTTATTCCTTAAAACATTTCTGAAGCATTCAGAAGAATTTGTTGATGTTCCAGGTACATCCAAAAATATAATTGGTTAATAATGCACAGCAATGGAAATTTACACAGGAAAAAGCTCATTAAAATGACAAACTTTACTTACCCAACATGCTCCTACTGAATCCATCAAAAATGCAAAGAGCAGCGTTGAAAGTCCACTGTCCATTCAAACACGACACAAATGTGAAACTAGTACCCAACAGCGAAAACAAAAAATCACAGAAAGTGATGTTAACTAGAAGTAGATTTGTAGGGGTCTTTAGTTGTTTGTATTTGTGATAAAGAATCAGTACAAGTACATTATTGAAAATTCCAAGAAATCCAACAAAGGCAACAAATAGAGCAAGGAAATGGTAGGTGTCCTCTGTGAAGAACCCTTTATGCGGTACCAAGGAGAGCGAATTATTGTCTCTGTGGTTGGCTGAAGGCATCTTGTCTACACATGATTTATCCAAGTGCTTCTCAATTTCTGCAAGTCAAGTAACCTAAAGTGAACAGATTTCACTTGAGTGCCCCCAGCTCTGGTTAGCACAACTCTGATTTGTTTTGCGTGACCATTGAGAGACTTCCAAGTAGAATTTGTACCCCCTGACTGTGTCACATTCCTTGGGGTAGAGGCTAACTTACTAAGAACCTCTAATTTATGTGACTGAGGCAGATAAGCCTGTGCTCTTTGGGTTGAGCTCTGTACATACATATGAGACAAAGTTCACTTGCGGTACAGTCCTAATCCAACACACATCTGTTGCAAGGCGTATTAAAAGGGTTTATATTAGTCATTACCATAAGATAATTAATTGCTTTGAAAGAACAGAATGTTATCAGCATTAACTGGTCAGCAAATGTATATTGCATATGTATAATCTTTAGTAAACCAGTTATACCATGAATTTAACTTTAATCAGCAAGGCCTTATGGATCTACACAAGTGCTTTATTTGTTGATTGTCTTAAAAGAAACAGGGATTGTATGGCCACTGGACCCTCTTTATATATAAATTGTATAAAATACAGCCAATCAAAGTACACATCTTTTGGGAAAAACTGCTGCACACAAACACACTGAAAATAGCCAAGGTAATGTAAGTAAGAGTGGAGAGACGTGGTTTGATATTTTAGCAAAAGTGTAACCAATAAACAGTGAAGAACCCCTTGGACCCCCTCAAGGCATTGCACTTAGGGTAAGGCCCCACTATCCAGCACATGGAGGCACACGTAAAGCAGCGAAAGGGCAATGTTGCACGATTCATACATGCTTCTATGCGCTTCCTATCATAGGGCATGCGTACCAAAAATGAGGATAGCATGCGCTGTGAAAATTAGCAAAAGAGCAGTGCAAGGCAGCGGACACCTTGGCAGCGGACAGTGGGGCCTCTTACATCTGTGCTACCGCAATGATCCACGCCCAAAAAATACCTGAGTGTGTTCAAGTATTGATGATAATGATATTTTAGCTCTGTCATAGACAGGGACGTAACTACCAGGGGAGCAACCGCAGGGGGCCCAGAAGCCAAAAGGGGCCCCATCTACTTAACTTTCCTATGACAGATATTGCCTCCTCCAAGAAAACCACTGTGAATGAAGCAGGGATAGGGGCCCCATCATAGTTTTGCTGGGGGACCCAGTGATTTCTAATTACGCCACTGGTCACCTAAATTTTAACATGGGGCTGAACACTCTCAATCACTTTTCAAACACTGGGGGGGAATATGTTCTTGCACTTTAGAGTATAAAATAAAATGCTAGTCTTTGTAGCCTCAGACCCAGGTGCATTTCATACGGAAACTGACAGTTAGGATTTCATTTGATCACATGACCCTGAAACCTTTGAATGTTCATGTTTGAAGATTGGACTCATTATAGTCAATGGGAAAAAATGACCTGAAACTCGACAATAACGCATAACGCGATAACACGTCCACAGAATCCTTATCTAGGTAATAACACCCTTCTATGTGTGGTCTTCTACAAGCTGCCCAAAAGTAGCATAGTAAATATACAGGGAGATACAATAAAAGTTCCTCAGAGAGATTCAATAAAAGTTCTTATCGTTAAAAATGGTGCTTAATTTGCCCCGACCAGTCAGATATTATGTAACATTTTAAAGCTGAGATCTGATTGTTTGGGGCAAAATTAGCACCATTTTTAACGATAAGAACTTTTATTAAATAACCCTATAAGTATAAATTATGAAATTTTGCACCAAATTTTTAGGCTCAGTAAGGGCTAGGCCCCACGCATTTTAACACGCAATCCGATCCCATGTTAAAGTGCACACTAGTATTGGCTAAGTTTTGTGGGCACATTGGGTACGCTGAGCTGCTAATTGGAGCGCATGTGATCTGCATCTTTTGGGCAATCTCATGCATTTCGATTGCAGAATATTGTGCAGCAGCAGCACAGCAATGCACACTAGCACTTGCGTACATGTTTCTGGTCCGCTGGGCCTCATTTTAGTGTGGCCTTAGTCTTGTTTTGCAAAAACTTGTGCATTTCTTAGGGCCATATTTATAAAGGCACAGTATCGCTTTAAATCGATAATGCACCTTTAACGATCGTTTATTTACAATCATTATTGTAACTTACCGATAACAATCATAAATCTACGAAAACGCGATTGAAGATTTACGCTGCCTATAAAATACCATTGCAGTATTTTACTACTGCATGGTATTCTATGACCAAACGTTCGTTAATTATCTAACGTTCGGCGTAAATGTAAGATCGCAGCCATTCATTTACATCCACTGTCCTACATATTTACCTAGTTTTTTTGCTTTGGAGTATTTTTCAAAAACCATATGATGCTCTGGTTTATAAAACATAAGGGCTTCAGTAAGCAAAATAGATTTTTGGAGCCCAAAGTGTGCAGCCCCAAATTTATACAATGGACTTTTTTTTCACCTGCAAAAAGTACACATTTCTAAAAAGAACTGTTTGCAGAATTCTGCATGTATGTTTAAAATAATTACTCCGTCATGTAGGTAAAGGTGTGAAGTTCTAATAATATATAGTTTTTGGGGTTTTTTTGGAGGGAGGGGTTAATTTTAGAAACCTGAAGCTATTCAAAACACAGAGCTGGTGTTTTTTTTTCTGTAATTGTACTGAGTATAAACCGTCCCGAGTATAAACCGAGGTACCTAGTTTTAAGGGAAAAAAGTAGGAAAACCACACTGACCCGAGTATAAACCGAGGGGGTATTATTTGCCACTAAAGATGTTTGTAAACAACAACTCCCAGCATGCTTTATTGCTGGGAGTTGTAGTTTTCAAACATCTTAAGTTGCAGTAAAACCTTCTTCATTTGAGCATACTGTATGCACAAATATAGGAGGATTTACCCCTATTTGCAAGTATTTGCCACTTAAGATGTTTGAAAACTACAACCCCCAGCAATAAAGCATGCTGGGAGTTGTAGTTTTCAAACATCTTAGTGGCAAATACTTGCAAATAGGGGTAAATCCTCCTATATTTGTGCATTCAGTATGCACAAATAAAGAAGGTTTTACTCCTATTTGTATGTATTTGCCCCTTAAGAGTGCCCCTGTGTATGTGTCCCTGTGTAAATAAAGTACCGGTAATGTTTCTCCTACCTTATCCGGCGGCCGCGCGATCCACATCCTCGCTCCACAGCCTCTGCGCATCCGGATGATGTCACTACCCAGCGCCTCTCACTTTGCGGCGCCGGGTAGTGACATCATCCGGATGCGCAGAGCTGTGGAGCGAGGATGAGATCGTGCGGCCGCCGGACAAGGTAGGGGAAACATTGACTCGAGTATAAACCGAGTAAGATTTTCAGGCTTTTTTTAATTAAAGCCTGAAAACCTCAGTTTATACTCGAGTATATACGGTATGCCTTGGACCCCTTTGGGGTTAGTTGGTGGCTGTGTCTCTATGCACATCCACACATGTGATATTTATTTCTAAAATAGTTTATCTGAAAAGTGTTATGTTCCCTGGAGGTAGGAAAGAGTTTTCCTACCTCTTGTTGTTGTGTAGGTGCGGAAAAGCAAACTGGTGAATTTGAACTTGTGCACTTCTGGTGTGAGGGCCTCCCATTGAAAAAGGCAACTCTCCTTATGGTAATTAAATGCAATACATTATCTTTATTGAACTCACATATAGTATATCAAAACACTTCTATGAAAAACATATAGGTAGAGTATAAAAAAAACATGTACTCCAAATATCTCACAATACTGATAATATATCTGTTGTATTCAATTAGATCAACTACCTCTGAGTTCTGTGACAATATAAAAGCATGAGGCAGCAGACCAAGTAACTTTTTACAGGGCACGGAACTCAGGTGACTTTAATATCCTGATAATTACAGTTTGGGGTGCATTATTTATTATAACCTACCCTTTGTGGCTTCTTGTTTCTTCTCTCTGGAACGTAAGATTATAAGGCTATAATTTACAGTTCCTCCCATAGAAATCCACCACAGGGGTAGGTTATAAATACTAAATTGCTTGCCAGACTGTCATAGCAAGCAGCTGACAGATAAGTTATGGAGCATGTACTGCAAATTATTTGTGTTATATTTCTCTAGGCTATCCCTTCAACGCAGCAGTTATCCCTCAAACTTTTGTTGTAGGTGAACAAACAAGAAGTGCGATAGCACACAACCAGACTGCAGGAAGTTCCACCCCCCTAGCACCAGAACTAAGAGACTGTCTATGCCTGTCATCCCGACCACAGTGCGCCATAAGGCCAGGCAACAAGTGACTCTTGG
The DNA here is from genome assembly GCA_019447015.1 of Hymenochirus boettgeri. Taxonomy (NCBI): domain Eukaryota; kingdom Metazoa; phylum Chordata; class Amphibia; order Anura; family Pipidae; genus Hymenochirus; species Hymenochirus boettgeri. The sequence goes on from CM033469.1 coordinate 226,140,216, forward strand.
GCAGGGCCAAGAAACTTCACTGACGCGGGTGGGAGTGCACCTTGTAGGAAAGCTGGCGACTAGACTGTACTATTTAACCCAACAAACCTACCGGGACTGACTAGAATGTGTCCACCTGTCTGACGAATAGCAGTGGAGCTGCTCCTCTCACCCGCTATTCCATTCTTGCCTCCCCTCTTAGTAATTCATTTTAATAATTAAGATAGTATAAAGGCGAGTCACCTCAGTATTGATAGAGCCTAGTATTGGACCTGGAAGTGATGCCATCAAGTGGGCAGACCTTACAAAACTGGGAGGGTAGCAGTGGGCGGAGTTTATCGGGGATAATTACCATGGAAGATTGCAGCGGCAGACAATGATAGTAAATTGTAGATATTCGGGTCATTTGCCTCATAGGTAAACGAGGAACTAATACAGGGGGTGACTAGTAACAGGGTGTACTGGGGAACAGGGGTGGTGGATGGGGACAAGGTATACTACTGTGGATCAGGGGGTACACGGAGGGTGGATGGGTCACAGGATGAACTGTACTGGGGATCGGGGTACACAGGGAGGGTCGATGGGTCACAGGATGAACTGTACTGGGGATCAGGGGGTACAAAGGGAGGGTGGATGGGTCACAGGATGAACTGTACTGGGGATGGGGTACACAGGGAGGGTCGATGGGTCACAGGATGAACGTTACTGGGGATCAGGGGGAACAGGAGGGTGGATGGGTACAGGATGAACTGTACTGGGGATCAGGGGGTACACAGGGAGGGTGGATGGGTCACAGGATGAACTGTACACAAGGGTTGACAGGGGGCACGGTATGTGGAATGTATATTCCCGAACATTTTTAGGGGCATTTAAAAAAAAAAAAAAGAATGACATCATTGTTGCCATTGCTCAGCATGTGCACAATTTATATATACATGACATGGTGCACTTATATTATTATGGGGAATAGGAGTTTCAGGGAGAAGGATGATTCACAAGCAATTATTACAGGGGGGTACAGTGATGGGTTGCGGCTGCGGCACTTATCTGAGGTGTGTATGTTGCTGCTACATGTCTTCTGTTCTGCTCAGAATCCCCCCTCAGGATAGGTGACAGGTGAACTGTACTGGGCTCTGGGGGGTAATCAGTGGAGGGTGGGCCAGGCCTTGATCAGTCAGTTCTGTACATTGCCCTATAGGGCACACAGAGAAAAAGCAGACCCAGACTTACCATCTCTCCTCCAGACACCGCAGTGATTTAGGCAATGGGCAGAATCGCCTAACGTTCTCATTGTATCTCCCCTGTGCGGTATTTGGCGTGGACGATAACGTTGTTAAAGGTATGTCACCCTTAAATCACACTTTTAAATAGGCTTCCCCTGGTCCCCCAGCCCCAACCGCATTATTTTTATTTTAAGAAAGCCCCCAAACTCTTACTTACCTCCCTCTTTCTCTGCCGCGCTCCCGGCCCTTGCTTGCGAGAAATGCAAGCAGAGGGGCGGGACCGGCCGCCGCGTCTGTGATTGCTGAGCTGCAGCCAATCACGGACGCGGCGCCGGCAGCTCACTTCAGCGGAGGAAAGAGGAGAGGTAAGAGATTGGGGAGCTTTCTTAAAATAAAAATGATGCGGTTGGGGCTGGGGACCAGTGGGAAGCCTATACTAAAAGGGTTAAATGCTAGGGGGAGGAATCGGGAGAGGGAGGGGGAGGGAGAAGGGCTGCAGTACGCATGGCAAAATCTACCTGAGGCAGGTAGGAGGCAGAGTCCTATATGGACTCTGCTAGCCTCCTGGTGGGCAGTTTTTGGGACTTGGGGGGGGACTACAGGAGAACCCTATGGAGCTGGGATGTTAGGTAAGGATTAAACTACACTACATGTGGGGCCAGTAGTTGGGGGATTATAGTTTTGGGGGTGGACATGCCCTTAAGGAGACGAGCGGTCCCACCGCACTGCCCCGATCTGATCTCACTTGGTGCTGGAGTGGAGGAACAATCTCTCCCAGTGATTAATCTCACCGATCGGTCTCCTCTCTCCAACCCCTTTCCCTCTGCTACCGAGACCCAAACTTTACGTCCAGTACCAGCAAATGGAGGGCCCCTGCACGTGTCACGGTCCTCCCAGACCCCAATAACGTGTGATCTCCCTGCTCTATAGAACTTGTCCGTCTGAGAGGTCCATCCTACCGACAATCGCGAATAGGGCGGCCTCTAGTTCCAGCCTTTGGGAAAGGAATGAGTGCTGATTGGTATCATATAAGAATGATAAAAAAGCCTTCCATCACACCTTCAAAATAAAACCTAAATCACATCTCTAGATACAATTTGTGAGAAGTTATTGCTGCAAAAGTTCAGCAACTTCTGGTTGAACTCTTCCAGTTTTTAGACATGTGACCAGCTTGTAGTCATGTGACCAGCCTTTGCCTGCATTAATAGAATCCCCTTCTCAACTGTCAATTTTTTTCCTCAGGTACTTCCTGATTTCCCCAGCAATAAGTCTTAACGAGCATGCTTCTCCCTGGGGAAAAGGGCCAGCAGAGGTCAGGTGAGTCACTAAACCTACGGAAGCAGGAAGTTTGAACATTCACCCCAATGTAATGTCTCACAGGCTCCAGCCAGAGATGTGATTGTTGGTCAGTGTAAAGGAAATACTGCACACTTTCATTTAACCCTATTTTGTTTTGAGACCAGTTGCCCTTTAATTTAACTTTCACCATTTTATTATGGGAACTGTCATTGTGCTTGGTTCAGCTCTGGCTTGTATGATTCGTGGGTTTTTCGTAAGAGGAGAATTGTTCTCAGATCAGGCCCGTCCATAGAGTTTACAAATACCCTATACCCTATCATGCAGGTTTATGTTCTTTTAGAATCTACAACTCCCAGCATGCCTTGGTTGCATTCAGCTGGGAGTTGTAGTGTCCAAAACATCTGTCATGCCAGGGTTCCACATCTCTATTGTAACCAATCGCATGCGGAATGGCTGGTCAGCATTAAAGGGTATGTCACCCTTAAATTTTTTTGTTCTTACCCTGTCCCCAACCATTACTTTTTTTTGCATTACTCATTTTTTGTCCCATGTCCCCTACCTTATCATTCCCCCTGTCCCCCCAGCCCCAACCGCTATATTGTTATTTTAGAAAGTGCCCCAAACTTTACTTACTTCCCTCTTTCCTCCGCCGTGCTGCCAGGCCCTCTGCTTACGAGAAAATGCAAGCAGAGGGGCGGGACCGGCAGTCGCATCTGTGATGGCTAAGCGAGCCAATCACGGACGGGCTGCGGGCGTGGAGTTCAGTGCGGCGGAGGAAAGAGGGAAGGTAAGTAAAGTTTGGGGCACTTTCTAAAATAACAAATATAGCGGTTGGGGCTGGGGGGACAGGGGGAATGATTACCTAAAGGGTTTTATGGTAGGGGGAGGGAATCCTAATCGGGAGGAGAGGGAGGGAGGGGGAGAAGGGCTGCAGTACGCATGCCAAACTTCTCCCGGAGGCCAGATAGTAGGCATAGTCCTTATGGACTCTGCTATCCTCCTGGTGGGAAGTTTTTGGGACTTGGGGGGGGGGACTACAGGAGAACCATATGGAGCTGGGATGTGAGGTAAGGATTTTATTACACTACATGATGGGGCCATTACTGGGGGGGATTAGTTTTGGGGGTGGACATGCCCTAACACTACTGAATTCAGTACAGCCCACAGCCAAGGCATAACTACCAGGGGAGCAACAGCAGGGGGGCCCGTGAGCCAAGGGGGTCCCATCTTCTTATTTCCCTATGACAGATATGCCTCCTCCAGAAAACCACTGTGGATGAAGCAAGGATAGGGGCCCCAGCCATCATAGTTTTGCTGGGGGGCCCAGTGATTCCTAGTTATGCCACTACCCGCAGCATTCTAATGGTTTCATATACGTTTGATTTTGTAGGCAGTGTCAGACTGGGCTATTGGGCCCACCCAACAATATTATTTTCAAAATTGATGTATCTACCTCATTCCTACTAACTTCTTATATGTATATATTTTCCTTTTAACTGTCCCTTTAACTCTATCTAAATTTGAACATGTTTTTCTGTTTTCATGGGTGGAAGGGCCTTCAGAGGGTTCCCCCCTATAAACTGTGGGGCCAGTCCGATTCTGTTTAAAGTAAAGAGGGGGGTAACTCTTCCTAGCAGTATGTCTTGATACGGCCGTGGTAGTAAATGTGAGTACATCGGAAGAAACCAACCCAAGCACGGGAGATCAAAACATTCTTTTGCAGAAGTAGCTGTAGGTGGTTTTGGACATAGCAATGAAGACCACTGCACAACAGATCAATGTGGACCACTGGGCCACCATGCTGCCTTTACCTACTGACTGCACGGCGATTGCACTTAAACTGCATTAAGCCAAGATCTGGAAACCCTGTAAAACTATAACTAGGCACCTTAGCTATTATACCCACTGTGATGAACATGCAATGGGCACATCACAAAAAGCACCAACACTTTGCTTGAAACAAACTAATTGGAAATAGAAGGAGAAAGTGTCTTTTTAGAAATATCCTGCACATTTCAGTAAGGTTAAAGGGGAAGATTAGACTCAAACAAGCTGTGAACCCACTGTACCAACGTTTGAAAGATGACAGAAAATCTGTAATCTGTTTAATATACTGTCTGCGGCTCTGGATTGTCTTTCAAAACTCAGTTGACAATCACCTGATCTGAAAAGCCACCCAAACACAATGCTTACCCTTTACCCATAATGCCACTAGAACTTCCCCCTATACACTGGTGACCTGCAACCTAACCACAACCCAAGGCAAAACCTACACCTCAACATGGAGGGTTCTGCCTGGCGTTATCCCCATTGCCCATATAGCACATACACATGGAGGGTTCTGCCTGGCGGTATAGCGCGGTCTCTGGAGGACATATTGTCACCTAGCTATATGAGACTAAACAAGAACATAGGACCACCTGGCTATCTGTAATGGTAGTAGTGTGGTGCTAAGTGTGTGTAAAACATGTTCTACACATGCATAAATCTTCAACGTTTATAAGTTCCATTACAGGAAAGATATATGAAAATAAGACAACATATAAATTGTAACAGTGATTATGTGGTATACTTATACATGCACAAATTGCAATATTCAATATATGGCTGTACGTCTCGATCTCTGAAATCTAGAACCGTGAGCATATAAGGGACATAACCCATTGCAATATTAATAGTCCAGTAGGACGTCATTTTGCAGACTGTAAACAGTCTAATTTAAAGTATCTTAGAGTACAGGGAATACAGAGAGTCTATCGAGATAAACGTAATAAGGATAGATTAGCTCAACTTAGAAAAACAGAAGTTGGTTGGATATTCAGCCTGGATACTAGAATACCATTTGGCTTGAACTCAAGATATGATATCCTTTGCCATATAGACTGATCATTAGGTTTTCGATGTTATAGCTATCTCCCAATACTGAGTTTTTCAATCACAGCAATGAGTATGAGGTATATGACTTAATGGTGCTAAGAATTGGGAATCATTATAAATGGTATATATTGTAGATTTGAATACCTAATAATTCTGGATCTGTTATACTACATCGTGTACAGATGTGTAGTTCTATGGTTATTTAATGTTATTGTGATGTAGCGATTGTATGTCCATCATATTGCTTCATTCTGAATACTGGCAACAAATGCTGCAATTCATTGGGTTAATTTTTCGGTTTTTAACTGTTTTAAATAATGTGATAGGCCCAGACATCCGAGGGGGGCGTTTCCTCCATGTGACGCAATTTCCCCTTTAAGAGAAACTTACTGAGACACACCCCCAGCCTATGAGTAAGAGCCGGGGCTGGCTCGAAACGCGTAAGGCGGGATTTCTTCTGTTTGTAGTTGTATGGGGTAAGGCGCCTTAATAAAGTATGTTTTTTACCCAACGAGTGAGTTTGGACTCTTGGAATTCCGGTGTGCGCCGACTTTGAAATAACTCCACAACTAAGCACTTAGGGTGAGGCCACACTGCAACGCCAGGAATCGCGCACAAAATCGCGAGCGTTATCGCACGCGATTGTGTGCGCATTTCTTGCGTGTTTCCCGTTCGCATTTGCGCATGCGGTTTCGTCTTTTCGCGTTAGGACACGCATGCGTTAACGCACCAAAAATGGTGAACGCGTGCGTTACCAAAACGCGAACGGACGCGCAAAGCATGCGCATTGGAATTTTGCGTTCCCGCAATTTCCATTTTAGCGAAAATCGCGGGCGCAAACGCGAGCGCGAAACGCGTGCGCAAACGCGCGAAAAACGCGCTAGTGTGGCCTAGCCCTCATCGATTGGAACCGAAGCGAAGGTTCGGGGCAGGCAGCACCCACTACCACCAGAGGGGAATGGTGAGTACTACTTTCCCTGGTCCTAGGAATGATTGAGTTCCAATTACGGGTTAAAGTCCCAGTGAGAGGCACAGGGTTTGTTACACCTGTGCCTGCGGTAATAAAAAGTGAGTTTTACACATGTTACTGCTTGCGTAATTGGATATAGGTTCACTCACAGCATGTTTATGTGAATTAAAAAGCATGTACAATGAACTAGAATTGAATGGAAACACTATTTAAAACCAGCTTATCATTGTGACTAGAGAACAGTCTGAGGAGGAGGTTTGATTTAGGGGCACTTTCCAAAGCTTGCAGCAGCTGCCGTGCTCTATGTGGGGCGCAGAGAGGCTACATGGAGGACAGGACAGGGAACGTGTCAGGATCAGACAGCCTCATTTTTTAAAAGGAGATTTAGTCATCTGTACGAGCTGGCTGATGACGAGGTTGTTGTCACTTTACACTAAATTGCCCAGCCATACTAGAGCTTTATAGCAAAATGGGCAATTTGTTGAGCCCAGGATGAGGCAGATCTTACAGTTTCATGGATCCAGAGGACCACCTAGTTGTCCACCTTCCTAAGGCACAAATACAAATGCGTGAGCATGTGTTGCGTGTGAACATAAAAGCGCGAAAACGCCACCTTTTATGGTGCCCAACGGCACGCCCCCTTCTTTGGTGCCAAACTGGCGTCCACAAAGGCGAAATGCGAAAATAGGACTATCGAGTTGAAGATGCGGAAAATAGGAGTGTCATTAAATAGATAGCAATGCTGTATTGTTCCGAACAAGTTAAAAATATTCTTATACACATTGAGACAATATTGTGCATCAAATATTAATTCACAGCAATAGGGTCTTTATTCGCTTCTCCAATTTGTGTTTCGCTTTATTTTTTTGCCTTTTCGCTTTTTGGGTTTCCGGTTTATTTGAATGAACCCCATACCTGCTCTCTATTTTGAAACACAAACAAATCTGTGTAAGTCTTTTTTACACATTACCCTGAAATTGTAGGAAAAGAACCACTTACCCACAAGCCAGCCCTTTGGCATCCGTCCGCTGGTAAACGTGCAGTAGAGAGTGACTGGCTCACAAATATGGGAGTTGTGGCAACTTCCAGGAAACGCACTGTTATACTCATAATGCGCAGGTGATAATCACACACCACCTGAACTTTAAGAGAATGGAAGGGTTTTCTATTAAAATACACTTCCATTCTCTGTTTAGGTGGTGCGAGCGCAATATGCGTACAATCAACGGCTCCTAGGCACATTTGTTTTGATGTTTTGCCACTCTGACTCACTGGATGGAAAACGGATGTAATCAGTAGAAAAGGGCAAAATGGCATTTAGCACCTGGACAGGATCCTGGAAATAAGGTAGAATCATGCCAAGGAGTTGTGAGTCACAGCCTGGAATGTGGCATTGCCCCAAAAAATAAAGGGCAGACAAAAATGTTGTCATCCCAGTCAATGACACATTCCGCCTTGTTGATGGCTCAACAAATCGCCCAGTTTGCCGTACAACTCCTGTATGGCTGGGCGATTTAGGCGAAAGTGGACGCACAACCTCCTCATCAGACAGCTCGTCCTGAAGAAAAATCTCCTTAGAAAAAAACGAGGGCCTGATTAACTGACACATTTCCCTTCCTGCTCTCCACGCTGCTCATGTTCAGCCTGCAAAAGTAAAACAGCAGCTGCTGATGCTGATGAACTGTTTGGACATAGCCAAGCAAAAGTAGCTCCTCTCCACTCATTTTCTCTAGCCACAATGATCAGCTTAAACTGCTTGTTTAAATAGTGTTTGGGAGCAAACAAAATTTATTGTTCCTTTTTTTTCATAATGTGAAATTTGTAGCAAAAGAAGTGAAAACCACATCCAATCATTGTTACCGGCTAGCCAGCTGTTCAATGTTCTTGGCACTATATTTAAATTTTTCTAAAATGGGAGAAGACAGAAAGAAAAATAAGAAAGTTGATAACGCCAATAACAACGTAAACGCGCATTCAAAAGCGCGCGAGTATTAAAAGGCGAACGCGCATTCCAAAGACGATCGCTGAGACGAAAAGCGCATTCAAAAGGCAAAACACATATTCAAAAGGCGAACGCGTATTCAAAAGGCGAACGCGCATTCCAAAGGCGGTTGCCGATCAGCAAGATGAAAGCACATTCAAAAGGCAAACCCGTATTCAAAAGGCGAATGCGTATTCAAAAGGCGAACGCGCATTCCAAAGGCGGTCGCCGATCAGCAAGATGAAAGCACATTCAAAAGGCAAACCCGTATTCAAAAGGCAAACGCGCATTCCAAAGGCGAACGCACATTCAAAGGCGAACGCACATTCCAAAGGCGATCACAGATTAGCAAGACAAAGAGCATTCAAAAGGCGATCGCGCATTAGCAAGACGAACAGACAGAATGAGTTGTTTAAAGGGTGAAGCCATACCAGCGCATTTTTAGCGTTTGCGTCCGCGTTTTGCATTCGCGATTGCGCCCGACGTTTTGCTAAAATGGAAATTACGGGAACGCAAAACTTGCTGCGATTTCAGATTGCACGTCCGTTTGCGTTTTGCTAATGCATGCGTTCACCATTTTTGGTGCATTAACGCATGCGTTTCCTAACGCAAGACGGCAAAAAGCATGCGCAAAGCCAAAACGCACAACAATCGCGCGGCAATAGCGCTTGCAATTTTGTGTGCGATTCCTGTGCGTTGCAGTGTGGCCTCAGCCTTAGGCAACACACAGGAATCTGCCCCTTACTCTTACAAATGGATTTGTGCCATATTTAGTTCCCCGGGAATCATAGGCTTCATGTTACAGACAGAATATCTGAATTTCTCTTCAGTCTCTCCATTGAATGGCAACTAAAGAAAAAAGAGAAACATCCGTTTTAAAACTCCATCCACAGTTCAATTTAATTGAACCAATCAGGCCCCAAAGAAACATCAGTATATTATAGATAAGAGTATATTGTAGGTGACCCTTTTTAGTGCACATGGGTCCACATAACCAACTGCCCGTAGAATATTTTGCTCTATTGGGACAAAATATCATCAGGAATCACCACCAAACCCATATTTTCAGCGACTTTACATAAAAATGAATGGAGTAATGTTGGTAGTAAAACCGTTTTATACTTACATAGCCAAGTAACATTTCAGAGATAATCATCCCTACAGACCACCAGTCAACCGATCGTGGAGTAGAGTCCTTCTCTGTACATCCCTGGAGCCAGGTACAATGATTCTCCACATCTTTGTCCACTATTTCATCACCGTAGTCAATCCTTAACCAGAAAAAAAACATTCCCAGTTAATATGTATTTGTTACTGTTACTGGTTTTTATTAGACCTGTCATAGGGACGCTCATAAATATTACCAAACAGTTAAAGGATCCAGTTATATTTTCAGGTTACTGCACTGTGTGTAGACAATCCTCATAAAAACTTGTTAACTTAACAACAACCAACTCTAAATTGGGAATTTTCAACAAACTAAAACTGAAAAATAAAAACTAAATTGATATGTCCCATTCTATGGAATTGTACCAAGAACCCTACCTTCCATGCAGAGCTCGAAGTCGGCTATCTTTAGGTATCCAGTGGCAGAGATAAAAGATTTCCTGGATTCAGATATCTGGGGAAGAAAATAAGAAAGTATTGAGAATAAGATAAGTTAATAATAGAGTGTTGTTGTATTAAGTTAGACTTGGGTCATATTTATAAACGAGGTAAGCGCCGCATTAACGTTCACTTTCCGTACCGCAATGTTTTTCGTGAAAAATACCGTTAATGCAATTATAAAGGTCGCATTAATGGGTCGCGAAACAGTTTTCGCAACATATCGCTAAACCGCTTTTCGCTATACATCGCAGCGGTAATTTGTGTGAAAGCGAACTAAAAGGCGTATCGCGATTTATAACAAAGCGAAAAAGGTTTTAGCGCCTTTTAGGACATATTTCTGAACATTGGGGAAAATATTGAAATGAAACGTATCTATCTGAATGTGAGATAGACATTTCTGTGGTTATTATACTGCCATATCCGCCTTTTCAAATGTTTTTCGCAATGCTCTTATCTGATCTCTAGTCGCGTTAAGTTTTCGCCGCAATACTTCGCTCTTTATGCATCATTCGCCCTTCGTTTTCGCTTTTTATAAATACTGCAAAACGTTTAACAAAGGCGTTATTTTCTCTGCAATGTGTCACGTTATTAGCTCTGTGAAAATTCCAGATTTATAATATGCCCCTTAAATTTTAGTTCTTGAATGTTTCGCTAGTCATCTGACTGGCTTTCTCAATTTAGAAAGAAGTCTTTAAGAACTAAACTTTCAGTTTGAACTAACTGAATACAACAGATATACCATGACTGGATTAATGAGAACCTTACACGCTTAAAATAAATGGCATGAAAAAGTCAAATCAAAATCTATAATTTACTGGGAGGTAGAAGATACTACTCCTACCTTCTATTATTACACTTCTTACAAACTATAGTTTAAGCATATCCCCCACGTTTACATTGGTGCTTACCGATGAATGATCCTGTGTTGGTGTAAAAATTTTGCAGGTATTAAAAATAAAAACTTCATCAGTCATCTATCAATAAATCCACACATATTCTATTATTACCAAGTCCATATAGTCACTACACCCAACCTTCCCATATTGCTCTGTGTCTGGGGGCTATTTACATAAGGTGCCATGGAAGATTTTATTATTCTGCTTAAAGATTACGGATAGCCATTGACATTATTTTCCAGTGTCATTCGTAGAAGAAAAAAGATATGAATAAAGGTGGTCTCATGTTAAATGTTCTAAATTCAGACATCCTGGTCGACTGTGAGACACATAGGTTACTGTCTGATGGTCACCAACAATGAATACTCACACTGCCATTTCATATGACATTGGACTCTGGCCCAGTCCATGTAGGTTTTCAAGTCCAGCATAGGAGCGAGTTCTAGAACCAGACCTTCATGGTAGGGGGTTTGAAAGGAGCCATCTACACTGATATGAAAGGACTTCTTTTGTTCTGCTCAATTGCAGGATCTTCTTCTTATCTAAAGCTAAAAAAACAGATGAATCCAAATCACAAGTGGGAAGAGTGCAGCTGAATTTATTAGAGAATCAACGTCAAAAAATGGTCAAAGAATTACAACAAAAATCAATTGGAAAGCTAGTGTACGGTGTATCTTTACAGTAATTAGTAAACTGGAGGTCTGTCACCTACTTTGTCCAATGGGTTACCATTTACCACTACATTTACATGCAAGTTGGTCCTTTAGAGTGGTTGCTTCTAATTTTTACAGCAACTTGGTTTCCATCTTCTTTAACTTGCGCAGCAAACTTGCAAACAGAGAACATTTCATGACTTCCCCTGTATAATTAACAAGGATGATTATTTATCGACTGAATGTCTCACCTTCCGAATGCCCTTTCGCCCATCCAACTGCACAACACCAACCATTGAGTGATAACAATGAGTCTTGCTGAGCACCGAAAGAAAAAATAGAGAATTAAAAATAATTGGTCCATCATTAACCTATCATTGAAAACGGACGCTAGTACAGCTTATGAGATGGCAGCTGGACACCCCGTATATTGTTTTACCTTAATTGGTTACAGTTTCTAATTAACTTACGCCATTCACAAGGGTCTTGCTGAGGTCTTCCACCATATATTCCTTTGCTTTGGTTCAGTCTTCTTTAGGGGAGGAGAAAGCGGTGTGGGAGGTAAATGTAGAAATAAAATACTATTATTGCCAAAATCCATGATATGACGAATTACAATACACAGGTGCCTTTAAACTCTGTCATAATGAGTTAAATTTAATGTTAAAATTGACATCAATGTTTAGATTTTATTTACTACAAATATCAAACTCTAATACAATAATTACTGTAATGGTGATGTAATTACCATAGAAAGATCATCATGGTGGATAATAATGTCTTTTGACTTTCCTTACATTTATAGAATCTACATTTCAGTATCACTGGGAAGACAAACCAGCTTTAGTGGCTCTGGGTGACATAAAGCTGTAAAAAGATATATATATATATATTATAAAACCAGTAGCCATATTGTTAGATTTGACCATAGATATGGTGTCTGCGTTGGGCCTTATTTTTCAGTCCCTCACTATCTGGCATTACCAGAGATTATCAGTCTATGGAGTGGGTTCTCTAGAACTGACCTGACCCTAAACAGGGCTCTACAAACATTAAACCTGTTACCCACATGACCCGTTAAACCTGTTACCCACAATCATCTTGTGACCCACATAAACATATTGTTACCCAAACCGACCCAATGTAGGTCTCTAATAAAGAGCTATTGAATTGAGTGAAAGTTTAACTGTAGTAAAAAATAGCTTTAGGTAATATGAGGCAAGGAGACTGTACACCCAACTCTGGTACTTACTTACTTTCCGTGATACGGATGGTTAAACTTGCTGCACTGACAACCAGCTCCGTATCTCCCTTCACTCTCTAACGTGCACGTTGACACTGTATTGGTAGGGCTGTCTATGCTGCCATCAGTATCGAGGAAAGTAGGTAAGTAGATTTTTCTTTATTCTAGCAGATATGTGGTTATAGTGATATTTATTGGTTTGTAGAGCTCAATATTACTGGAAACTGGAAACCCCCTTAATCTGTGCACATAGAAAGGTCACTAAATATGTGAGATACGTGATAACAACATAGACCACCGATTCCCTTTACTTTACCTGTGGGTTCCTTGCTTTCCACTCTACTTTATGGTTCATATTGTGCCTTGCTCTGTCCTGCAGGTTCGTAGTCAGAGCCATCAAGTCTTGCCTCGACCACTGCAGTTTCAGTGTCAGAGCCATCAAAGCCCCGCCATGACCTCTGCGGCTCGGTCAGTGCTGTCAAGCTCTGCCTACCTTGCAGGATCGAGTCAGTGCTGTCAAGCCCTGTCTTGACCATGCAGGATCAGAGTCAGTGCCATCAAGCCTTGCCTGATATGTGCAGGCTCTGAGTTAGAGCCATCAAGCCCTGCCTCAACCCACTGCAGGTTTGGAGAACTTACTACCTGCTGTGTTCTCCACTTCCTTCTCAGGGTACGACTCTTGCATTTTCCACATTTAAAAACTTTCTCCAACCGACATTTCAATCTTTCATTGGAAGATTTTTCTTCTGCGGGACAATGTCCACAACTTTTATCTCCATTTCTACACAGAGGTCCATGTAGTCCTCTAGGGCGTCAATGAGGTTTCCTGGAATTCAGTAAATCAGTAAATAGTTGGTAAAATAAACTATAAATGTGCTAGACACTGTACACTGTACGTAGTGTATGTTTATAAACTTTCTATTGGTTTTGTATTTGACAGTTGACACACAGCCAATGACTGAATGTTAATCCCCTAGCTGCCTCTTCTGAGTATCCCCAGGCTCAGTACAGGTTTCTAAATTGCTCAGTTTCCACGAGGCATCCAGAAGCATAGCAGGCATACAGTAATGAATTCATAGGACAAAGTATGATAATATCAAAATATTTTAAAGAGGCCATTCTTTCTAAAAGATGTTCTTATGGGGGTGGAGTTGTCCTTTAAACTAAACATTAGATTCCATGGTAGGAAAGTTAAAATGGGTTAACCTGGGGGCTGTAAGTTCTGGACAATTTTTACTTATAGGGTTACAGAGCCCATCTCTATAATTTCTGTCTTCTTCAAATAATGTCTCTTCAGCAAACAAAATGCTACAAACAACAAGAGATGAGTCATATAGGCATATGTGATTTATGACATCAGAGACATCTAGAAAGTTGCAATTATACAAAATGGTTGTCAGGAAAGTGTGTGTAGTGACTTGGCAAGAATGGGTTAACTATTGGTATTAGTTCTTGCAAAGGTCCAATAAAAATACATTCCACCCTGGAACAGTCCTAGTTTATATTACAATTAGGTGAAGCATGGAACCTGATCTTTTTTTCCAGACAATGTGGGGTCCGAACCGTGTATCTGGAATTCTTTCAGCTAGGGGTCTGGTGGGTACCTTAAGAGGTCATTTTAAGGACAACCATACATATAAAATAAATGTATTTCGGTATTGGAATATGTAAGATGGAAACCATATTATATTTGTGAATAGGAAGATGGGCCCATTAAAATGATACCCAACATGGAGACCTTATCCCTTGCCAAGACTAGTTATTAATATCTTGGCTAATTAACTCTGTGACTGCTTGTCATTAAGGACTGATGCTAATTTACCAGTTAGTTGATGGAGTGGAATGGTGTAGTGTTAACCATTAGCTGCCAGGACAGGGGTGTGCATAGTCAGTGAGAGTCAAGAGTGTTTTTGGAGCGTCTTTAAGTCCATAACTTAAAGTGGTAGCAGCTTGTACCGATTGATGGTCAGATCACGTGCCAGCGAAACTGGCGTTCGTGACAATGGTTGCCATGGCAACAGCTTTGTTTACCAAAAAAAAATTAAAGGCACAGATCAATATTAGGTGATCAGTTCTTAATTTTATTACCTACCGACACATAACTATTACCACCTTTCCCTTTAAGAGACAAAACAATGATTATCTACATGATAAAAGGCTGTTTGGTATTTTCATTAGAAGCGTGAATAGGCTGCAGGTGCATTCATTTCAGTGTAGCCATACAGCATGTATTTAAAGCACAACTGTATCAGGGGCGTTTGGGGGGGGGATCACGTGCTGGTATCCCCCCTTTCTGCCTGCTGCTCCACTTTCTCCTGGTGCCTATAGAACTGTACAGATTGTTTACAATGTCAATGAGTGTGTGTGGGAGAAGCATTAATTTATTTTGTTTGAAAATGTATCTAGTCGCCCTGTGATTGACACCAGCATATTGCTGAGAATGGGTTTTTATAACTATTAATTACTGTACCCTACTACACTGTGATGGAGTTAGTGAGCAGGGATGGGACATTAGGAAATCCTGGGTGTTGTATAGTCTCCCCTCTCTCCCTCAATAAGACGCGCGTTTCGGTGCGTTGCCACGTTTCAATGATATGAAAAAAAAACGCATGCACAAACGCAAAAAAAAGCCGCAGTGTGGCCTAGCCCAACAGTCTTTTCTCCAGGATTTTGGTACCAATTTCCTTTAAATATTTTAACAGGTGCAATCGTTGCAGGAGGATTAGATAGATTGTCACATTTGGGCTGCTAATGCAGATGAGAATCAATGTTGATAAATGTAAGGTGATGCATTTTGGACTTAAATCGTGTGCTACTTAAATGGCTCTGTGTTAAGTGAATCACTGTTGTGAAAGGGATCTTGGAGTTGTGGGGGATAACAAACTTAATAGTAGCAAGCAGTGCCAGGGGCAACAGGCAGAGCCCGCATGGTATTGTCTTTATAAAGAGAGGTATGGATTCAAGGGAGGAAAATGTTATTCTCCCTTTTACAAAGCATTGGTAAGGGTCCTCATTTGGAATATGCAATGCAATTTGGAATCCTGGTGCTACAAAAAGGACATCTTTGAAATGGAAAGGGTTCAAGAGAAGGGCAACTAATTAATAAGGGGATTGGGGGAGCGTGAAGATGAAGAGAGACTGGAAACAGTTTAGAATTATGTACGCTGGGAGAAAAGGCACTGCGTGGGTATATGATTACTGTGTTAAATACATTAAAGGGCCCATACAATAAAACTATCTGGGCATTGTCACCAATAGAAACATCGCGAGGAACACAAGGCCATCCTTAAGACTTGAAGAAAAAAAGGTTTAGGCTTCAAGTCGGAAGGGTTTTTCACTGTGAGAACAGTAAAGCTCCTATGGAACTGTCTTCCAGTGGACGTTGTTATGGCAGGTTCACTGGATGAGTTTCTGCAAGCAAGGAAAGTTGCAAGTTACTGGAATGGATTCATAAAGTAGAGTTGATCCAGGGAAATGTCCGATTGCCACTTGGAGTCAGGAAGGAATTTTTTCCCCCTTCATAAATTTGGTGGGTTTTTTTTTTGCCTTCCTCTGGATCAACAGTTAGGCAGGAAAGGAGGATATTGCTAGATGGGTTGGACTGGATGGACATGTGTCTTTGTTCAACCTCAAATACTATACTATACTAGCTGTCTGTGTGTCATCTGGTGCCTGCTTCTTCCTTTTCTAGCCCATAGTAATAGTTATTTCTGTTCCTTCTAAAAGGGCACCGTCATCCCAGAAATTAACATTTTCCACAGTGTATGGTACCCCAGCCCACCACAAACCGCCATGTTAGTTTTGTAAAATAAGCTCCAGAAACAGACTTACCTGACTACGTTCCCACGGCTCTCTGCATTGCCACCAGCTTCTGGCAAGCAGAGAGCCAGGGGAACGATTGGTGGTAAGTCTGTTTCTGGAGCTCATTTTACAAAACAGGTTGGGGGTGGGGTGGGCTGGGGTACCCTACACTACGGAAAATGTTAGTTTCTGGGATGGAGATAGCCTTTTGGAGGGAGCAGAAATAACTATTAATAGTATATTAATTATATTATATATAATATAATATATAGTATATTTTGTGTAGCAGACCTGTAAAGAATATTATTATTATTTTAATAACACTACCCAACTTAAATTTCTCCCACTGTTGAGTCCACTGTGTAGTGTTAAAAGAGCCCTACCTTTCTACAGGAAACTGAAGAGTAGGAAGCCAGTCTGTGTGCAATTCCTATTTGCCTCTTACTGTGCCTCTGTGAGGTTTTTGACATGTGCAGTGAAAATTTACCCTCTCCCTCTGGCTTCCTTTTGTTGCTGAACTGCTTCTGAGGCAAAACCAAAAATTAGGAAGAGGCAGGAAATCCAAGACACTAACCAAGAAACATGAAATCTGTAGCTGTTATTCACAGGGAGGTCAGAACACTTATTCCCACCTCCCTGTGAATAATAGAACGCCCGGGTAACAGTGCAACACTTGCCTACCGTTCAGGCACGCTGTCCCGATCGCGTACCTATCTTTTGTATTGGCTTGCATGCGGTAGATAGCCGCTTGGTCATTACACATCACCATCTGCAGGGAAGGAGCCACGATTGGAGCGCTGGTAGGTAATTGTTGGATTCTTACTCAGGCGTCCTATTATTCACATGTAGGTGGGAATAAGCCTGTGAATAAAAGCTATAGATTTCATGTACTTAAAACATTAAAATCTGTGCTACCAGAACAGTACAACTCAAAGGCGTTTTTAGGGGGGGATAACAGGTGCCCAGAATCGCCTCTTTCTGGTGTCAATTTTATCTGCAGTTCTGTATCATTCTGAAAGGTGATTAAAACAATGGGGGCCAAGATTCAGACATGAACAGTAAGTAAGGCTGTGTACACACCATGCAATTTTTCGGTCTGATCAACTGATAGTTTAGTGTATTGGTCAACCAAACCGAAAACTTTGCATTTGGATGAATTGATGATTGGAAGCTAGATACCACATAGTTGAACAAATGGAAATTAGCACTAGTACCAGTATTAGAATGAACTGGACTCCAGAAAGGAGAACGGATTTATATGACAATGTTGTTTTTACTATATAAGGTATGTGTGATTAAAATGTGGGTGATCCACTCACCTTGAAGATCCTGCGGTTTCCCCTGTAATTGGTGAGAACTTGTAGTTTACAATGAATAATGTACCCTCTACTTTAAATGATTCATGTGTTAAAAAATTCTATTGGTTTTAGAAAAGCAATATGCTTACTGTTCTGTGATTTAATATATTCTTGTAACCATGTAACTCCCCGGCGAGTTCTTATATCCTTATAATTTACATGTAGGAGGTATACTTTATCCCCTTTAGAATACCATAGGTTCCATAAATATTCTATTAAATAATATAGTTACAAAACTCTGCTTAGCTATGTCATCCGCGTCACATGATGAAAATATGTATGCAATAATTCACCCCCTACTTTCAGATTTAGAAAATTCCATGATATGCTTAGTCTGTGGCCTTATGCTTTAATATGGTCATGAACTTATTGGTGAGTTCTAATAACTTTACATTTTACTATAGAAGTACATTATTTACCACTTACATAGTAATGCGGTTTGCCTTGTCCACTGTATATTCTGTGTGTGCTTACACTCTACTCTATCTGTACCCCAACCTTTATTATTTATTTAATTTATTCAAGATTCTTAACCTTACATAAAAAAAAATCAGAACAATGGCTGGAAGGAAAATTTTATGTCAGTCACTTGTATAATCACAGATACTTAAAGGGTAAAAGTAATTTAGCATTGTTCTGAAGAATTTGGACATTTTAACACTTTAAAGAATGTTATCTAACACAATTGCAGTAATGATCTATTAGAAAACAGTTTTGTTGTGCATAAAATAGTTCAGTACCATAATTTTGTGTCTATTGCTTTGGACCCAATAGGATATCTACAATCTATTCCGTTTTAATGTCCAATATATGAAATTTATTATTTTTGGATTGATTTGTTAAATTATTTAAATATATTTAAATCTTTTGTCTAGCCACGAGAACACAGGTATCTGAGTCAAGTGACCTGGCCCTATGTAAATTGACCTCCTCCATTGGTATTGCTTGCCATGGTAGCTGGGACTAATGAGCCTGGCTATGTGGGTTACCACTAGTTTTTTATGCCTTAGGATGGGTGGCAGTATAATAGTAGTAAAGTAAAGTTTTATGATAATGGGAATGTGACGGTGGTGCATTATTTTTAAATTTATATTTGTGCATGTTTAATAAAGGGGATAAACATGAAATATCTGGTACTTCTTGTTTTAAAATCTTAATTTCAAACTGGTATTGAGCAATGGACAGTTGTAGTTTGAGTGACAAAATTTGGATTTTTTTGCATATGGATAATAGCCCCAAATTGTTAAGTTTTATTTGGCTCATGGAAACTGACTCAGATTTTGTTAATCCAGAACAAAATTAGGAAATTTTAACATGTGTTAAAGGGCATGTCCACCCCCAACAAAACTATAATCCCCCCCCAACTACTGCTGGCCAACCATGTAGTGTAGTTAATCCTACACATCACATCCCAGCCCATCTGGTTCTGAAGTCCCCCCCCAAAGTCCAAAAACTGACCCACAGGAGGCTAGAGAGTCAATAGAGGACACTGCCTGCTACTGGCCTCCCTGGGATTTCCTGCACATCGCGTCGGGCAGATGTCCCTCACACGCCCCACTTGACCCACTCCCTCCTCTCTCCCTGACTCTCCCGTGCTATACCCTCCCCCGAGGTTTTCTACCTCGTTGAACACAAGCCCGTCCCCCGTTTCCTGGTCCCCACCCCCCCCAGCCACCCCACACCCGGCATACTTTTAGAAAGCTTCCCCCAATGTTTTACTTACCGCTCTGCTTTCCTACGCGGAATGTGAGCTGCCGGCAGACGCGTCCGTGATTGGCGCCGTCGTCAATCACAGACGAGGCTGCCGGTCCCGCCCTCTGCTTGCATTTCCTCGCAAGCAGAGGGCCGGGGTTGGGGAGCGCAGCGAAGGAAAGAGGGGATTCGGTTAAGTTAGAGAGAGTTTGGGGGGGTTTCTGAAATTAAAAATTACGCGGGTTGGAGGCTGGGGGACATGGGGGGACCAAATATAAAATTTTAATTTCAGGGGGTGTGGGACATAGCCTTTAAAGTGTACAAACATACATGGTGGTAATCTGTATTGGCAGGTTTTCCAGCAGCCAGGGTTGTATAGTTTGTTAAACCTAGTACTTCACTCTTGGCAATTTAAATTTTGAAAGTGTTTTCTATTGAGGTCTATATGCACTGGCTATCAAAAACAAAACAAAAAAAACCACCGTATATAATGAGTATAGTCGATCCAAGTATTTTTTTTTTCTGAAAAATTAGTAATAGAACTGATTGACTCGAGTATTAAAATGGGTTTAGAGAAATGATGACCACTACTGCTTTTGATTTCTGTATTGTTTGTGGCTTAAGTCGCCTTTGAAATGGACCAGCAGAATTTCCCATACATTAATCCCATACAGTAATAGCAAATTCCAGTTTATTTCACCCCGTACCGGCACCCCCAATTCCTTGGACCGACACTCAGTCACGATGTTTGGAAAGATGACCTACAACTCCCAGCATTCTTTGGTTACTGGAGCTAGTTGTAGTAGTTTCTAAAAACATGTGGAGTGGCAAAGTTTCAATATTTTTAATTAAGCTTACCAATCCATTTACATTCTCCTGGACCCCCATATATAAAGGGCAAACTCTGACCCCATATAGTAAAGGGCCCACTGACCCCAATAGTTAAGTGTCACCTGAGAGGTTGTTATTTCAAGCTGTCAATTGCAATGAATAGCAGCTGTTTTTTGCCCAAAACTGAGAAGACCCATCAGTTTAAAAGGAAATCAGATGGCAGTTGACAGTGACTGAGGTGAGTCCAGCAGCCTGACTACAGGAAAGCAGCGGAAGGGTGTAAAGCAAGCTCAGCCTGGTTAAACGTTTTTCTGAGATTGAAAGATTTTTAACACATCCGCATTTGCAGGCATTTGGATCTACAGTAATATACTCATATAAGTTGACCCGAGTATAGTCGAGGTCGGTAGCTATTTGTACCTGGAAACGGGAGTTAAAACATGATTGACTCGGAGCTATAAGTTGAGGGTAGAAAATAGGAACACAACTGGGTGCCTCCCTGATTCGTATTGTTTGAGTGCTTAGTTGCCTTTAAAATGGACAGCAGAAGCACCATACAGTAATAGCCAAATCCAGTACTGGCTATTACTATATAGGATACTGTATGGGAATTCTGCGGTCCATTTAAAGCGGCAACTAAAGCCTCAACACAATACAGAATCAGAAGGAAACCCACCCAAATAGAACAATTCTCCTTATTCTGTTTCGTTTAAGGCATTAGTTTTTTTTTTTTGCCCTTTAAATGGAGAGAAATCTAAACAACACTAACCCCCATCTGGCAACTCCATATGTTTGGAAACTACAATCTCTCAGCATGCTTTAGTGCGGGAGTGAGTTGTAGTTTCCAAAATTCTGTGGCAAGGCCAATGAACCTATTCCCCCCACCCCCAAGAGCCCCCCAGTGGAGGAGATGACCTGCTGAAGGTAATCCGCTGCATCTAAAATTTACAACGAAATCCCTGCAGCTGCACGCTTCCTCTCGGCCGCATCCACAGGTACAGGCGCCTGATGTCAATACTCTGCGTACGCGTATAAGGGACCGCGCGCCGAGTAGTATGTCAGACACAGCACGTTGGGATGCGAAAGAGAGAGAGGAGGCGGTTGCTGGTTGAGTATGGACGTCAGGGACACAGCCACTGTGGGATGCGGAAAAAGAAGAGGAAGCATGCGGCTGAAGGATTTTCAGGGTAGTGACCGAGTATAAGTAGATTGCGGGTAGGATTTTTTTTGTAAGCTTTTTTAAAGCTTAAAAACCTCGACTTATACTCCAGTATATACGGTGGTAATAAACTAGGACTTGACCCGGTATAAGCGAGTTAGGTTTTCAGGCTAATTTTTAAAACATGAAAATCTCGGCCTTCTATTCGATAGTATATCGTAATAATAAATGTTTGTTTTGGGTGTTTTTGAAAACTGAACTGGCGCCTAGGCAAGAGTCTTGCATAATTTGGTTTACTAATGATACGGGTTCTTCAGTATAAACTCGAATATAATACATTTTTCAGGCTTTAAAGTTAGCCGTGAAAACCTAACATCGATATTACGCGGGTCAAGTCCTAATTTAGATCCAAATTCTGCAAATGCGGATAGTAAAACAGTAGGTGGCGCTGTGTTAACCTTTTTATACAAAGTTACAGGAGAGCTCTTGCTTTTTACAATCGTTCCTGCTTTCCTGTTAGTTCTGGCGGCTGGATTCACTAGCCACTGTCACTGCTCCTTTGGATACTGTAAACCTGATGGGTCTCCTCAGTTTGGGGCAGAAAACAGCTGCTGAGCTGCTAGTTAAGTGCAAATGACCAGCTGTGAAACTACAACCTCAGGTGGACATTTTTAACTATTGGGATCAGAGGAGTCCTTTACTATATGGGGGTCAGAGGTGGCACTTTACTAAGTATTGGGCGTCGAGGGACCTGTAAATATCGTGTTCAGGAGAATTGTAATGATGGTAAGATTAATTAAACGGTACTGAACATTGCCAATCCAACATGTTTAAAACTGAAATCCCAGCCAGCAATCAGAGTGCCAAGAGGAAGGAATGCGGGGGCTACTGGTACGGGATTTGGTTAATACTGTATGGGATTCCGGATGGGAAATTCTGGCTGTCCATTTTAAGGGCAAACTAATTTATACCTCGCTTATACTCGGTAAATCAGTTTTTTTTACAATTTTTCAGGTGGGTATAAAAATAGGGTACCTCGAATTATACACGGTATCGACTTATTACTAAGTATTTATCTCCAGTATACCCTATCCATACGAACGGCCCCAATTGTGCGGAATCGTTGCTATGTTTTTTGCATCCAATGGTAAATAATGAGGAAATATGCTGTGGTTTTTTTTGCATTATTCTCTTTGCAGCAGCGCAGCGAAGGAAAGAGGGGAGGTAAGTAGAGTTTGGGGGGCTTTCTGAAATTAAAAATTACGCGGTTGGGGCTGGGGGACATGGGGGAACAACATATAAAATTTTAATTTTCAGGGTGGACATAGCCTTTAAAGTGTACAAACATACATGGTAATTGTATTGGCCAGATTCCAGCAGCCAGGTAGTCAGTTAACCTAGTACTTCACTCTTGGCAATTAAATTTGAAAGTGTTTTCTATTGATGTCTATAGCACTGGCTATCAAAAACAAAACAAAAAAAACACCGTATATACTTGAGTATAAGTCGATCCAAGTATTTTTACCTGAAAAATTAGTAAAAACTGATTGACTCGAGTATAAACAGTGGGTAGAAATGATGACCACTACTGCCTTCTGATTCTGTATTGTTTTGTGGCTTAAGTTGCCCTTTAAATGGACAGCAGAATTCCCATACATTAATCCCATACCTGTTTGATGCGCTCATAGCGTAGTCAGCAGCGGCTCTGACTTATTTCCTTTTAGTGACTTCTATCATTCGCGGTAGTCTTTTCATCTTTTTTTTTCCTCTTCCCCCCCCCCCTCGGGGGGGGAAAACTTTAACTCCAGTTTATACGGTAAATTAGGGACTGACCGAGTATAAGCCGAGGTTAGGTTTTCAGGCTAATTTTAAAACCTGAAAATCTCGACTTATATTCGAGTATATACGGTAATAATAAATTTATTGTTGCTGTTTTTGAAAACTGGACTGGCTCCCTAGCAAGAGTCTTGCATAATTTGGTTTACTAATGATACTTTTGTTCTTCTAGTATATACTCGAATATAAGTAACATTTTTCAGGCTTAAAGTTAGCCTGAAAACCTAACTCGACTTATACTCGGGTCAAGTCCTAATTTAGATCCAAATTCTGCAATTGGGATAGTAAAACCAGTAGGTGGCGCTGTGTTAACGATTATACAAAGTTACAGGAGCTGTTCTTGCTTTTACAATCGTTCCTGCTTTTCTGTAGTCTGGTGCTGGATTCACTCAGCACTGTCACTGCTCATTTGGATACTGTAAACTGATGGGTCTCCTCAGTTTGGGGCAGAGGAAACACGCTGCTAGTTAAGTGCAAATGACAGCTTGAAACTAAAACTCCAGGTGACATTTTTAACTATTGGGATCAGAGAGTCCTTACTATATGGGGGGTCAGGGGCCCTTTACTAATGGGGGTCAGAGGGCCCTTTACAATATCGGGTTCAGGAGAATTGTAAATGATGGTAAGCTTCATTAAAAAAGTTTACTGAACCTTGCCCACCACATGTTTAAAAACTGAAACTCCCAGCCACAATCTAGATTGCCAAGGAATGGGGGTTACTGGTACTGGATTTGGTTAATAATGTATGGGTCTTGCCTGATGGGAATTCTGCTGTCCATTTAAGGGCAACTAATTTTACCCTGGCTTATACTCGAGTAAATCAGTTTTTTACAAATTTTCAGGTAAAAATCAGGTACCTCGACTTATACACGGATTCGACTTATACTCAAGTATATACAGTTACCCTATCATCCGACGGCCCAATTGTGCGGAATCTGTTGCTTTGTTTTTGCATCTCACATGGTAAACTAATGAGGAATATTGCTGTGGTTTTTGTTTTTTTCCTATTCTCTTTGGAAACCACTTTTTATAATATCTGTAATAATATTACAGTTCTACAGTCTTTTTACTCCATTACTATGAAAACTGTTCTTTGCATCTACTACAAGACAATCACAGCTGTCTATACAGCTGTATGCCATTACCATTCTGTATGGATTCATGTAAGTAAATCCAATACTGACTAAATAATCAGACCAAGTTATTTTTCCGTGGATTGAATTATTGGTACAGTAGTTTCATTGGTGAGACGAGAGATGCAGAGGTTTTTAGTATGTTTTTGACTGTACTTGATGTAATGTCATGTAATTATGCAATCTCTCCACTGGTTTCCCATTACACAAATGATCTAATTTAAGCTGCTAACCTTATCCTACAAGGCTTTCTCCAATACAGCCCCCCTACATTCTAATCTGATAAACAGATAATACCCAAGGTGTAACCTCCACACTAACAATCTTCTCCTGTCATCCACTTTAATCACCTCTTCCCATGCCCGTATTTGGGACTTTGCTCATGCTGCCCCTATGCTCTCCCTTCCTCGCTTTATAAGTCACTCCCATTGCTAAAGGAGAACTAAACCCAAATACAAAGGCCGCTCCACAGACTCTATAACTGTCACTTTGTAACAAACCATGTTACCTCTCACTCTGAATCACCTCTTGTGAAATCATTTATAGAACATTTCTGAGTACTGGCAATCTATGATGTCATGGCTGGCTTCTAGTGTTGCCTCTTCCTGGTGGTCCAGGTACCAAAATTCTTTCTGCACATGCTAACTAGCTACCTTGTGTTTGTTTTCCACTCCCCTTATGCTAAGCTGCATGTAACAGTTGAACGCAGACTCATCAGAGATACCAGTGAATATTATTAGCAGATTTTCCTGCTTAAAGGGTAACTGTGGTCCAAAAATGACTTTAGGTAAATTGACAGGAATTGCTTTCCTGAGGATTTTTGCTATTTACTTTCATTATTTATTTTACATAGATTTGAAGATATTTACATTTATATGTGTGACATGGTTGCAGCATCACCAGGTCCCCTGCGCTTCCTGCACTGAAACCATGTGACAGCCCCTCTTCTGTGTTTCCTCCTCCTTGTGGGCCCCCGTGGCCCCTCCACATGCAGCCTCTTGGGCCTTTCCCTTGCAGCCTCCCGGGCCCCTCCCACTCATGGGCTCTGGGGCTCCTCCCACTCGTGGGTCCCGGGGGCCCTCCCAATTGTGGGCCCTGGGGCCCCTCCTTCCCTCGTGGTGCCCGTTGGGCTCCTCTGCCAATTGTGGGCCCTGGGGCCCCTCCCACTTGGGGCCCTTCCCACTCGAGGGCTCCTCCCAATTGCGGGCCCTGGGGCTCCTCCCAGTTGCAGGCCCCGGGGGGCCTTCCCACTTGCAGGCCCCAGGACCCGCGAGTGTGCGGAGCCACAGAGTTTGTGAGTGGGAGGGGCCACAGGGGGCTTCAAGGGGAGAGGTAACGGGCCCACGATTGGGAGGCATTAAAAAAAGCAGTGCTGTGGGCTGTGCTGTTCTCCCCTCTCCACCCTTCAGTCATGCACTGAGCATGTGCCAACCGCAGATTAGAAGAGGAAATTTCTGAACGCAGATTCAGAACCTCCCACCCCCTAACTTTCTGATCAGTGTTTTCCTAATATTTTGGGCCGTGCAGCACGTAGAGAGGCGGTTGATGGCTTGTTTTAAAGCCGAGGGTAGAAATTAGTTGCCCTTTAAATGGACAGGTTTATGAACCTGGTCTTTCATTTAAAATAAACTTGTTTGGAGACCACAGTTCCCCTTTAAACAGAGTAGGGGAAGGTGTTAACCCTTTCATATGTATTTAGGAAGCAACTTGTTAACCCTTTATATTTGGGAGCATTTCTGCAAGACTGTGTCTTTGTATGAATTTATTTCTGCACTCTACCATTTATATTGGTGTGTGTATTGCTGAAATGTACATTTAGGGCATGGCCACACTGCAACGCACCTGAATCGCACACGATTTTACAAGCGTTTGCGCTCACAATTTGTCCATTGTCATTATGAAAAAGCATGCCATTTTACAAAAAACGTATGCGTTTCCAAATTGCTGACACATGCGTGACTCGCAACACACCAGAAATCGCAAGATTTTGGTGCATGGCTGCGATTTTCAATACAATTGGTAAATTGCAATCACCTGAAAAATGTGTGGCCTAGCCCTTAGAAGTGTAATGCAAGCTGCGTTGATTTCAGTTTAGCCATGCAGCATGTATTTAATGCAATGGATCTTAGCAATTTCCTGAGGCTGTGGCCCCACCTAAGTGCAAGGGAGGACGCACGGTCGTAATAATGCGCGATTGTGCTCGCTTCCGTGCATGGGCATTGCGCTTCCACAATTGGGCCCTACCAGAGCGTATGCAATACACACACAAATAGCCAGTCCCATAGGCTATTACATGCTTGCACTCCCACTAGCACAATCGGATTGCAAACCGCAATCCAAAACGTGCTAGTGGAAGTTAGCCCTAAAGTGTTTGAGTCTTAAAGGGAAAGGTGGCAACCCCGGTAGAATTGAGCTGACCACTTTACAAGGTACACTTATAAAAACAAAACTGCTCAGAGCTGCAGGTGCAGCATATTGACGTGAACATGGTCTTAGCACAGCTCTGTGCAATGCATTTTAAAGGGGAATGTTGGAGCCTGGAAGTAGTTTTGGAAGTAGTGTAAAGACAAAGGCCACCTTTGCCTTTAAGACCCAAACACGTATTAAATATACATGTTGCAGTGCTAAGTACCATTGCATTAAATACAAACTGTATCAGCCTGCAACATGCTTGTAAAGAAAATAACCTTTTGTTGTGTAGATATTATCAGGTCGGATTTGGTGCAGTGAAAGCCATAGGTGAGACATACGTTATTTCAGATCCGGACACACTAGAAACCCAGACCTATAAACATCACACTACAACACTGCTACTAGGAAAGGGTTAATCAGCTGCACCACTAATTTGAATATTGATGATTTAATATATTCCTACATCATAGGGGCTAAGTGGTGGGAGTGGAAATCACACAGGTGCTGAAAATGTAATCAAGGTAAAAGTACTGGCAGGCAAGGGAAAATGTCAGCTTCAGATTTGGGGAACAAACAGAACCTAAAATGAGCTCATAGAGATAAAGAAAAGCCCCTGAGTGGAATCTTCCATGCTGAGAAGGATGTTGAGGCAAGTACTTTCTAACTTAAACTTTGATTTTTTGGGTTTAGTTTTCCTTTAATATCTTCAAATGTAACTTCAAAACTCACCTTTTCAGGCAAGGCTACAATCTGGACCCGGACACTTCTACCCCTCTTACTGTCCCATCACAGACCCGCTCGTTATACTCCACTGACAACCTGGTTACAGCTACTGATCTGCTTCACCTTGTGTTTCATCCCCATCTCCTCTAGACTGCAAGCTCTTTTGTACCACGGTAATGCTGTAACGTGGTAATGCTGGACCAGCACTTCAATTAATTGCACTTTGTATTATTAGCACTACGCTTGTATCTAACGTATGTTTTCTTTGTGAATATTAATGCAACTGTAAAGAGACACGGAAGATGTTGGCGCTATATAAATCCAAAATAATAGTAATTGGGCCAGGCAGTTGTCAGAAAGTTGGTGTAATGTTGAGAGGTAAGGTTGTAAGCTAAGTGTATGGCCAGCTTAGGGAGAATATGCACTTTTTAAGAGAGGAGACTTTAATTCCACCTTAATTATAGTATGTTTTTGGATTCTTTCAATGCTTATATGGATGCAGCATATTTTGTCAATAGAGATTAATTATAAGTATGTTATGTATAGGTAGATATTTGGCTGGATAGATGTCAGAAGAGGATTGGAATGAAACAACCATGGGTATGCTAAAAATACAGAGACCAATGATCACTGCAATTGGGAGAAAAGTAACCATGGAAAATTAGCACAAAAAGGAGCACTTGTTCAGGCCCCATTTACATAGTAGCAGTAATGGATGTTGAATAAAGACATACGTCCATCCATACATACTGTACCACTGCTGTATGTATACACAACAGAGCACTGACCCAACACCTGCCACTAAGACTAGGAAAACAGCCTGCTGAAAGTTCAAAAAAATAGCATAGTACGGAATGGGCTTAAATACAAAGCTTTGTTTAACACTTGTATTAAAAAGAAACCTGTCCAAATCGGACACTTCATCAAAGGGTGATTTATGTAAGAATTATGCATTAAAACATACAGATCACATGCTTCCAAGTTGAAACCAGATTGAAGGCTGTCTACGATTAATCAAAGGCTTTCATATTGTTGCAAGGAATCAGACTCTGATCTTTGCTGTAAACCCAGTTTTACTGCAAACTTCAAACACAGCTACATTGTTGCTGTGTTCTTCCCTACAACAGATATACCATGACCTGGATGAATGAGAACCTTCACAAGCAATGAAAAAAATACTCTGTAAAGCAATTCCTGTCAATTTACCTAAATTCATTTTTGGACCACAGTTAAGGATACATTTAAAATAAAAATAAAAAATGTATAGAATATGTTTTTCCATATGTAGAGCCATCATTGTTGGCAATAGTAATTAATTCATATAAAGACAAATAACCCAGTTTTTACTTAATTTAGTTGTTCCCTGATAAAGGCATGGAGAGAGGCGATAAGGTATGTAATTTTCTTTATTATGAAATATCTGTTTTAACATACTTTGTAGGGTTTCATTCTTGTGTGTCTGATTTTTAATACTGTGCCTCTAAAATTGCTATCTATCTTGTGTCTCTGATTTTTAATACTATTGACTGAATCTGTCACTGGTAGCTGTTTTCTTTGCTTCTCATAGTCTTTATATCTTCATATTTAGAGGATGCTGTTGTTTTAATTTCAGGGGGATTCAGAGTTTCCAGAAGACACTAGATTGATTGAACTAGATGAATCCCAAAAGAGTGAGCACACAGTGTTCATTATGCCACCTGAGCCCCTACCTGAAGACGGACCTGACCCACACCCGAAATACAGGTACTGTAGAAAGCCACAAAGAACATGAGAACATACTGATATATGTTGCAAGAACAAGTTAATGGGGCTTATTATATGTACCAAGATGTGCAAAGGTTTGCCTGTGCTCTTAAAGGGGGATTACAGTGGGAGAATCACCTTTAGGCTTGGTGGCTAGAAATACTGCACTTGACACATTGCACTGTATTTACTGACTTATAGATTCATAAGCAGTTCAAAAGCTGTTGAAGACCTCCATTTCTCTTTCAGCCAATTGGGGGATCCTGGCAAGACGTTGGTTGCTGGAGGCAAGGTGCCTGTTGCTGGAGGTGGACAATTAGCTTGAAGCAAATTGCCCTTCCTACTTTCCTGCACTTCCCCCAGCGCCTCCCAGTTTTTTTCTAAGTGTCTTCCAGACAGTAGGTTTCTGACCCCGCTCTTCGGTCAGACAACTATCTGACAACCGGAGTACAGCAGGGGTTTCCCTAAACTGCTATCTCCCTACGTGGGATTATATATATTCTTCAGCTGCATTCCTCATAAAGGATTTGCAGAATCGGCCTAGGTGAGAATAGACCACCATTCCCTCCACTGGAGGGGAGACCCACTTAAAAGTAGAACTAAACCCCAAAAAATCAAAGTTTAAGTTAGGAAGTACTTGTCTCAACATCCTTCTCAACATGGAAGATTCCACTCAGGGGCTTTTCTTTACCTCTATGAGCTCATTTTAGGTTTTGTTTGTTCCCCAACTCTGAAGCTGACATGTTCCCTTGCCTGCCAGTACTTTTACCTTGATTACATTTTCAGCACCTGTGTGATCTCCACTCCCACCTCTTAACCCCTGTGATGTAGGAATATATTAAATCATCAATATTCAAATTGGTAGTGCAGCTGATTAACACTTTCCTAGTAGCAGTGTTGTAGTGTGATGTATATAGGTCTGGGTATCTAGTGTGTCCGGATCTGAAATAATGTATGTCTCACCTACGGCTTTCACTCCAAATCCGATATAAACAATAAATTGCAGGTGAAACATACAAAGACACAGGTCTGTAGCTGTGAATATTGCATGTTTATTGCAAAACATGCGTGCTACATGTTTCAGACCCACTCAAGCACTTGGAAGGACAAGTGGGTCAGAAACATTTAGCACGCATGTTTTGCAATAAACCTGCACTATTCAGAGTTACAGACCCGTGTCTTTGTATGTTTCACCTGCAATGTATTGTTTAAGTATTGGGGGGCCATATATAAAAACTTGCGATACCATGGGTTTTTGTTACTGTACGACCATAGCAGTAATTTACCATAACATGCGGTAATAAACTACCGTAATGATATTCTACGGACGGTCGTAGATTTACTTTGGCTATCGTACATTTACAAGATTTCCGATAGCGATCATAACTTAATGATCGCCATAACTATCGCTAAAGAAGGCGATACCCCACCTTTATAAATATGGCCCGTAGTGTGAAGGTCTCTAGCTCTCCCTGTCAGCTGTGGCAATATTAGTGGAAAGTGTAGCTTCTTAAAGGGGAATGTTGGAGGGTAGGAAGAGTGTGTTTTTATAGGAACCACATGGTGCAGAACTGTAGGGGGAAGATAGAGAAGTGAACCTGAACTTAGCACCAGCTCTGTGCAATGCATTTCTCATCAGTGTACTTTATTAAAGGGAATGTTGGAGGGTAGGAATTGTGTGTTTTTATAGAAACAACATAGTGCAGAACTGTAGGGGGAAGATAGAGAAGTGAACCTGATCTTAGCACAGCTCTGTGCAATGCATTTCTCATCAGTGTACCTTATTAAAGGGAAAGTTGGAGCGTAGGAAGTGTGTTTGTAATTCAGCTGTCTGTAGCACAGAAAAAAAAATGTAACACAGAGCTAAGCTAAGAAATGTATTACACAGAGAAATGCATTGCACGGAGCTTGCTAAGATCAGGGTCATTGTATTCTCCACCTGCAGCACTGCACCATGCTCTATAAGTGTATGTATTAAAGTTGAGTGTTGGAGGGTATGCCATTTGCAGCTCTGCACCATGTTGTTTATATAAATGTACATATTAATAGGAATTATTGGAGGGAATACCAATTTTGAAATTACTACATAGCATTTTCCTCGCAAGTTAATACCGAAAGCACGTGACGCGAAGGATTTCGCACCACTCACTCAGGACTGCGGACACTGCATCACAAGCACTGCCTGTCTTCCCACTTGATTGGGGATGCAAGCAAAGCAGAGATCACCACCCAGCCAGCTAAGTAACCTAAGATCTTTAACTTAGAGGTGTTGAGGAAAGTCAATTGTCTATTTCTTAGGTGGTTTGATATTTTCCTTTACTATCTGCAATATGTCAGAAATTAAGGAAGGTGCTTGATCAAAAAATCTCAAAAGCTGCCTTACAGAAACATACCTGCCATGTATGCCAGTCTAAGTTACCTGCCAGTCAAACATACCACACACTGTATGTGGACCTGCAATAACTCTGCTGACCACGGTCACGCTACTCGAGCCCAAATGGGCAAAAATGCTGAGAATGTCCATAGACACTGTCAAAAATGTACCGCAGCTATCTGCCACAATGGGCATTCCTCTCATGGGACCCTCCCTCTGAGGCAAAACCTCCCCCTGTCAACATCTAAGGCAGAGTTTACTAATTCAGTGTGTGAAGCCTTACAAAGACTATGGGGATTCCTAACCTGCATCTTCAAAGGAGTCTATTGAGATTCTGATAAAAGTAGTCCTCAAGACTCTAAGAATACAAGACAATGCAGAACCAGAGGACCCACACAAATCCATGTTCTCGCGTACCAAGCTCCCTACAACTACATTTCCAGCACATGAGCAACTGGAACAGGTAGTCCTGAAAAACGCCAACAATCCTCTAGACACTTTCAGATGTTCTTTCCCTTTTCAAAGGCTGACACGGAGCGATGGGCCTCACCCCCATTGGTTGATTTCCTACCCCCATCTCCAGACTGGCTAAGACTATGGAATCTCATTACCAGACACCACTACCTTTTAAGGATCCAGCTGATAAAAAGGCGGATGTTCTCTTAAAATCTATATTTTCAGCCAAAGGCAATGGACATTTGGATGGACCAGTTAAATGGGTATTAAGGAACATGCGGACAAAGAGGACCTCCTCCATTTAGTCCCACCTTCCACCTATGTAAGGGATGTAGCTCTTGATTCGAGCAGACTCGCTGCACACTCCTCTGCAAATGCAGAAGCAGCTCGGTGTGTGCTATGGCTTAAGACCTGGGTAAAGGACCCAGCATCCAAACAGCCTTACCCTGCCTAGCACCTTACTGTTTGGGCCAGAATTAGAATTATTGCCCAGGCAACCAGTGTAAAGAGGACCTGGCTTCCTCAAGCCCAGTGCCCTTCCCCTTCTAGAGGACATCCTTTCGTCCCTATCGAACCTCATTCGCAAACGCGACCCCTGCTACCATAAACAATTGGACTGTGGCACGATGAGGGGGGGCTAACTTTCCTCATCATAAGGACACCCGACCTTCCTCCGAAAGATCATCCTCCGCATGACTATCCCCCACCCTCTGTAGTGGGAGGATGCTTGCGCCATTTCCTCTCAACTTGGGCAACTTCCACACAAGACCACTGGACTTTTTTTCATTTTTTTTTTTTTTTTCATTCCAGACTCCCGAAGGATCCCCTTTGCCAACAGGCCTTGCAGGAAATTTTTGCATCCCTACAAAGGAAAGTGATTCAACCTGTACCGAAGAACCACTGGTTTAAGGGGTTCTATTTAAACCACTTTTTGGTTCCAAAACGAGGGGGTTTGTTTCGACCTGTCCTGGACCTGGAAGGCCTGAACGAGTTCAAATTAAAATCTCCATGTTCAGTTGCCCTTGCAATGGAAAAGGGAGACTTTATGGCATTCATAGACATTCAGGACACGTATTTGCATGTCCCCATCTGGTCGGGACACCACAAATATTTAAAGGGCATCTATAGTGGGAAAATGAAAAAAAAATTGTGTTGTATAATTCCCCCCAACCCCCAGAGTACCTTTATTTTCTTAAGTTTCCTCCTCTGTCCTGAGATAAATAAATAAAAAGAAATCAAGATTTTAATACACCACTCCTGCTTGAGCTGTCAATCAAATCCCCTAATAGCATGATGGTGAAGTGTGTAGGCTTACACAGGTTTTACAGCAAGTCTCCTAATGACTCCTTTCTACTCACTAAATGCTTGGCAAATACTGGGTTTATAACAAAAGTAAAGTGAAGGAGAAAGAAGCAAGCTTTCACCAATTTATTTGCCTGTCAAGGGGAGATCGGGCTTCAGTGATAAGGCCTCTTCTAACTCACCCCCCCCACTCTTTATGTAGCAAGTATCTCCAGAACAACAGATACTTGCTCTCTACAGGCTTACATATGGAGGGGTTTTTTTGGTTACAAGGGTGGATTATTTGAAGGGGGGGAATGACAATAGGGGGAGTGGGGAGCTCTGCAGTAAATCAGACTCTGTGCAAACACAGAGCCACAGTGGAAGGTGGGAATAAGTCAGCATACCATAACCTTTTTTTTAAGTCTGGATTGGAGCAATGTATACATTTCACTACAGATGCCCTTTAAGGTTTTCCCATAGGAGATCAACACTATCAGTTCTCCGCTCACGCGACGTTCATCAATCCTGCTGGAACCGCCTCTCCCGATAATTACTATTGCTGCCCAAGAACAGAAGTTTACGGGGAAAAAAGGAGAAAGAAAAGATTTACTACTTTAAAACAAACAAATCTTAGTAATTTTTACCCGTTAAGAAAACATTAGTTATATATTTAAAAGGCAAAATATTTTGGAGTTATCAGCTTAACATAGTGGTTTTGTAGACTGGTAGAACGGCTTTATGTCAGAGTCTTTATAACCTGAGTTTGGTTTGCTTCCCTTGGGGGTTTAGGGTCTCTTTAATTTTCTTGTCTAGTCCATATTACCTCCTGTATCATGATAGGCATATTTGACCGAGATATAGCTTAATCCGCTTTCATAACAGAAGTGTCCTGAGAAGCCTCTGCTAACTCCCATTTGTCTCTAGGCCTAGACAGTTAGGATTCTGGTGTGGTTGTACTAAACGGTTCGTGGGTGCTTAGTGACTGTCCTGGGGTTCTCCTTTTTAAAGGCACTCTGCCCCGCCCACCCACTCATGGGTGCCATGGCCCCGCCCACTCATGGGTGCCATGGTCCCACCCACGGGCACCTAAGCCCCGCCCGTTGTAGATTCCCTTACCTACTCTATCAGGACTTCCTCTCTCCCTCACACACTGAGGGAGTCTGAGGCTGTGCTCGGCGGCACTGTGCAGGAGAAGCTTTAGGAATGTCACATGTCTGCCTCCCACCCATTAACTTTCTGGTCAGTCATTTCTTTATATCTTGGGCTGTGGAGCACATAGAGAGATGGCTCATTTTAAAGGTAGGAATCTGGCCTTTAAACTCAACTTGTTTGGAGACCACAGTTCCCCTTTAAACGGAAGGGAAACCCCCATCTATATTTTATATAATTTTTGAGAAAGATGTCCGTGACTGGACGCATTTCCTATCTACTAGTTAAGGTTGCCGGTGAGAGATCCTGGAACAATTTTACTTTGGCTCCTTCGAATTCTAGGAGTTTGATGTTCCTGGCACTCGACATTATGGCTTCCTTGGACTGGAAATAGTGGTGCCTGCAGATAATGTCCCTTGGCGGTTCCCCCGCTGGTGGACATGTCCTAAGAGCCCGGTGTGCTCTATTCATAAGCAGGTCCGGGCACTGGTACTCTGGTAAGATATGTCGGATCTAATTTTGCAGGTAGGTATTTATTTTAGACACCCTTCCCCCGGGACCCCTCTCACCCGAATGTTGTTTCGGCGAGAACGATTTTCTGGGTCCTCCTGGGTATCACGCAGTAGATCATGTCATGTCTGATCTCTTGCAGTTCTATTTCAACTTGATAGCAGTAGGATGATAACTCATCCTTGTTTGTTTCAAGAGCAGCTATCCTCTCGCCCATCTAAGTGATCTCCTGTTTGACATCGCTAATTATTTTATTTTGTGAGGTTTGGATGGCCCTCTCTATATTTAGATACAGTGATTGTAGATCCCCACGTGTGCAGAGTTGGGAGTCCGCGCCTTCGCCTTGTTGTGAGGCAGCGCCATTTGGCTCTGCTTAGGAGTCTCTTGTCTGTTTAAAAAGTCGATAATATCTTTTGGGTGTTGTTGTGTTCTCTTGGGACCCATTTTCTGAGTTATAAATGTCCTCTGTGGACATTTATAATTTCAGCTTTGTAGTGGCTATATTAGTAGCTAAATAAGGCCGATGTTGCAGGAGCTCAGCTCAGATGCGGCCAGTGACTCCACCCCCACTTTTAGGAGATTTTGTGAAAAAATCAAATAAGATGATTCAAAGGTGGAAAGGTGGATAGATCTTATGGTGTGGGGAAGCTGGCCGCGACTGAGCTTGGTTGTCCATATTTGACCTGTTGGTAAATCACGGCCGCTAGTAGCGAACGTTCGGTCGGGACAAAAATTCTGCTGGTGTTTACCCAGCCTAACTGTAACAGACCACTTAAAAGCTAATTTCTGATTGATTGCTGCAAATTAAGAGCACAGGCAAACTTTAGCACCTCTTGTTACAAAAGATCCAAAGTCTAAAACACTGAAATGTGCATCAACATGTCATTCTATAAGTTAATAGCTTTTCAGAGTAAGTTACATAAATACATAATTGGACATGCTCAGAGAGTTTTCTCGTACCCCCATCTCTGATATGTCAGGTTACTACTGGGTGAATGAGCAGATGGAAAACTAATCACTGGTAAAACTAATCTCACCCTATGTCCATTATTACCTCATCTCATACAGTATATGTACAAAGATGTTTGTATTTCAATATATAACAATGCAATTCAATGGTGTTTTACATAATAATATTTTAATAATGAATACTTTTTAGCTACAAAAGCTTTCCAAGACTGGACTATGCACTTTTTGACCGGACACGTGAGCAGTACCTTACATTCAATGGACATGTAAAAGGCAGCCAAGCAGCAAGCAGTCCTACATTTATTGCAAAAAGAACAAAACAGGTATATTCTTTCTACATCATTTTAAGGAAAGCTACTCCCTCTTTCCTTTGGTCTAAAATACACTTTTCATTACAACATATATAACTTCCCTTTTTCAAGCAGTTCCTGACCAAAGGTATGCTTGTGTAATGTTGGTAAATTTTCTGTGGGATAAGCTTTTTTAATGTGCTTCATCGAGAGTGAGGAGCTTACTAGTTAGCTACTTTATATTTCCCTTTTGTAAGGTAAAGAAGGAGTTAAAGCAAAGTAAAAGTAGAGCTGTAAAGAAGAATTTTACATATTTCTTAGTTATATCTTTTGTTAGAAAACACTTAAAAAGGCAGTGCATATATCATTTCATGCATCCTCTTACAGAATTATTGTAGTAGGCCATGTTTACCTTAAAAAAGACACTCGTGTTTTTTTCAGATTTTCTACACCGTAATGTAATGAAAAGCTTTGCAGCATGAATTGTTGTTTTTGGAAGTAGAGTGTATGTTTGACTACTGTATAATGGAAATAAAAAAAGTTATAATTACTGAAATGGTGCCAGGAGAAAAGAAATCTTATTAAAATGAGGAGGCAAGTAAAATAATTGTGGAGAAAAATATTTAGGTGTGGGGAGGGAAGATTTATGAAAAAATTATACGGAAAGGACACGTTAGTAAGGATTTAGTTGGAAGATTGGCTTTAAATGGAATTTAGCAATAATAATAACAATGAAAACCACAACCAGTAAGTGAAGCCCAAAACCAAAAAACAGTCTGGGGGATTTTGATATAATGGATACAAGTTGTCTCATATTAAGAATGTAAAAATCTGTTTACTTTCTCAGGAAATCAAAGCTGCTCACAGACTGTCCAAAAAATATTTTGTCAATGCCAAGAACTGGGCCAACTGTCTTTACAGTCAATGCTTCAGCCTGTGGTTTATTTGCCTGCCTGTGTATGTCAAGGTTTCACATTCAAAGGCACGTGCACTTCAGAAAGCCTATGATGT
The DNA here is from genome assembly GCA_019447015.1 of Hymenochirus boettgeri. Taxonomy (NCBI): domain Eukaryota; kingdom Metazoa; phylum Chordata; class Amphibia; order Anura; family Pipidae; genus Hymenochirus; species Hymenochirus boettgeri. The sequence continues at coordinate 226,177,676 of CM033469.1, forward strand.
GTTGGGTAAAATGAGGAAAATTGGAGTTGATCCTTTAGATGAAGTAAGTGAACAAAGTCTGTAGTCTTAGCAATGTATCTTTGGGTATTCAGTTAAACTACTGGACCTCTTGAAGTTAAGTTCTTGAAAACCTTTCGCTAGTCTGGGTTTTTTGAAAAGCACAAAAGATCGTCTTTATGACATAATGCCAAATTAATGCATTTGAGCCATGTTGCACCCAGCCGTCATCAAGCTTACCATATATATGTATAAAGCAAGTATACCTACCTCCCATTTTTCTTATACCTACCTCCCATTTTTATATCATTTAAAGAGTTAATGGAAAGGGGGGTGGCTGGGTGGCACACATCTGAAATGCCATGGAATCATTTTTGCTAATTACAGATTTGAATTAGTGGTCATATTTCCTACCCTCGGTTTATACTCGAGTCAATCAATTTTACTCGATTTTTATTGTAAAAATAGGTACCTCGGTTTATACTCGGGTCGGTTTATACTCGAGTATATACGGTATCTAACCAATTTGTTTTGCTATGAAATATTTACTATCAAATTCAATTTGACGCACTGATATTACATTACTAAAATGAAGAAGTTAAAGCTGTACTAACAGTTACTGAAACAGTTGATGCAAATTTTGTAAGTTTTGGGTTTTTTTGTACTGCACTTTCCCTCCCCTTCTCATACATTACAGAGGGTGCCCAAGTACAATAATAATGTTTGTTGCTGTGCAAATATAAATTGTCCACATATGCACATCCCCCCCAACACACTCACTTAAAAAGTTCATTTAATGTTGGCGCTGTTGTAAAATTTGGTTGATTTATGGTACTAAATTCCACAACAAACATTTACCCAGAGAAATTGCAGCTCTGGGTAAATTATGCCCTTGGTGTTGTATAATTGTAATAAAATGTTCTGTCTAGTTCTACAAATACAACCCCAAATAATAATCTCCAGTAATAATATTTACAAAAGTTGTACACTTACACACACAACTAGCCCCATATCCCTTTTACACAAGTCCAAATATCTGCCCATATTTAAATATCTTTGGTAATGGTGTGTTATAATGTCCCATACATTACAGAGGGTGGCCAAGTACAATAATAATGATTGGTGTTGTGCAACTATAACAATAACCTAACTCCAGGGTTCCAACCAGCAGTACATGCAACTTAGTGCTTCCATAATAATTATGGAAGTAGTAAAGTCACACAAACCCAATAATATTAATAAAGACTGTCCCATCAGACAAGTCCAAATTATTCTGCCCATACGTAAATATCTTTAGTAATGATGTTATATAATATCCCATATATTATAGATATTATTTTAAAAATTGCTTATTGTTTGGTGTTTGGAACTATAACATGATACCAATTCTGTAATATAAACACAAGTTTAAATAACTAACTCCAGGGCCTTTATGGTACCCATACATTAGTGAACATTTCTCCTACCATTTCTATGAATAGCACAAGCAAAAATATTTTAGAAGCGTACAGTACTTATACAGAATACTCCGTTTATTGTGAATCACATACTCCAATGTTTCGGGGATCACTTCATCAGGTGGACAAAGTGATCCCCGAAACATTGGAGTATGTGATTCACAATAAATGGAGTATTCTGTATAAGTACTGTACGCTTCTAAAGTAAAAGGACTATTCTGTGCTTCTAATATATTTTCACTTGTGCTATAGCTTATAGAGGCCTAAGGTAGAGGACTGGCAGAGGCTGTACCTACTACTACACTGGTAAATTGCTATAGGAGTGCCTTGGAACAAACCAATCTGCATGCATTTCTATCAATAGTCGGCATAACTTACCAAGTCCAGATATACCAAACTGATAGGCTCTTATCCACGCATAGCCAAACATACACACATATAATTTACACTGTGCACCAACGGGCACTTGCTAATGTATACAGTAAATGTAACGGAAAATAGGGCATCAGTTAAAGCAACAAGGGGTATCCTGACTAACAAAATATAATGAGATGTGCCTTTAAACATACAGATTGAAAATGCCACAGATTTTTCTAATTTTACTTTTTAGTTTATAAAACCATGGAGCAACCTTCTATGCCACCTCTGCAAATCTCTGCTGGACATCTGAAATTATTCTATAGAAATTATTTCTCTTTAACCAACTAAAAAAAACATTTCGAACAAAGACTCATCTTATTTAAAACTTTAACTTTACTTTCATCAATTTATAATCATAGTTCTTCGTCTATGTTTGATTCCTAACAAACAAGGATAAAAGTCTTGTGCCCCCATTGCTAATGAGATGATAAAACAGCAGGGATCAAGTTTTTAATTACTACAGGCTATGCACTAGAGAGGTACCAGTGGTATTTTCTACTGCATGTCTGAGTTGTAACTTCAGGCTTATGACAGTCATGCTGTGTTGCTCTTCCTTTGATGATCTCTTGTCTTTGTCTCATGTGAACACAAAGACATTTTGGAGATGGGCTACATTGGCTTAAGCAATTATTGTTGCAACTTGGGACAGGTGGACATAAGACTATTGCCATTTTTGATTGCAGTTGCTTTTATTTAATCTATTTTATTTAAACTCAATGCACATGAAATAAAGTTGTAGCAGATAAGTTTCTACAATGTTTTCACTCTCTTTAAAACTTTAAAACCTGACTTTCTAAAAAGAATAAAAGTTGCTTTTGGACTCTGTGCCTTTTTTTAAAATTTCTTTTGGGGGGGGGGGGGATACTATAACATGAAACCTAGAAAAGGCAAAGCTTGGAAAGCAGCAATAAATCATGGATTGAGATGGGAAATTTTTCAACACAAAGACCTAGTCATATGGATTATGGTCATGTCCCTAGTGTTAAAACGTCTCTTTAGAGGGAGCCTTTAAAGGTTGGTATGTGTAAATTGTAAGGTGGTAAATTCCCTCTCCCAGTGCTGACTCAAAGTGATTAGTTAGCATGCTTGCCTACACAGTCTAGTCTGAATAAAGGGCGCATCAGTTTGGAACGATATTAAGCTTGAGCAACACAAGTACTGGATTGAATGCATGCAGCAACACACACCTTAGAGAAAGGGCTGCTTAAATGTATTCAGATTAATATGAGGCAAAGCCATTCATAGTATACATACCCTTTAAGCATACATATCAAAAATGCAGAGAAAATTAAAACAAGCATGTGAATGCCATTCACCAGACCAAAAGGGTATCAATGATAAACTTGACAACATGAACAACATTAAAGGAGAACTAAACTTATTTTTTTAAAATTCTAATTTGAAAGCTTTTCTACCCAGAACACCTATACTTTGAAAGATTCTTCTCTAGTTATTTGCATTTAGTAGATATAAGTAATAGATTCTGTAACAAAGGAGGCTTCCATGTTGTTGCCAGTACAACTCATAGCCCATATTGGCTTCAAAGAGCCATGCCCCTTGACCCCAGGATTCACTATGCACAAAGCTTCTAGCTTCTGTTTCTAGCAAAAGATAAAGTTTCCAAATGTAGCTGTGATCACAGTTGAGTTGCTGGTTGTGCACCATGTAAATTCTGTGTTTTTAGAAACAAACACACTAATTCTAATTTCTAACACACTAAGTTCTAATTCCCGAGTTTACTTTGAATCAATATAACATAGTCTACTGCCTGAGTTTATTGCTTTTTTTGTTTGTTCGTTTACATGTTTCTAGAAAAATATAAAGTTGCTACATATGTACATATGTGCAGCTCTGTTATTAATTTACCAACCAGCGTGAATTGCTGACAATCGCAATCGCATGCGTTTTCCAATAGTTAAAGTATAACTGTATTGCCTCAATGCATTTTTTTAAAATAATTGCTTTAGAAAGAGTAAAGGTGTGCAGCCCACCCCATACATTTTTTTCCTGATTTCGAGCCTCTCTAGGCCTCCAATTAGCCATACTGTGAAGGGGGTGTAACAATTCTGTCTGCATCTAACTGTCACTCAAAGCTAGCATGGTAGAAAACATTCCTCCACCCACCATTGATCAGCTTGTTTATGTAGGCTGTATCCTAGCAACAGGACATTTCAAGTTTGTTTGACTGGCATACTAGTACTATGTAAGCGTAATAGACCTTACCCATGAGTTTGGGCCTCACCGCCCATATACCTAGTACCTTTACCGGTCACACCTCTCACATAGTTAAGCTTTATAGTTTGCATCTAAGTATAGATATGCGTTTGATATAGCTACGGATGAGTTATAAGCATATTTGAATGTGTTCTACAGTCCGGTAACCGCATGTGCCAGCCATTTACATGTGTGCGTATGTTTGGTGGTCGGGGAGGGTAAGGGCATTTTGGGGCATTATATGTTTGAATCCGGATGCCGGTTTATGTGTGTTAAAAAAATGGTCAGAATGATGATACTGTGCTGACATGTGTTGTGGGCGGAAACACAAGCACTACCCATACTGACATGGTTAATGTGTTCAAGGGTAAGATATCTGAACTGACCTAAAACTAAAGTGTATCAAGCAGTGCAATATCAGATATTCTACAAAAAAATGGTGATCGCATGCACTCCAATAGCACACGGAAACACATGGCATGTAGTGGGTCCGGTCCCATAGGCTATTACATGCCTGCACTCCCACTAGCACAATCGGATTGCAAACCGCAATCCAAAACGTGCTAGTAGGAGCTAGCCCTAAGTGTTTCAGTCTTAAAGGGAAAAGTGGAAACCCCAGCAGAATTGAACTGAACACTTTACAAGGTACACTTATAAAAACAAAACAGCTCAGAGCTGCAGGTGCAGCATATTGACGTGAACATGGTCTTAGCACAGCTCTGTGCAATGCATTTTAAAGGGGAATTTTGGATCCTGGAAGTAGTTTTGGAAGTAGTGTAAAGGCAAAGGCCACCTTTACACATGCGGACGTGGAAGCGTAAAGCCATGAGGTGAGACAATGCACGATGGCTCAGAAAAAGCGAAAATATTTAGCCAACTCCGAATTTGAACAGTCTTCATTTTTTTCCACAAAACAACCCCGTAAATCCGAAATACCCTCCACAAACTATATACTATATATATTCCTGAAATATACACACCTTCAGCTATGTAACGATGTAGTTCATTCATTCATACCATCAATGGTGTGGGCGTAGTTCGTCGTAGAAGTTTGCACTTTTTGCAGATTTTCTAAAACAAATGAACATCAAACAACATTCAAAATAGAAATCATGCCAAAACCTCATGGAATGTAAAAAAACTTTACCAAATATCAATCTTCCAAATGTCCCGAATCAAAGGGTATGCCATATTTATGGTTACACAGAGACGTGGCCACCAACTAGCTCAAATGGGACGCATGCCCAAGTGCAATTACAAGAAAAAATCAAAGTGCTCTGTAATTTGAACAGCCTATGCTTTTTCAAAAGAAACAGTCCCAAAACTTGTAGATTTGGAATCTACACTCCTTCAGCTACACTACGGTGCCAAGCTTTCATACATACATGAGGAATCCCAGACACAGTAATCCAAAGAACTCTGTGTTTTTAGATTTTGTGAAAAATAAAATTAGATGATTCAAAGGTTGAAATCCTATCTAAATCCACTTGACAAGCAAAAAATTCCACTAAATTTCAGTCTTCCACATGTCCTGAATAAAACGGTATGCCATATGCATGGGTGCACACAGAGACGTAGCCACCAACTAACTCAAATGGGACGCATGCCCAAGTGCAATTACAAGAAAAAATCAAAGTGCTCTGTAATTTCAACAGTCTACACTTTTTCAAAGGAAACAGCTCTGAAACTTGGAAATACCCCCCACAACCTATATATTTTTGGAATCTACACACCTTCACCTACGTAACATTGTCATGCTTTCATATATACATGAAGAATTCCAGACACAGTACTCCATAGAACTCGGTGCTTTTTAGGAGATTTTGTAAAAAATATAATAAGGTGATTCGAAGGTTGAAATCCTATCTAAACCCACTTGACAAGCAAAAAATCTCACTAAATGTCAATCTCCCACATGTCCTGAATCAAACGGTATGTCATATGCGTGGGTGTACACAGAGACGTGGCCACCAACTAGCTCAAATTGGACGCATGCCCAAGTGCAATCACAAGAAAAAATCTAAGTGTTCTGTAATTTGAACAGCCTATGCTTTTTCAAAGGAAACAGTCCCGAAACTTGGAAATACCCCCCACAATCTATATATTTTTGGAATCTACACTCCTTCAGCTATGTTACAGTGCCAAGCTTTCATACATACATGAGGAATTCCAGACACAGTAATCCAAAGAACTCTGTGTTTTAGGAGATTTTGTGAAAAATAAAATTAGATGATTCAAAGGTTGAAATCCTATCTAAATCCACTTGACAAGCAAAAAATCCACACTAAATGTCAATTTTCCACATGTCCTGAATCAAATGGTATGCCATATGCATGGGTGCACACAGAGACATAGCCACAAACTAGCTCAAATGGGACGCATGCCCAAGTGCAATTACACGAAAAAATCAAAGTGCTCTGTAATTTGAACAGCCTACACTTTTCAAAAGACACAGTCCCGAAACTTGGTAATACCACCCACAATCTATATATTTTTGGAATCTACACTCCTTCAGCTACATTATGGTGCCAAGCTTTCATACTTACATGGAGAATTCCAGACACAGTAATCCAAAGAACTCTGTGTTTTCAGAAGATTTCGTGAAAAATAAAATTAGAAAATTCAAAGGTTGAAACCCTATCTAAACCCACTTGACAAGCAAAAAATCCCACTAAATGTCAATTTCCCACATGTTCTGAATCAAATGGTATGCTAGACACAGTGCCAGACACAGTATTCCATAGAACTCGGTGCTTTTTAGGAGATTTTGTAAAAAATATAATAAGGTGATTCAAAGGTTGAAATCCTACCTAAACCCACTTGACAAGTAAAAATACCTACTAAATGGCAATCTCCCACATGTCTTGAATCAAACAGTATGTCATATGCATGGGTGCACACAGAGGCGTGGCCACCAACTAGCTCAAATGGGACGCATGCACAAGTGCAATTGCAAGAAAAAATCAAAGTGCTCTGTAATTTGAACATCCTATGCTTTTTCAAAAGAAACAGTCCCGAAACTTGGTAATACCACCCACAATCTATATTTTTGGAATCTACACTCCTTCAGCTACATTACGGTGCCAAGCTTTCATACATACATGGAGAATTCCAGACACAGTACTGCAAAGAACTCTGTGTTTTCAGAAGATTTTGTGAAAAATAAAATTAGATAATTTAAAGGTTGAAACCCTATCTAAACCCACTTGACAATCAAAAAATCCCACTATATGTCAATTTCCCACATGTTCTGAATCAAATGGTATGCCATATGCGTGGGTGTACACAGAGACATGGCCACCAACTAGCTCACATGGGACGCATGCCCAAGTGCAATTACAAGAAAAAATCGAAGGGCCATATTTGTAAAAGAGCGAAAAGTAGCGAAATGTTTTCGCATTCGCTTTTCGCATGGTTTTTCGCCAAAAAGACAGTTAACGCTATTTATAAAGGTCGCATTAACGAATGGCGAAACCGTTTCCACGAGCTATCACTAAAACCCTTTTCGCCTTACTTCGCAATGGTAATTTTAGTGAAAAGGGAGCGAAAAGGCCTAACGCGATTTATAAAAGAGCGAAAAGTGGTTTTTGCGTTAAAAAGAGCGAAAGATTAGCGCGACCCTGAAGGTGGTGAAAAGTCATTGTTTGAGCGAAAAGGCATGTTTGGAGCCTGTCTGTTGGGAATTTGGATTGGTTCCTGATTTTAAAGGCAACAAAAATGTAAAAGCCATTCAGACAAATTGTCTTACATGTTTTTGGAACACATGTATGAAGATATTGCTTTTTCCATTTGGTCTGTATAGGAATAATTGTAGCTTGGACTTCAAATGAGTTCTGCTATTTTGTCGTTCACGTGAACACACTGTCACCCCCTTCTTTCTCGGTGTGTTTTAGCGTTTGCAATGTAGGCTCATTTTTTCATTTACAATGCGAGGTCAATTGTTAGCATTCGGGGTGCGTGCTTTATGCTCTTCTTTTTGGTGGCGTTAATAAGGGCTAGGCAACACTTTTTTCACACGTTTTCGCACGCAAATGCACATGCGTTTTGGGTAAAATGGAAATTGCGGGAATGCATCAGGTTCCTCAATTTCTGATGTGCATGCGATTGTGCATACGTTTCCCTTTTGGTTAACACATGTGTTCACCATTTTTGTGGCGTTAATGCATGCATTTCCATAACCAAAAAAGTTGACATTTTCTGCACAAATGCAATCTCAATCTCACCTCATAACTCCTTGGATGTGCGAACATGTTAAATTACATGATACATTTCCAAGACTATAAACCTGCATTCTTGGAAATGTATCTAGCTACCACATAACAAAAATGCATATGTCATTGACAAATCTGCAATACTGCACCTTTCAAAATACTCGCATATAGTAGTCAGATTCTCACCAATCCAGCATTTTAATGTTGAGTACGAAAAGTAAACCACTTAAACTCTTTCCCTTACATCCTGAATTCTGTAAAGCAACAGGCCCTACAGAGCTTTTCCAATGACAAATATAAGTATAACCTGCTGCAGTGTGCTGTCAGGGAATGCTTATATTTTTCATTGTCAACAAAAACTCCTCCTCCTCCGGCAGCTCCTGCTCCTCCCCCTCCTCCTCTGGCTCCATCTCTTCCTCTGGAGCAGCTGCTCCAATATCATCTGTAAATTCAGCAAAATGTAACTTTTGTTGGTAAACTCTAATCTAATGTTAGCTGACATTATGAACATTCAAATAAATTTTAGATTGTCCTTTGTGTTATGTGTTTGTTTAAGGCTGGGTAAACACAGAAGCACTATTTATTCCAACTGAGCGCTTGCTATGAGCGAGTGCTCAGCCGGTGCAAATGTCCATTGATTGTTTAAAATTATTCCCTGCCCGATCTGGACAAATGAATTATTGATGTTGGATGCGTCTGGCTGCCCCACACCAGCATCTATTTTCAGATAAACACCCAAAAGTGCTGGGAAGTGGTCAGACTCTAATCTCTTCTGATGTGCACCAGAAGGAGTATTGTTACTGAGTGAGTGCTTGGCCGGGACAAACGTCCTTTGGTCTTGCAGCAATTTTTGGGGGGGTTTGAATTTGCAAATGCTCAATTGTGTGTTTCCATAGGGAAGCACGTGATCGATGGGAATTTTCATGCACATCCGATTGTTTGTTCAGCCAATTCTGCTGAATGAACAATCGATTTGTGTTGCGGCCGCCTGCTCCAGAGCAGCCAAGATTTTGCAACCAAAGTGCTGTGAATCGGCCTGTTGTCTGCAAATCTTGGCTGGTGTGTACCCAGCCTAGGGCACATGATATGTGCAAGATGTGCACAATGGAATCTGTATTTAAACATTGGGAGGATTATATTTTCTTAATGACATATTATATAAACTTACTAGTTTCTCTTTTAAACCTGACAAATTTCATGTAGAAATATATTTGTCACAATATTAATATGTATTTGAAACCTACCATGAGACATCTGGCTCCTTATATCTTGGACATATCTGGGCCTCCTCCTCTTAAGTTCGCTCCAGTTTCTCTGGAGATTTTTTAAAGAAATATCCAGCTGATATTTCCTGGAGATTTTTCTCTGCAAGCTCTCCATTATAGCCCTTTTTCTTTCAAGCCTGTTAGGAGTCCCAGCAGGCAAATCATAATTTTTTTTGGTCAGAAACTTGACCATCAACTTTAGGTATTGCCTGGTCATCTTGGCAAAGAATAGAGAGCGAAAACACCACGCCCACTTCCCAAGCGCACTCGCAAGACGAAAAGCGAACAAAACGCGAAAGTGGTATTTTTGGCGTACTCGCTCTCGGAAAGGCGAAAATTTTATTTTACGATTTTAATGGCGTGTGTGCGTCATAGAAAGGGGCGTGTTGTTTGCACACACAGAGCGAACTAGAAGGCGAGATGACCAGGAGGTACATCAAGCTCATGGTGAAGTACCTCACCAAAAAGAGGTATGATACTATGCCTTTGTGTACCAATCATAGGCACAAAAAAAAGAGAAGAATTATGGAGTGGCTAAGAGCAAAAATAAGACAAAAATATGGCGTGGAGATTTCATTGAAGGACCTCCAGCACAGCTGGAGCGACCTTAAAAGAAGAAGGCCACAATATGTAGAAGGCATAAGACAAAGAAAGGTATATTTTTTTACATTATTTATATTTTTGTGATTTAATTTCAAAAGTAAAAAAAAAATTTGAAACTTGTCACTTTAGCATTATTATTAAGAAAACATAAAAAATATAATATGTCTTTATGCAAATGCAAGAAAAAAATAAGGAAGCCAATTGTTTTTTTCTATCCAAATTTAGCCTAGGCCACACTAATGTGCTTTTAGTCTGAGTACGCACTGCAATGTAATTAAAGCATGTATGTCATTTTGGACATTATTGTCACATTTGACGTTATGGAAATGATAATGACCGTCCTTGAATTGCACTTATTATATAGGTCAGAGATGTCTATCTTTCAACACTTTAGATGTCTGAAAACTATAACTCCCAGCATTCCATGGTTACAGAAAGCAGGGAGTTTTAGTTTTAGAACATCAGAAGGGCCACAGGTTGGACATCCCTGATACTGGTGTTTAGGGTATCCATAGGAGACATTCCATTAAAACCAAAGACCTTCACAGTCCCAGAAATTATGGTTAAGTGTTGATCTGACTTTCCGTCAATTAATCAATCACACAAACCAATCCATACAGCAGCAGGGGGCATAATTATCTCTCCACAAGTAGAACAGTTACTGCTCCACTTTATTCATAGCCTGGACTGATAACGGGACATTTAGGCTGGGTTCACACTGTAAAATATTTTTCGGCCATCGACCTATAATATCGTTTATTGGGCAGGCTGAACTATTGTATAGTGTGGGTGAGGGCAGTCGCCACTGTTCTCGTTGGCCCGTTTGTCAGGTGACAATGATTTTGTATGTTTTTGGAAGGGGTGTTGACCGTGCAGTTTGTTGCTGGGTACACAACTATTAAACCTACATTTAAATCCATTAATAAATCAAAACCGTGTCCTCCCCAGAAAATGTATTCCAGCCCGGTGGCATTAAAAAGTATCCGAGTGATCCACCCTGCAAAAAGACACTAGGGAGAAACGTTTTTAATTGAGAATAGAATTAACTGTACATTGAAATTAAGAGATGAAAAAAACTATTTGGAAAAGTCCACGTGTTCTTTATAAACAGCTTGATGTATATATGCAAAAATTGCATTATCTCTGGTATGATAAATATGTAATTTCTCTTTCACCCCGTGGCAGCACTTCACCAGACTGGGATATCCCTGGCTCACAGGAAACGCACAGTTTAAAAGTCCCTCCCACCATCCACATCTTGTCTTTTTGCGTTTCCTGTGGCTAGGAAAGCATGGTGCAGTGCTGACACTCAGGGCTTACCTGCCATTATGGTGTGTCCCAGAAGCAGTTCTCCCTCTCTCTCTGCTTCTGATGCCCTCCTTTCCAGCTGCAACGAGTTTGCCATGGATGGGCCTTGTGACCGGGCAGGGTAGGAGTGTTTTGACTCTGTGTCCATTCCTCGGACGGCAGGTGACTGGATTTCATATTTGGCGCGCTAAAGAGGGCGCGCGCGGCGCCTATTGCCTCTGCTCTGTCAGCCTGCCGGGTAAGGTTCGTGCCTGTTCGGGAGCTCGCGCATAGCTGGCCAGTACATGCCTGTGACTATCTGCAGAAAATGGGGGACTCCTACGGTAGACCTTATGGCCACAGAGACCAACTCAAAATGTCAGAAATTCTTCTCAAGGGTTCCGAACTATCAGGCATCAGGGACGGATGCTCTTGTTCAGGATTGGTCAAAAGGGCTCTTATATATCTTCCCTCCGATTCCGATGATCTGGAAGGTTCTCCAAAAGATAAAAAAGGAAGGGGCCTTGGTCATAGCAATTATTCCCTTTTGGCCAAGGAGACCTTGGTTTCCACTCCTAAATTCCTTAACTTCGGAGAAACCTTAGAAAATCCCTATATTTCCAGGGTGGTTGAGCCAGGGGCCAGTGAAATACCAAGAGAAATCCAGGAAGAATTCCACTTCAAAGCAGTACTATAGAGTCTGGGACCAGTTTGTAAAATTTTCCAAGGAATTGAATCTTATTCTCCTAAAATCTAGTGCTTCTTTAATTGTGAAGTTTCTTTTTGCAGGTTACAAATTAGGGTTAAGTAACAGTACCTTAAAAGGGCAAGTGTCCGCCCTCTCTGCAATTCTAGACTATCCTTGGGCCTCGGATAATCTAGTCTCTCGGTTCTTTAAAGCTTTAATTAGGGTAAAACCCCCTTCAAAGTCAACATGTCCAGTCTGGAGTCTCCCAACTGTTCTAAAAGCCTTGACTATGTCACCATTTGAGCCTATAGTACAAAGCTCGGACTGGATGCTAACACTCAAAACCGTTCTGCTGGTGGCTATCACGTCCGCATGTAGAGTGTCGGAGTTGGCAGCATTCTCATTGAAAGAACCAGACACTACTATTTTTCATAACAGAGTTAGGATTAAACCTGCTTTTGACTTCTTGCCAAAAGTGGTTTCTCCTTTTCATTTAGAAATGGAAATCAATTTGCCAGTTTTCAATAAAACCAACTCCTACTGGGTGACATATAAAAACTCCTATAAGTGCTATAAGAGATATGAAAGTGACTCGTCTGATATAAAATACAATATGAGATAAAATTTAAAATGTGAAGTATAAACTACCAGGCTATAGAAAAGAAGGTGGATATAAGTAAATATATAGGGGGACCAACATTTGAGATTATACAGATACTAAATATGGGACTTTGGGCAATGGTATGCCCAAACAGTCGGCCCGGAACTTTATTCTTTATTAGTAACCACCCTATATATGTGGATATTGATACAGTCGGGGGCTATAAAAAGCATGACATAGCCAATTGTTCGTTTAGGCCCGTTGGATACATAGTGTCTAATCTTTTTATCCAGCGATCTTCCCGGCGAAGTAAGGCTTTTTCTATCAACCCCCTCCCGCGGGGTTCAAAGTCTTTTGCCATCCATTTTAACATAGCCAACGTATGTGCCATCTGTTTAAAGTGCTTGGCTACTGACTGTTCCCCAAACTTCTCCATGGATCAGTCCTGTTTAGACTCCATTGTATTTCTGATGGCCGTTCTATGATTGGCTAGTCGTCCTCGTAATGAAGTAGTTGTTTTGCCAATGTAATATTTTCCACAGGGACATACTATAAAGTATATTGTATATTGACTGAGACAATTAAGTCTGTGTTGTATTTTTTTTTTTTTTTAATTCTTTTATTTATTTTGAATGCATGGGTGTTTGGTACAGTTCGTTGGTATCACAGTATATACGGTATTATAATTGAGTATATATAAGTGCTTTCATGCATTCTGATATCGAATAAATAACATTGCGATTAAAACTTAAATTTTGTGAACAGAAAAAAAAAGGGAAAAAAAAGTTAATACTGGTCTGAACATAGAGAAATATCTGTGGCTGTCACTTACCGGTCGGCCCATTCCCCAGCCGTGCGCCTCGGGTCCTCACATCTGCATTCCACGAGCAGCTTGTCCGTTTTGTTAAGGTATGTTATTGAGTGAGAATAGTGTCGGGTGAGTCGATCCAGGCTGACCATATTTTCTTAAATTTGTCTTCACACCCTCTATGTTTGTAGATCAGATTAATTAGAGGGAGATCATTGTTTATTAGTTTTTTCCAAGTCTTTAATTTAGGGCTTTTGTGTGAGAGCCATTGCAATACTATAGTTTTTCTGGAGTAAAAGAGTGCCGCCTGCAGGAATATGGTCTCATGGGACGACCAGATATCCAAGTCGATCACTCCAAATAAACATACCATTGGAGTGCGGGGTAGCTGGTGTGGTGTGAGTCTATTGAGGGTGTGTATTACTTTGGTCCACAGAGCCGCCACTCTTGGGCAGTGCCAAATTAAGTGGAAAAAATCTGCGTTTTGTTGTGTGCATTTGGGGCATTCCGATGTTCTGTTGGGTTGGAAGTGTCTGGTTTGTCTTGGAGTGTAATACGCTTGATGAAGAATTTTGAATTGAATAATTTTATTGTTTGCTGCTGGTGAAACTTTTGTGTGTGAGTTAGTTATACCTGGCCAGTGTCCCTCTTCTGTATTCGTGATATTCAGTGGGGTGGACCAGATAGTTTTAATAGTTTTAAATGGTTTGTGATTTAGCTTGTATTAGGCAGCTGTATAGACGAGACACCAGCAACCGAGGCCCCTGGGTGCAACAAACCCAATCGCCGGGTGTTTGTTAATATTGGAGGGGAAGGAAGTGTAGTATAGGTCTAAAGCATGTCTTAGTTGGATATCTGAAGTGCATTGTATCTGGTAGTTGGTAAGTGTTCTGTAACTCTAGGAAGGAAATCATTGTATCATTTTGTATAATTTGTCCCAGTGTATTGATGCCAAAGTTGTTCCATAGTGCTGCTCCCATTGATCCATGCAGTTCAGGGATGAGTTTGTTATCCCAGAGTGGGGTATGTTCCCAGTGACCTGATGTGTCTAGGAATTTGTTGGTTAGACTCCAGATTCTGTGGGCTTGTTTGTGGATCACTGTTCCTTTACCTATGATTGTTGTTTTGGTGCCTCGATATATGCCATGTATGGTCCTGTGTGGTATTTTCCGTGTTAGCATTCTATCTGAGGGGTTGGGCAGGCGGTCAGGAGATACCCAATTTTGGAGATGCTGAGTTGAGACACCCAGTAATAATTGTATATGGGTAGCGCAAGGCCGCCCATTGGTTTGGGGGCTTGAATTTTATTGATATTTACTCTGGGTTTTTTGTTGTTCCATATAAAGATGATATTAATGAGTTGATTTTTTTTGAAGAATAATTGTGGTATATAGGTTAGTGAGTTTTGAATGGTGTAGAGTAATTTGGGGAATAAGTAGGACTTGATTAATTGGATTCTGCCCCAAAGGTTGAGTGGGACATATTTCCAAGCCTGGGTTTTGTTGCGGACAAATTCTAATAGAGGTGTGATGTTCAGAGAGTAGAATTGTTGGGGTCATTTTGTTATTGTAATTCCTAGGTATTTGAATTGGTTTACTATTGGGATTTGGGTTGGCCAATTTACATTGCTGGGGTGGGGTTGATCCAGTGGGTATATAGCTGATTTGTCCCAGTTAATGGTCAATCCAGAGTAAGTGCTGAACTGGTTAATTATATTAAATGTAGTTGTGAGTGGTGTGCGGGGGCTTTCTAGGAACATTATTATATCGTCTGCATAGAGGCCTAGGCGTTCCTCCAGTTGGTTAAAGGGGAACTAAAGTCTCCAGACAACATTGTCCCAATAGACAGAGCACATTCACAAACATACAACAAGCTGTGTCTTACCTCTCCCTTTGCTGTGGCTATTGGGTGATTTATGAAAATAACCTGTGAGTACTAGGGGTCAGCTCCCACAATCCACCTTAGCTGGGTAAACCCCCAGCAAAGTGTCTGCGTACAGGCACATGCTCTGTAGAGCTCAACAGATCAAAACAAGGAAGTTGCAGCCTTGCTTCCTAGAAGCTGACAGCCAATCACATTATAGCAAAGAGATCCCCCCTCTCCCTGACACAGAACAGGGATTTCAGTTTTTTGTTTTTTAAACACATTCAATGCTCCTGTCCTAACAATGATTTAATCCTTGACTTTTCATACAAAAAGAAAAGTAATCTTTGCAGTGTATTTCATAGATAGCATTGATGTAAGAAACAAAATACTAACATTTCAGCCAAAATAAAAGTCTGGGGAATAGAACCTGCAACTTGTTCATTTACTCTGTCTTGCTAAAAGCAGAGCTCTTACCTCTAGGCTGAGTGAGACACAACATAAATCATTGGTACATGTAGAATATTGTACTACGAACATAATGGAAACAGAAAATAAATATAAGTTTGAGGATTCAAACTCGTGACCTTCTGAACTGTAAGTGTCTAAACCTGGCGTGAGCCATCACTGAACAAGCTGAGAGCCTCAGTACATTTATAAGCTTTATCTTTTGCATTGAATATAATAGAAACAGAAAAAGGTATATCTGGGGTATTGAACTTGTGATTTCTAAACTGTATGTGTCTATAGCTGGTGTCTTACAAGGTGAGCCACCACTGAATAAGCTGAAAGCCTGCGTACAATTAGAAGCTTTATCTTTTGCTTGGAATATAATAGAAACAAAATGCATATAATGGGTATTGAACTTGCGACCTCCTGAACTGTGTATTTCTTAAACTCGGTGCCTTAACCGGTGCGCCAACACTGAACAAGCGGAGAGTCTAGCTACATTTGGAAGCTTTATCTTTTGTTAGGGAAAGAATCATTTTAAAAAATGGAATATGGAATCCCTGATAAGACTTTGAAAGCTGCTTGTTACCCTGCAGTTTATTTTCCAGCAACTCACACTGACTAGTTAATAAACTGCAGGGTAACAAGCAGCTTTCAAAGTCTTATCAGGGATTCCATATTGGTGTGGAGACTGTATAGAAAACACTGTACATAGAGACAGTGAATACTGGGGTCAGGGGGCGTGGCTATTTGATGACTTCATGGGCTGTGGGTTGTACTAGCAACAACATGGAAGCCTTTTTATTTCAAAATCTATTTCTCACATATACTAAATGCAACATACCAGAGAAGAATATTACAATGTATAGGTGTTCTGGGGAGAAAAACTTTCACATTAGGTTTTAAAAAAATGTAAGTTTAGTTCTCCTTTAAGTTGGAAACCTCTGATCCTATCGTCTTTTCTAAGTAGTGTAGCTAGAGGCTCAATAGCGAGGGCAAACAAGTATGGAGAGAGGGGGCATCCCTGTCGGGTGCCTCTATATAAGGGGAAGGTTGGAGAGAGATTGCCGTTAATTTGTATTTGTGCCGTTGGGGAAGTGTATAAAATTTGAATCCATTTGATTTTAGTTTTCACCAAAGCCTAGGCGTCTTAGTGTCACAAATAGGTAGGTCCATTCGACCGAGTCGAAGGCCTTATTGGCATCTAAGGATAGTATGGTTCGTTCTCCAGAGTTGTCATGGTCTATTTGTGTTTGTATAAGAGTACGTTGTAGGTTAATGGAAGTGGACTTTCCTGGCATGAAGCCCGTTTGGTTTGGGTGTATTAGGGATAATATTACGTTTTTCATTT
The DNA here is from genome assembly GCA_019447015.1 of Hymenochirus boettgeri. NCBI lineage: Eukaryota > Metazoa > Chordata > Amphibia > Anura > Pipidae > Hymenochirus > Hymenochirus boettgeri. Next base: position 226,194,891 of record CM033469.1, read on the forward strand.
TCTGAGCTAGTATTTTAGCTAATATTTTATAGTCTGCTGTCAGGAGCGATATGGGTCTGTAAGATCCGCATTCCAGAGGGTTTTTGCCAGGTTGTTTGGCAAAAAAGTCTATTGCGTTCTGGATTTCTGTTAGTGTAATTGGAGATTCTAGGGCTGCTGTTTGTTCCGGGTTTAGGGTAGGTAAGTCTATCCCAGATAAGTATTCTGGGATTTCAGCATGGGAATACGTGTTTCTGGATTTGTATAGGTTTTCGTAGAAGAGGGCGAATGTTTCTAGTATTTGGGGTGTTATATATACTTGTTTGTTTTGGATAGTTTGTATGGAGAGAATGAAATTAGATTGGTTTTGGTCTTTAATTAAGAATGACATAAGTCTGGCGGAGTGGCCTCCATTTTCGAAAAGGTTTTGTTTGAGAAAAAAATGTTTACGGTTGGCTTTTTCTACCAGTAAGTTGTTGTATAGTCTTTGGGTCTGGAGCCATGACGTTTGTGTGGTGTGTGTGTTGTATTGGATGTGTTCATTTTCTGCCTTCAGAACTAGATCTGCTAAAGTTTTTTCCTCTTGCTGTGTTGTGCGTTTTATATATGAGATCGTTGAGTGTAATCTTCCCGGAAGATATGCTTTAAGGGTGTCCCAAACTATGTTAGGGTCACTTGTGGGGTTGTTATAAAGAATGTATTCATCTATTTGTTCGTGTAGAGGGTCTATTGTTGGGAACTGAGTGAGCCAGAATGGGTTAATCCTCCATGGTCGAGTGTGGTGTTTTGAGGTTGATAGGGTTGTACTGAGATGCAGGGGAGAGTGGTCGGATATCCCTCTGGTTAGGTGGGAAATTTGGGTAGCCAGTGGAACAGTCTTCTTAGATAGGAATATATAGTCAATTCTTGATAGAGTGTTGTAGGTAGCGGAGTGACACGTAAATTGTAGAGTATTAGGAAATCTCTGTCTCCATATGTCTATCCAGTCCCATGACTGCATGAGGAATGCGAGCGGAGTGTGATGTTGATCGGGTTGTGTCAATGTTGCATAATTTGGTGTTCGGAGCCTGTCCTTGTTGTTGAACATTACTTGATTAAAGTCGCCCATGCAAATTATGTGAGCATCGGGGTATAGGGTGAGTAATGGAGCTATTGTTTTCATGACCGCCAGGCCTTCGGTTGGGGGGCTGTACACACCCAGGAGGACCACCGGGGCGGCTTCAATCTCGGCCACCACGTACACAAATCTACCGTGTGGGTCAGTTTTAACATGTATTTTTTTGTGTTTCAAGGTTTTCCTAATCAATATTGATACCCCTCTAGAGTAGGATGAGTGGACGCTATGAGCAGACCACCCTACCCAGGGATTTTGGAGATAGTTTGAGTTAGCTAGAGATGAGAAGATGAGTTTCCTGCAGGCACACTATGTCTGGCTTGTGGTTATTGATAAAGGTAAAGACTTGTGTTCGTTTAAGTGGTTGATTCAGTTCAGCCCTCTTACATTCCAGGACATAATGTAAATTTGTTGACGGACTCACCCATCTACATTGGGGTAAATAGAAGATTCCAGGAGAGAGTCAGGCGCGCGATGACGGACGACCAGCGAGGACCAGACCAGGCAACCAAACATATAAAAAAACAGAACAGTAATACATTATAAGTATTGAACATTAGAACAAAACTACGATGCATTTTAAAATATTAAACTTTTTAAAAATGCACTATAAGGGAAAACTATTGAACCCTGGAATTTAGCCACGGTTTTCGGGGTTTCAGTTAAGAGCTCAACTAGAGCCCTAATCTTCTTTTGGGGGAGGGGGGGGACTAAGCAGTGCAAGATGTTTACTAACGTCGATCCATAACATTTATGCGGGACACCGGCCAGTAGGCGATCCGGGGTAGGGATCGTATCATTTATAGTTTGGAGTAGTTGTCGCTTTGGCATTTGTAGTTCTGTAACTGTTGTACAGAGTAGGGTTAGGGGAGTGGGTGATAGTGTTTTGTTCTATCCACGTTCAGGGCTGGGTAGGGGTGGGTTTAGAGTTCCAAGAGGTTCTGTCTGCGCATCGCTGGGGGGGGGCTGTTTACCTGGCCTCCCTGGCCGTGCATCGCCACATAGTAACAATCAGGGATAGTAGCAGTGTGTATACATCTAAGCGTTCAGGGACACATATTGAGTTCAGCATATCCCAGCTGTGTCCATTAAGAATATATCTTGCATAGGGCGGGACTTAGAGTCACGGTGGGGTGCAGAGTGGTTTGATAAAGTAGCTATAAGTTTAAAGGGAAAGTATCTGCAGCTGGTGGTTTAGGCAGTGTCCGCTGTGTCGGTGCCCTGAGTTGGCAGGGCGAGCGTTGTGTAGGTCCTGCGGTTTCATAAATAGTCAGGTTTGTTGTGGAAGTAAGCCAATGCAGTGCCTCATGTTGTTCAGAAGCTGTTGATTCAGTGAGTGGCTTGTGTCAGTCCCGTTATGAATGGGTATTAGCAGGTATAGGGGTTAATCGTGATCAGCCAGGGGGGGGCCTGTCCTGCTCAGAGAACTGCAGGCCCCGAGCTGTAGACATTCTGAGGTCTTGGAGTCATGTTTCGGGTGAGCGGGAGAAACATGGGAAAAGTAATATATTATCTCTTGTGTATAGTTGAATGGGAGAGTCTACAGCGGGTTATGTCGCATCTGGTGTCTAGCGGTTGGTTCGAAGTAGGAGTCTGTTCAGTGCATGGCTGGCGCCCAGCCAGACCCCGTCATCAAAGTGGGTGCCGTGTTGCGGGCAAAAGTAGATACCTGGGGATCCGTGTTTCTCCATGTCTTGTCTAGGAAGAGACCGCATCCGGCCCTGAGTAGTGGTGCGGATTCAAAGGTGGTAGGCATCTGGGTTGATGGGGAATCCTGTGACAGGGTGGACAGCATAGGTACGAATAGTCATTTGTAAACAGTGGGGTGGGCGATTTATTGTTGAGTAGGGTCACTCCTATGGCCTAACGTTCAGGCCGAAGCGGGAGTCGATGCAGTGTGACGCTTCCACTGATGAGTCAAAGAATTTGGTGGTGTTTTCAAATTGGACGCGTAGTCGGGCATGGCATTTTCGGATATTGAGGCCCCTAAGGCGCTGTTTGACTGCCACGAAGGTGACCCGTTTCTTTTGAAGGTCTATGGAGTAGTCTGGAAAAAACATGACATTGGTATTCTCCAGGCGGATTTCACCTTTCTCTCGTGCTAGTCGCAGTAGTGCGTCCCTGTCATTTGCATTGAGCAGACGGGCCACCATAGGTCTCGGTCGGGCTCCGAGTGGGGATGGCCTTATGCGGATCCGGTGGGCCCTTTCAATAGTGAATACTGGGGAAAATACATCAGACCCAAATACCTCTCTGAACCACGCTTCCAGGAAGGTCTCCGCGTTTCGCCCCTCCACCCCCTCCGGTACTCCGACCATGCGGATATTCTGTCGTCGAGATCTGTTTTCGAGGTCATCCGCTCTCTGTGTTTGTGCTTGTAATTGCTGGCGGAGCATAGCTATTTCATCCGGTATGGGCCTAGCAGTGTCCTCGACTCTGTCCTCTAGGTCTCCCACACTTTGTCTAACATTGTGGAGGTCTTGTCTGAGGAGTCCGACGTCCACCTTTTACCTCTTCGATGAGTGAGTGCCATTTTGGATTCCTGTATAGCTGTCAGTATTTGTGCCGGGGGTGGTTCCGAGCACGCACCATGGTTGTCCGGTGCCGGGTTCTCCTCTGGTATTGGGGCTCCATGCTTATCGGCCTGAGCGACCACGTGTGGGGAAGAGGCAGTAGCGGCCGCGGTCTGCTCCTTGTTTTGCTGGGCAAACTTACCAAGTCTTTCTGCGACTGGGGTTTGCTTTTGTTGGTTGCCGTACTTGGTCATCTTGTTGTAGTGAGTTATTCTGTTCTTTTATGCATAAATTTATGTCTGCCGTGTGTCAGGATGGGATGAGCGGGTTTTGGTATGGGAGAGCTCCTGATCCCTATTCTGCCTAGATGCCATCTTGGCCACGCCCCAAGTCTGTGTTGTATTTTAATGCATTTTCCATTAAGTGGGTGAGGAAAATCCGGACCCGTAAGTGCACTCCTACAGGCCAAACAACCAGAACATTTAAAGAAACCCTTTTTCTTAGATGGTAACCATGTACTGGGAGTAACATTTAAGTTTTTTCTAAGGTCTGTTCGCACCAATAGGTTGCGAAGATTCCTGCCTCGTTTGTAGGCAAACAGTGGAGTGCTTTCTTGAAATGGTAAGTTCTTGTCATTTTTAAGTAAATCTCATCTGGTTTTAATGCTATTTTTGAGGAGGTTACTATAGGAGGAATAGCTACTGATAAACGGGATAACCCTACTTGGCCCCGTACCGCTGGGGAAGAAGATATTACTTCATACCATTTATCAACTGCTTGGTCAATTTGTCGTTTAACCTCCTTATGGGAGAACCCTCTATCGATAAACTTTTTTTGTAATTCCAGCAATTGTGTCTCGGTCCGTTGTGTTTCGGAGTTGTTTCTAAGTACTCTAAAACTTTGGGAAGATATTATTCCCCTCTTCTGTGATATAGGGTGAAAGCTACCAGCGTGCATTAAAGTGTTACGGTCCGTTTCCTTAGTAAATAGCGTGGAGCACCACTTATTGTTGTTCTTATATATTAGAAGGTCCAAGAAGTCAATAGTCTCACTATCAATAGTCAAGCATTAAACTTGCTTACAGTGCTGAGATCCCTATTTCAACATGGACTGGTCCAATGGCAGCTTAAACCACACCCCTGGATCTGCTCCATGTGAAAGTGTAATCCCAAAAAGGTTTCTGTCTGCTACACAGGATGTGATGTGTATTGTAATGGACATATACACCAAGGCTCCTTATATACCACCTCCAGCCTGCAGGTGGTGTCTGTGAGTGATAAAAGACAAGACATCCCTGCTCTCTATGGCTAGGAGGATAGAAAGTGAAAGTATGTTGTGGTGTGTGCTTGGAGAGATATTGAATGGAACACAAGACCCTATGTATAAGATCCTGTTACCACCTGTTGGGAGGACAGATTATTGAACAGACAAGTTACCTTATTGGATACAAACTCTGAGGCAACAGCTAAAGTGTACGCCAACTTACAAGGACACACAATATACAGGCCTGGTCAATATTAAAAGTAGTGCACCATAGACAGGGACACCCCTTATTACTGGACATGTTATGTGGGGAACCTTGTGTGCACTGTCTGCTTTGTGACAGACCACCAAAGTAACCCACTGTGTGCCATGCTACCTATAATCCTTCCATAAAGCAGTGATTTGGTACAAATTGGTGGTAGCGGTGCTGGTTATACCTATTATTCTCCCTGTTTTCTCTGTATATTTGTTCTCTGTATTAAGCTATGGAGGCTGCTACTGAAAGTATTGATTTAAATCCTCCTGTCCTTGTACCTGCAGATGAAATTCCCCATTTAGACTCCGTAGCTCTACCAGGCCCAATTGCTTAACATATTTTTAAACCTGATCCATTTGATAGGGTAACTAGGGAGTGGACTGATTGGCTAGAACAATCTAAATTGGCAGCCACTATTAATGGTTGGGATAAAGTTGGTCGCTTAGCCTTTTGCTTAGTGGTAAAGCCAGGCAGGTATAGGATTTACTGTAATACTGAAATAAAAAGCAGTTATCAGTTATTAAAAATTGCTCTGAAGCTATTTTTTTCAACTAGATCTGTATAAAAGAGTTTATAAAGGATAAATCCATTTCTTTAGGTAAACTGGGAATGAGAAATGTTTGTTTATACGTTTTTCGTTTTTCTTTTATAGTAATTCTATTTTTATTTTCTAAAATATAAAAAGGTTTACTAATATAAAAAAACCTTCATTTTGCCTGTTGATATAAAGATGGGTTAGAGATGAAACTTGTTTAGGTTATTTGTGAGTTTTTTTCCTCTTTCTTGGATGCATTCAGTCTACTCCTGTCCTACACAGGCTAAACAATGCAGATTTCTGAACCTCAATAACCCTGTCTTGTTTATGAGCCAGAAAGGAAGACTGTGATTCTAGAGTCCGGACTTTTGAAAACTTGAATAAAGCAGGCAATTTCTACCAAGTATAATTTCTTTTTTTTTTTTTTTTTTTTTAAACTTATTGCATATTTTTCGTTACAGTAATTAAATTCAGTGCAGGTAAAAAAATTTTTTACCATATAGATACGTTACTTGTGAAGGTTCTCATTCATCCAGGTCATGGTATATCTGTTGTATTCAATTAGATCAACTGGACTTGAAGATTAGTTCTTGAAGATGTTTTGCTAGTCATCCGACTGGCTTTCTCAATTCAGAATGACTTGTACAAGAATCTTTGGCAATTATCTACCCTGGAAAATCCCAATTAGCATGTCACAGCCAAGTGTTATGGGCGTGATTGGATAGTGGCTAAGAGGTGTTATAGGAACGCCCAGAGTAATGTGTCAAAACAGCATTGTACATGGAAGACAGTTGGTGTCGAACCCCCCCACCTCTATTTAGGCTTGGTTTCTTTATTTTCACATAAATGGCCTCCTTTTTCGGGTTCAGCAACCCTCTTTTTTTGAAAAAGGGTTGCTGAACCGAAACATGTTATGTGAATAAAGCTAGCATCAGAAGACATCCGGTGAGAGTCTTGCTTTCCTGTTACTGCTTAGCCTACTTTTACCCAATGCACTCTTGTCCAACCTGTGGGTGCTCACTCCTTTAGTATCCAACCCTCCATGGATGAAAATTCAAAGCAGACAAACAAGTTGAGGGTCGCACTCCAAAATCAATAAAGTCTTTTATTTAGTGACCAACTTTAAAACACACAACATTTCGGGGGGTAAAAAGTGCCCCCTTCCTCAGGTGATGCAAGTGTAACAGTAATCAGATATCTTAAAGTACATTTAATCATTTTAATCACCGCTTTTACCTACCGTGGTATATCACTGTATTAATATATTTTTAGCACAGATTTTTACATGTTCTCTTTTATGCTTAACACTTTAATATTGATGTTTTATGGAATTGTTCCCACTATTTATACTTACAGATTTGATTATTCTAAGTATTTATTGCATATGCACTTTATGTATAATTATTTTGTACTTTATATGTAAATGATGGGACCACCCCTAATTGTGGTTACATGTTGTTGAACAAGTCACTCACTGTTACACTTGCCTCACTTTTTACCCCCCGAAATGTTGTGTGTTTTGATGTTGGTCACTAAATAAAAGACCATCAACTTGTTTTTCTGCTTTAAAAATCCTTACCTTACCTCTCTGTGCCAAATGTTTCTCCTGTAATATCTGTATTGGCTGCCTCTCAGCCAATCACGGACGCGGCTGCCGGTCCGGCCCCCTGCTTGCAATTTCATGCAAGCAGAGGACCGAGTCTGAACGCCATGGAAAAGAGGCAGTGTAAGTAAAGTTTGGGTACGTTTTTTTACAAGCTAATATATCGGTTGGAGGTGGGAGAGGGAACCCTACACTACAGCAAATTTTCTAAAAAGACATGCCCTTTAAGATCAGTTGTTTTAAAAGTTTTTCCCCAGGTCACCACGGCAGCAAGTCCCCAAAATGGGTTTAACCCCTGAAGGTCCCTGGACAGGAAGTTAAAAAGATAAAAGGTATAAATGCACCCTCCCCCAACACATACCTTGTCTTTTTTCTTCCTGCCCAAGGACGCTACAGGAGGTTTCCCAGTACAGCTCACGGGCCAGTGCGGCTTATCTTCTTCCAGGACAGGTCTCTCCCACTCTTCCCTGTTCCTGATGCTCAACCAAAACAGTACAGAATCAGGAGGATGGTATCTATTGTTAAAAAGATTGCATTCTGATTCTGTATTGTTTTGAGGATTTAGTTGCCCTTTAAATGGAAAGCAGAATTTCCATACAGTAATAGCCATACTGGATTTGGCTATTACTGTATGGGAATTCCGCTGCGCATTTTAAAGGGCAAGTGAAGCCTCAAAACAATACAGAATCAGAAGGCAGTAGTGGTCATAATTTCAACCCTCTGCTTATACTCGAGTGAATCAGGTTTTCCTAATTTTTGATGTAAAAATAGGTAGCTCGGCTTATACTCGGGTCAGCTTACTATAATACGGAAATAAAAAGCAGTTATCGGTCATTAAAAAGGCTCTGAAGCAAGTTTTTCAACTAAATCTGTGTGCAAGAGGATATAAAGGATAATAATTTGCATGTCTCCACCCATTTCCCTAGGTAACTCAGGAATGAGAAATATTTGTTCATATGTTATATTATTAGCACAATGCTATTATAATAACATGAGACTGGGTGGTACCTTGTGTTCTAAGAAGGCTCTATTTCATTTTATACTCTGTGGGGAGCTTTTAGCTCCATTAACCGCACCTCACCTTAAGCTATAAAGCTAATTAGTACCCTGTTCTCCGAAGTCCTCACCCCATAGCAACTGTAAATCTGGAACTTGCTGTGGTAATTACTAATAAGTTTGAATATAGCATGTTAATCTTCATCTCGTTTAGAGTCAGGTCAGCCAATGGTCCTTTTTAGTTTTGAACTGCACATTGTGGCAAGATTATCTGGGTCTATCCTCAGACCTGCAGGTTTATTATACTTAGACACCCCCCCGGATTCTAGCTGGCAGGTAGATGCAGAAGAAAAGGGAGGGCAGGACTGCCTGAAGTGACCTTAAAGTCCAGCCCCAAAATGAAAACTTACATACTGGTAAATCATCCCCCCAAACCCTAAACGGTAATAGTTTGAAATCCGAAATATATAAATCTTACCTGAAATCCTGCACAATGTCCTGGTGCCCCTGTTTCTGCTTCCTGGTTCTTCCAGTTAGCAACTGTCTGTTATGGATTTGACAGTTGACATCACAGCCAATGACTGAATGTTAATCCCCTGTCTGCCTCTTCTGAGCATGCCCAGGCTCAGTACAGGTTTCTAAATTGCTCAGTTTCCATGAGGCATCCAGAAGCATAGCAGGCATACAGTAATGAATTCATAGGACAAACTATGATATATCAACATTTTGAAGAGGCCATTCTTTCTAAAAGATGTTCTTATGAGGGTGAAGTTGTCCTTTAATAATCCTTCCATAGGCCAATCGTGTAAATACCTATGAATGAAAGGAAAGGGCAGATGTATCACTTGCTTTTTCGAGCCCTTGGGTAGGAGTCGCTAAAGCTCGAAAAATGGCTTTATTCTAGGATGTATAAAAACAAAATTTTCCAGCAGCCAGAGAAAGCTTGTAGTTTTTAAATATGTCAAAAGTTCAACACCCATGCTACTCAATATCCTGTGTTCTTAAGTCGTAAAATAAGCAACTATAAATGGGTACTGTAACTTGAGATGGTGAATACTAATTAGTATGACCACAGCATGTTTATCTGGATCCAGTTTAGGGTCTCAGGTCACGCAAATGGAGCTGTTAATTTAAACCACACAGTGTGGCAGGATTGCCTGGGTCTATTCTCCGACCTGCAGGATTATCCTATTTCGGGTATTCTACCATTTCTCAAGCCACTAAGCAATCTGTATAGGTAATTTCCCTCTCATAATCCTCTGTTTTAAATAACATCACAGGAAATGACATCATTTCACCTAGTGGTCAACATGGAAATTTTCCACATTTTCTTTTAACATTTTAACATATATACAGGGTTATTTAATAAAAGTTCTTATCGTTTAAAATGGTGCTAAGTTTGCCCCAACCAATCAGATGTAAGCTTACAAATGTTAAATAAGATCTGATTGGTTGGGGCAAAATTGGCACCATTTTAAACGATAAGAACTTTTATTGAATCTCCCTGATAGAGTTTCTGATACATATAGTTACATATAAATCCATTAGAAAATACATTACATACGGCATTTATTTAGATATAGTTTTAATTTTCCCGACCTCACAAACCTAACCATGGTCCGCAGTAAAAAATCTGTGACTATAAAAAATTATATAAATCATAGTCCCGATTCAAGCCAGATGGAGCCAGCGTCCTTAGGCGCTTTATCCATCTAACGTCCCTCCTTTTGAGCTCCAATTGCCTATCACCACCTCTTAGAGGTGTAATTACTGAATCTAATACTGTAAATTTAAGTTCACTTGCATTGTGTCTTACGTCTGTAAAATGTTTGGGGACGGGTAAGTGGGTGTGTCTCAGTGAAATAGATGATTTATGCTGGGAGATGCGGAATTTAACTTTTTGAGTTATTTAACCTTTATATATATTAGTCCACATAAAAGAGCATATATGGCAAAATTGGTATTACATGTATATGACCCCTCAATGTTTATTTTTTCTTTTGTAATTGGATTAATGAATGAATCACCCACGATGACCTGTGGGCAATGTACACAATTGTAACATTTTGTCATCCCTTTCTTTCTATCCGTGAGCCAAGTGACACTTTTTCGGTTTTTGTATTTTAGGTTGTGTACTGGCTACTACGGACCCAATTGTTTTACCTCTTCTATATTTACTCATAGGATACTGCTGAAATTCTTCAATGTTAGGATACATATCCCTTAAAATGTGCCAGTGTTTTCTGACTACCTTCATGACACAGTAACTCAAGTTATTATATTGATAAATTTATAATTTCATGGGGAATGCATTGGGTTTTTCGGAGGTACTATGTTGGTGGTGGTGGGTAAAAGTAATATACATAGGGACAGTGTTTGTGTTGTTTAAGCACTAAATAGTTATATCAATATTAACAAATATGAAGTAATGACATTAAAGTATATAGAAATGTAAATAAGGCAAAATCTATAAATAAATAAAAGTACTTAGTAGTCCCCACTCCTGTTTTGTAATGGTATCTTCAAAATGGACTGTTAAGCCACACCCCAGGAAGTTTTACAGGGAGGCAGTGTAAGCTTACAAAGGAACATATTTCTCACTTCCCTTTTAGTGTTGTATCGAATGGTGTGCTTAATATTAGATCGACAGCAGTGTTAGCAAATCAAAACAGTGTTGGTAGGGGAGTAGGAAGTGTTTAGTAGGAAGTTGCAAGACTTATATGTCACTTCCTTTGTAAAACATGTGACAGTCTTAGTAAAAACATTCTTCTCACTCTCCCCTAACTCCACCCCACCCCTCTCAATAGACAAAAATGAGAGCTGCTGTTTGCTGGACAGGGAGGGATATCTATAGATCAGGGATAGGCAACCAATAGATCTCCAGATGTTTGGCAACTCCAACTCCCAGAATTCCCTAACTATAGAGTGCTTGTAGGTTTTCAAACATCTGGAGATCTACTGGTTGCTTATCCCTGCTCTATATAATCGGGGGACTGAAAGGAAAACCTCTCCATGCCCATTTCTCTTAGCCAATGAAGTGAGTTTGTTAATGGTTTATTACATTATTTAAGCAATAGACCCCATAGAAGCCATGAACATGTGTCCTGAACTGCTAAATGTAATAACATTGAAACATGACAGGATAGTCTGGGTTCTTTATAGGACCTGAGATTTACCAATAGTAATCCCTCTCAAACACATTGACCAACAGTGATCCCCCTCAAACACATTGACCAACAGTGATCCCTCTCAAACACATTGACCAACAGTGATCCCTCTCAAACACATTGACCAACAGTGATCCCTCTCAAACACATTGACCAACAGTGATCCTCTCAAACACATTGACAACATGATCCCTCTCAAACACATTGACCAACACTGTGATCCCTCTCAAACACATTGACCAACAGTGATCCCTCTCAAACACATTGACCAACATGATCCCTCCAAACACATGACCAACAGTGATCCCTCTCAAACACATTGACCAACAGTGATCCCTCTCAACAACTTGACAACATGATCCCCTCTCAAACACATTGCCCACATGATCCCTCTCAAACACATTGACCACAGTGATCCCTCTCAAACACATTGACCAACAGTGATCCCTCTCAAACACATGACCAACAGTGATCCCTCTCAAACCATTGACAACAGTGATCCCTCTCAAACACATTGACCAACGTATCCCCTCAAACACATTGACCAACAGTGATCCCTCTCAAACACATTGACCAACAGTGATCCCTCTCAAACACATTGACCAACAGTGATCCCTCTCAAACACATTGACCAAACAGTGATCCCTCTCAAACACATTGACCAACAGTGATCCCTCTCAAACACATTGACCAACAGTGATCCCTCTCAAACACATTGACCAACAGTGATCCCTCTCAAACACATTGACCAACAGTGATCCCTCTCTAACTGAATCCCTGGTGACAGCTGTGAGTTAATAGGGAGGGTGAGTATTTAAAGACAGACTAATAACTTTAATTATAGAATGATCCAATGGATCTCCTATTGATCTATTGTTGGTTGGAAATTGAAGGGGGAACATTGATTCAAGCTCTGCACAACAGTTGTATTTCACTGTGGTGTTTCTACTGAACTATAACACTCTATACAATAAATAGATCAAAATATTCATTTAGAGGATGTGAGACTAATAGAACTAAGATTTCATAGCATTTATTGCCTTTATTATTACTTTATAGTAGTGTGATAAAGATATAGATAGATTTATATATATATATTATATATATATATTATATATTATATATATATATATATATATATATATATATATATATATATATAATAAATAATACCTCCCAAAGGAGCCACACTCAACTTTATGCCAATATAAAAGATTTATATCATGCCAGCAAAACAAATCAACATTTCTGGAAATACCATCCCAAATTTGCAAGCAAGTGATTTTCATTACATTCCACTTTCTTTTAAATGGATATCTCCTCCCACAAGGGAAGTGATGTCAGTTTATCCAAATTTATATATAGTTAATTAATACAAATTTTCCTCATATTACATTAACAGTACATGGTCTACATAAAGCATATCACAAAAAAGATACAAATTATAATCCTTGTTCATCCCCATTGGTGCTAAAGTGCCTAATTTTTTGATCCACCAAGTCTCCCTTTGTTTTAACTTCAGCTGTCTATCCTCTTGGAAATTAAGGGGATACCCTCCAGTATAGTAAAGTGGAGGTCCTCTATCCTATGTTTTTTTTTTTTCAACAAAGTGTTTTGAAATTGGCAAATGTGTATGTTTCAGTCTTATAGCTGATTTGTGTTGACTAATCCTAGATTTAATCTTTTGGGTAGTTTCCTCTATGTATAATAGTTTACAGGGGCAGATGATAACAACATAAATGACATATTTCGAATCGCAGGAGAACGTACCTGTGATCTCAGTCTCCAACCCTGTAATAGGGTGTATAAACCTAGGTCCTTTCATCACTGATCTAGAGTGCACGCAATTCAAACACGGATACATACCCTGTTGTCTGCTACCCAACCATGTTGTTTTATATGCACGTGTCCCTGTTCTAAATTTTGTATTGGTGACCATAGACCCAATAGTCTTACCCCGTTTATATGCCATCATAGGCAAAGATCTGGAATCTTCAATCTCTGGGTATGCCTTTTCTAAGATGTGCCAGTGTTGTTTCAATATGTTACTAATCTGTGTACTTTGTTCAGTAAATTGTGTAACACATGTCATTCTTGGTGTGCGTATCTTTTGTGGCCTTACTGTATTCATTTTGGTTTTTGCATCCTTAGTAACCTTGTGGGGATAACCCCCTAACCTCAAATTTCTCGCACCTCTTATTCATTTGTTGCAGTTTCCTATCTGGATTACTTACTAGTCTATTGGCTCGGCAAAGTTGACTAGAAGGAATAGACTTTTTTTTAAAATGACTTGGATGATCATTCTGATAATGCAATAAATGATTACGATCCGTTGGCTTAGCATACAGTTCCGTTTCAATGCCTCCAGTACTATTTTTTACAATATTTACATCCAAAAACTGGACCGAGGTCATACTACTCTCCATAGAGCGTTTTATGGAGGGAAGGGACTGATTAATCTGTTGGTGAAACCGCGATAGGGTAGACATGTCACCCCGCCATAGGAGGAACACATCATCAATAAATCTCCACCAGGCCAAACAGTGAGCCTGGTAGAGATAGTCTTGATAGATGTGCTCCTCCTCCAAGCCTGCCATAAAGGCATTGGCATATGACGGGGCGACAATCGACCCATCGCGGCCCCACGTAACTGCAGATAAAATTTGTCCTTAAAAGAGAAATAATTCATAGTCAAAATTAATACCAAGATTTTAAAATAAATTCTATTTCCGACTCCCTATGTGAAAAATTCTGTTCCAATAAGGTACGGGTAGCTTTCAAACCATCCATGTGGGGGATGGAAGTGTACAAACTGACCACATCCGTAGTGACCAGCATGACATCATCCCAATCCCCCACATCGATGGCTCGCAATTTTTGCAAAAAGTCAGAGGTGTCACGGATGTACGATTTAATACTCCGAACTGATGGAGCTAGTACTTGGTCTAGAAAGATCGCCAAAGGCACAAACAACGAGTCCACTCCCGAGACGATTGGTAGTCCAAAGTGCACTAAGACTTTGGTAGCCCAAAGTGCAACGAGACGATTGGTAGCCAAAGTGCACTTGGTGCACTAAGATTTTTGTGGATTTTCAGGAGAATATAGAGATGAGGTTCTTTAGGAAAAGGGACAACAAAGAAGTCCCTATGTTTCCCAGTAATGGTTTCCCTCTCTACATATTCATCCAAAATGGAACACAAGAATTGAGAATATTCATTTGTAGGATCATTATCCAATGATTTGTACAACGTATCATCACTCAATTGAGATATTTTATAGTTGTAGTAAGCTGTATTCAGCACCACAATCGCACCCCCTTTATCAGAGGTGTCTGATCGTGATGCTGGTATTACGTTGTATATTTTGTAAGACACTAATCTCTCTTCTGGTCAAATTAGCATGTTGGATTTTAAAGACATTGGATTGGTACACATACGCGTGATATCACCTTAAACTCTCTTCACATATGTTTCCACAGGTGAATATGTGGTGGGTGGTTAATACTTACTTTTCTGTTTCAAAGCAAAGTCATGGGGGCTTAAACCCTCCCTCTGTGTATAAATATCACCCACATCCATATTCCTCTGCTGGAAATGAGCTTTCAATCTAAAGAACGAAAGAAGCGGTAGAGATCAACATCTGAAAAGCATTCAATTTACTTGTTGGGCTAAAATTCAGTCCCTTTGAGAGTACTTTCTCCTCCTTGTCTGATAAGGCATGAGAAGACAAGTTATAAACTATTTGTATGGTTTTGCGGGCAGTCCCCCTGCTTCTGTTGCCTGTCGCCTTTCTTAAAGTTCTTTTAGTGTCTCCATCTTCCCCGCCTCCTGCTCCGTCTGGGGGGCCAACCCCCAAAAAAAGACTCCCTTGTGGTTAAGTCATGGTTCTGTTCCTGGACCACAAGTACAGTCACATCAGGTGCTGACTGAGATCATCGAGGAACCCTCCCTTGTCGGGACAAATCGGCTCCTGTCCATCTGTAAACTCAAGAGAATTTATAATCCAAAGCATCTCTATCATATTTTTGCTTTTTTTTTTTTTTTTGCTATTCCCCAATTTTTTTTATGTTCCTCAAGTCTTTCCACAACATCAGATCTATAAACTTCAAAGTCCTGTGCTTACTTTCCAAGACTTGAATTTCATTTCCCAAGGTTTCGATCTCTTTGCTTAGATATTCAACCGTTAAAACCATAATGTCCATGGAACATTTAAGTATTTGCATAAAGTGTGTTTTATATTCCTTATTAGTGGGAAACAAGGTGGATCACAAATTAACATGTAATCCTTGCTGAATACGTATCTGTTGGTGATATTCAGTCAAGGTTACTGCATGCAATTCTAAGTCATGTTTATCTTAGAAGCAACCTCAAACTGCTTTTGTAGCTGTGTGGTATCAGGTGTCTTTAAAAAGTCAGTGGATTCTACATATCCCCATAAGACATTCCTGACCTCCACCTCCGAATAACTAAACACTTCTTGTTCCATAATGTGAATGGGAGTGTTACAAGCTTATGCTCCAAGTAATGTTACAGTTCTTAACTGCCGTTATTTATATAGTACATGTGGGACAGGAGCCCTGGTTTACTCACTGCACATTAGCATGTGCAGATGTGTTTCTGCACATGCTAATGAGTATAAAAGGAAGTTGTAATATGCTATGTGTTATCCTGATGATGGCACACTGAGTGTTGAAACACGTAGATCTTGTGTGGTAAATAAAAATCTTTTTATTCTAGTCCTGTGAGTCCAGCCTTTCAAACTTTTATTTATTATTTAGTATATAATATATATATCTATATAATATCAATGAATCAGGTCAGAGCACTCAATAGCAATCAGGATGCACAGCTGAATTGTTCATACCATTAGGCTGTATTGCATTTATTATCCAGTGGCTCTAGATACATGCATAGCCATGGACATCTAGGAGAAACTTTGCATGTCTCAGCCCTTTTTTTCTAGGAAAGCTGGAGTGAAAATCATAATTTAATTCTTATTATTATTTAATTGTTGTTTTTATAGCATAAGGCTGTGAAGCTCCATCTGTTTAAAGAAGGCTCTTTTTTATTCTATGTTCTGTGGAGGTCTTTTTGCTCCTTTAAGCCCACCTCACCTTAAAGGGCAACTGTGGTATCCAAACAAGTTAGGGTTAAATGAAAGCCTGCAGTATTTCATTTAAAATGAGCCAACAATCACATCTCTAGCTGCAGCCTGTGAGAAACTACATTGGGGTGAATGTTCAAATTTCCTTTTTCCAGTAGGTTGTGTGACATCACCAGACCACTGCTATGCCCTCCACCCCCTGGGGTGAAGCATGCTCAGTTAAGACTAAATGCTGGGGAAAACACGAAGTACTTAGGAAATAAAATTACAGTTGAGAATGGAGCCTATTAATGCAGGCAGAGACTGGTCATATGCCCACAAGCTGGCCACATGGCTGAAAACAGGAAATATTCAATCAGGAAGTAATATTTCTAAACCTTCCCAGCAATAACTTCTCACAAATTTTACTAGAGATGTGATTTTGGTTTTATTTTTAAGGTATGATGGAAAGCTTTTAATATAATCCTTACTAGTTTGGAAGAATTGGAAACCACAGTTATTATTTAATCATATAGCTGACTGGTATCGTGTGGTCCCAAATCCAATCTAACAATAGCCATTAAACTGTTTCATATGCTGGGTATACACCATGAGATATTTCCGACTGACCAATATTGATGTGTGTTGTGTGGGCGGAAATATGGCATGGTGTGTGCGGAGACCGAGCTTGGTCACCCGTTCTGACCTGTTGGTAAATCACGGTCGATCGTGTGATTTCCTGAGGGACCGCACAATCGTTTGTGTAACCTTTCAAACTGACAGTGAATTTTCCCGACCAGGTGCTTGCTAGTAGTGAAAGCTCAGTCAGGACAAATAGTTCCCCTGATACACTGATACAATCAGACATGATTAAAAATTACTTCTTGTCCTTTTGGCTAAGATCAAGTGTAGTATCTGTTCTTATCAGAGGTGAGGGGATTAAAGGTTTGTACACACGCTAAATTTTCGAGTGAGCAACTGCGGCCGAGCACATAAACACAGACGATTCTCGGGTGAAACGGCCATTCGTCGCATGTAGCACTTGGCCGTGTGTATGAACCTTAAGGCTGGGTACACACCAGAAGATTCACGGCACTTTCGGTCGGTCGGCCGAAAATATCTCCTGGTGTGGAGCGGCCGGCCGCGACCGTCCTCGATCGTCCGGATTGGACGTGTCAAAAAATCGATTGTGCGGTTCCCAATCGGACCACACAGTCGATCGTTCGGATATTTGTCCTCACTCGTAGCGATCGCTCGGTCGGGACAAATAGTCCCTCCATGTGTACCCAGCCTAAGAGATCCTAGAGAGGGGTGATCTACCCACTCAAATTTTAACAGGTCTGCATGCTACACAATTTGATTTAAGTCTTAAGCCGAAAGCATATGGAAGCCCGGGCCTCAGTTGTGCACTACTGTTCACAATGGGCATGTGGTAATTTTTTTTTTTTTGTTTTGCATTTGCCTAGGTGTAGATAAAAATCAATGATTTTCTTTTTAAAAAAAAAAAAAAATCTGGATTTTTGATTTAAATCGGATTTTTTTTTTAAATAAAATGCTTTTGGAGGAAAATATATTACCATCCAAAGGTTATTCCATCATGAAATAAAGATTGTTTTTTTTTTTTTTTTTTTAATGCTGTAGAATAAGGATTTTTTGGGTAAATAAATTCCATTAACACATTCACAATGTCATTCTCTCCCAGAGGTTTTTCTAAGATTATTGGACAGTTTCTCTGCCTACAAGATATTATCACAGATGCTTGGTTTACTTTTGCAGTTCTCAAAACTGAATTTGACTCCGCAGAGATCACATGCCTCTTCTTCACAGCAAAGATGTTTTAACATGAACAGAGTTGAGAAAAGACCTAAGGGCTCATTCACACTAGAAACTGACAGTAGCGCACAGCATGTGTTTCAGTTTGTATCCATTTTTTTCATACATTTGTATCCATTTTTTAACAATATGTTTTCCATAGATTTCTATAGAAAATGCATGAAAAAAGGACAAATGCTGCATGCAGTGCGTTTTTTAAACAGACTGGAATGGAACGGATTATAACACAGCAGGTGTAAACGATATTATGAAATCCTATGGGGTTTTACTGTCTGTCCATTTTTTTTAAACGCACCTGAAAAACGGATACAAACTAATGTAGTGTGAACGAGCCCTCAATCCTATTGTTCTACAAACCTATTAAAACAGAATCAACCCCTTCAGTGCTAAGAAGTTTAGTGAATAGAAACAATATTGGAATAGATCTGGATGTTTGTTTAAGCAGATAACATATGCTGTAATGTTATTGTTTGTTGAGTAAATCTATTTTAAATGTATTATTCTAAAAATCTTCATCTACTTGCATATTAAAGTTATACCAGCAAGAATTAGTCTTTATGTAGAAAACTGATTTAAATCAAGCCTTAAAGGACAATTTATACTCACCTTCCCTCCGCTCCTCTTCTTTGTTCAGTACCTTTTACCCAGGGTGAGGACCTGAACCGCTAGGTCCTCACCCCTGGGTTCGCGTAACTTGAAGCACAGCCTTACTGAAACGCTGCTCTGGTAGGCTCCGCCCCCTCCTCCCCGTCAGCGACGAGGCCAATAGGAAGGCACGCTGAACTTTTCGGATAATTGGCCTGTGTGTAGGCGCTTTATCGGCCGAAACGGTCGTCCGTTCGGGGATCGTTGAATGACTGACTTGGCGGATCTCTGAACGATCGACCGTTTCGGCCAATAAAGCGCCTACACACTGGCCAATTATCGTCCGAAACGTTTACTTTACCGACTAGTGATCAGTTAGTGACTAGTGATCAGATCAGTTTGATTTAAATTAAATCCACCCTGCTTAGCATGCCATGGCTAAGGCCTTAATTGGCGCTCCTCATTAATTAGTTAGATGAATTTGGAACCCTTATTGATTGCACTATGCACTTACTCCCCACTAATTTTTTTATTGTTTTGTTAACATTTGTGGCAGGACAGACTGGATCCTTTTTGAGATCTCAAGCTTTCCCAATCAAACTTCTTGGAGTGCCTTTCAAAGCAAAGGAAAGTCCTGTGGATCCCCTCTTGGTAGGTTCAATTGTGCCTGGGCAACCAAGAGGGGAAGAAAGTCCTTACCACCGCATAAGGGCTTTTGTGCCCAACACCACAGTGAGCACACAAACTTTAAAAAGAAAAAATATCGAAAAATTTCATATTGGGTAAGGACAGTGTGGGTCCCATTTTAGATCTCAGAATTCTAATTGTGAGAATTTCCATACAAATTCTCTATTGGGCTCTCCATTGCCTCCCATCAGTTTTTCTACTGATTTGTTTGACACTTGCCTGAAAAGTGAGAAGGGAGGATGATCTTGAGCACCTTAGGGTACTTGTCTTTCACTCTGTTGTTGAGCATGAAAACACTGAGATCTCCACTCAAACTAGCTCCAGGGCTTTTATAGTGTCCATACATTTCTCCTGATATTTCAATGAATAGTTGGCAAAACTTACAGATATACCAATCTTATAGACTCTTATCCAAAACAACTAATAAAATCACAACAAAGTACTTCAACAAAGTATTAGTTTAGGGGGAAGTGACACTTGTAGAACTAGGATTTCATATGATGTCTTTAAAGGGCCTGTCCAGCCCCAAATCTATATTTTCACACACTACTGGCCCCACTCTGTAGTGTAGTAAAATCCTTACCTTACATCCCTGCTTCAAATTGCTGCCCTGCAATGTCCCTCCAAAGTCCTAAAAAGTCCTGTTGCCGAAGTTCTACACAGCTGGAAGCTGCATCCGTGATTGACTGCCTCTCAGCCAATCATGGACGTGGCTGCTGGTCCGACCCCCTGCTTGCAGTTTCATGCAAGCAGAGGGCTATGTCAGAAAGTCGGGGGAAAGAGGCAAAGTAAGTAATCGGGAAAGTTAATTTACAAATTAATATGGTGGTTGGGGGTGGGTGAGGGAGCCCTACACTACAGCAAATTTTAAAAAAAAACGGGAGAACATGACCTTTAATAAAATGTTTTTCATTTCTTTTTAACTTCTTGCCTTTGTTTTATAGGGTGTGTGATTTTAAATCCACACATAGATAAACATATACACACAATTCCCACTGCACCAACGGGCACACTTTTGCTAGTATTTATTATGTAAATCACGGGAAGTAGGCCCCACTGTGTGCGCTGCGATCCATTTACATTTTTTAACTCGCACAATCATAATTTTTGGTTAGTTTTTGACAAAATCGCCCTTAATACAAGTCTATGGAAGTGCTAGTAAAGCCGGCACAATTAACATTACATGCGATTTTCGTTTTACCCATAATCCCTTGTGAAGCGCAAACATGTAACAGCTAGTCTCATTTCCCGGTGCCGAGTAGTGACGTCAGTGGATGCGGAAGCCGGATTCCTCCATCTAGTGAGTGCTGTGGGCTGCGTCACAGTAAGTGACTGACTCGAGGTTCAGTTTTCAGGCTTATACTCGAGTATATACGGTAGTCAATCCCTCTAGAAATCCTGATGACTACATTTTTTTTAGAGGGTTTTCTTTTTATGTCTATGGAACGGACTATGTTTTGCCTGTCTGGCCCTTAATGGCAAATCTAGAATTAAGAACATATTTTCTGAATTTAATTGGTTATAATTCAAACATAATTGCATTTGTATTTTCTGTTTCAGAAATGATGGAAGACAAAGGGCCTCGAGTGGCAGATTACTTTGTGGTGGCTGGACTGACAGACACTTCCAAGTTTTTGGATCATGACATGGGACGGGTGGAAACCAAAACGGCAGGTCCAAAAGCACCAATCACTGACATTGCTATTATTAACAAGACAGCAGGTGAAACAGTCCCAGAAGGTTACACAAGCATTGAGATAACACCAAGTGGACTTCAAGCAAACTTGAACCATGGAAGCTTAAAGAGTCCAGAAATGTTCATCTGTTATAGGAGAGAAAAAGGAAAACCACCCCTCATAGACATTGGGTGAGAGCTAGTTTTAGCGGTTTATAAATTGTATATTGATCTGCTTAGTCTGTTACTATCTTTATATACCTTTAAAAAGAATATTAACGTGTATTTGCACTGCAATTTTGCTAATATTTTGTTATCGGACCGCAAGTGACATAAATTACAACACAACTTTTCGGGGGTTATTCTTCTCCTCGTGTGTACACCAACTGTATGAACTGTATATAAAGGTAAGTACCAATTAAATTAGTGACCAATCCCATCCCTCTGTAGGATGTGGTTAAAATTTTAACCCCATCCTAACTAAATCCTACCTCCTAAAGGGACAAAAACATATTGCATAAAACCATTCCGCCAACTTCCACGTGTTAACAAAAAACTGGTCAATTGTCCGTTACTTGCCCCCAACTGATATATTTTGCACTTTATTACCTGCATTGCTAACTAGATAATTATTATGCCCATTCTGGCAGAGTAAGCTGGCACTTCACTCTATACAATCTGCTGACATCACAGCCAGTTTCAGATCGTGTTTTGGAAACGGATTGTGCTAGTGGGAGAGCAAGCATGTGATGGCCTATCGAAGCGGCCCCACTACATGCGCTTCCGTGCGCTATTGGAGCTATTGGTCCATATAGCAAACACTCCGATGTAAATTGCCAGACGTGTATGTTTACATGCGCTCAAGTAAGGCTGCAGCCTTAGGGCTAGGCCACACTAATGTGCTTTCTAGAGGACTATTTTGGCCAATAGATGTGGCTACACTAGTGCGTAGCCGCGAATGCGTATCGCATTCAAAGCGAATGCGATACGCATTTTTTGTGTAATCGCACACGCTCCGATTGCGCAGCGTGCAATATTCCCCACTGTTGAGCCCACTGTATAGTGTTAAATGACCCCTATCTTTCTCTTCTGCTCCATAAGGTTGTCCTGCAGGGCCTGATGAAAGTCCAGGAAACTTAACTTAGAAGCAAGCCTCTATGTGTGTAATCCCTATCTGCCTCTTCCAGCTCCTGATCAATTTGCTCAGTCAGCTCGAAATATTGATGGTAGGAAAAGTTCAGCCGATATTGCAAACCAATCCTCTGCAATCTTGCGGAGCATTCGGTCGCTGCCCGCAAACAAGCTACAAGGGAGCCAATACATAAAATTGGGGCTGTGCTCTAAGAGCATACTTGCTTTTTTCAGACTAAACACTGCCTTATCTGGGAAACAATCCCAAAAACTATATATTATTGTAATATACCACAGCTACATGCTACGCTAGGGAGGCAGCGGGAGCTTAGGAGAATTAATGCATGGCTAAGAGGGTGGTGTAGGAAGAAGGGTTTAGGTTTATAGAGAACTGGGAAGACTTTGCTGTCGGCTACAGGCTCTTTAGTAGGGATGGGTTGCACCTCACTGCAGTGGTGCAGTGTTAAATGACATACAAAAAATAGAATTCTAGTGCACAAACAATTCTAATTGCATATTGGCTACCTCCATAAGGTTGCTGCTACAAACAGCCTGCTAAACCCTGGATAAATAAAAGCAATTAGTTCAATAAGTTGGCCAAATTATTTTAAGCCCAGTCACCACGTCAAGGTTGCATTATTTAACTGGGTCCTAACCTACTGGTACTTGCCTTTTTGGCTGCATGAGCTGACTGCTTGTCCTCTGCGGCCTGGATGCTTGAAGCCGACTCTCTAGTTTAAAGTACTTTGCTCAAACGAGCTCATGACCTAACTCTGGGTGGAGTACAATTTCCCAGAAGGCTTGGTCAAACCTTCAATGTAGAACACAATATATAAAAAATTGGGCTGTTTTACATCCATATTACTGTGCAACTAGAGACCAAAAATATAATACATACAAAAAGTACAATTCTAGTGCACAAACAATTCTAATTGCACATTGGCCAACTCCATAAGGTTGCTGCTACGAGCAGCCTGCTAAAACTCTGGAAAACTCTTCTGCATTCAGGCGGAATGTGTTTACTTGTCAGAGTGGTGAAACCTTAGGACAATCAACGAACGACCACTTGAGCCTGTGTACGGAGCTTGGCTACTGCCATTTTTGTGCTAGATACAGTAGCATATGTTCCGATTTCTATAGAAGTGGTTTGCAAAAGTATTCGGCCCCCTTGAAGTTTTCCACATTTTGTCACGTTACTGCCACAAACATGAATCAATTTTATTGGAATTCCACGTGAAAGACCAATACAAAGTGGTGTACACGTGAGAAGTGGAACGAAAATCGTACATGATTCCAAACATTTTTAACTAATCAATAACTGCAAAGTGGGGTGTGTGTAATTCTTCAGCCCCCTTTGGTCTGAGTGCAGTCAGTTGCCCATAGACATTACCTTATGAGTGCTAATAACTAAATAGAGTGCACCTGTGTGTAATCTAATGTCAGTACAAATACAGCTGCTCTGTGATGGCCTCAGAGGTTGTCTAAGAGAATATTGGGAGCAACAACACCATGAAGTCCAAATAACACACCAGACAGGTCAGGGATAAAGTTATTGAGAAATTTAAAGCAGGCTTAGGCTACAAAAAGATTTCCAAAGCCTTGAACATCCCACAGAGCACTGTTCAAGCGATTAATCAGAAATGGAAGGAGTATGGCACAACTGTAAACCTACCAAGACAAGGCCGTCCACCTAAACTCACAGGCCGAACAAGGAGAACGCTGATCAGAAATGCAGTCAAGAGGCCCATGGTGACTCTGGACAAGCTGCAGAGATCTACAGCTCAGGTGGGGGAATCTGTCCATATTACAACTATTAGTCGTGCACTGCACAAAGTTGCCCTTTATGGAGGAGTGGCAAGAAGAAAAGCATAAGAAGTCCCGTTTGCAGTTTGCCACAAGCCATGTGGGGGACACAGCAAACATTCGGAAGAAGGTACTCTGGTAAGATGAGACCAAAATGGAACTTTTTGGCCAAAATGCAAAACGCTATGTGTGGCGAAAAACTAATACTGCACATCACTCAGAACACACCATCCCCACTGTCAATTATGGTGGTGGCAGCATCATGCTCTGGCGGTGCTTCTCTTCAGCAGGGACAGGGAAGCTGGTCAGAGTTGATGGGAAGATGGATGGAGCCAAATACAGGGCAATCTTGGAAGAAAACCTCTTGGAGTCGGCAAAAGACTTAAGACTGAGGCGGAGGTTCACCTTCCAACAGGACCCTAAACATAAAGCCAGGGCGACGATGGAATGGTTTAAAACAAAACTTATCCATGTGTTAGAATGGCCCAGTCAAAGTCCAGATCTAAATCCAATCGAGAATCTGTGGCAAGATCTGAAAACTGCTGTTCACAAATGCTGTGCATCTAATCTGACTGAGCTGGAGCTGTTTTTCAAAGAAGAATAGGCAAGGATTTCAGTCTCTAGATGTGCAAAGCTGGTAGAGACATACCTTAAAAGACTGGCAACTGAATTGCAGCAAAAGGGTGGTTCTACAAAGTATTGATTCAGGGGTGAATAATTACGCACACCCACTTTGCAGTTATTGATTTGTTAAAAATGTTTGGAATCATGTATGATTTTCGTTCCACTTCTCACGTGTACACCACTTTGTATTAGTCTTTCACGTGAAATTCTAATAAAATTGATTCATGTTTGTGGCAGTAATGTGACAAAATGTGGAAAACTTCAAGGGGGCCGAATACTTTTGCAAACCACTGTATTTAGTGTTGAAAAGCTTTTCATTCTTATAATCACAAATGTTCGTTATGTTGTTACTAAGTGCACATTTTCATGCCACATGCCTTATTTTTTTAATACTACCAGTAGTGTAATAGTAGCAGGGAAACATTGGTATTGTATTGCAGGTGTAACAATGTATGTATGAGTATATGTAAAGCTGACCAATCATTGTAAATACACTGGAGCGATTGTTTTGTATCTTCTTAATACACAATGATCCACTGTCAAATATGATAGTCTCCCTCTGCTGTACTAAAGAGAAATTTTTCTGTCTTGACCGACAGGTACTGAAACAAACTACCTCTATCGGTAGCTATCTTTTACAGACGTTCACGATATTCAGCAAATCCGTTGACGGTTTCCCTGCTCTGACTTTAGCACTTTCGGTGCAAGCAAAACTTTTTCTTACATTAAGGGCACGGCCACACTGCAACGCAATCGCACACGGAATCGCGCACACAGAATGTTGCGTTTGCGCATGTGTTTTTTTCAAAAAGTATTGGAAAACGCATGCGATTGCGATAAAAATTGCGGAACGCAAACTAAACACACCCGAAAACGCACGTTTTCGCTGCGTTGCCGCGGTTTCAATTATAAGAAAAAACGCAAAGTAAAAAAAGCGCAGCAGTGTGTGCCAGAGAAATTTTGAGGATTTTGCACTCTATTTTACAGTAGAAACACCCCCCCCGTAGGGATTATTATGTTTTTGTTTTTTTAAAGCACAAACTGAACTTTAACAAGATAACAATTTTGTAACTTTTCTGGAGATTTCACTGGATTTTTGTGTAAAAACGTGTACATTTTTGAATTAAATAATGTGGATTTTTCTGTAAATAATGTATTTTTTTTAATGTTTTTAATAACCACATGAGCGATATTTAGAAATTACAAACCCCCAGGT
The DNA here is from genome assembly GCA_019447015.1 of Hymenochirus boettgeri. Lineage (NCBI taxonomy): Eukaryota > Metazoa > Chordata > Amphibia > Anura > Pipidae > Hymenochirus > Hymenochirus boettgeri. The sequence goes on from CM033469.1 coordinate 226,220,953, forward strand.
TGCTGTAATTGGGGTAAGTTATGATCAAAATACAGATACCAGGTGGACACAGAAGTTCATCAAATTGAAAGGTTCTTTTATTATTTTTTATGAAATTATAAAATATGATAATGTGAGACAAAATCAAATGTGAATTTCTCACATAAACTGTTGCAACGGTTTGAAACCAACACACACGTGAAAGTCTATACTGTCTTGAATAAAACGGTATGCCATACACGTGGGATTACAGAGACGTGACCACCAACTCCAAATGGGACATATGTATGCATAAGTGCAATTATAATAACAAAAATCATAGTGCTCAGTAATTTTAACAGCCTCACACAAGTAATGGTGCTATTTTTTCATAAATGCATGAAGAATTCTGGATGCAGTAATCCATAGAACTCCATGCTTTTAGGAGATTTTGTGAAAAGATTAAAGAAAAAGATGATTCAAAGTTAGAAATCTTACTAAAACTAACTTGGCAAGTAAGAAAACCCACTAAATAACATTCTCCCACAATTCCTGAATCTAACAAAATGCGCACGTGTAGGTATACAAAGAGACGTGGCCACCAACTAGCTTCAAATGGGACATATGCATAAGTACAATTATTTTCGGAAACCACACACCCCCTGCTACATAGTGCTGACATTCTTACATTCATACATGCAGACTTTCAGATGTAGTTGTTGGTAGAATTGTTCAATCTTAGCTGATTGTTTGAAAAAAGGTTCAGACTAAGAAACCTTGACCAAACATCATGTGCAAATAAACATCGATCTACACATTCTGAATAAAATCAGTGGATACAGAGATAGGCCAGCAAGGAGCCTTAAAAAGGAAGGCAATGCATAACCGTAGGGATGTGCTCTAAGTGCATACTTTTTTTTTTTTTTTACTAAACACCCCTTACCTGGGAAACAACCTCAAACTATATATATTTGGATCAATATACCGTCAGCTATGTAACCGCACAATTCTTTCATTCATACATGCAGAATTGTAGACAGAGTTGCCCAATAAATTTCATACTTTTAGAAGATTTTTTGAAAAAAGAAGGTAAAAGATGATAATTTTTGTCAAAACACCCACTAAATATCAATCTTCCACATGTCCTAAATCAAACCGTATGCCATATTTGTAAGTGTACATAGCAACATGGCCACTAACAGACACAAAAATGAACCAATGTCTACAGTGGGATGCGAAAGATTAACCTTGTTAATCGTCATGATTTTCATTATAAATAGTTGGTTGTTACGATAAAAAATGTCAGTTAAATATATAGGAGACACACAGTGATATTTGAGAAGTGAAATGAAGTTTTTTGGATTTAAAGTGTGCAATAATTGTTTAAACAAAATTAGGCAGGTACATAAATTTGGACACTGTTGTCATTTTATTGATTCCAAAACCTTTAGAACTAATTATTGGAACTCAAATTGGCTTGGTAAGCTCAATGACCCCTGATCTATGTACACAGGTGAATCTAATTATGAGCGTATTTAAGGGGGTCAATTGTAAGTTTCCCTCCTCTTTTAATTTTCTCTGAAGAGCAGCAATATGGGGGTCTCAAAACAACTCTCAAATGACCTAAAGACAAAGATTGTTCACCATCATGCTTTAGGGGAAGGATACAGAAAGCTGTCTCAAAGATTTTACCTGTCTGTTTCCACAGTTAGGAACATATTGAGGAAATGGAAGACCACAGGCTCAGTTCAAGTTAAGGCTTGAAGTGGCAGACCAAGAAAAATCTCGGATAGACAGAAGGGACGAATGGTGAGAACAGTCAGAGACAACCCACCGACCAGCACCAAAGACCTACAACATCATCTTGCTGCATCGTTCAAGCATTCGGCGCACTTTGCACAAGGAGATGCTGTATGCATACAGCATCAAACAGAGATGATTGAGGTATGCTAACGAGCATTTGGACAAGACGGCTTTATTTTGGAATAAGGTGCAGTGGACTGATAAAACTAAAATTGAGTTATTTGGCCATAACAAAGGGCATTCAGCATGAAGGAAAAGATCACCGCATTCCAAGAAAACCTGCTACCTACAGTAAAATATGGTGGTGGTTCCATCATACTGTGGCGCTGTGTGGCCAGTGCAGGGACTGGGAATCTTGTCAAAGTTGAGGGACGCAAGGATTCTCTATCAGCAGATTCTGGAGATCAATGTCCTGGAATCAGTGATAAAGCTGCGCTGGATCTTTCAACAAGACAACGACCCTAAACACTGCTCAAAATCCACTAAGGCATTCATGCAGAGGAACAAGTACAACGTTCTGGAATGGCCATCTTAGTCCCCATACCTGAATATAATAATTGAAAATCTGTGGTGTGAGTTAAAGAGCTGTCCATGCTCTGAAGCAATCAAACCTGAATGAACTAGAGATGTTTTGTAAAGAGGAATGGTCCAAAATACCTTCGACCAGAACCCAGACTCTCATTGGAACCTACAGGAAGTGTTTAGAGGCTTTAATTCCTGCAAAAGGAGGATCTACTCAATACTGCTTTAATTTTTTTTTATGCACCTGCCTAATTTTGTTTAAACAATTAATGCACACTTTCTGTAAATCCAATAAACTTCATTTCACTTCTCAAATATCACTGTGTGTCCCCTATATGATATATTTAACTGACATTTTTTATTTTAACAACCAACGAAAATCATGACGATTAACAAGGTTGCCCAAACTTTCGCATCCCACTGTATGTACAGTTATAGAAGAAAAAAATAAGATGTTTGGATATTTTTCAGTTTTTCAAAGGGGACACCCTTCAAACTCAGATATACCCCCAACAAACCATATATATGTAGACCCTACATACTTTCAGCTTCTTGACGGTGTAATTATTTCATGGCTACATGCAGAATTCTGCCCAGTAATTTTTTCAAAATGTTCACTTTCTAAAAAGAAAGTTCAAACTTAGACCTCTTGACCAAACCTCCAAAACAGATAAAAATATCCACTCAATATTTATCTTCCATGTCCCAAATAAAATGGTACCTTACTTGCATCAGTGCATAAAGATACACGGTCAGCAAATAGCCTCCAAGTGAGCCAATACATAACTTTTGGGACGTGCTCTAAGTGCGTGCTTGCATTTTTCATATTCAACACCCCCCCCTTAACTGAAAAACAATCCCAAAAACTATATATTGGAATCTTCTTTGTAGTCCTTCACGATTTTAAGAATTTTCTGAAGGAAATAAAAAAAATAAACTAATTCAAACTTATATGATAAGTAGCCACATGTGTGGGTTTGCACAGAAACACTGTCACCAAATAACCCCAAAGAGGATCAATTATGGAGAAAAAAAATTAACCAACTCTCTCTTTCTAGAGAGATTTGAGATTAATATGGGGAACTGACACCTTTGCTGGTGGCAGTTTTGATTTTATTGTGACTGTTGGAACTGTTTTTATTTTTCACTTCCTTCTGCTAAAGTCAGAACTGTTTCTACCTATTATGTTGGTTGTGAGATCCCTCTTACTTCACTTCTGCAGAGGTTAACTGTTTCACTGCTCCTGAAAAGTTCTGTCTTTGGATTATAAAAAAAGTGTATGGGTGACTGGTAGCACTGTATAGGGGAAAATGTGGGAACATGTATCACAAGCTACGCAATAATATTAATATTAAAGGGCAAGTCCAGCCCCAAAATGAAAACTTACATACATGTAAATCACCCCCCAAAATCCTACACGGTAATAGTTTGAAACCTGAAATATAAGTCTAACCTGAAATCCTACACAATGTCCTGTTGCCCCTGTTTCTGCTTCCTAGTTATTCCAGTTAGCAACTGTCAGTTAGGGATTTGACAGTTGACATCACAGCCAATGACTGAATGTTAATCCCCTGTCTGCCTCTTCTGAGCATGCCCAGGCTCAGTACAGGTTTCTAAATTGCTCAGTTTCCATGAGGCATCCAGAAGCATAGCAGGCATACAGTAATGAATTCATAGGACAAACAATGATATATCAACATATTTTGAAGAAGCCATTCTTTCTAAAAGATGTTCTTAAGAGGGTGGAGTTGTCCTTTAAAGACTGAACACATATCAAGGTGACCTCTTCCCCATGCGAACAAATCCAAACTAATAATGGTGTCATATGCATTAAAGAGGGCACAACTTTTTGTGTAACTGTAATGTGATCCAGAGTATACATAATCCCCTACACTGTAGATCCCTATATCGATCGATTTTCAGGATCTAGTAGAGAGTGAAAAAACAGAACTTATCGTTCAGAGTTTAAGGCACTGGAGGTGTTAAATAATCAACATGTAATCAAACTGCCTGTATTGTGGTCCTAAATAAGTGACAACTTTAGGACAAGGAAACAAATACGAAGTTACAACATAACTCTGTTGGGTGTATAAAAAAGTTTTTGGGCAAAATCATTGAAGAAAGCATTAGCATTATCGATAAGTCTATGCACTTTCGGTAATGCCAACTTTTTATCACCTTTGTAAGTCAAGAAAGGCCAAAAAGAGGTAGACAGATAGTAGCTAGTCTTTAAATGAAGGTCTGTTTAATTTAATAGATATACTTCTCCAACCCCTGGCATCTCTATTCATTTGTAAAAGACACCAGGTATATGCTACATATTTTGGTGGGATATCAATGGCAGGATGGAAATAGTTTTGTCTCGGTACGTATTGTCCCTATATTGAAGCATCCCACACATACGCGATTAGTACTACCTATAACAATATAGTAAATACTAGACTTGAGGAACAATCCCTTATCTTAGATGCCATTTTGTACATAAAATACTTGAATTTGATGACCAAGTATATCTACAAAGATGACCAGGTATACCTTCAAAGACACAAGGCTGTGATGGAGGTTCATTTATGATGGGAAGAGGTTTCTTTGTATAACTATCCAGAATTATTCTGGGAAAATCAAAATATGTTTAGGCAAAGAGATAGTAAAGATTTGGAAGTTTTTCTGACATCTTAAAGGTATGTAATGTATTGATTGAAGCCCAGGACAGGAAGACAGCCACTACTCCTCAGTTTCCTGGACTTTGGACATGGACTGCAGGTGACCATAAGGAGCAGGATTTTTACTATTTTAACTACTCATTCTGCTTTATTTTGGAAGTAAGTCGCTTTATTTAGTGTTTAGTCGCTGAGTGCTTGCAGCTTTCTGTCTTCCTGGCTGAGTTCAAAGACAAAAAATAAGCATGTTAGCTATAATGTTAGCATGTTAGCTATACATGTATTGGACGTGTGCTCTCCACCATTGAAATCATACCAACAAAATTTTCATTAACAGGCTTGCTGAAATGACGTGCAATCAATATTATCGGAAGGGAACTGCAGAACAGTAGATAGGAATGTTTTCTCTTGTGCATTAAGGGGGAAAAGTTGTTTTTAGGGTAAGGTTGCTCTATAAATGACCACCTGACTTTCTTGATTTAATGCACCTGAGGCATAATCAAGCATAACAACTTTTGTTTTAATGCACCTGACCTGAGGCATACTAATTTTTCTTTCTTTTTTTTTCTTTTTTAACATAAGGGCATTTGCACAAAGCCCCAAGTTTCTATTCTGATAAGAGGGTGTGTCGATTTCAGCCATGTTTGCCTTCCAAAATGTGGCTAAGCAACTTAAAAATACTGTTTTTACTTTGCTATTGTGTTGGCTGTATTATTTGACCCCCCCCCCCACATAAATGTAATTGTTAAAAAATCTACTAGTTATTTCTCTTTTCAAAGGACATGACCATTGAAAGCATGACTTGTGTTCTATGTACATATTCCAAAGCTCTTTGAAATGATAAAAGGGTTGAATTAAAGTCCCTGGCACTCCGATATTTCAATTTTTCTAAGCAACCCCGTTTGTGAGGTAGATTAGTGCACTTGCTGTTCAAAGCTCTTTTGGCCTTTTGTTTCCTAGAAACCAAAGTTTGTTCCATAAAAATAACTGGCTTTTTTGCCAAGTGATGCATATTTAAATTTTTTTTAACCCATTTGATTTTCCATTTGTTTGTTTTGTTCAGTGTTATTTTTCCTATGATTTTTGGCTATTGTTCATGTTTTACCACCATCATAATTATATTTTCTAGGAAACATGCGCTGCAATCACTGTAATTTTCAGTTATTTGTGCGCTTGCTTATCGCACCAAAAATGGTGATCGCATGCGCTCTGATAAGTGGATAGCGACACAACAGATATAGATAATGATAGCCAAGGGGCACTGGTGAGATGTATCTGGTATTAGAGCTATGATTTAATGATTAAGGTGCTCCATCCATCAGAAATATCATAAATAGAAAAACAAGAAGATAGTGATGGATAAAAGATAGGGACACTCCTATATAACAAAAATATAAAAGCTCCTTATTAAAATATGTAAAATGGGAGTAAATGGATCATATATGAGGTATAGGGACAACCAAAAACATTAAAAACACATCCCATATAGAGTAACATGTAAATAACTGGATATAGCAAAAAAATCTCATAGATTAGTTACCAATTAATATACCGGTATATCGTACCTAAGTCACTGCTTATATATTGAGGAATATCCCAGATGTATATTGCTCTATAATATATAGCATAGCAGTGTCCTGGTAACTATCTATGAATCATTGGTTTTACATATCGAAAAAACAGTATATAGGCTATCTACATAGGTAAATGGCATTAAAGCATATCATGTCACGGCTTTTAGTAAGTGCATTTAGTAAATATCTCAATAGATAGTGTCAGATTATATATACAATAGCCATATTAAATGTAACCCAGATAGCTAAGTGGCAGATCATACGAACCTCAGAAACATAGCAATAACAAAGAGCGGATACTACACCAGTATTGCGTCATATTCGGTACTCTGACGAAGTTTCCTCCCAGAGACGAAACGCGTCCAGTCTTTTTTAATTTGCTCCCAAAGAGTACCGAATATGACGCAATACTGGTGTAGTATCGCTCTTTGTTATTGCTATGTTTCTGAGGTTCATGTATGATCTGCCACTTAGCTATCTGGGTTACATTTAATATGGCTATTTGTATATAATAATCTGACACTATCTATTGAGATATTTACTAAATGCACTTACTAAAAGCCGTGACTATGATATGCTTTAATGCCATTTACCTATGTAGATAGCCTATATACTGTTTGTTCGATATGTAAAACCAATGATTCATATGATAGTTACCAGGACACTGCTATGCTATATATTATAGAGCAATATACATCTGGGATATTCCTCAATATATAAGCAGTGACTTAGGTACGATATACCGGTATATTAATTGGTAACTAATCTATGAGATTTTTTTGCTATATCCAGTTATTTACATGTTACTCTATATGGGATGTGTTTTTAATGTTTTTGGTTGTCCCTATACCTCACATATGTATCCATTTACTCCCACATATGTTTAATAAAGGAGCTTTTATATTTTTGTTATATAGGAGTGTGCCCATATCTTTTATCCATCACTATCTTCTTTGTTTTTCTATTTTATGATAGCGACACAACAGGCACCAGCACACCCAATGTGGCCATACCAATTGTACAACAGTAGTGTGAGCTTTCTAACACGTGATCAGATCGCACTTTAAAACGTATTGGTGTGGCCTAGCCCTAATTGAATAACAATTTATTAAATACTAAAGGCACTGGTTACAATGCCTACTTTATTTCTAGCTATGGAAAATATAGTGTGTGCAATATTGTAGTGTGAACAAGACCTTACTGAAAGGACTTACTCTGCTGCAGCCTCAGTTTAGAGCTTTAGACCACCCTCAGTAAACCAAATGTAAGAATAATGAGCCCTACTCCAAATTATAGTTTTTGTTTAACCAAAGTAACAAAACATTTTAAAAAGTGTATATATAAACCCTGAACTACTTAAACTAATTTGGCTTCTTTTTCCCTAGCTAAGGATTCTGTAAAAGCGTTTGAGTTCTCATGTTTGCGCAATTTATACGCGTTACCACTTAGTGTAGTGTGGCCTTAGCTTTACTCCCTCACATAGAAAGGTTTCTGTCTACTCCCTCTAGATTTCAGTTTACTCTGTCATCATCTCAGTTGCAAGATTGGGATATTAAATGTGGATCTGGGTTGATCTGCCCTGAAAGTTTTTGAAATGTATGTGTCTTTTCGAGTTCTTGAGCAGCCGCAGTGGAGACTGCTCCGGGAATGGCACAGTCACGTCCGACACTGACTGCCTTACCCAGAAGGGCAGAACCGCGGCGGTGGAGCGAGGAGGAGCATGTAGGTATAATATCTCTGTGGGGGAGCGGATTTCTAACTTTTTACTAAAACGAAGTTAAGGTTTTGGGGGGTTGTCTACATTATATCAGTTTGTGAAAAGAGGGGTGGACATTCCCTTTAAGGCCTAGGCCATACTTTCACATTTTAATGTGCAATCCGATCATGTGTTAAAAAGTATACGCTAGTGTCGGGCAATTGGTCTGGCCACACTAGGTTCACTGCAGTCTGTTTTTTTTGCCTAACATTACGCAGTGCAGTGGAAGGTAACACATGCGCAATTTTACATATCCTTCAACATTCACCTTTAGATAGGTACAATTTTGAGAAATAAACTGCACAGAACTGTGCTCAGGTTCACTTCATTATCCTACCCCTGCAGCTCTGCACCATGTTGTTTCTATTAAGGGGTAATATTAAATGGTATGCAGATAGAATGCAATTTTTAGGAGATATGGGTAGATTGAGCGCAATATCTAGAAGACTGGTAGAATAAAAGTAATCTTGTGCTCAAATGTTTGAGCCTAAACACTTATGAAATATACATATTACAAGGCTATGTAGCAGTTATTCTGACATGATGTATAGCTACATTGAAATTAATGCAGCCGCCTCATGCATCTAATTTAAATACCAACCAGCCTTTCTGCATGTATGTATAATTTTATTTATAAAGCGCCACTTAGGTACGCAGCACTGTACATTATAAAATACAGATTATACAAACAAGGGGAAAATGCAAGCAGTTATACAGATAAATAAAAATGAAATACAATTTCATACATTGGTTAAGAAAGCATATGTATAAATTGATATAAGTGCAGCATGCCTTCACTCATTAGGAATGAGATCCCTGCCCCAAAGAGCTTACAACTTAAGTGGGAGGGACAACGTACAGATACAAGTAGATACAGATGTAGATTTTGTGTGTTTAAAGGGAAAGAAGACAACTGGGTGCCAGACCATTTGTTCTATTAGGGACGCACGTAATACATTTAATTAGCAGGGCTGCACTGATTGCAAAGTGGTTTGCAATAAAACAACATTCATTTCAATTCAACCATGCTACATGTGCTTTTAATTGGTGCCCCTACGTCAATTGCACAAATAAAATACATTTTTAGGCCACCACCAACAGATGTTGGTCGGTCTCTCGCCCAAAGAAGATAAAAGGATGTTCGGACCTGTCAGCAGCGACCAATTTTATCTAAGCCTGGAGGACTGGACGATATTGGTGAACGGTCAGCTGGGCCGGATAATCTGCCTGTGTGTACCTTTTTAGTGAGGTGCTGCGGGTATGAATTGTCAGTCTATTTTTGCTAAAAACTTCTAAATGCAGTGGTTATAAATGGCCTTCAGATTGCTGTGGAATACAGTTTCCACAGCTGTAAAATTCCCGCCAGACAATAAAGCACTTTTGAAAAGAGTAGCTAAGCTTTAAAAAAATACATTTCTCAGTGGTTTAGGTAGATGGAACATTTGCGAGGAGCCAGAAAACTACAAGGTTTATCTCCGGAGTGCCAGGAAGAAATGTAGCAAAAGTTAGGGGGAAGGAGGTGTGTGATTAGTGTGGAGTACAAAGTTTTTTTATGGGGGATAAACATGCCCTTTAAATACTGCGGAAGTACTCACGATCTGATTAGAAATTCTTACAAACAAAAAAAAAAGATTATATTGGATGGGACCTAGGAATGTGCATTCATTAACTTTTTCCCTATATAGTTCCACTTGAGTGCAATGTGCTTCACAATCTAAAATAAATATATACAATCTTTTCTTTTTTTTCTTTTTTTAGTGTATTATATGAAGGTAAAGAACACCTACTAAAAGGCTGTGAAATAATTCAGGCTACACCATATGGCCGGTGTGCGAATGTCAACAATAGTTCCTCATCATCTACAAGGATATTTATCACTTACAGGCGATCTCCTTTAATTCGCCCTCAGAACTCCTTGGCAGTGACTGATGTTTGTGTAATAATCAGCAGCAAGGGAGAGACACCACCCCATACATTCTGTAGAGTGGACAAGAATCTCAATGGTGGCATGGTGAGTTTCTTCCCATATGTATGCATGTTAAAAGCAAGTTATAAGACAGGCTTTTTTATCTGAAATACAAATCATTATGATAACTCCTACAGATATCTGTGTAAAGTTAACACGTTTATGGAAATTTGGATTCATATCATGTAGGTGCCACCTACGAAAGACAGGTGGATTCAACAAAAGAGAAAAGTAGCTGTACTGTTTGCAAAACTGTGCTGTGATAAAATGCCGTGATAATATCATCCTTCTGTTAACTAATTTGAGGTGTATCGATGTGGTCCAAAAATGACTTTAGGTGAATTGACAGGAATTGCTTTCCTGTGTAATTTTGCAGTTTACTTTCATTATTTTTTTTTTTTTTTTACAGATTTTGAAGATATTTAATTTTTTGTGTGATATGGTAGTAGCATTACCAGATTTCTGGCTTCCAGGCCCCCCTTGGCCCTTTCATTTGCAGCCCCTGGCCCGCACATTTGCGGGTGCCGTGGTCCCTTCCCCACTATGACCTATACACCCCCCAAACAGAGTGAGAATTCCGCCTGAAATGGCTGTTTTCACTCAGTTTTCTGTAGGGGGGGGCAAATGGGTCGGAGGTATGCGTGGCACCTACGAGTGGGTGGGGCCACAGACCCACGAGTGGGAGGGGTCATGGGGAGGTAGATTCCCTTACCTTTTCTGTGGGTATTTTCACACAGGAGGGAGGGGGAGAGACTTCACACTGTGAAGTCCGAGGCTGTGCTGGACCCGTGGCAAGGGGGAAGAGCATCCTTTGGAATGTCACATTCATCCACCCACCCCTTAATTTTTTGATCTGTACTCTCTTTAAAATCAACATGTCTGGAGACCACAGTTCCCCTTTTAAGGGGAGAGGGGATTTAATTGGAGCAGAAGAATATCAAAGCAAAGGCTGTCAGAAGGATGAAGGAGAATTACCCTTTTATTTAGTTATTTAGGAAAAAGAACAGCTAAATAAGGATAATAAAGGAACTAAAACAATCAGATCATAGCTTTCATAGCACCATTTTTAACGATAAGAACTTTTATTGAATCTCCCTGCTTATCGTTTAAAATGGCGCTAATTTTGCCCCAACTAATCAGATCTTATTCAGCATTTGAAAGTTAACATCTGATTGGTTGGGGCAAAATTAGCACCATTTTTAACAATAAGAACTTTTATTGGATCTCCCTGAAAAACTTTAAATGCTCTAACCAAATTGCTACTTTTTTTTAACTTCTATGTATTATTAAAAAATAATGCGCCCAACATTATAATATATGGATATTACACTGTAAGGGACACGTCCCTTAAATATTTTGTGTATTGTATGCAAATACAATGCTCCTTATACAGAGTTTCTGAATAATTAGAGGGGAACAAACTTAAAAAGTATCTTTACTGCCCAGTGGTTCTTACCTGTAACATTGCCCCGGCCGGAATGCACTTTATGATCGATGCTATCGTTGTAACTTCAGTAGTAATGGGGATTGGGTAATCAGGTAAATTATTTGTGTATGGGCAGACCAGCATCCTGGATTGCTGCTAAACCCAATTTTTTTAAACTCCTGACTCAGAACAAATCCCCTCTAAAAACACCAAATAACTGTGTGTATATACAGTGACTGGCCACACCCCTCAGCTCAGTCACATGTTCCCTTGCCTAATCTGTCCTGTAAAAGGAGTGGCTAGAGGCTACTAGTGGGTGATACCAACTGTAAAAAGTACCTGTAGTATTTTTGGACTGAGAATGTGTAAAGGACACAATGGTCAGTGACCAACACTGGGTGATAAAACACAAACCCCAAGCTTTAGTTGTCTTTTAAAGGGGAATATAGAAGCTTGGAATATCACATTTGAAGTTCCATGGAGAAATTATAATTGTAAGTAACTTGGAAACTTTTGGGTAGCAGTGCAGGGTGCTGAATAACTGCCCTTTTCTCTTCAAAAGTTAATAAATGTCCCCATTTCATTTGTGTCTGTGTATAAATAAATGCAACGAAAAACTGACTTTGCAGGGCCCCTAATAGAGGCCGTAATGGTCTTGTCATTGACTCAGTGCCTGTGTTCATTCAGTGGCTCAGTAGAGATCTTAGCATGTTTGACCCATTCAATAGCCAATCAGTAGAAATCACTGTTAGGAATATTCCAAGGGTGTGGTGCATTCTGGGAAGAGGAAGGACCATGAGAACTTGAAATGGCAGCTCACTAGTGTCAGCAGGGAACAGTATGAAATCAACTGATTTTTCAAAATTGGAGAGAATATGTAGAATAACTAGCTATGCATAATACAAACCAAAGATTTTTAAAATACTGAAATTTTCCACTGAACTTTCCCTTTAAGATAAATTGCAGAACGTTTTTATCCAGCATTTCTAAAATTATCTTAAAGTATTTTGCAAAGTATTTGATAATGAAATCCGATATATTATATTAATTTCCTTTTAATTATTTTTTTGTCTTTCAGTGGGGGTCAAATGTGTTTCTCTGTTACAAGAAGTCTGTACCTGCATCTAACACCATTGCTTATAAACCCGGTTAGTAAATTTAGCAAAGATTTATTTGCCTTAGTATTTCTACCAAGGGGCCATTGGGTCCTTTCCTGTGATTTTAATGTCTTTTCAAGCAAATAAGGTGAAGAAATAATCCATTTCATGTGAGCCATTGTAATTAAAAAGCTGTCAAAGTCTGTGCTTTTCAAATAAGAGAGCCTTAAATGAACAACTTGGGATGTACTGGAGAAGCTTGTTAGTCTGTCTTTACATGGGGAAAATATGGTAAACATATTAAAAGAACACGCCATACTGGGAGATTTATTCAGAGACTAGGTCGCTCTGGGTAATTCTCCCTTTCAGAATTCAGTAAGCAATTTGTGCCTTAGCTGAAATTACACCCCCTAAGAGCTAGGCCACACTATCGCGCTTTTTTTCCCCGTTTGCACGTGCATTTTTCCCGATCATTGAAATAGCGTGAGTTTTCGGGTGCGATGCGAATGAGCATGCGATATCTATTGAAAAAACGCACGCACAAACGTAACTAAATCACATATCTGTTGTATTCAATTAGATCAACTGGACTTGAAATGTAGTTCTTGAAGACGTTTCGCTAGTCATCCGACTGGCTTTCTCAATTCAGAATGACTTGTACAAGAATCTGTGGCAATTATGTACCCTGGAAAATCCCAATAGGCATATCACAGCCAGGTGTTAAGGGTGTGATTAGATAGTGGCTAAGAGGTGTTATAGGAAAGCCCAGAGTAAGGTGGTAAAACAGCATTGTACATGGCAGACAGTTGTGTCGAACCCCCCCACCTCTATTTAGGCTTGGTTTCTTATTTTCACATAAATGGCCTCCTTAACACCTCTCTTGAACCAGTCACGTTCCTTCGCCAGTATGTTAACATTACAATCTTCAAAGGTATGTCCTTTATCCTTAAGATGCAGATACACGGCTGAGTCCTGACCCGAGGAATTGGCTCTTCTGTGCTGGGCCATACGTTGAGCAGTTGCTGTTTGGTCTCCCCCACATACAAATCAGAGCATTCTTCACTGCACTGCCACTGCGTATATGATGTCGCTTTTCTTGTGTTTTGGTATTGGGTCTTTTGGATGTACCAATTGCTGCCTCAGTGTGTTGTTCGGTTAAAGCAGACAGGGATACGATGTTTTTTGAAAATTCTTCTTACTTCTCGGAGACCCCTGCTACATATGGGATGACCATGTTCTTCCTCCTGTCTTGCTTTCCCCTTCACTGTTGGTATTCGTGTTTCTTCCTTCTACTTCTTTTGACAAAGGACGTCTGGATATCCACTGTGAAAATAAAGAAACCAAGCCTAAATAGAGGTGGGGGGGTTCGACACCAACTGTCTGCCATGTACAATGCTTGTTTAAAACCTTACTCTGGGCGTTCCTATAACACCTCTTAGCCACTATCTAATCACACCCTTAACACCTGGCTGTGATATGCTAATTGGGATTTTCCAGGGTACATAATTGCCACAGATCTTGTACAAGTCATTCTGAATTGAGAAAAGCCAGTCGGATGACTAGCGAAACGTCTTCAAGAACTACATTTCCAGTCCAGTTGATATTGAATACAACAGATATACCATGACCTGGATGAATGAGAACCTTCACAAGCATGTAACTAAATCACCTTTTCGGAGCAGTGTGGCCGTGCCCTTAATTACCTTTTTTTATTTAAATTTCCTATTCTAATGGAGATGAGCGTTTTCTCCTGTCTTACATATTGCCCCTTTAGTAGAGACCTTAATACTAGTATAGAACCGAGGCAGAGTTGAGGTTTGGCAAGTATTGAGATCTCCAGCACAAAGAAGTGGTTAAAGTCAAGCTAACCTATATTGAATCGGTTAGCAAGACTTCTCCTTAAAACAACGCTGAAGCTTAGGATTAACTGAGCCAAAGAGTTAGTGTGGAAAAGGCTGCAATTTATTGTAAACACATACTTTTTTTTTTCAAATATCTGTATTGACTTAACTGTCATGCACAAACTAGCCAATTAAATGTATTATTGAGAACATTTCTTCCTTAAATATTTGTCATAGCTAGGTTCCCCATCATCCATTGATGGGGAATCCCCTAAATTAGGTGCCACCTAAATTATTAATGTAACAAAGTTCATGAAAGGATGCACTAATGGGGCTTTAAGTTACTTAAGTTTATTTAACAAAGTGTCAACATGTTTCCACCCTCATCGGGCCGTCGCTTAAGACAAACATATAAGTTCCTCTCATCACCCAGTGTAAGATTTCCCATCCCGCCACCAGATTCTAAATACATACATATATAGTGCTAAATACATAACCAGAATATACATTTCCAATCAAATCCCAGTGGCCCCCTTAAGGTGGGTACACACATTACAGATTTTTTAAATATAACGGACAGGATCTGCATGATCCTGTCTGTCATTTTTCAAAGATCTGGATACAGAATGTCTCGAGTGTTCTCCCTATGCACAGCATCAGGAGAACGCTCGGGACTGTGTGTTTCCCATAGCCGACTCCCTCTATAGGGAGACTACCGCGGCCGAGGGAAATTTTTGGTTATTCCTGAACTTTCAGCGGGTGTGCGTTTGTTTGGGAAAGCCGCTACACACACTAGTGATAAAGCCCCGATACCGTCGGTATCAGGGCTTTATCGCTAGTGTGTGTACCTAGCTTTAGACCACCCATACCTGAATGGATACAGGACCCTCATCCTTTACATATTTGGTATCTGTCTATATGGTTACCTTATGGAACCCTGTATTGCTCGTCATTATAAAGAACGCATCCATCCTCTCTACATGTTGTGTCTAAGATGACCCCTTCAAACCCCTACTGACCGAATCTCCTGATATAATTCAGTGGCTGAAACTATGTACACTTAATTAGGCCCACACTGTAGAACTTGCAGATAGGTTGTAAGGTAGATAGGTTGTAAGGTAAATGTTACACTGTATCGATCACAGATGGGAAAATATCTTCAACACAACATTGTAGTGATGTCAGATCAAAGATCAGTCTATAATTTAAAAGCATCTAGAAAACAAAAGATACATACCTGTAAAAAAAAAAAAAGTTGGTTATTTAAAAATAGAGGGATTGCATACTAAATCAAAATCATTTAAAGGAGAACTAAACCCAATTTTATATAATCCAGAATCTGAACCCCCCCCCCCTTAAAACACACCAATAACTATAAATGCCACTTTAGTAAAAGTAAATCAAAAGCCTGTTAAGAACTGGATGAGTATCTGTGTGTATGTGCAGTGTCAAACCACACCTCCTGAACCTCAGTCACATGCTTCCTTGCTTTATCTGTCCTGTAAAAGGATTGGCTAGAGATTATTAATGGGTGTGACCAACTGTAACAAGTTTCTGCCATAGCTAAGGACTGAGCATGTGCAGAACATAATGGTCGTTGACCAAACTGTGTGATACTAGAATGCTGAGAAGTATAGCACAAACCATATGTTAATTAGGTAAATTTCCCAGCGCCTATATCAAAATGAGAGGTAAGACACAGATTACTGGGTTTATATCAAGGTGTTCTGCCTTCTGGTTCAGTTTTGTTCTGTGGCTTTAGTTGCCCTTTAAAAACAAGTCAAAACATTTGTATAATAATCAAGGCAAAAGAGACATTTGTGTGTTAACGTCTTTTATTACAGATACAAATAAAGTGGGTTGTCCTAAATTAATCAAATTGCTCTCTCTGATGAAATCATCTCTACCCTGGGCCAAATAATATACCTCCGATAAAAAGATGCAATGAGAAATGTAAAAAACTTTGGATAATAGTGAAAAACGTGTGCTGTTTTAGGCTGGGTACACACAGGCAGATTTTTAAGCCCAATCGACTGATACTAACGTGCATCGGTTGGGCCTAAAATAAGTGTTGGTTTCTGCCACAACCAATGTCAGTTGCCCGTTCGGCCGGATCAGACACGTCTGTAAATCATGGTTGATCAACTATTGCCAGGACCAACAGTCATTTGGCCCAGCCTAGCTCCTGTTTGTAGCGAACGCTTGGTTGGGACAAAAAGTCCCGGCCTTAGGTACAAAACCAATTCCAACTTTTCTTCTAGTGCAAGTTGGTATCGCCCACTAAACAATCAATCAAGCTATCATCAGTGTGAATTCTCTTAAAGTGACAGCGCATACAAATAGTCCATTTTATTTTCTATGCCTGATGCATTCAACTTACTTGAATCATTTAAAGAAATGATAATTTTAGTTGTATATCAGCTGTCAAGATCAACCATCAATAATAAAAGATTATTTATGTTATCCAATACAATACCTAACGCTAGGTACACACAAGCAGATATTTTGCGCCAACCGACTGATATTTCTGTATACCTGATTGTCGGCCTGAAATTTTAAAGGAGTTATTGTGTTCACGGGCAAACATTGTCAGACGTCCGAATTTGACATGCAGTGTCCTATAACACATAATAAGCTATATGGGTTCCTTAAAATAACTATTACATGGAAGGAATTACATATTATTGGAAGTTAAATACTTTTTTTAGCATACCATACTCATATACAGTACCTTACCTAAGGAAGGCAAAAAAGGAACATAGCTGGAAGGGCGGGTACCATTCCTTCCTTACAAGACCTAAATGTAGCGGTAACAGTCATTACAGTTCCTGAGAGAAATGTTGTATTGTATGCTTTAACAGGCATTTGTTGCCTTAGGGATGATTTCAAATTATAGCTGTACCACTACAATTTTTTTTAGTACTTGTTTTAATTAAAGTTTTGTTTTGCTCAGCTAACTCTAATAAAAGCAGTAAGGGCTAGGTCACACTATCGCGTTCTTCTTGCATTTGCGCATGCGATTGCGCTTGCATTTTTTCAGATTATTGAAAACGCGGCAATGCACCGAAAGTGCACGTTTTCGGGTGCGCTGCAATAGCGATTTGCGTTCCGCGTTTTTAAGTGCAATCGCATGCGGTTTCCTATACTTCATGAAAAACCACATGCGATTCCGTTTGCGGTGCAGTGTGGCCGTGCCCTAACTTGATTAGTAACTATGAAGTATGCAGCTACTGATCATTTACAAATATCTTTGCTTCTAAGGAGAAATAATCCAGGCGATTTACCACAGGTTAGTTACTTTAAGTCCTTATGGAAGTAAATGGTAGCACTCCCTGGCATTCACCTATGCCTTTTTATTTTCTGCAGTGTTCTATCTCTAGACACCTGACTGTGTCAAAACAATCTGCAATAGAAAAAAGGAGAGGGCACAAATCATATAGCTCTTAGCCCATTTATTTTACCACCGAGTAAATAACGTTTCTGGGGGGGCTCCTCCTCCCTTCGCCTGGTTGGGAAGGGAGGAGACAAATGAAGGAGGAGTAAAATAAATGGGCTAAGCATATATGATTTGTGATTTTGCTCTCTACTTCTGCTTTTTTTTTTGTAACCCTTGGTGAGTATTTAATGACAGCTTGTCTGTGCATACACTTCCTGTTAACAAGCAACTGTGATTTGCGTTTGTTGAAAAATAAAGCAGACTCCATGTTTTTTTTGCTGCTGCAAATATTTTTATATTATTACTTTAAGTAACCTATCTTGTAAAAAAAGGTCAATGAATTTTAAAATGTTTAAACCAACCACACTAAACTAAGTACAATATTAGAAAAAATATTCCTGTAATTGGAGTAGTCAGGTGTGTAAAAAGAAGTATGAATTCTCCCATAAATAGAATATTTAATGAAAGAGGGAAAAACATTCAGTATGCAGGTAAAGAAAGGTCTCTGGCACACTGTGTGGAAATCTGGAACTAATTTAAGGAATCTTAATTATTTTTGAACCTTAAAGCCCTAAGGCTGGGTACACACTGGATGAGATTTGTTTAAATCTAAACTTTTGACACTAGCGAGTGATTGGACGGGACAAATCACTGTCAGTTGCGGCAAATGTAGCCGCAGCAGTCAGTTCGCCACGATCATAGGAAACCGCACAATCCGCCTTGATTTGCCAATATATATATATATCATCTGATCCGGACAAACGAGCAACAGCGATTAGTCATGGCCACCTCAGACACATACCATGCAATATACACAGTAGTATTGGTCAGTTAGCGGTAAATATTGTATGGTGTGTATCCAGCCTAACATGTTTGGAGCCCTAAGGTCTGTATACACATCTAACTGTGTGGACATAGCTTGATGCCCTAGCGCATGCTACATGCTCAAGGAAAAGCCTTTTCAGGCAATAGTTGCAGGTGTGTATGCATTCTCTTGGGTGTCATTCATCAATCCTCCCTGCATGAATGACAGAAAAGCCTGTTTGTTGCGCATGTGGCTTATCCACACAGTTGGACATTTTATACAAAGCTTACCGTATATGCTCGAGTATAAACCGACCCGAGTATAAACCGAGGTACCCAATTTCAGCTAAAAATCCTAATAAAAGTTGTTGATCGAGTATAAACCGAGGGTAGAAACTTGGCATTCAAGATGTTTGGAAACTATAACTCCCAGCTAATAAAGCATGCTGGGAGTTGTAGTTTCCAACATCTTGAATGCCAAGTGAGGGTGGCATTCAAGATGTTTGGAAACTACAACTCCCAGCATGCTTTATTAGCTGGAAGTTTGAGTTTCCAAACATCTTGAATGCCAAGTGAGGGTGGCATTCAAGATGTTTGGGAACTACAACTCCCAGCATGCTTTATTAGCTGGGAGTTGTAGTTTCCCAAACATCTTGAATGCCACCCTCACCCTCCCACCCAGTTCAGTTTGTACCTGTGGGCTCTTCTCCCTGGCTCCCTCCATCCAAGGGCTTCCTCCATCCAAGGGCTCCTGCCACATTGAAGGTACGGTATCCTCATTCCTGCTCTGCATTCCGCATCCACCGCTCATTCCTGTACTGGCGCGCCGGCCTGACGTCACCTGCCCGGCGCCGGGTTGGCGCCGGGCAGTGACGTCAGCCCACATGCAGTACAGAGAAAGATCGTGCGGCTGCCGGAATGCTAAGGTAAGTTGTGACTCGAGTATAAACCGAGTCCAAGTTTTCAGGCTGATTTTACAGTTTATACTCGAGTATATACGGTAAGTCATTGAAAGTGTTTGTGCTGTACTAAATCAGCCTGTTTATACCAGTGCTCAATCGCCAAAATCCCTTCCCCCAATATTCTGATGTAAATAAACATGTCCGTGTCAATGTGCAAATTTAAAGTTTAAGCTGCTATACAAACAGCTATAAAATTTTAGTCTGTAATACTCTTATAAGTATGAATAAAAGCATAATAACAAATATCAAGAATGGAGGTGAGGACCAGGAAGACCTAGGCCGGGGATAAGTAAGTATAATAATCTGTAAGATTTTAGTGCTGGGAATGGAGTCAATTTGGCACATCCTTGCAGAAACTATTGGAAAACTGAGGGGTATACTTGTGGGGAAAAGAAGAGTTTCTGTTTGCTATTGCTGCCCTCTATTTAGATCTGTTCTAAGCAACCTAATACAGGTACTGACACACTTATTTAGAATTGACTGCATAAAGGGTTCTTGCTATACTGCAAAAATATGTTGTGTAGTGAACTTAAAAAGCAAACAAATTACATTAGCGGCCAAGATAGGTGTAAATGAAATCTCTTTGTAGTTATTTAAATGTTTATTTATTTTAGCAAAGATTTGCATACATTATTTATGCTGTTTTCTCCCATCAGGATTGGTTTTTAGGTTCCAGAGGAAGATTATGAGTCCTTCCTCTCTCTGAATCTGTGCCACTTTTGCCTGCCAATGGGGGTACTATTGAGTGGGGATCCCCAAATTAGATCCACTTCCTTCCTCCACATTTGTACTAACAGGTTCCACAGCTGAAAGGTATCTTTTCATTAACATTGTTTTATTTCCATTTTTTTTTAATGAAATGATCTGGTGTATTTAAATTGAATTTTTTTTTAAAAATAAGAGCTCTGAGTCTGGCAAAGCTAATTATGATCAGTTATGCTAATAGATGCTTTTTGAGTTTAAGGTGTCCATTTACTAGACTTAGCTCCCATGTTCCAGAAAACCACCTGACATGATTTCTTTGTGACTGACGGGACTGGCATAACGTCGCAAAAGTATTTTCTAGCCAGGAATGTTGCAAAGAACCAGTACCTGGACCCGATGTTCTTATCAATTAGATGTAGAGGTCAAATTGAAAGTTGAATTGATGTAAAGTTGGGCAGTGGTATGGCTGTCATTAATCTGTTGTAATGGGCTACTTTAGTTTCTATTACTGTGTCGAAAGATTTGTAAGCATTTTGCAACAAATGCATGAATGCAATAAAGTCTGTCCTATGAATACCTTATGGGCAAAAAGCTTTTCTGAATAAGCTTTTTAGTTTGGGTTTATGTAGTAGAGCCCATTTGCCTTTAAGAAAATACAGAGCTCTGATCTTTAGCGCCCATGTTTTTTTTAGAACTGTGTTATCTGTTTAATAGTATCTATATTGATAATGAATAAGAATACAATTTATGTGGAATCAAAGTAGAATGTATTTTACAGCAAAAATATTAAGGCATCTTGAGGGAGATTTTAATAAAAGTTCTTATTGTTAAAAATGGTGCTTATTTTGCCCCAACCAATCAGATGTTAGCTTTCAAATGTTACATAGGATCTGATTCATTGGGGCAAATTTATCACCATTTTTATCGATAAGAACTTTTATTGAATCTCCCTGATTGTGTTTTACCTGCGTTTTTCACCTTTGCTATGCATCTCCTCTTTTAACAGGTTTATGGTGCTGCTATACAGTTCTATGAGCCATACCCACGCGAAATGCTGTCTGAGAAGCAAATGATTCAGTTAGGATTGATTACAGCTGTGGAGAGGAAAGTGATAACCTCTAAAACAATCAATTCCAATAGATGCATATGTTTGCTCTCTCACTGGCCTTTCTTCGAGAATTTCCGCAAGTTCCTTATGTTCATCTATAAGTTGTCAGTTTCTGGTCCGCATACCCTACCTATTGAAAAGTAGGTAAAATGTGTTTTCTGAAACAAAACAAATTACACAGTCATGCTGAGGTGATTTCATTGTCTCTTATTATCTATAGTACTGTAGACTTCAAAAAAATTAAATAATGTAAATAACAGTACTTTATACTTTTATAAAGGGGAACTAAAGTCACCAGATAACATAGTACCAACAGACAGACTAATTCAAAAGAAGCTACAACAGGTTGTTTCTCACCTTTACTTTTGCTGTGGCGGGTTAGTTGATTTATGAAATTTACCTTTTTGTACTAGGGGTCAGCTCCCATAATCCTTCCTGTTTTTTCATGTGACAATACCAAAGAAATGACACTTGGATACAAAGCTAAGACGTTAGTCTACAGCTTATATAACAATCAGGGTTGCCAGTTGTACCTATTTGGGGGACACTCTCAGTCAGGGCTGAAATTCTGTCTATCGGCCCTGACAGCCTGACCCTTTATGCCCACTCCTTGCCTCGTTACACCCTATAAACCCACCTGCTGTCACAGCTCCGTCCCTAACCCCACCTCCATCCTTCCAGCATCTGCTGCGGTCGAAATATGGCAACCCTAATAATGGTGTACATTAGCTGTCCCCTTAAAATAACTCAACACACAGCCATTAATGTATAAACCACTGGCAACAAAATGGAGTACACCTCTAACTTAAAAATTTTCTTGTACCCAAAGTGTCATATTTTTTGAAGCCAACATTATTTTCCAGCACAGCTTTAACTCACTAGAGATTCACAGGTTGTCACTGGAATCCTCTTCCACTCCTCAATGACAACATCCTGGAGCTGCTGAATGTTGGAGAACCTGTGCTTTTCCACCTTCCTTTTGAGTGATGCCCCACAGATGCTCAATAGGGCTTAGGTCTGAAGACATGCTTGGCCAGTCCAGCACCTTTATCCTCAGTTTCTTTAGTAAGGCAACTTAGAGGTTTGTTTTGGGGTTATCATGTTTGAATACTTCCCTGTGTCTGAATCTCCATAGGGAGGGGATTGTGCTCTGCTTTAGTATAGGCATTCATGGATCCCTCAATGAACTGTAGCTCCCCAGTGCTGGCAGTACTCATGCAGCCCCAAACCATCACACCATGCTTGACTGTAGGCAAGCTACGCTTGTCTTTGTACTCCTTACCTGGTTACGCCACACAGGCTTGACACCATCTGAACCAAATAAGTTTATCTTGGTCTATTTAGACCACAGGACATAGTTCCAATAATCGATGTCCTCCATCTGCTTTTCTTAAGCAAGCTTTTGTGGGCTTTCTTGTGCATCATCTTTAGAAGAGGCTTCCTTCTGGGACAACCATGCAGAACAATTTGATGCATTGTGCGGTTCGCGTACCGTCAGGCTGACTGCCATTTCTGACTCCAACCTCTGCACCAATGGTGGCAGCATATAACGTGTATTCGCAAAAGACAACCTCTGAATTTTACGCTGAGCACATGCACTCAGATGAGGCCTGTTTTGCATGGTCACCATGTTGCAGCACAGTTTCAGGGTGTTGGACTCTTTTTTTGTAGGATAGGTTAAGAAGCTTGAATTGGATCCTTTGTGTGAAGTGCAGCCATTAAAGAGACTGACAGAGAGGAGAGAGGTGTTAGAGAAGTGAGAAGAGAAATAAATGAGCCTTGCAGCAGAGTTTAAGATGGATTGAAGTAGTGCCAGGCAGCTGATTGGTAGTCCACACAGAAAAGTGTTGTTGTAGTCAAGCCTGAATATGATTAGGACATGAACAAGGATTTTGGTAGCTTCATGTGAGAGGAAGGGCCAAATGTGAGAGATGCTTTTGAGTTGTCGACCACAGAAGTTAAGTGTATTTACATGGGATTTGAAGGAAAGAGCCAAGTCTAGCATTATTCCCAGGCACTGAAGGAGATGAGTATATCAGTGTGTTATTAATATTAAGTGTATATCTAGAGAGGGATATAGCTTCTGAGGGTGGAAAAATAACCAACTTGGTCCTGTCTTGTCCGTGTTCAGTTTCAGGAAGCCGAAGGACATGAAGGCAAGTAGGGACCTAGGATGTTGGCGTAGGGAGATCTGGAGCAGAGATATAAATTTAGGAATCCCCAAATAACAGTTTCCAACACTGTTAATTCTATCTCCTGTGTATGAGAGGCAGAATCTGTTGTAGAATGTGACTAAATAGAAGTGGATTTCTCTTCTGTAATATGTTAAGCTTTCAGTTTCAAGGGAGCAAGCCTGTAGCCTCCAGGAAAGTGTACTGTGTACATTTAGCAGGGCCACTAAAATGAGGGATTTTGGTAGTTGACTCCTAGTACCTATAGGTTAATTTCATAAAGCATCCAGCAGCCTCAGTATACTGTGGGATGAGACACAGCTTGTCTTTAAGCTGGTGACTAAATTATAAGGTGAATGTTCTTATGGTACTTTTTGTTTTTAACATTTATATCACAAATATTGTGAATGTATTTTCCACATTTTTTCAATTTAATGCTTTCCTAAATCAGGACAATGTTGTTGGTGAGTTTGGACACTTTAAACCATTGACTTAACATCCATTTTTATGTCCTAACATGTCTGCTATAATTAGTCTAAATTTGGTCAGCATCATTGTAAATTTTATTTAATTTAAAACCGCTGGTATTCATCTGCTTGTTTGCATGAAAGATAAATGAATAGGTCTTGCATCATGTGTGGCAAAATTTTTTCCATGAAATAGCTTAACCTCTTGTAGGAACTCATTCATTCTTCGTTGAATTACCCAATTAAAAGAGGCAATCAGTCTCGCATAAAAATATTATTGCCATTTCAATTATTTAGCTAAACTATTCTGACATCAGTCGACGTTTGAATATATGATAATCCCAAAGGAGGGTAGACAAGTACCACCTCCACCACATCAATGGGAATGGTCACCTAACTCTGACATAAATATCCCTACCAAGTAATAATAAGGGATACATGACCCTAATAACGCTGCATGGTTGTCCAAAAATCAATTCATTTTATTTACACATAGTAACAAAACTTAAACATTAAAAAAATTTACAAACATAGTGCATTTAAAACCCCAGGAAAGGGACCAGGTATGTAAACGGCATATATAAATACACATGTGTATATAAGGGTAATGCCCGAGGTCCAAGTTAAAATAAGGACAATGGATCCAACTAACCGACGCACGTTTCGGGACATCCTTGTCCCTTCTTCCGGGTCTTACACTGTATGTTTCAATTACTTGACCTTTAAATGTATACTTATGGTATTATTCGTGTCCATTTGGTCACCCACTGGGAACCTTGTTCTCTTGGTTCTGGTTTCCCGGGGGGAGGAATATTTAGTCACACCACAATTTGAATGGGTATATTAGTGCACGGAGAGGAACAGTCCCGTGACCCGGAAGAAGGGACAAGGACGTCCCGAAACGCATGTCGGTTAGTTGGATCCATTAACCTGAGGTGGGACTGGGAAGTTTTGTTCGGCCTATTGTGGATTCACTAAGTTTGTTGGCAGTGCTGATTGGTTGCTATCATGGGAGTGGTATTCTAGCAGCGGAACTTTGGACACCCTAACCTGGTCATGCAGATATCGTGCCACGCTGTGGGAGGTTGCAACATGCCTACATCGGATGGGTGAGATTGTTCCTACCACATACACCTCTAGTGGACAGATGTGGTTTAGGAGCTTTGTGGAATGACCTGCTATGTTATGATTTATCTACATCACGTATATTTAATATGTATGTTCTAGGGTTGCTCGACTGCCGAATCTCCCAATTTCTTTGGCCTAGATTAGGAACACTGCTATTACATCCACCTTTATTACATGTGCGTATTGAGTACGTTGTATACCCACATTGGACTCTGGACTTGGTTCATATTATGTGGGATACTTGAACTTTGGTATACTTACCTGTTTGTCCTTATTCTAACTTGGACCTCGGGCATTACCCTTATATACACATGTGTATTTATATGCCATTTACATACCTGGTCCCTTTCCTGGGGTTTTAAATGCACTATGTTTGTAAATGTTTTTAATGTTTAAGTTTTGTTACTATGTGTAAATAAAATGAATTGATTTTTGGACAACCATGCAGCGTTATTTGGGTCATGTACCCCTTATTATTACTTGGTTGGGATATTTGTCAGAGTTAGGTGCCCATTCCTTATTGGTGTGGTGGAGGTTTTACTTGGCTACCCCACTCTTGGGATATACTTATATTTATGTTTGTAATTTACCTGCCTCTAGCACCGGTACTATAGTACTGTTTTCCGACTCCCAAGTTAATATCAATACACCTTTCTAGAGTTTGATTTTTTCACACTTATATATTTATCAGTCGATGTTTGGATGCAATAAAATATTGCCTTATAGCAGTGGCGTCTGCTATGTCAGACGGTACTGTGCACCATTTTGTATAAAGCAATTGCTCGGAGTCTGCTCAAACTTTAAAATGCTAAATATACATTAATAACCCATGTGTGTGTCTCTATACAGGGACTTTTGTGACTTTTTTTTAAATCGGTGTCCAGTATATTTGTATTTTTTCTTTTTAGGCACATTTCACATTTTATGCACAATGTGCCATTTCCATCGCCACAGAGACCAAGAATCCTTGCTCAGGTAACTTAAAATGTGGTTCATAGCTCTTTTGGAGACCCATAATTTTTGTTTGCTGTTTCAATTCAAATTATTTCTTTCTAGAATAAAAATAAATATACAATATATAAATAAATGCTATTACGGTAGTAAAGTTTTATATGTAGGCAAATTGTGTTTATGGATAGCTTTTCTCCAAAGGAAAATTCAAAAGTTGCAGTACCTACAGATAAAAATGAAAATTATTAATGATTCGGTTACTTACTAATCTGTTAAAACATTTGGGAGTATATTTTACAGACATGTACAAGGAAGGCATTTGTAATAAGATGCAATAAATTTTTTTAAGGCAGTGGATAACACAATGAACCCTCTTAAATTTTGAGGTGTCTACACAGCTGATTATCTCGCTGTCGCCACATGGGAGAGACGGTGCAAAACAGACATTTGCATGCCTGTACCTTTTGGATTTATAGCAACTAGAGACATCATAGGCTTGGTTTGAAAGGTATCACAGAGATCTTAATAATGAGGCCACTTTTTTGGAGACCAAAGTTCCCCTTTAAACAAACACAATAGTAACTGTAAAAATGTAATAAATGTAACTGTAAAATGTAATATGAGATGCAAATAACTTAGATTTGTGGCGAATTAAAGGGCAACTGTGGTCTCAAAACAAGTTAGGGTTCAATGAAAGCCTGCAGTATTTCCTTTAAAATGAGCACATCTCTGGCTGGAGCCTGTGAGACATTACATTGGGGCGAATGTTAAAACTTCCTGCTTCCAGTAGGTTGCGTGACATCACCTGACGTCTGTCCCGCCCGTCCACCCAGGGGAAAAACATGCTCAGTTAAGTCTTAATGCTGGGGAAAAAATTGACAGTTGAGAGAGAGAGCCTATTAATGCAGGCTGAGGCTGGTCACATGACTACAAGCGGGTCACATGGCTGAAAACCTAAACCGCATCTCCAGATAAAATTTGTGAGAAGTTATTGCTAGAAAGGTTCAGCAATATTACTTCCTGCTTGAGCACTTCCTGTTTTCAGCCATGTGACCAGCTTGTAGTCATGTGATCAACCCTCTGCCTGCATTAATAGACTCCCCTTCTCAACTGTCAATTTTCCCCCATTTAGTTCCTGATTTCCCCAGAATTAAAGGACAAGTTTCCAAAATGAAAACTTAACTTAATACTTAACGGTAATAGTTTGAAATCTGAAATATATAAGTCTAACCTGAAATCCTGCACAATGTCCTGTTGCCCCTGTTTCTGCTTCCTGGTTCTTCCAGTTAGCAACTGTCGGTTATGGATTTGACAGTTGACATCACAGCCAATGACTGAATGTTAATCCCCTGTCTGCCTCTTCTGAGCATGCCCAGGCTCAGTACAGGCTCAATACAGGTTTCTAAATTGCTCAGTTTCCGTGAGGCATTCAGAAGTATAGCAGGCATACAGTAAGGAATTCATAGGACAAACTATGATATATCAACATATGTTAAAGAGGCCATTCTTTCTAAAAGATGTTCTTCTGAGGGTGGAGTTGTCCTTTTTAAGTTTTTGTTCTTTGAAGTTGCCTTGTTAATGGATTAAAAAATCAATTCAATACAGTATAGCGGGTGGTAGCGACTTGCTAGGCATGTCAACTTAAACACACCCAAGTTTTCAACAGATAATCCTCTGTATTATGTCCAGTAAAATCATCTAAATTCAAGATAAAACCAGATGTGAAATTAAACTAAAAATAAAAATTGGCTGATAAATCTGCCTTATGACCTTTCAAGCACTTAGATAGCATTTTAAACAAGAAAGGTTGTTTTGGGTGACCAAAAATGTTTGGTAAAATGGCTGTTGTGCAAATACAACAGTTATCTTACCAAATGGTTAAAATGGACGATTGTGAGGAAGAAATAGGTTAATATGTGAAAAGCTTAAATTTAATAGAATGTAGTGAATAGTGTTTATTATCTTATTTTCAGCTTTCTGCTCATGATGCCTTGGTTCTTTCTCAACCCGTGGCAACTCCTTTGCCTCTAAGGTAATCTCTCTTCTAGGTAAAATAATTATTTTGCATACCAGCCCAACTTCGAAACAAAAAAGGTCATATAGGTACCACTGACAGCGCAAATCCAACATATTACTCAAGTTGTCCTAAATGCATATAATATCATACCGTAAGTCTATTTGCCATCCATCTATGCACAGTAGTCTAAAATAATATAACATGTCTAGTTTTGAATTTTGTAGCATATTGTTAAGATAAGTCTTAATAATATTAAGATAATAAATAAATATCATGATTTACATTTTTTAGTCCATACTGTAATTTGTGATCCTGCCATTTTACACAAATAAATCAGATCTTTAGGGTTGTATGCCAGGAGCAAACCTTTACAGGAAGATTCAATAAAAGTTCTTATAATTTAAAATGATGCTAATTTTGCTCCAACCAATCAGATATTAACTTTCAAATGTGAAATAAGATCTAATTGGTTGGGGTTTTTTAATGTTGAATTGATTTTCTTTTTAGACAAGGTGTGCCTAATCTGCAGAATCATAGCTTGAGCACTTTCACTAGTGACTACCTAGGAATGAATCAACCCAGGCGCTGGGTCAAGGGCACAACCATAATGGTCTCTGTTAGGGGTCTTGTTAACAGGAAGTCAGTATTTCGGAAGCATTTATGTATACACAGGCAAAATTCCGAATGGGCTGGTTTAAGTTCATTAGAACGGAAAAATACCAGGGGCGTACCTGAAGGGGCCCAGGCCCCCCCACGAGTTTGGGGGCCGGCCCCTTACTCCCTCCACAGACTGCAAGATCTGTACGGCGACGTGCAGGTTTTAATCAGTTGATCGCACATATGAATGAAATATACGCGCAATCAGCTATTTAAAACTGGACCCGAACTTCCGGAACTGAACCGGAAGTTTGGGTCCGGTCTTTTAAACCGCTGATTGCGCGTATGTTTCATTCATACGCTCGATCAACTGATTAAAACCTGCACGTCGCTGCACAGATTAGGGGCTTGTGGCGGGCCCTACTACCGTCAGGGCCCCCCCGCGGTCGTGGGGGTGGTAGTTACGCCACTGAAAAATACTTTTTTCTTTCTTAAAAGTATATGTATATGCACTGAACTTCTCCTTTAACCGAAGAATATGCATGATTATAGGTAAGAATCGTAGTTAGAACTTATTTCTCCTACCTCCCAGTAAATTAAAGGTTTTTTTTTTTTGATTAGCTGTGCTTGCAATATAAACACGACAGATACTTATACAGTATATATTATATATATGAAATGATAGACATGAAAAGCATTGAACAAGTCAGTACACTAGAATAATAAATATGTTTGCATTTTGTCCATTTTATTTCAAGATACTGTATATGCATTAAAGCTATCTTTGTGTTGGGTACCTTTTGAAGGATTCACTGTTGTAATATTGTTTCTCAGCTGCCATTTAAGGGTTTTAATCCTGTTATTTTATATTCAGAATACCGTAAATATTTAATTTTTGATCTTTATAACCATATTAAGTAATAATATAAAGAAACAAAGTTTTATTTCCTTTTTTTATTTCATTTTTTTCGTACGTGATTTTCTCTTTGCAGTGGAGCCAATTTTAGCACTTTACTTATAAATTTAGGACCAGAAAACTGTGCCTCCTTGCTGCTGTTTGTGCTGTTAGAATGCAAGATTCTTCTACACTCTCTGAGACCAGCAGTGTTGACTGGAGTTGCAGAAGCTGTAGTAGCTGTAAGAATAAAACTAAAACTTCTTTGTTTTATACATTTAGGATGTTTACTTTTTAGCTTGTTTTTGCATAACAGATACATTCTGCTTACTTTAGTGTGTTTGATATTCTGCTTTAGCCTTTTGTTTCTGCTTGGCCCAATCATTTGACATTTGATCACAAATTGAATGGGACACTAAAATGTCGGGTGGGTAATATTTGATAATTCTAATTGTTCATCGAATGTCATTTTAATAAGTGCGTATCCGTTTTAGTTTTACTAAGTCCACTGCTACATTATGGTAAAATTACCTCTATACTCAAATTTAAAAAAGTAAGACAAACTGTGAAAACTGTGCCTTCAACCCATGTCTCTGTTGTCAAGATATACCAATTGGTATATGCTTGCTGAAGCCCTTAGATACACAAATCCATAGAAAACAGTGTGTACGGGCCACCCCAAACATGGGCAGTACGCTATAAATACAATCAAGTAAAACTATATTAATATATATATATATGTGTGTGTATATATAAGTATAATAACACCATAAACATTATAGGGAATGAAAATTAACAGTCCATTTTAAGGTTGTGGAATATCCCCACTTAAAGAAGAATGAAAGTGTAGTACTTACATGCTGTATCATGGTGGGCCGGTTGGACACCCAACCCCTCTCTTCCCCCCCTAAATAGAAAAGGCTCACCAGTCCCTGTGGGTGGTCCGAGTGCTGTCCTGCCCTGGGCCCCTTGCAAGGTCCGCTTGTTACATGTATATGTAAATAAAGTTGTTTGCCTTATGATCCAGCTGTGAGACCGACATTTGTGGATCGCTGCAGCCCTTCACTTAACTTGTTTTTTTTGCTTAAGCCCTTATCCACCTTTGGTGTCACTCCCTGATGACCCCTCATCCTCACTCTCCTCCATGGACCAGCCAACAGTAGAGTGGGGTTAGCTAGCCATGCAGTGGCCTGTTCCTCCCCAAACTAATCTGTCTGCTTTAGGAAAGCCTCACATTTCATAAAGATTTGGAAGGTTCTTTCCAGAAGGAAAGGAAGGGGGTTCAGGTGCACAAATACTGAAGGGTATCTCAAGATATTTAATCAAGAGTTTAATTTCAACATTATTTCTTGTTCTCTAATACTATTCTCTTCATTTTCCTTTATTGTCTAGATGATCTTCCCTTTTCAGTGGCAGTGTCCATACATTCCTTTGTGCCCACTCTCCCTTGCAGATGTACTCAGTGCTCCTATTCCCTTCATTGTGGGAGTAGACTCACGGTACTTTGATTTGTATGACCCCCCCCAAGATGTTGTTTGCATAGATCTGGACACAAGCATGGTCTACATGTGAGTATTAAGAACAATGACAACTCATGCAGTCCTTTGCTACAGATTTGGGCTAAATAATGGAGCATGTTTAACCCCACCCTGAATTTGACCCAACCACTAACTTATTCCTGTTCTTATTTGTATAAGACCTGTCTACACTTTATCACACAGGTCAGATGATAAGAGAAGCTTAGGCTGGAAACAGCTTCCAAAGAAACCGATGAAGAACCTCCTCAGCATCTTAAAAAAGCTTCATCCTCGCCTTTCATCAGGTAAATAAACCTGCAAATAATCAAAATACATTGTTATACACCATATTTAGGTTTGTAGAAGGGGGTGTTTGTTTTTAAGGTCACTGACTATTAAAACTAAAAGTGAGCTGGTATAGTCTATAAAAACACACTAAAGATGATTTTACTTCCAGTATAAATTGAAACAGATTATAAATGTACGACCACTTCAACTGAAAAATTAAACTTTTGATAGGGAAAAAATATTATTTATTTTTTATTTGTTATTGTTAGTATTATTATTGTTATAAAGAATAAAATACACTTAAGTGGATGCTTTATTTTAATTTTTTTATATAAACCAAAGTGAAATGATCCTTTAGGTCTTGAATAAGTCAGGACTAATTAGCACATTAGCCAAACATGCTAGATGAGCAACTCAGAATCTCTGAAGATTCTCACCTTGTACAATGACCTTTGCAGTTCACCAGAAAACACAGGAAGAGTCTGCTGTCCTGATGACACCAATTGAGGCGGACTTTTCATGGCAAAAAAAAACTACAGATTTGGAGATGGAAATTCAAGAAGCTTTCTTGCGTTTTATGGCATCCATAATCAAAGGTTACAGGGCATATCTGAAACCCATTACGCAGGCACCATCCAAAAAAGCCACAGCTGCTGACTCTCTCTTTGACCGTCAAGGTACAAAAAGCATAGTAATGAAGTATAAAATGCAAACTTTAGGGCTGATACAAGTTTGCCCAGGCTATAAATCTACAGCAACCAATCAGATGCTAACCATGTTATTTAACTGCAGGGATTAGGTAAAACACTAACATGATTAGTTGCTGCAAATTATTATTGTGGGCAAACTCTTTTAACTCTTATTACATCAACTCCTTTTTCTCTTTTCTGGCAGTATACGGGGTTTTTAAAAATTCAAACCATTGAGTTTAGTGTTAATTAAAGGGCTTGTCCAGACTAAAATAAATTTACCTTAGAAATTTACCAAACTTAGGTTTCACAATATCTATGTGTCAAAGATGCCCCTGAAGTTTCTTGCCTGACCTGGTCCCTCACCACTCAGCTGATCCACTTCCTGGTTGCTGCTGTCAGTAAAGACTTGACGTCACCCCCAATCGCCTGACAGCTGTGACCAGGAAGTAGAGCAGCTGTCAGTGCAGAAGCCCTCTGCTCCTGTTTTTGCTTGAAACAGGAGCAGGGGGCAGCGAGAGACCAGGTCAGGTAAGTCCCTTCAGGGGAATCTTTGAAACGTATCGATAATGCAAAACCTAGGTTTTGGGGGTTGATTAACATTTTTAAGGTAACTTTATTTTAGCCTGGACATGCCCTTTATAGGACAATGAGGCATATAGTAAAAACAACTGGTCTGTAGATCATTTTAACACTGGTAAAACTATTATTTTTCTAAAACACACTTAACAAAAAGCTCATAGTGTTTTTTGTTTTTTTTAGAAACTACAAATACAATTCAAAATCATTTTGTGGTTTTACAGGGTTTGTAAAAAGCAGGGATCGTGCCCACATGAAATTCTACACTTCTCTTACAAAAACCCAGATCTTCATCCGTTTCATTGAAGAGTGCAGCTTTGTCAGTGATAAGGACACCAGCCTGGCCTTTTTCGATGACTGCATTGAGAAGGTATTAAAAGCAATTATTTTCTGAATACAGCACAAGCAGAAATAAAAGCTCTCTTGATCATATTCCACATTGTCAAATTGCATTTAAAATGTAGAAATGGAACAATGAGGCGATAGACGTTCTGTAGAGGCTTTGCTCTTTAAAGGGTATGTACACTGCAAAAATAACTTTGTTATTGGATAGTGGTGGCTTTAAATATAGAAGATTTGTTTTTTTGCCCATTACCCTCCCATCCCCTACCTTCAGTACTTAAATGTTGCTGTCTTCCTGCTCCAGTGTAATATCGTTTTTAGGTCTGCCCCCACGAGATTTGCAAAGCTGGTTCAAACCGTGTGTCTGAGAATATAGTAGCAGTTTGACTTGTGGGCTCGCACCCGCCCGGGGATGTCATTGTGTGGGCCAGCTATAACACATTTGCCTGTGTTATATCGGGTGCACGCCATAACATCTCTGTCAAATGACAACTCTATTCTCAGACACACTGTTTGATACAGCTCTGCAAATCTTGTGGGGGTAGACCTGAAAAGGCGATATTACACTGGAGCAGGAAGCCAGCAACATTCAAGTACTGAAGGTAGGGGATGGGAGGGTAATAGGCAAAAAAATACAACCCATTTATATTAAAAGCCATAGTTATCCAATAACATGAAGTTGTTTTTACAGTGTACATACCCTTTAAAAAGTCCTGCTTTACTTGCTAATTCAAGTGTGTAGGAGAACTTAAATTTCCTTTCAATGTGCAGACACAGTTGAAATCTACATCACAGAATCAAAGAATGCTTACAGTTTATTTATTCTGTAACTATTATTACTGAAGATAAGTGGCCCAATCTAAAGAAAAAAACTCAAGCAAGACTTCCTTTTCAAATGGTTGCGGCACTTTATAGCAAGAAACTGCATACCTTTTTCTGTCATCTGTAACTAGCAAGAAATAAGTGTTTCTACAAATCTATGTTTACTACCTTAAGTAGAATGAATCAAGAAATTACAGTTTTTTCTTTTCTGCCAATTTTAAAAGGCATTTGTTCTGAAAAATATTTTGTTGTGCTCAAATTCAATATCAATACTTGTTCTTGTAAGTGTGTATATGGTGTTTATGGTGTCCATTATTTAATGCAAGTACAGGAATAAACAAGCTGTATTTTTTTGGCAATCCTGCATTTTGTGGGAATATACATTTATTGTTACAAATGAGTCTTACTTAGTATAGTATCAGTATTGATGCCATTTGTTCATTCCTTCCATTGTTTGCACCAGTTTCCCATCTTTTGCCTAGCATTTGTTGTATCCAGTTGTAATAACCTCATCCTTAAAGAGTATGTCCACCGCCACCAAAAAAATGAATAAGTAAAATTAATAAGAAAATCCACCCCCTTTCCTAGACCTCGCTAGGTTTAAATTCCCCAAATTGGCCCCTAAAGGTATTTACAAGCCTTTTTTCCTGAATTCACAGTCTGCATCTCTTCCTCATGGAACAGCAGAAGGGGCTGGACTGGCATCCGCGCCTGTGACTGGCCAAGACTCAGCCAATCACTGACGCGGCTGCCAGTCCAGCCCCTTCTGCTGCTTTGGAAGAGCAGCAGAGGGAACAAGGGCAGGTAATAAGTACACTTGGGGTTGTTTTTTTTTTATGGGCTGAGGTGGATGCTTTGCTAAAAGGGATTTGGAGGGGAGGTGGGCTCGTGCTCGTGCTTTGGACATTAAAGGGGAACTGTGGTCTCCAAGCAAATTGATTTTTTATAAAAGGCAAAAAAAAAAATTCCTACCTATTAAAATGAGCCATCAATCACCTCTACATGCTGCACAACCCAAGATATGAACAAAGTTTCTGGTGGGAGGTTCTGAATCTGCGGTCACAAATACTAATTCCTCCTTTCAAATGTGTGGTTGGCACATACTCACTGCAGGAGAAAGCAGAAGAAACCAGGAAGAGATAGAGTTACAGTGACTGAAGGAGGACTTATGGGGGTGGGGGTTGGGGGCAGGAAATGCAGGGGATTTGGTGATGCTGCTACCATATCACACATAAAAAAAAAAAAGAATAATAATGAAAAAAATATCTGTTGTATTCAATTAGATCAACTGGACTTGAAATGTAGTTCTTGAAGACGTTTCGCTAGTCATCCGACTGGCTTTCTCAATTCAGAATGACTTGTACAAGAATCTGTGGCAATTATGTACCCTGAAAATCCCAATTAGCATATCACAGCCAGGTTAGGGTGTGATTGATAGTGGCTAAGAGGTGTTATAGGAACGCCCAGAGTAAGGTGTTAAACAAAGCTTGTACATGGCAGACAGTTGGTGTCGAACCCCCCCACCTCTATTAGGCTTGTTTCTTTATTTTCACATAAATGGCATCCTTAACACCTCTCTTGAACCAGTCACGTTCCTTCGTTCGCCAGTATGTTACATTACAATCTTCAAAGGTATGTCCTTTATCCTTAAGATGCAGATACACGGCTAGTCCTGACCCGAGGAGTTGCTCTCTGTGCTGGCCATACGTTGATGCAGTTGCTGTTTGGTCTCCCCCACATACAAATCAGAGCATTCTTCACTGCACTGCATGCGTATATGATGTCGCTTTTCTGTGTTAGGTATTGGGTCTTCGATGTACCAGTTGCTGCCTCAGTGTGTTGTTCGGTTTAAAGCAGACAGGGATACGATGTTTTTTGAAAATCTTCTTAATTTCTCGGAGACCCCTGCACATATGGGATGACCATGTCTTCCTCCTGTCTTGCTTTTCCCCTTCACTGTTGGTATTCGTGTTCTTTTCTTTCCTTCTACTTCTTTTGACAAAGGCCCAGTAGATATCCACAATTTTAAGGGCTCCTCTGAGATGTTTCATTTCTTTAGCCTTCGCCTCTGTGCTAGTGGGGATGTTCTCGGCTCTGTGTTGCAGGGTTCTATGACCCCCAGCTTGTGATCTAAAGGGTGGTGGGAGTCAAACATCAAATACTGATCTGTGTGTGTTGGTTTTCTGTAAACCTCTACTTCCCAGTTTACCATTTTCCTTAACTTCTACCAAGCAGTCCAAGAAGCCAGTTTGTTGTTCTTATCTTCCTTGTGAATTTAATGTTTTGGTCCACCGCATTAATGTGTTCTGTGAAGCTTGTACTTCCTCTGGTGGATTTTAACCCAGGTGTCATCCACATATCTGAACCAGTGGCTGGGTGCTATGCCCTTAAAGGTATTAAGCGCCTGTGTTTCTACCTCCTCCATGTAAAGGTTGCCACAATAGGTGAAACTGGAGTCCCATAGCACATCCATGTTTTGCTTATAGAACTTATCCCTGTATTTGAAATAGGTGGTATTCAGGCACAAGTCCAACAAGGAACACACCTGTTCTGGTTGAGATCAGTTCTGCTGGTAAGAGTGCTGTCTTGGCCCAGCCGTTTTCTCACCATGTCAACAGCCTCCTTGGTGGGTATACAAGTGAAGAGAGATGTCACATCATAGGACACCATAGTTTCTTCTACACCGAGTACTATATCTTCAATCTTTGGGTGAAATCCTGACATTTCTGGATGTGATGCTTAGAACTCCCACCAAAGGTCCTAAGATGTTAGCATATATTTTGCCACCTTGTATGTTACCAGTTATGCTGTTGACTATAGGTCTTAGTGGGGCCCCTTCCTATGTATCTTTGGGAGTCCATATATGCATGGTGTGCCTCACCAGGGTAGAGGCGATGATACATTGCTCGGTCAATGGCTTTATCCTTTTGAAGCTGTTGTAGTAAGTCTATGACTCTTTTCTTGTAACGGCTGGTGGGATCCCTTGTAAAACCCTCATATGTGTTTTATCGGCCAGGAGCATGGTCACCTTATCATGGTAGTCTGAGGTGTGAGTACCACTGTGCATCTTCCCTTGTCTGCCGGTAGAATGGTGATACTGGAATCTTTCTTGAGGGATGTAGGCTCTTCTTTCCTGTGGGTCAGGTTAGATGAAGGAGTTTTAGCACTGGCTAAGGCTGCAGATACCTTAAGGCGAAGTGTTCGCCTCACTCTGTGATACCTTATTACTGTGGATAGAGCTTCTGTGGCTGCTATATATCCACCACAGGGATGGCTTTAGGGGTGATGGCAAAATTCAAGAAAAGCGACATCATATACGCAGTGCAGTGCAGTGAAGAATGCTCTGATTTGTATGTGGGGGAGACCAAACAGCAACTGCATCAACGTATGGCCCGGCACAGAAGAGCCAATTCCTCGGGTTAGGACTCACCGTGTATCTGCATCTTAAGGATAAAGGACATACCTTTGAAGATTGTAATGTTAACATACTGGCGAAGGAACGTGACTGGTTCAAGAGAGGTGTTAAGGAGGCCATTTATGTGAAAATAAAGAAACCAAGCCTAAATAGAGGTGGGGGGTTCGACACCAACTGTCTGCCATGTACAATGCTGTTTTAACACCTTACTCTGGGCGTTCCTATAACACCTCTTAGCCACTACTAATCACCCCTTAACACCTGGCTGTGATATGCTAATTGGGATTTTCCAGGGTACATAATTGCCACAGATTCTTGTACAAGTCATTCTGAATTGAGAAAGCCAGTCGGATGACTAGCAAAAGTCTTCAAGAATACATTTCAAGTCCAGTTGATCTAATTGAATACAACAGATATACCATGACCTGGATGAAT
Source organism: Hymenochirus boettgeri (assembly GCA_019447015.1). NCBI lineage: Eukaryota > Metazoa > Chordata > Amphibia > Anura > Pipidae > Hymenochirus > Hymenochirus boettgeri. The sequence continues at coordinate 226,258,884 of CM033469.1, forward strand.
GAGAACCTTCACAAGCAATGAAAAAAATACTCTGTAAAGCAATTCCTGTCAATTTACCTAAATTCATTTTTGGACCACAGTTAAGGATACATTTAAAATAAAAATAAAAAATGTATAGAATATGTTTTTCCTATGTAGAGCCATCATTGTTGGCAATAGTAATTAATTCATATAAAGACAAATAACCCAGTTTTTACTTAATTTAGTTGTTCCTGATAAAGGCATGGAGAGGCGATAAGGTATGTAATTTTCTTTATTATGAAATATCTGTTTTAACATAACTTGTAGGGTTTCATTCTTGTGTGTGCTGATTTTTAATACTGTGCCTCTAAAATTGCTATCTATCTTGTGTCTGATTTTAATACTATTGACTGAATCTGTCATGGTAGCTGTTTTCTTTGCTTCTCATAGTCTTTTATCTTCATATTTAGAGGATGCTGTTGTTTTAATTTCAGGGGGATTCAGAGTTTCCAGAAGACACTAGAATTGATTGAACTAGATGAATCCCAAAAGAGTGAGCACACAGTGTTCATTAGCCACCTGAGCCCCTACCTGAAGACGGACCTGACCCCACACCCGAAATACAGGTACTGTAGAAAGCCACAAAGAACATGAGAACATACTGATATATGTTGCAAGAACAAGTTAATGGGGCTTATTATATGTACCAAGATGTGCAAAGGTTTGCCTGTGCTCTTAAAGGGGGATTACAGTGGGAGAATCACCTTTAGGCTTGGTGGCTAGAATACTGACTGCACTTGACACATTGCACTGTATTTACTGACTTATAGATTCATAAGCAGTTCAAAAGCTTTGAAGACCTCCATTTCTCTTTCAGCCAATTGGGGATCCTGGCAAGACGTTGGTTGCTGGAGGCAAGGTGCCTTGCTGGAGGTGGACAATTAGCTTGAAGCAAATTGCCCTTCCTACTTTCCTGCACTTCCCCCAGCGCCTCCCAGTTTTTTTTCTAAGTGTCTTCCAGACAGTAGGTTTCTGACCCCGCTCTTCGGTCAGACAACTATCTGACAACCGGAGTACAGCAGGGGTTTCCCTAAACTTATGCTATCCCCTACGTGGGATTATATATTCTTCAGCTGCATTCCTCATAAAGGATTTGCAGAATCGGCCTAGGTGAGAATAGACCACCATTCCCTCCACTGGAGGGGAGACCCACTTAAAAGTAGAACTAACCCCAAAAATCAAAGTTTAAGTTAGGAAGTACTTGTCTCAACATCCTTCTCAACATGGAAGATTCCACTCAGGGGCTTTCTTTCCTCTATGAGCTATTTTAGTTTTTGTTTGTCCCCAACTCTGAAGCTGACATGTTCCCTTGCCTGCCAGTACTTTTACCTTGATTACATTTTCAGCACCTGTGTGATCTCCACTCCCACCTCTTAACCCCTGTGATGTAGGAATATATTAAATCATCAATATTCAAATTGGTAGTGCAGCTGATTAACACATTTCCTAGTAGCAGTGTTGTAGTGTGATGTATATAGGTCTGGGTATCTAGTGTGTCCGGATCTGAAATATTATGTCTCACTCTACCTACGGCTTTCACTCCAAATCCGATATAAACAATAAATTGCAGGTGAAACATACAAAGACACAGGTCTGTAGCTGTGAATATTGCATGTTTATTGCAAAACATGCGTGCTACATGTTTCAGACCCACTCAAGCACTTGGAAGGACAAGTGGGTCAGAAACATTTAGCACGCATGTTTTGCAATAAACCTGCACTATTCAGAGTTACAGACCCGTGTCTTTGTATGTTTCACCTGCAATGTATTGTTTAAGTATTGGGGGCCATATATAAAAACTTGCGATACCATGGGTTTTTGTTACTGTACGACCATAGCAGTAATTTACCATAACATGCGGTAATAAACTACACGTAATGATATTCTACGGGACGGTCGTAGATTTACTTTGGCTATCGTACATTTACAAGATTTCCGATAGCGATCATAACTTAATGATCGCCATAACTATCGCTAAAGAAGGCGATACCCCACCTTTATAAATATGGCCCGTAGTGTGAAGGTCTCTAGCTCTCCCTGTCAGCTGTGGCAATATTAGTGGAAAGTGTAGCTTCTTAAGGGGAATGTTGGAGGGTAGGAAGAGTGTGTTTTTTTAAGGAACCACATGGTGCAGAACTGTAGGGGAAGATAGAGAAGTGAACCTGAACTTAGCACCAGCTCTGTGCAATGCATTTCTCATCAGTGTACTTTATTATAAAGGGAATGTTGGAGGGTAGGAATTGTGTGTTTTTATAGAAACAACATAGTGCAGAACTGTAGGGGGAAGATAGAGAAGTGAACCTGATCTTAGCACAGCTCTGTGCAATGCATTTCTCATCAGTGTACCTTATTAAGGGAAGTTGGAGCGTAGGAAGTGTGTTTTAATTCAGCTGTCTGTAGCACAGAAAAAAAATGTAACACAGAGCTAAGCTAAGAAATGTATTACACAGAGAAATGCATTGCACGGAGCTTGCTAAGATCAGGGTCATTGTATTCTCCACCTGCAGCACTGCACCATGCTCTATAAGTGTATGTATTAAAGTTGAGTGTTGGAGGGTATGCCATTTGCAGCTCTGCACCATGTTGTTTATATAATAGTACATATTAATAGGAATTATTGAGGGAATACCAATTTGAAATTACTACATAGCATTTTCCTCGCAAGTTAATACCGAAAGCACGTACGCGAGGATTTCGCACCACCACTCAGGACTGCGGACACTGCATCACAAGCACTGCCTTGTCTTCCCACTTGATTGGGGTGCAAGCAAGCAGGATCACACCACCCAGCCAGCTAAGTAACCTAAGATCTTTAACTTAGAGGTGTTGAGGAAGTCAATTGTCTATTTCTTAGGTGGTTTGATATTTTCCTTACTATCTGCAATATGTCAGAAATTAAGGAAGGTGCTTGATCAAAAAATCTCAAAAGCTGCCTTACAGAAACATACCTGCCATGTATGCCAGTCTAAGTTACCTGCCAGTCAAACATACCACACACTGTATGTGGACCTGCAAAACTCTGCTACCACGTCACGCTACTCACGGCCCAAATGGGCAAAAATGCTGAGAATGTCCATAGACACTGTCAAAATGTTACCGCAGCTATCTGCCACAATGGGCATTCCTCTCATGGGACCCTCCCTCTGAGGCAAAACCCCCCCTGTCACATCTAAGGCAGAGTTTACTAATTCAGTGTGTGAAGCCTTACAAAGACTATGGGGATTCCTAACCTGCATCTTCAAAGGAGTCTATTGAGATTCTGATAAGTAGTCCTCAAGACTCTAAGAATACAAGACAATGCAGAACCAGAGGACCCACACAATCCATGTTCTCGCGTACACCAGCTCCCTACAACTACATTTCCAGCACATGAGCAACTGGAACAGGTAGCCCTGAAAAACGCCAACAATCCTCTGACACTTTCAGATGTTCTTTCCCTTTTCAAAGGCTGACACGGAGCGATGGGCCTCACCCCCATTGGTTGATTTCCTACCCCCATCTCCGACTGGCTAAGACTATGGAATCTCATTACCAGACACCACTACCTTTTAAGGATCCACTGATAAAAAGGCGGATGTTCTCTAATCTATATTTTCAGCCAAAGGCAATGGACATTGGATGGACCAGTTAAATGGTTATTAAGGAACATGCGGACAAAGAGGACCTCCTCCATTTAGTCCCACCTTCCACCTATGTAAGGGATGTAGCTCTTGTTCGAGCAGACTCGCTGCACACTCCTCTGCAAATGCAGAAGCAGCTCGGTGTGTGCTATGGCTTAAGACCTGGGTAAAGGACCCAGCATCCAAACAGCTTACCCTGCCTAGCACCTTACTGTTTGGGCCAGAATTAGAATTATTGCCCAGGCAACCAGTGTAAAGAGGACTGCTTCCTCAGCCCAGTGCCCTTCCCCTTCTAGAGGACATCCTTTCGTCCCTATCGAACCTCATTCGCAAACCGACCCTGCTACCATAAACAATTGGACTGTGGTACGATGAGGGGGGGCTAACTTTCCTCATCATAAGGACACCCGACCTTCTCCCGAAAGTCATCCTCCGCATGACTATCCCCCACCCTCTGTAGTGGAGGGATGCTTGCGCCATTTCCTCTCAACTTGGGCAACTTCCACACAGACCACTGGACTTTTTTTCATTTTTTTTTTTTTTTTCATTCCAGACTCCCGAAGATCCCCTTTGCCAACAGGCCTTGCAGGAAATTTTTGCATCCCTACAAAGAATGATTCAACCTTTACCGAAGAACCACTGTTTTAGGGGTTCTATTTAAACCACTTTTTGGTTCCAAAACGAGGGGGTTTGTTTCGACCTGTCCTGGACCTGGAAGGCCTGAACGAGTTCAAATTAAAATCTCCATGTTCAGTTGCCCTTGCATGGAAAAGGGAGACTTTATGGCATTCATAGACATTCAGGACACGTATTTCATGTCCCCATCTGGTCGGACACCACATTTTAAAGGGCATCTATAGTGGGAAAATGAAAAAAAAATTGTGTTTGTATAATTCCCCCCAACCCCCAGAGTACCTTTATTTTCTTAAGTTTCCTCCTCTTGCCTGAGATAAATAAATAAAAAGAAATCAAGATTTTAATACACACTCCTCGCTTGAGCTGTCATCAAATCCCCTAAGCATGATGGTGAAGTGTAGGCTTACACAGGTTTTACAGCAAGTCTCCTAATGACTCCTTTCTACTCACTAAATGCTTGGCAAATACTGGGTTTATACAAAAGTAAAGTAAGGAAAGAAGCAAGCTTTCACCAATTTATTTGCCTGTCAAGGGAGATCGCTTCAGTGATAAGGCCTCTTCTAACTCACCCCCCCCACTCTTTATGTGCAGTATCTCCAGAACAACAGATACTTGCTCTCTACAGGCTTACATATGGAGGGGTTTTTTTGGTTACAAGGGTGGATTATTTGAAGGGGGGGAATGACCATAGGGGGAGTGGGGAGCTCTGCAGTAAATCAGACTCTGTGCAAACACAGAGCCACAGTGGAAGGTGGGAATAAGTCAGCATACCATAACCTTTTTTTTAAGTCTGGATTGGAGCAATGTATACATTTCACTACAGATGCCCTTTAAGGTTTTCCCAAGGAATCAACACTATCAGTTCTCCCTCACGCGACGTTCATCAATCCTGCTGGAACCGCCTCCCCGATAATACTATTGCTGCCCAAGAACAGAAGTTTACGGGGAAAAAGGAGAAGAAAAGATTTACTACTTTAAAACAAACAAATCTTAGTAATTTTTACCCGTTAAAAACAAACATTATTTATATATTTAAAAGGCAAATATTTTGGAGTTATCAGCTTAACATAGTGGTTTTGTAGACTGGTAGAACGCTTTATGTCAGAGTCTTTATAACCTGAGTTTGGTTTGCTTCCCTTGGGGGTTTAGGGTCTCTTTAATTTTCTTGTCTAGTCCATATTACCTCCTGTATCATGATAGGCATATTTGACCGAGATATAGCTTAATCCGCTTTCATAACAGATGTCCGAGAAGCCTCTGCTAACTCCCTTTGTCTCTAGGCCTAGACAGTTAGTTCTGGTGTGGTTGTACTAAACGGTTCGTGGGTGCTTAGTGACTGTCCTGGGGTTCTCCTTTTTAAAGGCACTCTGCCCCGCCCACCCACTCAGGGTGCCATGGCCCCGCCCACTCATGGGTGCCATGGTCCACCCACGGGCACCTAAGCCCGCCCTGTTGTAGATTCCCTTACCTACTCTATCAGACTTCCTCTCTCCCTCACACAGGAGTCTGAGGCTGTGCTCGGCGCACTGTGCAGGAAGCTTTAGGAATGTCACATGTCTGCCTCCCACCCATTAACTTTCTGGTCAGTCATTTCTTTATATCTTGGGCTGTGGAGCACTAGAGAGATGGCTCATTTTAAAGGTAGGAATCTGGCTTTAAACTCAACTTGTTTGGAGACCACATTCCCCTTTAAACGGAAGGGAAACCCCCATCTATATTTTATAATATTTTGAGAAAGATGTCCGTGACTGGACGCATTTCCTATCTACTAGTTAAGGTTGCCGGTGAGATCCTGGAACAATTTTACTTTGGCTCCTTCGAATTCTAGTTTTTGATGTTCCTGGCACCGACATTATGCTTCCTTGGACTGGAAATAGTGGTGCCGCAGATAATGTCCCTTGGCGGTTCCCCCGCTGGTGGACTGTCCTAAGACCCGGTGTGCTCTATCATAAGCAGGTCCGGGCACTGGTACTCTGGTAAGATATGTCGGATCTAATTTTGCAGGTAGGTATTTATTTTAGACACCCTTCCCCCGGGACCCCTCTCACCCGAATGTTGTTTCGGCGGGAACGATTTTCTGGGTCCTCCTGGGTATCACGCAGTAGATCATGTCATGTCTGACTCTTGCAGTTCTATTTCAACTTGATACAGTAGGATGATAACTCATCCTTGTTTGTTTCAAGAGCAGCTATCCTCTCGCCCATCTAAGTGATCTCCTGTTTGACATCGCTAATTATTTTTTTTGTGAGTTGTTGGATGGCCCTCTCTATATTAGATACAGTGATTGTAGATCCCCACGTGTGCAGAGTTGGGAGTCCGCGCCTCGCCTGTTTGTGAGGCAGCGCCATTTGGCTCGTGCTTAGGAGTCTCTTGTCTGTTTAAAAAGTCGATAATATCTTTTGGGTGTTGTTGTGTTCTCTGGGACCCATTTTGAGTTATAAATGTCCTCTGTGGACATTTATAATTTCAGCTTGTAGTGGCTATATTAGTAGCTAAATAAGGCCGATGTTGCAGGAGCTCAGCTCAGATGCGGCCAGTGACTCCACCCCCACTTTTAGGAGATTTGTGAAAAAATCAAATAAGATGATCACAAGGTGGAAAGGTGGATAGATCTTATGGTGTGGGGAAGCTGCCGCGACTGAGCTTGGTTGTCCATTTTGACCTGTTGGTAAATCACGGCCGCTAGTAGCGAACGTTCGGTCGGGACAAAAATTCTGCTGGTGTTTACCCAGCCTAACTGTAACAGACCACTTAAAAGCTAATTTCTGATTGATTGCTGCAAATTAAGAGCACAGGCAAACTTTAGCACCCTTGTTACAAAAGATCCAAAGTCTAAAACACTGAAATGTGCATCAACATGTCATTCTATAAGTTAATAGCTTTTCAGAGTAAGTTACATAAATACATAATTGGACATGCTCAGAGAGTTTTCTCGTACCCCCATCTCTGATATGTCAGGTTACTACTGGGTGAATGAGCAGATGGAAAACTAATCACTGGTAAAACTAATCTCACCCTATGTCCATTATTACCTCATCTCATACAGTATATGTACAAAGATGTTTGTATTTCAATATATAACAAGCAATTCAATGGTGTTTTACATAATAATATTTTAATAATGAATACTTTTTAGCTACAAAAGCTTTCCAAGACTGGACTATGCACTTTTTGACCGGACACGTGAGCAGTACCTTACATTCAATGGACATGTAAAGGCAGCCAGCAGCAAGCAGTCCTACATTTATTGCAAAAAACAAAACAGGTTATTCTTTCTACATCATTTTAAGGAAAGCTACTCCCTCTTTCCTTTGGTCTAAAATACACTTTTCATTACAACATATTAAACTTCCCTTTTCAAGCAGTTCCTGACCAAAGGATGCTTGTGTAATGTTGGTAAATTTTCTGTGGGATAAGCTTTTTTAATGTCTTCATCGAGAGTGAGGAGCTTACTAGTTAGCTACTTTATATTTCCTTTTGTAAGGTAAAGAAGGAGTTAAAGCAAATGTAAAGTAGAGCTGTAAAGAAGAATTTTACATATTTCTTAGTTATCTCTTTGTTAGAAAACACTTAAAAAGGCAGTGCATATATATTTCAGTCATCCTCTTACAGAATTATTGTAGTAGGCATGTTTACCTTAAAAAAGACCTCGTTTTTTTCAGATTTTCTACACCGTATGTAATGAAAGCTTTGCAGCATGAATTGTTTGTTTTGGAAGTAGAGTGTATGTTTGACTACTGTATAATGGAAATAAAAAAAGTTATAATTACTGAATGAATGGTGCCAGGAGAAAAGAAATCTTATTAATGAGGAGGCAAGTAAAATAATTGTGGAGAAAATATTTAGGTGTGGGGAGGGAAGATTTATGAAAAATTATACGGAAAGGACACGTTGTAAGGATTTAGTTGGAAGATGGCTTTAAATGGAATTTAGCAATAATAATAACAATGAAAACCACAACCAGTAAGTAAAGCCCAAAACCAAAAAACAGTCTGGGGGATTTTGATATAATGGATACAAGTTGTCTCATATTAAGAATGTAAAAATCTGTTTACTTTCTCAGGAAATCAAAGCTGCTCACAGACTGTCCAAAATATTTTTCAATGCCAAGAACTGGCCACTGTCTTTACATCAATGCTTCAGCCTGTGGTTTATTTGCCTGCCTGTGTATGTCAAGGTTTCACATTCAAAGGCACGTGCACTTCAGAAAGCCTATGATGTGTTGGGTAAAATGAGGAAAATTGGAGTTGATCCTTTAGATGAAGTAAGTGAACAAAGTCTGTAGTCTTACAATGTATTTGGGTATTCAGTTAAACTACTGGACCTCTTGAAGTTAAGTTCTTGAAACCTTTCGCTAGTCGGGTTTTTTGAAAAGCAAAAGATCGTCTTTATGACATAATGCCAAATTAATGCATTTGAGCCATGTTGCACCCAGCCGTCATCAAGCTTACCATATATATGTATAAAGCAAGTATACCTACCTCCCTTTTTCTTATACCTACCTCCCATTTTTATATCATTTAAAGAGTTAATAGCTTTTGAAGTTTTACTGCCAGCAGCTTTAGAAACTGGAAGTTCTATGCACTGCCTGAATTTTCAGCCTGTAAAAATATAACAACATCTCATGGAGGGAGAGCTTAACTGCTGGTAGTTACAATTTCCTAGGCTATAAGCAAAAACACTATGTGAACGAACGAATGTTTCGGCCGATAATTGGCCCATGTTAGGTGCTTTATCGGCCAAAACGGTCGTTAGTTCGGAGATCTGCCAAGTCGGTCGATCGACAATCTCCGAGCGAACGACCGTTTCAGCCGATAAAGCACCTACATACAGGCCGATTATCAGCCGAAATGTTCGTTCATACACATTGTGCGTCGCGGGTTGGGACCCGCGATCACACGTGTGTACAAGCCTTTAGTGTGTACTGTAATTATCAAGGCTCTGCTGAAGCAGTAATTTGCTGGGACTGTGATTGCAGCCCTTTCGGTTGATTCACTCTTTTGATCATACGTTTTTACTTCTCGCTTTTTATATATTTTTTTTAGCAGAACCATAATTTTTGGTCATAGTAGTATTAGGTTTTTTTTATTGTTTTAATGGTTCATATTGTTTTTGTCCTTTTTATTGGTCTTTTTTTACAATTCTGCAATGTAGAGGTGATTTTCTGGCTTGTTAATTTTGCCCATGGACCTGTGCTGCTTTTCACATTTCTTTTCTTGTTTAGGTGTGTTACAGAGTTGTTATGCAGCTTTGTGGCCTGTGGGAGAATCCTGCTCTGGCAGTGAGAGTATTGTTTGAAATGAAAAATGCTGGGGTACAGCCGAATGCTATTACATATGGGTACTATAACAAGGTATATTATTTGGAACAAATAAAATAAGTTGAACTTCTTTTTAGTTCTTTTTCTGTTTTCCCTAAACTAAACTCATCTGATTCCTTTAAAGGATAACTATAGTGTGTATAAAGTTTATACACAACTAGTCCAGGACTAACCTGGCAAATGAAAACTGTACATGCTGTAGCTCCTCAATGAAATTATATTGGGAGGTAGGAATACCATTTTTAGAATATAGTTACACTTTAATGCATTGCATGTTAATGTTCTTTAAATATTTATTGAAAAATACAATTTAAACAAAGCAGACACATGTTCAATCACACACAATCGGGTAAAAACCTTTCCATACTGATTTTAATTGTGATCTGTTAATTTTTTTAATTTAAATTTAAACCAGCCATATACTAAGATGGGGATTTATGCTGTTTCACCCCTTTCATTTGTGGTTTAGGTTGTATTAGTTAGTCCGTGGCCAAGTAGCAGTCGTAGTGGAAACTTTCTTTGGACAAAAGTTCGGAATGTGGTGTTTGGTTTGTCTCAGTTCCGAAGACCAGTAAAGAGAAAACTGTTAACCTCCAAGGATTCAAATGGTAATATAAGCATGGTTTTGCCTGTGCAAATCTAATATGATAGCTGTAACATTTTTTATCTCCTTTTGCTAAGCCGTGCCCTTTTACTTTTCCATACAAATTATAAATAATAGACTTGTTTTTGAATAATATCTGGATTTTATTTATTTCTTTTTGCTGGCATATTAACATCATGCACAGAACAAATATAAAATAGGGTTGTTAATGTTTCATTTGGAACAACCGTACATAGTATAAACTGAGGTTTTCAGGCTGTAAAATAAGCCTGAAAAACCTGACCTTGGTTTATACTCGAGTCAGTCACTTACTCTGCAAATCCAGCCACAGGCTGCTCGCTGCCTGTACTGATCTACTCAGGCTGACATCACTGCCCGGCGCCAAGTAGTGACGTCAGCCGGCAGATACTTACAAGATACGTACGGATTTGCAGAGTGAGTGACTGAACAAGCACAGATGGATGGAATACTGACTTATCGGTAAGTCCTCTTGTCCACTGAACTGGGGGGGAGAGTGAAGGTGCTTGCCACTGCAGATGTTTGGAAACTACAACTCCCAGCTACTAATGCATGCTGGGAGTTGTAGTTTCCAAACATTTGGAGTGCCAAGGACAGCAGAATTCTCAATAGCAGTATGGCTATTACTGTATGGGACTACTATATGGGAATTCTGCTGTCTATTTAAAGGGCAACTAAAGCCTCAAAACAATACAGAATCAGAAGGAGGATGGGATCTATTGTTGGACAGCAGAATTTCCATATAGTAGTCCCATACAGAAATAGCCATACTGGATTTGGCTATTGCTGTATGGGACTACTGTATGAGAATTCTGCTGTTCATTTAAAGGGCAACTAAAGCCTCAAAACAATACAGAATCAGAAGGCAGTGGTGTTCATATTTATACCTCGGTTTATACTCAAGTATATATGGTACAGATTACTAACTTTCTAGGCATGTATAGGTCAATAATTCAGTCTGATTGATAGATTACCAATCACACAAAACAAATATCAGTCATGCGTGGCTTTACCTAATTGGCATGGGTGGTTATATGGTAAACAAGGCTTAGAACTCCATTTGCTGTGTGTGACATGCCTTTCTGCTAATGTGGTTTATATTTCAACCTTTGCAATTTGCTTTTCAGCATGCCTAATTTATTATTATTGTGTGGGAGAAGTAGGAAAGAAAAATCTGTAAAATTATATTTTATGATTTGTAGGTCTTCGAAAATAGTAATAGGTTGCAAAACCTGTCTGCAAGGGATCCCACATTGAAGCAATTGTCAAGATTGTAGATGAAAACATGTATGGTCCCTATTACAATTGTTGGATTTGAAAAATAAGACAGATGATTAACCTAGGATTACATTTATTATTTAAATATGTGATGCCCTATCTGAATTATCAGATACAGTGCATCCAGAAAGTATTCACAGCTCATCACTTTTTCCACATTTGCATATGTTGCAGCCTTATTCTAAAATCGATAAAATTCATTTTTTCCCCTCAGAATTCTACACACAATACCCCATTATGACAATGAAAAAAAAAGTTTACTTGAGTTTTTGGCAAATTAATTAAATCTAAAAATAACATGTACAAAAGTATTCACAGCCCTTGCTCAATACTTTGTTGATGCACCTTTGGCAGCAATTACAGCCTCATGTCTTTTTTAAATATGATGCCACAAGCTTGGCACACCTATCCTTGGGCAGTTTTGCCCATTCCTCTTTACAGCACCTCTTAAGATCCATCAGGTTAGATGGGAATATGTTAGTGTGTCCATTACAGAATTACAGAAACATAAATGTTTAAATTAGCTGCTTGTTTCAACAAGCTGCACAAAAAGAGTCCTTTTAAAGCCACGAAATGTAATTGTAGACTGAATGATTTGCAAAAATAATGTCCACTGTAGCATTGGTAATTTTGTATAAAGGTAAGTAAAGTTCTGGGGGAGTTCCAGTAAAATCTTTTATGGCGGTTGGGGCTGGGGAAAGAAAAGCTATTATTGGGCAAAGGGGTTTAACGCTAGGGGCAGGGATTGCAAAACGGGTGGGAGAGGGAGAGGGGGAGGCCTGCAGTGCCAAACTTCTCCCGGGGAGGGGAGACAGGAGGCAGAGTCCTATATGGGCTCTGCTATCCTCCTGGTGGCCAGTTTTTGGGACTTTGGGGGGGATTCCAGGAGAACCATTTGGAGCTGGGATGTAAGGTAAGGAATTTATTGCACTACGTAGTTGGGCCAGTAGTGGTGGGGATTATAGTTTTGGGGGTAGACATGCCCTTTAAAAAGGGGGGAACTGCAGAAATAAGGTGGATAATCTTCAACTCTTATTGCATTTACTCCTGAGTGTTAAAGTGCCCAAGACATGGCAGGCACCACTCCGGGAAGGGCTACCTAATGTGTATGAGGTACTTTTACCTTTCCATATTGCTCATTCTTTTACCGGATTAAAAAACTCCTGTCTAGCAACAGTCTTATTTACTACATTGTTCTATGCTTCCAGAACTACAATGCCTGAATTATCTGCCCATGATAACCTTTCTCATCTCTCTAGCACTTGAAAATTATGCTTCGTATAAGAGCGATGAGAAGTCGGTGAGCCATCATAGAGTCGATAATAGTAATAATGCTAACAAAGGGGACCACCTTGTCTTCATGCGTGATCTAATCAGGCTTGATTCTACTGATAACCACTCTAGCACAGGTATTTGTGATAGCCTTCTAACCTCTTGTGTGACTAACTTGCTTTTCCATATAATATAAGCATGTATAAACAACAAAGTATGAGCAAAATATTACTCAAATTATAGATTGTGTTTAAACTAATTCATGATATATTATACACCATGGGGCACATGAATTGCAAATAAAATCTAGGGCTCTGCTGTATTGCATTTGTCGATTCTTTGCAATTAAACTCAAGTAAAAATTCTGACCATCATAAAACGAGAAATGCATTAAGCTTTTTTAATTATGTATTATTAATTTTGTTTTAAGTCATTTTTATTTCATATAGAGGGACTCAAAGGACTAAAGTACAGATATGATAGCACCCAGACTAATCTACTATAAATGTAGATTACAGTTATACACCTTTTTGCCACCAAAACAGCCCTGACACATCAAGGAATAGACTCCAATAGACCTCTGAAAGTATGTTGTGATATCTGTTCCTATTATTTACCAAAATGGTAGTTACTGTTTAAATAAAATATGTAGGCTAAACTATTTTTCCAAGTCTCTTAGAAACAGCTGATAACAAATGGACACTTTTTTTTAAAGCTGCTTCCTTCCTAAAACATACTGGCCATAGTGTACCCATCAATGTTCACTTTATAGTTCTTCCATTTGCAAGTCTTTCTGTCTGATCCTTTTTCACAATTTTACTTGCCAATTTTTTTTTGTTACCTGTAGAAATTCAATGTAATAATGATTGCGGCTCCAAGGATAACGTTAAAACAGAGAGTATTCACAGTTGGGATGACCAAATACTCAGCACAGACTCTATTCCTAAGAAAAAACTCCCATCAAATGGGGATGAAGATTTGGCTACATCTGCTGATACATCGGATAAAAAAGGTTTAACTTGATTTTTTTTCTTGGGAAAACTACAAACCATTACTACTACTAAATTATAACATTTTATCTCTGAGTATGTTATCCAAGCGTATTATCTGCTCCTGAAAAAGGATCTTTCATTTAGCCAGAGGCTGCTAATGCCTACTATTGCCTAAATGTAGGGTCCAAATGGGTCATGGGTAAAGTAAAATAACTGGGCTTTGGGATGTGTATGCTAGGAATAACTGTATTTATGTGTTTCCTAATACAAAGCAAGTTTTCATATTGTTTTTAGATCTAAATTATGTAGTAATTTAGTATGTGACTTAATTTGTTTCTTAACATAGTATCCCACACTGAAGGTCAAAATGAAATATTTCAGCCAAGCTGTGAGGCTGTGAACCCCCAAGAGTCTTCTCCTTGTGGAAACAGCATTGTTAAAGTTCCTTCTGGCATTTTTGATAGCACAGGAAGAAAAAATAGTAGCGGTAAGTAATTTTCTCTGTTTGTATTCAGAAACCTGTATATTACTGGTGTTTAAATTCTGTAAACTTTTGTGCGGACACTAAAATCATGGAACAAAACAAAGCAGATATCACCTGATTCAACTATGAATGTTGTTTACTAATGGAACTGGACTAATACTCCTACGCTGTTCTTATATAACATTATTCTAATTTAGTAAATTGAAAATGTATTTATAATGTCATTTGATTTTTTGATTTATTTCCTTAATGATTACAGGAAGTGGGCCTGGACCATTACCCCAAGTTGAAGATGTTGGGGAAGATAATGTATTTTCCAGTGAAGCCCAGAGTAAAAAGTCTTGTGACAGAGCACAGAAGAGGCAAAAGATGTTTTCTGAGCGAAGTTGTAGCTTTAGTGCAGAGAGCAGAGCAGGCATGCTGCTAAAAAAAGGCAGTCTTGACCTAACAAACAATGACATTGCCATTAAAATGGGAGCAGATGCGAAGATTCTAACTGCAGCTTTGGCAAAGACGCCCCCACTGCCTCAGCAAGCAGAGAAAGAATTTAGGTTTGAAGACATAGATAGTCTGTCTCAAATGTGTACAAAAAGTTTTAGTGGACAAGATGAGGAAATTAAGGCCGCGGCCACAGATGAAATAGATTTACAACTACAAAGACCCTCTGATCAACTGGATACTGTAAAAGAAGAAATCACATTTGATTCTGGGGAGGCTTCACACAGCAAAGTGGAAGAAAGAGATATCCTTATGGATACCCCTAGGTCCACAAATGAGCACAACAAGAGAAATAGCTTGTACAGCCTCACTAAAGCAGCAGAAAGGGAAGGGGTAGAAAAGGGCCTTGACCCTCTATCTTTGCTGGCTTCTCAGACAGTGGAGACAAAACTATCACCCTCTGAGGAGAAGAATATTTCACCTGTTGTAGCACGTAATCTGGCAGATGAGATTGAAAGCTACATGAACTTAAAAAGTCCTCTTGGCAACAAATCCTCTAGCATGGAGTTGGGTAAACCAGATTTAACAATGGAATCAGAAAAAAAAAACCAAGGAGCTCCAGAACGGCGCTCCAGCTTACCTGTAGACCCCTTTCCTCCATCAAATGTGCAGAATGAAAACCAGAAGAACACTGTTGTATCTAGATCAAAGACATTTACTACCAGTCCAAAACACCACCTACGAAACCAAAAGGAACGATCAGTCTCACTGACTGCACTTGTCCGCAACTCTCAACATGGCTCTTTAGGATCAATGGTAAACTCCTTTCCTGGACTAAAACTTGACAGCTTGTTGGCAAGTCCTAAAATAGATGTGTTAAAATCTGGCATGAAGCAAGCAGCCAATGTAGCTAGTAAGGTTTGGGGAGCAATGGCATCTGCTTATAGCTACTCAGATGATGAAGTAAGTATGGTATGATCATACAAGTGATGTTGATAAACATGCTGGCTTGTGTTGAAAATAATCATTAATTTTTATATCAATTAGCTGCTTATTGTATTTCATGTAACAATTGTTGATTGGGGAAAATAAATATTATCTTGTGAACTGTAATTGTTTTTTTACAATGGTTTCATTGGTTGTAGAAAAATACTGTGTGCTGTATCTCCATCCCATAGTTTAGTATTCTCTAAACTGGCACACAACTGTAGTTATGGTGGATATAGACATAGTAATATTATCAGTTGATACTCTGTATCGGGTGATAGTCAGTCAGTCAGTGTATGGTGTCTTAACAAAATTGGGCCGATATAATTGTCATGTTTTGGTTTTTGGTTTGGGTGAAATATCAGCTGATCAGTATTATCTTCCTATAATAACTATCTACCTATGGCCACCTTTAGGCAGCATTGTAAGAACAAACATCCTAAACCGTGCTTGTTTCATATTTTTCTTTATAGTAATACCCTTTTCACTTTATTTCCATGATTTTTAGGAGGAAGGTCAGAGAGGAGACTCTTACTTATCACCAAGACCTGAGGATGGCCATATTAATGATGATCTCTCTTACAAGATGGGGATGCATGGACTTCCTGCTAATGAACTGACACAAAGCAACACTAGCCTGGGAAGCAGCAGCAGTGGAGACATGAGCAAACAGAGCTCATATAATAGTATGGATAAATAATTAATACAAATATTTGTGCTACATTCCAGTGTAATTTATTATACAGTTATTGCCCTATTTTGTTTTTAATTGTAGAAACATTTTGACCAAAGCAATTTTAAAATAGAAAATGTATATGTATCTGTTTTTTGTTTGTCTGCAGATGAATCTCTTCATGGTAAAGGATCAAAGACTTTTGAATCTGAAAAATCAGATCAAGGATCTTCTCAAAACACTAGCTTGTCCAGCATGTTTCAGAACTGGGCTATGGAGGTGAGTACATTTAGCTTTTAATACAGCTGAAGGTAGTAACTCTTAATTAGCCCAAAATGTTCACTGCTGACACCCTTTTAAATACATATACTTATATTAGTGTAGAAACATTTAAATACATAAAAACATTCAATACATTTGTGTATGAACATAGCTATCAAACTCACTTCTAAAGTGAGGTGGTCCGGGTGCCATATACCCCGGATCCTTCACCGATTTCTTGCAGGTTAAACTTTTCAACGACTGGGAAGAAAATATATATATATATACACAGCAGGTTGCTCATACCATTAGACAGTGAGTATAAACATAAATACTCTTTACTGCCGGTGACAAGATAGGTAGCGCACACCAAAAAGACACCTAAGACACATCAGCTTCTGGAGGTAGATAAAAGCTTCTTTATTAAATGGACGGAAGCTACATAGACTTAACTCCGCCAGACGTGTTTTGGGCCAAGAAGGGCCCTTAATCATAGGCTGAACACAACGTCCTCCATGTTGCACTTCATATAGCCTGCACTGGTCAGCTAACCAATAGCTATGCCGCACGGAAAGACTGAACAATAAAAAGATACATAAAGTCTATACAATATCACACATACTTATACATTGTAACTGATACATGTTGCATCTTTTTAAGTATACAAAACGCATAATTACAACAAAAGAACTATGTTGGCTACTATGAGGTCGCTAAATAATTGCACCCAACAATACAGTTATCTATCCTACCGATCTTCTATGTGAGGGAACTATCTCACTTTATGGGCTAAAGGGGATAAATTGGGTAGGTTAATAACAAACTACACGCACACAAAGAAAAAAATAGTCTGAATTAATGAACAGGTTGTTGTAAGGTGGGATACATATAAACATATACAGTATAACAGCTTAGGTAACAACTTCATGGTGAACTCCCTGAATCTAATTTAGTTAAGTTCTTTTTTTAACTGGTGATTTTTTTCAAACTTGGTAGCATTAAAAATGTTATCCCTAAAAATGTTTGATGTTCAGGTTATATTTTAGATCTCTGCTGACATCCTCCTCATGTAATATTCTCAAAGTTGATTGCTTCTTTGCTTCCAATTAATGTTAATATGAGGTTAAACAAATATAAATACACAAATATTTAATGACAGCTGATTTTCCTGGAATTGTGCTGTTTTTATGTGTGTCAAATTTACACAAACCCAGTTGACTATTATCCCAATAACTGCAACTTTAATAGATCTTTAGTGAAATAGAAAACAAAAAGAGCTGAAGTAGCACACATATTACCACCAGCATTTTAAGTACATCAACTTAAAGGGCAAGTCCAGCCCCAAAATGAAAACTTACATACAGGTAAATCACCTCCCAAAACCCTAAACGGTAATAGTTTGAAATGTGAAATATGTAAGTCTAACCTGAAATCCTGCACAATGTCCTGTTTCTGCTTCCTGGTTCTTCCAGTTAGCAACTGTTAGTTATGGATTTGATAGTTGACATCACAGCCAATGACTGAATTGTTTTCCCCTGTCTGCCTTTTCTGAGCATGCCCAGGCTCAGTACAGGTTTCTAAATTGCTCAGTTTACATGAGGCATCCATAAGCATAGCAGGCATACAGTAATGAATTCATAGAACAAATTATGATATATCAACATATTTTGAAGAGGCCATTCTTTCTAAAAGATGTTTTTATGAGGGTGGAGTTGCCCTTTAAAACTTAAACTGTGTAACAAAATCACACCGCATTATTTAAATGTATAAAGCCTTGATCCGCTGGCAAGTTGGATTAAATAAACATGTTCAACAGGCGATGATAATTTGATACATACATTGGCATTTTACAGTCCAGCTTTAGACCTTTTTTCTTTGCTATTTTCAGGTTTTGATGTCCAGCTGTTCTCAGTGCCGAGCTTGTGACATGCTTGTGTATGATGAAGAGATAATGGCTGGGTGGACTGCAGATGACTCCAACTTGAACACCATTTGCCCTTTTTGTAAAACTGCTTTTTTACCTCTTCTTAATATTGAATTTAAAGACCTTCGTGGCTCTGCCAGGTTTGTAATGCGGTGTTTTGCAATATGAACCAAACCGTGTAATGGAATACAGGTTGATAAGTCACATATAAAAATAAAATATGAACAGTGGTGTGTTGTCAGCCACTGCATAGGCAACTTTTTCAAAGCTTAGCCCAGGGCTTAGGGGCCGAATCAGGAGGAAAGAATATATATAAATATAAAATAGATGATGAAAAGGAGTGATAGAGGCTACTAGAGACCACTCCGCAATAATGTATCTTATAATGCATAATACGTAATAAATATACATCAGGAAGAAGAGATAATGTAGCGGAACTAAATATTAGCCTATGTAACATAGTATATCATATACTGAGTTTAACCCCTTGGGTACCCTTGTATCCAGATTAAATATCCATTTGAACTCCACTTGTAGTAATTTAGACTGGCGATTGCCAGCTCTTTTATCAATAGATATACAGTATGTTATACCCCTTGTACTGTCATATAATCACTATTACCTCTGTTACACATGTGAAAGTATCTTGCTAGGGGGCTACGTTCACTATTGGTGTTGATATCCCTGAGATGTTCTCTCTCACTCATGATTTAAGGGACCTGGTGGTACACTCTACATACTGTATAGCGCATTTAGTGCAGGTTATAACGTACACTACAAAAGTTGTATTACAATTGATGTACTGTTTTAAGGAAAAACTTTTTTCTGTAATTGTACTCACACAAACTCCACTTTTCTTAATATGATGACATGTTTTACAGCGATTGGCCCCACACGGGTAAGTACCCTTAAACTCAGGCCACTAGTGAAAGCACTACTTTCACTAGAGGTTTTCATGCTTGGGGACAACAAATCTCTTAGAGAAGTGGCCTTCCTAGGAATGTATTTACAACCCATTTCAATTACATTTCTCAAGGTTTCATCTTGTTCTAGAATAGGTAAGTACCACCTTATAATTTTACCAATTTGATTATACTGTGGACTATATTGTGTTAGAAAACCCCTTTAAAGGATTCTTTTTTGTCTTTATTAGTATCTCTCCCAGAATTTAACTGAATAAAAGTTGATCTTTTGTGTTTTCTAGCCTTTTTAAGAGCCTTTTTAAGAGAACTACATTTGTATCCTCTCTTCAAAAACATTTTAAACATATTATTGGATGCTACCTGAAAAGAGTGTTCTGTGGAGCAATTTCTCCTTAATCTTAAAAATTGTCCATACGGTATAGCTTCAATCGTATAACGCGGATGATTAGAGTCTGCTCTCAAAATGGTATTGCTAGATTCGGGTTTGCGAAATTCTTCTGTAGCCAACTAGATCCTGATTTACTCTAAGGTCCAAATATTCAATTGTGGTACCTCCATAATTATATGTAAACCTTAAATTAAAGGAATTGTTATTTATGCTTACCCATTTTTCAAATATAGATTAATTACCTTTCCAAACCCATATAAGGTTGTCTATAAATCTTTTATATAGAATTATAGGGCTGTGACCTTCATAAAAATAGGGAGAGTGGTAGAGTACAGTTTCTTCCCACCATCCCATTAATAAATTAGCGTACATGGGGGTGAATTTTGCCCCCATCGCCACCCTTTTAAGTTGAATATAAAAGCTGTTAACATATTTGAAGAAGTTATAGTTAAGGAGGTAAGCTAAAGAATACAGTATGAACAATATCCATTCAGTATTATGCTTGCTATAGATTTCTAGGTGGTATCGTACCGCTTCTAGACCCCATTGATGTGGGAGTATCCCACACCAATGGGGTTTAACAGCAATAGTGAACGTAGCCCTCTAACTAGACACTTTCACATGTGTAACAGAGGTAATAGTGATTAATTGACAGTACAAGGGGTACAACATATATCTATTGATAAAAGAGCTGGCCAGTCTAAATTACTACAAGCAGAGTTCAAATGGATATTTAATCTAGATACAAGGGTACCCAAAGGGTTAATCTCAGTATACGATATACTATTTTACATAGGCTAATATTTAGTTCCACTGCATTCTCTCTTCTTTCTGATGTATATTACGTATTATCCATTATAAGATTCATTATTGCGGAGTGATCTCTAGTCTCTATCACTCCTTTTGCTCATTATATTTATATATATTCTTTGGAGACATTGTAATTGTATATACAGCGATATTAATTATGCTATTTTGATCTATTGTTGGTTTTAACTCTTTATATATATCGTGCATTGTATGTTCCCCCTTGTTAGGTCTGGTTTTTCTTATTCATGTTTGATGTATTAGGTAGATACCTATTATTTGCTGCTAGTTACGGGGTGTGTTTGTTTCTCCCGTCGAGCAACATCGTCTTAAAAGCCAGTTCCTGAGAGGTGGGACAGCCTGTGATTAAGGGTGGGGCTCCACCCGAAACACGTTGGGCGTTCCCTTTTACTTGTCTCACCATGTTTCTGTGTTGTTGCCTAATTAATTGATTTTTTTTTTCTTTATTTTAAGAGGTTCCTTTATTTTAAAACATTCCTTAAACTTCTTGTTGAGCTTCACATTAGTATTTTAATTAATTGTGCTGCAGACAGCAAGGGTTTTTATAGACATTGACATTTTTGTTCCACAGTAATATGATGCAAAGTTTGAAGTTTTATTCTTTCTTTTGGTTCACATATGCATTCCATTTTGTTAGTTTCTTCATTAAGACAAGTAATTCAGGAGAGAGTCTCCATGCAAACAACCCCCCAGCAATGGCTGAAGTTTCACAAAACAAACACCAATCAACTTCTGCTGTTACTGATTTAATTAACTTTGCCGACTCTTCCATTTCTGAGATCACGGCAACAGAAATCAACAGAGCTGCTGAGCAAAGGTAAAGGCTGTTAACACTTTTTAAAATAAAATTCAGTTAGTAAAGCATGTTTTCTAGGCTAAGAGAAGCCAAATAAAAATAGAAAGCAGGTTTGCAGACTAAATTGGGGATTGCCTAGTTATATATACCTTGATTAGTTGGTATGTGAATGTATGGCTGCTGTGCACATGTTATTCAGTTCAGTAATCTGTCCGTGTATATTCTCTTAACATCCATTCCCAGAGAGGCAATCATGACCAGATCTGTGTATTCTAATGCTACACTAGTGACACTATTGTTGTGCAATATTCGATTGTTCAGTGGAATCCCGCCAGGTAGATTGTGAGGTGCACTTCCTGTAGCCTGTGCCACGTCAGGTAAGTATCAATTCTATTTTAGATCATAGGGAAGCACACTCAAGTTGAATTAAATTATAACAATTCCATTTATTAAGTGCTCAACACACAAACAAGGTACACAATGTTTCGGGGGGTCCTACCCCCTTCCTCTGGTGTAACCAAATACTGCACAGTGCAACCAATATATAGTGACATCATTAATTATTGTGTATGGCTCCGCCTACTATTCTCAGAGCCTGTTTTAAAGTGAACATGTGATAATAAATAGTGAAAACAGTTATAACAACAATCTTAAAATCACCATAATATATACCCATCCATTATACTAATCTTAAAATGTGAACTTCTAAAAATTGGACTTGAGTGTGAACATAGTGTTATCAATAAATATACTGTGTTAACATGTAAAATACTCTGTATAATCTTAAATTAGAGTGAATAAATACAATAAAGGCAAATAATAAATATTAAAAATTCAAAACATCCTTATCTGTATTATGAGTATTCTTAATTCTCTAAGTCTGTATTGCAAAGTCTCATAGCAGTAATTTAAACTCTATGGAGTGGAAACAAGTCCAGGTTCATCTTCATATTGTAATGCCTGTAAAAGTCCACTAGATGGTATATCTATACCTGTAAAGACAAACAATGTAGCTAGTAGACTAACAAACACATTGTTAAATTTTTAAAGCAATCAAACATTGTTTCTAGTCACGAGTCAGATCATACTCTACATTGTAGTTAAAGTGGCCTGTGTATTATCCAGCAGGGTGGATAAAAATGATTTGATTTATAAAAAGCACATTAGGTTAAACTCTTCATTTAAACCTTTTGGTGTTAATGTCTGTAAGAAGTGGATCCACCAATGTTCTCGTTGCAGTTATTGTGGGAAGTTACCACCTCTATTGGGTTTTTTGACTACTTCTAGAATTTGCCAACGTAGTTGCATTGCGTTATGTCTGAATTCATGGAAGTGTCGTGCTATGGAGGTGTCATGTTTAGTTTCGCCTGGTTTAAACAATTTTATATCCCTTTTATGTTCACCAAGTCTGGTTCGTACTTCTCTCTTGGTTTGGCCAACGTATCCAAGACCACATGGGCATTTTAGAAAATAGATTACACCCTGGCTGATGCATGTGGCATCATCCCAGGCATGTGGCATCATCCCAGGAGATAAAGTTTATCATCCAATAAAAGGGATACCGATAAAAATTAAGGATGAACCTGGACTTGTTTCCACTCCATAGAGTTTAAATTACTGCTATGAAACTTTGCAATACAGACTTAGAGAATTAAGAATACTCATAATACAGATAAGGATGTTTTGAATTTTTAATATTTATTATTTGCCTTTGTTGTATTTATTCACTCTAATTTAAGATTATACAGAGTATTTTACATGTTAACACAGTATATTTATTGATAACACCATGTTCACACTATTTTTATTCCAATTTTAAGAAGTCCAATTTTTAGAAGTTCACATTTTAAGATTAGTATGATGGATGGGTATATATTGTGGTGATTTTAAGATTGTTGTTATAACTGTTTTCACTATTTATTATCACATGTTCACTTTAAGACAGGCTCTGAGAATAGTAGGCAGAGCCATACACGATAATTAATGATGTCACTATATATTGGTTGCACTGTGTAGTATTTGGTTACACCTGAGGAAGGGGGTTGGACCCCCCGAAACGTTGTGTACCTTGTTTGTGTGTTGAGCACTTAATAAATGGAATTGTTATAATTTTATTCAACTTGAGTGTGCTTCCCTATGAACTAAAATAGAATTGACACTATTGTTGTGCTCCTGCCCAACTTAAGAAAATTACTCTTTTGAGCAGTGCACATTGTTGGCTTAAGTGTAAAACAAATGTGACACACAGGGAAAAAAATGGTGTAACAATAAATTAAATTCACTTTCTGGTCTTTATGTTAAAAGTGCGATTCAAGAAGCTGAAACAATAAAATCCTCTGAGGCCTGCAGTGCACCAAAACGTTCCACTTCGCTGACTAGGAGTCACAGTGTGGGAGGAACCTTACAAAATATTGACTTATCCCAAAGACCCTCTCATGGACTGTCCACTGTCAGTCTTCCAAACAGCTTGCAGGAAACTGTGGTAAGTGCTTACAGAACAGGTTGTGTGCACCAACATTAAGAACAGTTATAATCTAGAGGATACTTTGAAGACTATCATGAGAATTTACAATTAAATTACATTTTGGCTCTGCTGCTGGTACCTTAATATATCGATTGCCCCTCTGAATTGCAATCGGTCTCTACCCGATGCAAGACTCTAATGCCAGCTAAAAGCAGCCGAATAGGTTAAATAGGTTGTGGTAGCTGCGTGGGTGTCTTTTGTGATACCTGTTCACCTGTAGAAACTTCCGTCTTAAAGCTGCGATAACAGCTAGTAAACTATTAGAGTGAAAGGACAGGTAAAAGAGTGCTGCAGCTCTCTGTAAATTCCTCTGTTAGACTCCAAAGTAAGTGTAAACTGTACACAATAATATAAATAATCACACAGTAATAAGGATTAATTGCCACCAACCTTAAGTCTGTTTTTTTTTTTTTTCCTCTAATTTCCTTCCCTAATTTTTTTTAGCTCTAGGTGCTTTACTTTTTAAAAGGGGGTGGAGCAGATCTAGGCAGTAAAGGGCTGTCAATGACATAGCAAATCCCATATCCTCCCTCTAGCCCCACACGTGTAAAAGCAGTATCCTTTTTTATAAAAGCAAAGCTAATTAATTGACACTTAAAGGGACTGTCCACCCCTCTTTTGAAAAATTAATGTGGTAGATTAGCCCCCAAAACCTAGACATCGTTTAAGTTTCAAGCTGTAATTCGGCTCCCACACGGAGCTATTATACTTGCATCCTCCTCCTCGCACCACCGCCGCGGCTCTGCACTTCCAGGTAAGGCAGTCCATGTCGGCCGTGACTGTGACGTCACGGCCAATCACTGACTGCCATTCCCAGAGCAGTCTCCACTGCGGCTGCTCGGGAACAGAAAAAGAACAGAGCAGCCACAGTGGAGACTGGGAGAAGAACCGGAAGCGGCGGTGGAGCGAGGAGGATGTAGTATAAAGCTCGTGTGGGAGCCGAATTACAGCTTGAAACTTAAACGATGTCTAGGTTTTGGGTACTAATCTACCACATATTAATTTTTCAAAAGAGGGGTGGACAGTCCCTTTAAAGTTAACAATTCATTTAATGCACTGGTTGTAGAATGGGAGGTAAAGGACCTATGTCTTATCTTCCGTATTTCAATCAATTTCACAGGAGCCAGGAACTGAAGAGAGGTAATTTTACCTTACTTGTGATTTCAGTGAACTATTCCTTTAACGCTTTCACTGCCAGCAGAATTACCCACTTTGCGTGCATTAAATGTCAGAAGAATTTGCAGGATTTTAGACACATTTGGTTCAGTCAAAGCTTACAATAGGAAACCTTGCAGTAAAAGGGGAATATTATAAATAGTTTTTTTCGGCACAAAGTGTGCTTTAACATGGTAACAGAATTTTGTAACTTTTCTGCAAATTCTACTGGATTTATGGGTAAAATATGTAAAAAAAAAAAAAAAAAGCATAATTTTCACATTTCCATGGAGTTTTCCCAATTTTATTTATAGTTATCTTAAGGTTACGCACAAAAAATCTTACTGTTTCTAAAAACTCTGGTACTCCCGAATACCACGATACCAGATATATGTAGGTACCCCACTTTTCCTGTACAGGAGACCTGGGCGCAGCTCTTCGTCCAATTGTAAGTTTTCTCACATTTTTCCTTTTTTTTCTCAACTGTAAAATCAGAGACAAAATCAAATGTGAATTTCAGCTAAGAACTGTGGAGGAAAGTTCAAACGCATCTCAAATATGAAAGCCTAACCCCTCCCGAATAAAATGGTATGCCTCCTTCATGGGTGTACCCAGAGACATGGCTACCAACTAACCCAGAGCGTGACCAGTGCCAAATGTCAGTAACAGCAAAATAAATTACCCCAGCTCTGTATTTGAACAGTCTGCAGTTTTTCCCGCAAAACACCCCCTAATTCAAAAATACCCCCACTTTTTTTTTTTTTCTGAAATCTACACACCTTCAGCTATGTAACGCTCTTTCATTCTTTCTTTAGTTCTTTCATTCATACCACCAATGGTGTGGTATTTGCACTTTTCTCAAATTTTCTAAAAAAATTAACATCAAACAACATTCAAAAGGTAGAAATCATGTCAAAAACTCATTGAATGTAAAAAAAAAAAAAAAGTTAGTAAATATCAATCTCCCAAATGTCCTGAATCAAGCAGTATGCCATATACTTTGTTACACTCACGGACGTGGAAGTGAAAAGAACGAATTGAGATAATGCAAGATGGCTCACAAACCGTGGAAATATTTAGCCAACTCTGTATTTGAACAGTCTGCAGTTTTTCCCACAAAACACATAGTTCTGAAAAAATTAAGAAAAAACAACTTCAAAGAAAATATATATATATATATATATATATATATATATATATATATAACATGGATGCCCGCACACCAGTTCGGGAGACGCAACTCCCTTTATCAAGATATGGGCAGCATACATTAATGTATTAGTAACGGCTTCAAAGGGTAGAAATCATGCCAAAACCTCACGGAATGTAGAAAAAAGTTACCAAATATCAATCCCCCAAATTTTCTGCAAAACTCCCCCCACAAACTATATTCCTCAAATCTACACACTTTCAGCTACGGGACGCTGTCGTTTGTTCATTCATATCGTCAATGGTGTTGGTGCAGTTCTTCGTAAAAGTTTGTGATTGTCGGAAAAAATAAACAAAAATCAACTTTCGAGGGTAGAAATCATGCCAAAACCCATTGAAATGTAAAAAAAGTTAATATAATCCCCAAAAATCAATCCCCAAAATGTCCTGAATCAAACGGTATGCCATATGCATGGTTACACACACGGACGTGGAATCGACTAGCCACAAACTATATATTTTTGGAATTTACACACCTTCAGCTACGTTACGGTGCCAAGCTTTCATACATACATGAAGAATTCCAGACGCAGTAATCCATATAACTCATGTGTTTTTAGGAGATTTTGTGAAAAATAAAATGATTCAAAGGTTGAAACCCTACCTAAACCCACTTGACAAGTAAAAAAAAAAAAACACTAAATGGTAATCTCCCACATGTCCTGAATCAAATGGTATGCCATATGCATGGGTGCAAACAGAGATGGGACCACCAACTAGCTCAAATGAGACGCATGTACAAGTGCAGTTACAAGAAAAAAATCCAAAAACGCCACAACCCACCCCCCACGCACACACACTCCCGCTTTTAGTAGTATTTTAGTGAAAACCGGTTGGTACTGAGTCTCACGCAAGTTTTTGCACACTTTACTGATCCTAAAAATTAGATCTGGTCTTTATTTGGTACCTCTTCAAAATTTCCTAATAAAATAGGCTTAGTTTCCCTTGAAATCGGAAAAATAATTATCTGCGTTTACTTTACCGATATCGCCAGGGATATTGGGAAGCTTGGAGAAGAAAGAGTTTCGGCTAATTTATGGCTTTAGTGTAAAAAAAACACAAAAGGGTGTGTGTATCACTTTAAGAATTTTTGTATGTGTATTTCCTCTTTTTTTTTTTTTTTTTTTTTTGATCATTCCCAAAGATAATCATCAGATCATCTTAGGGAATGATAATGAACTTGGAATACGGACTTAAATGCCCGTTTTCCAATTCGAAAACCGATCAGAAAAATTACTTCCCGGACATCATTTTCCAGGAAGTGATTTTTCATTCAATGGCAAAGATCAATAATTTGGTGATCAGAAGTGATCACCAAATTTTGATCTCTCTCCCCATTTGTTTATGATAATTTCCCTTTCATTCTGCCAATGGTGTCTTCCCTTTGCTCGGAGAGCTTTTTATAAGCTTTAAGCATGTGCAGAGGAGACAGCAAGGGAAACGTTAGTCTATCATTTACTGTGATGTTAACAGTCAAAGCCTTGATTGAGTGCATAAATGACAAGACATGAGGATTTATGGTAAAAGGGGATCAGGTTTCTGTCAGGGATTTTTGCTTCTTTTGGCCCACCTCTCCTATATAGCTGCCTTGTCTCTAAAAATATAGAAAAGAATACTGGCAAGTGCAGTTTTTTTTTCACTTTAGTGTCTTTTTTTTTTTTTTTTTTTTGGTCTTTTATCTCCAAAAAAAAGTCAACCGAAAGTTTCTCCCTCTTATAAATGGGTGAATTACAGATATTCATACGGGTGCCTATATTACCCACTTACCAAATGTCAGATAGAAGTAACGATCATGCACACTTTTAACCAATGATAGCACTGAGAGAGAGTGCTTTTTTTCAAATGCTGGGTGCCTCCAGAGCTGTTGCCAATACAGATAAGTAAGTAGACTAATAAAAGTAGCTGGGCACACCAGTCTTACAACATTACAACAGTGTGTTTATTGTGACGTTTCGGCACACAGTCTGTGCCTTCTTCAGACAAACATATTATGTACAGTACAGACAGACCGTGGGCCGAAACGTCACAATA
Organism: Hymenochirus boettgeri; assembly: GCA_019447015.1. Classification (NCBI taxonomy): domain Eukaryota; kingdom Metazoa; phylum Chordata; class Amphibia; order Anura; family Pipidae; genus Hymenochirus; species Hymenochirus boettgeri. The sequence continues at coordinate 226,287,266 of CM033469.1, forward strand.
AACACATTGTTGTAATGTTGTAAGACTGGTGTGCCCAGTTTTATTAGTCCACTTACCAAATGGGTACCAATATTACCACATTTTTGCCAAATTAGACAAATATGAGGCAATGAACTGAATCTAACATAGTTTTATCATTTTAAAAGTCTTAAAGTACATATGTTATAACCAGTGGATTTTTTCAATTATGTTTCAGAAACATTGATCTGGCCTTAATGCTCATAGTAGAGACAAATGCAATTTGTGCTTCCAGGGTGTATAGTTACATTTACTGTGTGCAGGTTGCTGTACCATATTAGTCTAACTTGTAATTTTGCTGTATAACTTTTAATTCAGGATCCTTTGGAAAAACGGCACAACCCCCCTCCTGTCTCTGTTCCTTATCTGAGTCCCCTTGTGCTACGAAAAGAACTGGAGTCTTTACTGGAGAATGAGGGGGACCAGGTTATCTATACATCCACTTTTATAAACCAGCATCCTATTATATTCTGGAATCTCGTTTGGTACTTCAGACGCTTGGATTTGCCCAGCAATTTGCCAGGGTTGATTCTTTCTTCTGAGCATTGCAATGGAGGGGTTCAGGTATGTGCTGACTGATTTCTGACTTCAATCATCACCGTGATAGTTGTGGCAGATGTATGTTTTTAGTAATTAAAAATTTTGCGTAAAACTGTTGTCCTACAGTGTAATAATTTGTTTGTGACCTCTCTCTAACTGTGACCTCTCTTTGCCTATGACCTGTCTCTAACTAATGTCCTTGTATCCTTTGCACTCCCTGCTGCTAGATTACACCCAGGTGCTGCCGTGCATGCAATGTAAAATAAGTAAAAAGTCCACGAAACTCTCCTGGGATTTCAATAAGAAACATTTTATTGTGCAACAAACTACACTGCATAGATTATGCAGTTTGTAGCTCAATAAAATCTTTCTTATTGAAATCCCAGGAGTGCTCCGCGGATTTTTCACATATATAATTTATTCAGGCTAATTCAGTGTAACATAGTAATTGAGGATGAATAAAGACATACGTCCATCAAGTCCAAACTTTTCACCATCCTAACAGTTGATCCAGAGGAAGGCAAAAAAAAAAAACAACGGCTAAAAACTGGGGTGGATAATTCCTCCCTGACTCCAAACAGTAATCGGAAAGTATCCCTGGATCAACCAGAACTACATTATTGGGCTCATTTATCCAGAGCCACTGGGCAATTATATGGAGTTAAAGTGCTAACCAGTGATATTGAATCGCATTCGGCAGTTTTACCCAGAGCGATAGCAGCTCTGGGTAAATGAGCCTGTATATGTATTAATACCAGTAATTCTCAATATTATTTAGTTTTAGAAACTTATCTATGCCACTTTTAACCCTTTCACTGCCAGGAGATTTTCCTTTTTTTTTTTTGCGTTAACTGGCAGAAAGAATTTCAGGATTTTGCCCTTAATCGCTTAGACTAATTTTACAGTAGGAAACCTTGCAGTAAATCAGGAATATTATACATTGTTTTTTTCAGCACAAAGTGTACTTAAATGGTAACACGAATTTTGTAACTTTTCTGGAAATTTTACTGGAATTATGGGAAAAATATGAAAAAAAATAAAAAATTAGCTAATTTTCATGGATTTTTCCCATTATACTTATAGTTACTTGAGGTACACACAAAAAATCTTACTGTTTCAAAAGCTCTGATATCCCGAGTACAACGATACCAGATATATGTAGGTACCCGACTTTTCCTGTACAGGAGACCCCCCCAAACTAAAATCCACCTTCTAGAATATTACACCAATTAAAATGTATAACCACTATCGACAGTTAACATAGAATATCTTCCAAATTAACTAAAATATCCCCACAAGTGAGATATTTTTAGAAATACAACCCGCAGGATTTTACGAGTGATGTAAGTTTCGATCAAAATGCAGATACCCGGACGCAGCTCTTCGTCAAATTGTAAGTTTTTTCTCACATTTTACTTTTTCCTCAACTTTAAAATCAGAGACAAAATCAAATGGAATTTCAGCTAAAAACTGTGGCAGAAAGCAAAGCATCTCAAATATGAAAGCCTAACCCCCCCAAAAACGGTATGCCACATTGGGTGTACCCCGAGACCTGGCTACCAACTAACCCAGAGCGTGACCAGTGCCAAATGTCAGTAGCAGCAAAAAAAAATTAGCCAGTTTTGTTTTTGAACAGTCTGCAGTTTTTCCACAAAACACCCCCAAATCAGAAATACCCCCACAAACTATATATTCCTGAAATCACACACCTTCAGCTATGTAACGCTGTAGTTCGTTCATTCATACCATCAATGGTGTGGGCGCAGTTCTTCATAGAAGTTTGCACTTTACCAGATTTTCCAAAAAAATGAACATCAAAAAACATTCAAAAAGGTAGAAATCATGCAAAAACCCATGGAATGTAAAAAGTTACTAAATACAACTTCCAAATGTCCTGAATCAAACGGTATGCCATATGTGTGGTTGACACGCGGACGTGGAAGCGAAAAGCCACAAAGTGAGACAATGCACGATGGCTCAGAAATGGCAAAAATATTAGCCAACTCCAAATTTGGACAGTCTGCAGTTTTTTCCACAAAACATCCCTGTAACTTAGAATAACCCCCACAAACTATAATTCCTGAAATCTACACACCTTCAGCTATGTAACACTGTAGTTTGTTCATTCATACCATCAATGGTTGGGCGCAGTTTTCTGTAGAAGTTCGCATTGTCTGAAAAAATGAACAAAAAACAACTCTTCAAAGGTAGAAATCATACCAAAACCTCAAGGAATCTTAAAAAAAGTTACTAAATATCAATCTCCCAAATGTCCTGAATCAAGCGGTATGCCATATGTGTGGTTACACACGCGGACGTGGAAGCGAAAAGCCACAAAGTGGGACAATGCACGATGGTCAGAAAAGGCAAAAATATTTAGCCAACTCCGAATTTGGACAGTCTGCAGTTTTTTCAAAAAACACCCCCATAACTTAGAAATAACCCCCACAAACTATTATTCCTGAAATCTACACAACAAACCCCCACAAACTATATTCCTGAAATCTACACACCAATTGTGCCACAAAGTGAAACAATGCACAATTGCTCAAACAGCAAAAATATTCAGCCAAATCTGAATTTGAACAGTCTGCAATTTTTCCCCACAAAACAACCCCCACAAACCATATATTTCTCGAATCCACACACGTATGTACGAAATTCTGTAGTTTGTTCATTCGTACCCTCAATGGTGTGGGCGCAGTTCTTCGTAGAAGTTCGCAGTTTTAGCAGATTTTCTAAAAAATTCGAAAAAAAAAACACTCTCAAAGGTAGAAATCATGCCAAAATCCCAAGTAATGTAAAAAAAAGTTACCAATATCAATCTCCTAAATGTCCTGAATCAAACGGTAGCCCTATGTATGGTTACACACGCCAACGTGGAATCAACTAGCCACAAAGTGAGCCAATGAACAATGGCCCAATTACAGCAACTTTTCAGATTGTCAGACTAAACACCCCTCATATTAGAAATACCCTCCAAAAATATATATTCTTGGAATCTACACACCATCAGCTACACAATGGTGTGATTCCTTTATGCATACCAACAATGGTGTTGGCGCAGTTTGATGTAAAATTCGCTTTTTACCAGATTTCAGGAAAAATTATTAAAATACAATTCAAAGTTAAAAATCATGGCAAATTTCCATGTCATGTAAAAAAATTGTCAATTATCAATCTTCCAAATGCCCTGAATCAAACGGTATGCCAATGCGTGGATGTACACAGGGACGTGGCCACCAACTAGCTCAAATGGGACGCATAAACAAGTGTAATTACAAGAAAAAAAAATCAAAGTGCTCTGTAATTTCAAACAGCCCCAAAACTTGGAAATGCCCCCCACAAATAAAACCCCCAACTAAATATCAATCTCCCACATGTTCTGAATCAAACGATATGCCCTAGTGTGGATGTACACAGAGACGTGGCCACCAACTAGCTCAAATGGGACGCTGCACAAATGCAATTACAAGAAAGAATCAAAGTGCTCTGTAATTTGAACAGCCTACACTTTTTCTAAGGAAACAGTCCCGAAACATGGAAATTTTCCCCCAAACTATATATTTTTGGAACTTACAAACCTTCAGCTACGTTACGATGCCATGCTTCTACATACATGAAGAATTCCAGACCCAGTGATCCAAAGAACTCTGTGTTTTAGGAGGTTTTGTGAAAAATAAATAAGATGATTCAAGGGCTGAAATCCTACTAAACCCTTTTGACAAGCAAAAAAACCCCAAAATGTCAATCTCCCACATATCCTGCATCAAATGTATGCCATATGTGGGGGTGCACACAGAGACCACCAACTAGCTCAGATGGGCGCAGCACAAGTGTAATTACAAGAAAGAAATCAAAGTGCTCTGTAATTTCAACAGTCTACACTTTTTCAAAGAAAACGTCTCTGAAACTTAGAAAACCCCACACAAACTATATATTTTGGAATCTACACACTTCAGCTACGTTACGGTGCCATGCTTTCATATATACATGAAGAGTTCCAGACACAGTACTCCATAGAACTCTGTGCTTTTTAGGAGATTTTGTAAAAAATATAATAAGGTGATTCAAAGGTTGAAATCTACCTAAACCCACTCGACAAGTAAAAAAAACCCACTAAATGGCAATCTCCCACATGTCCTGAATCAAACGGTATGCCATATGGGTGGGTGCAAACAGAGACGGGGCCACCAACTAGCTAAAATGGGATCCATGCACAATTGCAATTACAAGAAAAAATAAAATAAAAAAAGCATAAATGCCCGTTTTCCAATTCGAAAACTGATCGGAAAAATCACTTCCCGGAAATCCTTTTCCAGGAAGTGATTTTTCATTCATTGGCAAAGATCAATAATTTGGTGATCTTCCGCTTTGAAGATCTCCTCCTCACCTCCTCCTCGTGGGACCGGCTGATGCATCTAAAGGTACTGATATCTCCCGATCCCCCCCTCGGATTTGGACGAAACCGAGGGGGGATCGAGGGGGCTAGGGGGGCAGTTGAATACTGCCCCCCGATCGCCCCTAGCGGGGTGCAAATTTTTTGGGGGCACTAAAGCTACAGATCGTATATTCACGATCTGTGGCAGTTTGAGTATTCACTGCACAGATCGTGAATATACGATCTGTGGCAGTGAAAGTGTTAAAGCTATTCAATGAATTTGCCATTACCACACCAGGAAGACAGTTCCACAGTTTCACCGTTCTAACTGTAAAGAAACCTTTCATAACCTGAAGATGAAACTTCTTTTCTTTCTATCTTAAAGGATGTCCGCGAGTCCTCTGATATGACCTATTAGTAAACAATGCACCAGAGAGTTTGTGTAGCTCATTAATATATTTGTATGAAGTTATCATATCCCCACGCAAATGTCGCTTCTCCAATGTAAACAGCCCTAACTTGTCTAATATACCTGCATAGTCCAGCCCCTCCATTCCCTTTATTATTTTAGTTGCCCTTCTCTGAACTGCTTCCATTTCCAAGATGTCTTTTGTATATGGGATTCGAAAACTGCACTGTTATTCCAAATGCGTCCTTACCAGTGCCTTGTAAAGAGGGAGAATAATAGTTTTCTCCTTGAATCTATTCCCCCTTTATACAAGACAATATCTTGCTAGCTCTAGCCGTTGTGCCTGGCATTGTTGCTACAGCTGTCTGTTATCAACCAGAAACCTCAAATCTTTTTCCATTAGAGATTCACTTAAGACAGTTATTTATGGTGTAGTTGGCACAAGGATTGTTGAACCCCAAATGCATCACCTTACATTTATTAACATTGAATCTTATCTGCCATTCTGCTGCCAATTTTGATAATCTATCTAGGTCAGCTTGCAGCAATTGCATATCATTTGACGTTTCCAAAGCTCTACATAGTTCAGTGTCATCGGCAAACAGACATTGCTCTCAATGTCCCCGTTTAAGTAATTTATAAACAGACTAAAAAGAAGTAGCAGAACCCTGAGGCACTCCACTCCACATAGATGTAGCTCCATTTACCACCACTCTGTTTGCGATCCAATAACCAATTCTCTATCCATGTACAAATGTTTTTTTTTAGGCCAACAATCCTCAGTTTATACATTAGTTGCCTATGTGGAACAGTATTATAAGCTTTATCAAAATCCAAGTATACTACATCCACTTATATGCCTGAATCTAAATTCTTACCCACTTCTTCATAAAAACCAAGTAAATTTGCCTGGCACAATCTATTTCTCATAAATCCATGCTGACTTCTACTAATAAGATCAGTTCTTGAGACAAAGTCAAGAATATGATCCCATACCAAAGCTTCCAGCACCTTCCCTACTACTGATGTTAGGCTTACAGGTCTATAGTTACCAGGCTGGGAACGACTAGCTTTTTTGATTATTGATGTTACAATATTGTTGTTACAAAGAGAAAATCTAATTAAGAAATAAGTTTGTGTATCTATATCCTTGCTAGTATGGATGAGGTACCATTTTACCATGGGGTATGTGATTAATCTCAGACACTATGGGGCTGGTGCAATAAGAGGTGCACAAGTTTACCAATTCATTTTTAGCAACCAATCTGATGTTCTCTTTTTACTGGGTTTCTGCAGTTAGATAACATCGGATTGCCAATTAATAGCACAAGCAAAACTTAGTGCTTTTTATTGCATTAGCTCCTTTGTGTTGTAATTTTGCTATAACATTGTCCCTCATATGACTTTAAAACCAAATACACCCGATACTGTATAAATGCTGCATTGCATTTACAGTAGATACATAGAATCTATATATTTTTTTAAAGATATATACTATATTCTTTTAAGAACTAAAACCTACCAGATTCCAAAAAATATACAGTCTTGCCCGTCTTTTATATATATGCGACTTCATGTTATTTATTATTGTACTGTAATTTGCTTTAGCTTCCTCTATCATCTCTATCTCAAGACAGCAAGCTTGTTTATATACAGCTGTTGTGGGACAACATAAATCTTCACCAGGAGCCTGGGGAACCCCTCTATAGCAAATTTAGGATTCTAGGTAAGTTATGCACCTATGTATTGGCTACAATTTAAAGCACTGAATAATTGAATACATTTCTTTCCCCAAGATAAACTTGTATCATTAAAGGGGAACTGTGGTCTTTTAAAATGAGCCATCAACCACCTCTCTATGTGCTCCACAGCCCAAGATATACAGAAATGACTGACCAGAAACTTAATGGGTGGGAGGCTGACTTGTGTCCGTATAACATAGATATGGGCCTAGGCACTCCTTCAGGCAATGTGCCAATGTATTCCAGGTGCTGCTTCCTCCAGTCCTCTACCTAAAGGACTCCAAGCTATAGCACAAGCAGAAAAAGGTTGATGGAAGCGCACACTGTATCTCAGAAAATATTCTGTTTATTGCATCACACAAATACACAACGTTTCGGGGGAACGCTATGTCTACTTCATCAGGTGTAATTCACACTCTAACCCATACCACCATTTATAGACCCAGTGATCCAAAATGCAGATAGATAGATAGATAGATAGCAGATAGATAGATAGATAGATAGATAGCAGATAGATAGATAGATAGATAGCACTGTGTGTCTATGTTTGTGGTTGTCTATCTGTCTGTATCTTTTTGGTTATCTCTATAAGTACATAGTGGGTGTGACCTAATTGGGGGCGGAGAAAGGGGCGTGGCCTAAAAATTTTCAACACGCTGTGCGCGGCACATGGAGTGCCCAAAAGTGCCCCTGATCTTCTTAGACCCTAGATACGCCCCTGGTTTCCACAGAGTTTTCTGTAGGGGGGAGGTATGAGTAACCCATGGCACCCGTGAGTGGGTGGGGCCATGGCGCCCGTGAGTGGGCGGGGCCACATGGGGCTGTAAAGTAATAGGCCATGGGGGGCCTGCAACTGGAGGGATATGGGGGGGCTAAAAAGGGGAGGAGGAGACACAGGACAGATTGACTGACAGTTTCAGAGCAGGAAGTGCAGGGGACCTGGTGATGCTGCTGCCATCTGCTGCTGTAAATATCTTCAAAACTATGCAAAATAAACAATGAAAATAAATTGCAAAAATTCTCAGGGGAGCAATTCCTATCAATTTACCTAAAGTCATTTTTGGACCACAGTTCCTCTTTAAGCCCTAGAGAATTTTTCAAAAATTTAGAGCCATAATACGCAAGTCTGAATTTGTGGGGAAAACCAGGATAATTTACAAATTAGCTGAGTTCACACTACGCCGGAAGGTAACATGAAGGAAGAGCTTGCACACCTTTTACACAGGATACCATCTGCTTGTGCTGCGAACCACGCTATGTTGAACAATCGGGCGCATTCAATTTGTAAAAAACAACCATGATCGCACGCAAAAATCAATCGCAGCACATGCCATGAGGCCACTCATTTTGACATGCACTGTTCTGAGTTTCTCAAGTGCAAACAGATTGCAAAGAGGGACCATAAGCACATGAGAAATATGCTAATATGGTCTGGCCCTCCGGGTGGATTATGTGTTACAGGTCTAAGACACAATTTAAAAATGTTCAGGCCCCCGACAGGCATCTTTAATGGAATTTAAAAAAAAAACTCAAACTGATACAACAAAGGCCACACTCCCCTCTTCGTGATCTGGTTTAGGAGATATTTCTTTGTTTATAAAAATAGTTATGGCAGATGCTTCCCTAAATACTCTGTGCTAAGGCAAATACACAATCTAGTTCCATTAGGTTTGATCTGTGGCACTGAAAAGGGTTAATTAGAATTGGTTATGAAAGTGTAGAGCAATTATTTGTGTTTTTTTATCAACACAACAAATTTCTGTTTTTTATAAGAATACACTTTATATGTTTCTGCTTATTAAAGATATTATCAAGAAGAAGGGTTCTTCCATCCCACCAAACCAGCAAAGCATGAACAATTTACTAGAGAGCATCACTCTCAGTATCCAGCACAATGATGTTCTCAGACCTATGAGCCTTCTTTTGCAGAAATGCAGTTCAGCTGGAAAAAGGCAGAGGTGAGGATTTCTTACACATTTTAAATGTAATACAATTATTTTTACGCGCCATTATTTAACATTTAAGATAATGTACAAACCATTATTCATGTTTGGTTTTCTTTAGCAAAAAATGCAGTTTGCTTGTCATGATTGGTTACTTCACCAAATAAAATAATCCAGTTGAACTGTGATCAGTAAATTACACCGGTTTTCTTTCCAGCCTACCTTTTATTTATTTTTTTAATTTGCCATGCTCATTTCCTGTTTCCTAATTAATGGATTTTAGGTAACGGGCAGCTTTAATTCTGAATTAGAACAAGGCCATATTTGAATTAGAACAAGGCCATAAAAATGTAAAAGCAAGAGCATTTATGCAAATAATGTACTCAAGATGCTTGCAAATTTAGCGTACAGATGACTATAAAGAGTATGTATAAAAAAGAGATTTCATTATAAAAAAAAATAAAATAAAATAAAAAACAAGAAGCCAATAGAAGAATGGAACAAATCTGGGGTGCCCCTTGTTACCTTTTTTTTTCGTTTTAAAATGTATTTAATACATTATTTCTCTAATGCATTACTGTTTCTTGCAAACATTGCTTTAACATTTACTAGAGTCTGCCCTGTGTGCTGGGTAGAAAGGTAGATGAATTCTAGAAAAAGGTGTTGATCAGACTTTAACAATATATATATTTTGTTTTTTTACAGGAGCTTGTACAGAGAAATTCTTTATTTGTCTTTGGTGTCTCTTGGAAGAGAAAATATTGACATTGGTAAGATGAACTTTTTCTTGGTGTTTTATTATGCTTACAGTGACTTATTTCTGTATTTTCACATAATAGTACAGCTGGGGTTACTAAAGTGGGTTATTCTGACTGATCCACATTAAACCCTTTCAGTGCCAGCAAAATGTAAAAAATATTTTTGTTCAGTGCCAGCAAAATTTTCAGGATTTTGCCCATCAATCGGTATAGACTAATTTCTCTTTCAGCCTCAGGGGAACCCAGCCACATTGACACTTTAAGCGGACACTTTAAATTCTTAAGAAGTGAGACTTTGGCCCTGCCCTCTGGCCATAAGCACCCGGGTGCTGGAAGCCTCCACCAGTTTGTTACTTGTGCACTCAGGAGTAGGATCACTAGCGCACCTCCATGCACACGGAAACAACTTTTCGAAATGATTGTTTCCTCTGAAATGATTGTGCACGATGGCGGAGAGGGTGCCTAATGCCGCTCTATTTTGCCAGCAAGGCGTCAAGTTAACCCACGCTGCTTGACCGACTGTCAAAGGGGAAGAGCTTATATCTCCCAGCTTCACATGGCAGATTCACTGCACCAGCCTACAAGGGTCTGATAGCTGAAATCTCCTCCAGATAAGTAAAAACCCTATTCCTTACTGCAGCAATGTCTTCTACAGAAAAAAGCCTGCCCCAGACACAAAAAATGCAAGGACACAGTTGGGACTGTTCAGCACTATAATTGCAATACGTGCAATGCCAAGTTGCCAGTTGTTTACCCAGATCCACTATGCAATTCATGCAGCAAGGCCCATGACCCACCACATAAACAAGGCCCCAGACAGGACCAGGAGCCTGAGTGGGAAAAATCCCACAGAACCTCCATAGATCCGATTAGGAATTAAAACCCAAGGTCTGTGGTGCAGCCAGGCAGCTCCCATAGTTCTCCCACAGGAGACTGAACCTGCTTGATCTATATCTCTAGCCGAAAATATGTCTATTCTGCTGGCTTCCTATGCCAAATGATCCAACATACGGCTCCACAAGGAGCAGACATTACGGCGAGAACGGCTATTTTGAGGAGATTGTCTCAAATGAGTGTTAAGTTCCAGAAAAAACACTAAAACTCAGTCAGCAGTTCTGAAACTGTTTGCCGTTCCCAAAATCTGAAGTGAACAAGTGAGCATGTTCCCCTCCATAGTCGATCCCCAAGTGGCCAGACTATCAAGGGGGACTACTATTCCCCTATCAGAGGCGGCGACTTTAGGGATCATTTGGACCGCCGCAAAGAAGTCTTGCTGATGGCTGCCTTTCTTTGGCGGGAACAGCACTAAGTTTTTTGCCTCAGAGATCTGGCTTCAAGACCTTACTTTTGAATGCCAAGAAGACCCAGCAAAAATTGCTTTGCTAACTAACATCAAACAGCTTAGAGACACTGTCATATATATTGGAGACATCACACTAGAAGCGGTCAGGCTAATGCACGTACCTCAGAAACAGTCACTGCTGCGAGAAGGGTCCTCTGGCTTAAGGCTTGGGTGGCTGATGCGCCTCTAAAAAGGCACACATTAGCGTACCATTTACAGGACGCCTCCTGTTCGACCCTGAACTGGATAAGATTATTGCCAAGGCAACAGGGTAAGAGCACCATGCTGCCACAGAACAGGGGCAGAAGATCACTTACTTTTCGTAGTTCACAGCCCCTTTGCCCATTATGGGCATACAGGCCACACCTTCCCGACACCCTCAAGACCTGGGGGTTCATGGCCCTCTGGAAGATGAACCTTCAGGGAATCTGGAGAAAGATCTAAGCAATCCTGACTATCCTCCAGTTTAGGAGGGAGGACGTTTGCGCTTTTTCCATTCCCAGTGGTGACACCTGATCACAAACACCTGGACGTTATGTGTGCTAGAACATGGCTACCGGATCGAATTTACCACCAAACCACCACCTTGTTTTCTTCCTTTCAGGCTCCCAAGGTGTTCTGTGAAACAAAAAGCGCTGGATCAGGCGATCCTCTCCACATTCCCATCTGGCCACCTCACTACCAATTCCTCAGATTCACAGTGGTTCAAGCCCATTTTCAATTCATCTCCCTCCCTTTTGGGATAGCGACTCCACCTTTGGTGTTTACCAAGAACATGGGATGCCAGCCAGTGTTTATAGGTCTTCAGAATATCTTTTTGCCCTACCTGGACGATGTCCTGATCAAGGCCCCATCCCAGGTGCTGGCTCAAGCCCAAGTAAATATGTGCATAAAAATCCTATCTTAATCAAAGCACTTCACTGCATTGAACTGCGTATATGATGTTGCACTTCTTATGTTTCGTTATAGGATCTTTTGGATGCACCAGTTGCTGCCTCAGTTTGTTGCTGGGTTTAAAGTTTCTTGAAAAAACTTTTAAATTTCTCCAGGGTGGATTTGATTTAAATCAAACTGATTTAAATCTCTAGTCAATAAGGCTTGATTTAAATTATAGTTTTCTACATAAAGACTAACTAAAAGGCATCTCCACCCTCTTAACTAAACTTTGTATATAGCGTTAGAAAAAAATCCCTGATCCCTCGCTGCAGCTCTCTCCTCTGCAGCTTCCAGGTATAAGCCATCTGTTAAAGCCAAGACATGGACGTCACAGCCAGTGGTTGCTGACCATTATAGTAGGAGCCTCCTCTGCTGCTGATATGTGCAAGGACATATAGCTGCCAGTGAGGGATTGGTTCTGTACGCTTTTAGAAGCATCTTTAAAAAAAAAAAAAGGTAAGTATAATAAAAATGGGTTGGGGGGGGTTCTTAAGCTATATACAAAGTTTTGTTAAGAGGGTGGAGATGCCGTTTAAAGTACTTGGCAGATTGTTACTACAACCTTTCACTGATCATGCAGGATGATACATTTAATGGTTGTATGCAGCCCTTAAGTGGGATGTTGGAAGCAGTCTACCTAAAGTAGAAGTGCACTAATTTCCTTACATCCCAGATGAGGGGTTTAATGAGTTAAAGGATAGTTACTCTTTTGCCAAAAGTACCATATCCTATAGACATAAGTGATGTAATGTTTTGTTTTGCAAACCACAAATGTTTTTTCTTTTTTTCTAATTTTGTAGAGGCCTTTGACAATGAATATAAGATTGCCTTTGAAAAGCTTCCTCCTGATATGCTTAAAAAAATGCAGAAAATTGATCATCCCCCAAGCAAGAAGGTGGAGCACTGCAGGAATATCTTTGGAGCTCCTGTAATTTAAGAGCAGAAGTGTTTGGTTGAAATACTATTCTGCGTTTCCTTTGGAATGCTGGATGGTTGAATTCTTGGATCTGGACCTCTTGGCCTTTGGGCCCTAGACTTTTTTTTTTTGTCTATCTTGTTTTGCACAATCTAATTAGTAAAAGGATATTCAGAGGGGTGAAGGTTGGTGCCTTAATTATGGGTTTTAAACCACGCTATAGACATACCCATTCCAGTCTTCCTAAGACATACTTTTTTTGCAGTTTTGACCAATTGCAATCAATTGGAAAGGAATTTTAAAAAGATTTATCCAATTTTTTTTCGATATCCAAAATGAAGGGTCAAATTAGGTAATACTGTGCTGAAAAAGAAAACTTACCATTTTAAATACTGCCTAGGTTACAGAAAACAGTGGTTTTACAACTGAGAAGTGAAGGGCTTTAATTATTATTTTAAAAAAATTTGTTTATAGACAGTTGTATAAAGTGAAATAGAGTGCCTTATTCCAGTTGGCCTTAAAATGTGTCAAGTCAATAAAGGTGGCCATACACATATAAATATTATCTGACAATTGTGCCAGATACATTTCTGCGAGCCCGATAACAAGAACAGGATGACTTTGGTTGCCCTATTTGTTGACGTACACCACACATAGGGTGATTATCGTCTGATACTCGGTATCAGCTGATAATATTGCTATGTCTGGCCACCATAACTGCACAATTAAACTAATATTATTTAAGTATCCAAAATCAGGTTAAGATATTTTTTATATAAGCAGAAATATAAAATACAGATTTGTTCATTTGCCGGTCAGTTTGGTAATCTCTTAAAAAAAAAAAAAGTCAACAAATTATAATTATTGTGCTATACGGACATGCCTTTTACTCTGCCTCCTTTGTGTGTGTGTGATACTTGCTGCATGAATACAAAGAGGTATAATGGAACTATTTTTACAAGTGGAAATTTACTACATAGGTTATTTTTATCAAGAAGAAACACTTTTGGAAAGATTGTAACCCAATTTTACATGAAACACTCCTCTCCAGGTATTTGTAGAAGTGGTCAAGGCAATCCCCATAACAGCAACGTGACATGACAATGCAATTTTCTTCAGTACTTTTATAATACCCAGAGATCAGCTGTTAGGGTTATTGTGACACTTGAAAATATATCTGATGCAAATTATCAGTGACCCTGTATATTTCTCATATTCTAACAGTGCCCTGTTAATCTTAAAAGGGCTATTCGTTTTCACCAACTGCTTAAATTAAAATCTTCCAGAGCGAAGTGAAGCATACATGCTCTGATTTAAACTGAAAAAAGCAACTGCACAAACTATAACACTACATTTTCTATTAATTTTTCTGCTTGCATAAGTCATTACATTATTTAACTAATAGAACTCAATATATGTTGAAAATTAAATAGGTGGAAGATTAGTAATGTTTTTTTTACCGTCCAAGACTGTAAATATCCCAACATAATAAGCACAAGTTATTTTCTGTTCTTTGATTCTGCACAGTTTGCTTTGCTTGTGTACTTGGCCACTGATGGACTATTGCAGTCTGGAGGACTTGTATAGAGGGCAGCAACTTTCTGATAAAGTACTTGGCTCAAAAGTGAGTAGAAGTCAGTAACTGATCCTCTCTAAGGTTTATCCTATTGTTGACAAAATGCGTGGCAGAATCTAGGTTATTAAACTATTCTCATTATGCATTGCAACAAGTAATAATTTAACATGACCAACAGCAGGAGCAACCCTCCTTTTTAATTATTTAGAAGCTTTTTCATGTAGCTCTTCTTCATTGTAATAATATATATTTATTTTTATAATGCATTTCATGACCTCATCATTTGTCAGAGAGCTTACAATGTATCAAATTTTATGGTGCAGATGCACATTTTCAAATATATATTTTGCCCTGTTGCTGCAGCTATTGGTAGTAAATATATGGGTTTTTACAGTTTTCTAAATTAGATTGCTAAATTGCCCTATTTGTTAGTGAAAATAAATAGATATTTGGCATATTATCTAAAATAATCTCTTGTACAATTCTGAATGCAAACATTTCTTTCTAAAGCCTTCAGGTTTAAGATATCTAGTCTGTTAACAGCCTGGACAATTTTTCTATTTCCATCTTCTGATTGCTAGAAACAAGTTATTCTCAGGCTATATTCAAGTTGGGGGATGCCAAGGGTATTTTTCTGCCTCTTTCAGAGTTATGCATCTATGGGGTAAATTTGACAGTGAGCTTAGAGAGCAATATTAAATATTTGAAGTGAATGGATTTGCAACATGAAGTAATGCTAATCTGTTTAGACAACAAATGGCTGAAATATTTGTAATAGACATTTCTTTAAACAGATTCTGTCTAGTGTAATATGATTCTAGATTTCTAGTGATGATTTTCTAGTGATGTTTTTGTTTGTGATTTTCTTCCATGTTTGTAAGCTTTGTTTCCGATTCTATAAGCCTGTCAATTCAATATGTCCGTATGTATATTGTAAAAGGTGTCCTGTCATTGGGTATTCCATGCTTATATAGCAGATGGTTAGTATGGGATGGGAGAACAAAAACATATTTTAGTTTTAGGCAAGTCATAAATGGTTTGATAAATAGGAAAAGGAACAAGCAATCTCTTGTACCACATAGGGCAATTCATAATATGCTGCTTTAGTGTAAAGTTAGTCCCTCATCCCCCTATCCTCCAAAGATATTCTTCACAAATTGTGAGTATCGAATTGGACAGTTGAAAGGAAGATTCGGCAGTGTCACTAAAACATATATGGCTAACGTATGGTTATAAAAACATTTGGTATATGGCTGCCATGTGGTTAGTCCATCTCTATATTACTGGTAGTTGTGATTTCCTGTAGAGTCAAGTAAGGAATGTCTAAGAATTCACAACCTTTCATTGGATAAACTAAAAATTTTCAAATTCTTAAAAGGGAAGTTCACCAAAGAAGTATTACATGTTATGTTGATGACTAAAGCAAACATTGCAAATAGTTTTTTGGTCTTTGTACTAAAACAGATAAAACAATGATAAACTTAATTTCTATAAATATTTTCTATGTTCAGACTATATTGTCTATTAGGGACAGTTACCAAATAGCAGTTAAACTGTGGGGGAATGATTCTTGACCAATTTTAAGTTAAACTTAAAGGACACCCCACATAGAAGAAATCACAACTGCTTTTCTAGTGAGTCCTGTAGCCAGTGTTCCAACGCTAAAACCCTGCACCAGGGTGACCGACATTTAATGTTCTTCCCTATGGAACAATGGACCTTTGGTAAGGACCAGATGTAGTTAATGTATAAAACAAGGTCTTTGGTTTAAGATATAGGTGAGATAAGGTGGAGGCAAATTTAAAGGGAAATTCTTAATTTTTTCCACATGCAACAGCAGGTGTCTTATTCTATTTTCATTGGTAGAAATAGGCAAATGGACTTTAAGTCCTCACACCTCATAGAAGCCTCCTGGTCTTGTAGAACTAGTCCATTATGTGAAATTCTTATAGGGTGTGTCCCTCCCCCACAAACAAAAATTTCAGGTTTGATAGAAAAAAAACTTGACCTTGCAAGACAGCTGAGGGAATGGGGGCTGGTTAGTACATACCTTGCAAGGTAATTGGTTTTCGGAGCGGGGGGGGGGGGTTACTATAAAACCTGAAATGTTTCTTGGGGGGGGGGGGGGAGGTGGACATACCATTAGGGCTCCCAGCCCCAACCGGATGTTTATATCTTTAAAAAGCTCCCCAAACTCTACTTACCTCTCCTCTCTCCTCCGCTGCGCTACTGGCCCTCTGCTTGCGAGAAAATGCAAGCAGAGAGGCGGGACCGGCAGCCGCGTCTGTGATTGGCTGAGCGGCAGCCAATCACGGACGCGGCTGCCGGCAGCTCACTTCGCCGGAGGAAAGGGAGAGGTAAGTAAAGTTTGGGGAGCTTTCTAAAGATATAAAATAGCGGTTGGGGCTGGGAGCCCAGGGGGAATCTTACATATGAAGGATTTCACGCTAGGGGGAGGGAATCGGGAGAGGAGGAGGAGGGAGGGGGGAGAAGGGCTGCAGTACGCATGGCAAAAAACTACCTGAGGCAAGGTAGGAGGCAGAGCCCTGCTAGCCTCCTGGTGGGCAGTTTTTGGCACTTTGGGGGGGGGACTACAGGAGAACCAGATGGAGCTGGGATGTGAGGTAAGGATTACACTACACTACATGATGGGGCCAGTAGTTGGGGGGATTATAGTTTTGGAGGTGGACATGCCCTTTAACTATGGCTTTTTTTTTTATAAATAATCTTAGTTTAAAAACAATATCCTTTCTTAATTTAAAGGGAATAAACAAAGAGAAAAAAGTTCTTTAGATTGATGTATAATTTATAAATATATAAATTATTATAAACTATTTCCAGTGATTCATAATGTGATAGCCATTTTTACTTCCTTTTAGATTCATGGGGTTTTTTTTGTTGTTGTTAGCAGGGAAATCGATAGTCATTTTATCCAAAGGCATCCGCACCTTCTACTGTACACCTTTACATTGTTTCTAATGTATGCATCATTACGTCACAAAAAGGGATTACTGTTATTCTGAATCTGGTAACTAAAGCTGCTACAGACTGGGGCTTAGTAAAATGCATTTAGAGCTGCTTGTTGCTTAGCAATCGGCTTCTTTTTTTAATTTCTGGATCGGCTTTTTTTTTTTTTTTCTGGATCAGCTGCTTTTATGAATTTCTGGAGCATAAGTGAAAAAACAACTTGTTGTTTGCAACAACAACTATGTGGTGCAACATTGTACAGGAAAGTAGAATGAATGAAGAACTTCCTCAATGCATAATATTAGTTTCAAAGTCTTAATTTGCTAGTTTTATTCCCCATAATCTTTAAACCCAAAAACTAAGTCAATATTTGACCATAATTTACATATCTTATAATAAACTGAGTTGTAAAACCTGTAATAAAGAGTAATCATTATAACCACACTTTTAAAGCATTTACTCACAAAGCCCTGGAAAGTGGATACAAAAAGCTTTGTTTTGTCATTCCTGCTACATAATCAAACTAGTAACATTAAAATCTATCAATATAGAAATGTCACTCATATGTTAATATTTAATTTAAATTGGAATAATATATAAATAAACCCTAGTCGTTTTCCTGGGTTTTTTTCCCAGCTAGATATATTAGTGTGTATATTTGTGTTTGATATGTGTGTTTTTGTAACTCTATGGGGCAGATGCAATAAAAGGTACAAAAGTTTGCCCATGCAAACCTTTGTTCTTTTTATTGCATCAGACCCTATGTCTCAAACATTTTGGGGGCTGATGCAGTAAGTCTGGTCTGGTTTGCAGCAACCAATCAGATGTCACTGGGTTATTGCATGTGATTGGTTGCTTCAGATTGAATTAGTCCCTTTTAATGAGATTCAATAACAGAGTGGTGCACAGAGTGATACCACAAAGCAATTGCATCTGTTATTACATTGCTGGGTCTGGACAAGGTAAGCTTTTACCTGGAAAGGCAATAGAGTCCAGGTAGAAAAACCCACTAAAACATGAATATCAATCGTGCTCCTTTACCAGCCCCTTATAATACCCTTTAAAGTTTTGCCCTACAAGGTAGCACAAAACTTAACTTCAATGGGTATTGTATCTGGAGCGATGCGCTATTTCCAAATACATTTTTAAATGGCGCAACCCCCATAGAATAAGTGTAAAACCCATTTAACCCAATATTGCATCGGGTTAAGTGTATTTTACACTTATTTAAGCATTATTAATTCTCCCTGTTAGTGTCTACTAAGAAATTTTCTTCGCTATATGAATGAATAACTACGGAATTACATTACTGAGATATTATGCCTTTAAAATCATTCTGAAAGTCTCCCCTTGGTTTATACTCGGCTCTGTGCTGATCTGGAGGCTTGAAGCAGCTGGACAAAAACACATAGCCCTGGGAAAACAAAAACTGTACACTGTAACACAGAATCCTCTTTACTTTGGTGGGTTAGGCAATTGTTTTCCTGCTCACTCAAATCAGCCCAGACTACAAGGGAAAAGAACGATTCAGGCTGAGGCCACACTGCAACAACGAGCAGGAACTTTGACTTCTTCCATTATGGAAACGCATGTGTCAACACACCAAAAATGGTGAACACATGCGTTAACAAAAATGGAAACATGCGCATCGGAAATCGCAGGAATTTTTCTGTTCCCCGCAATTTCCATTTTAACCAAACACGCAAGTGTGGCCTAGCCCTCAGGCTGCACAGAAAGGTATGCAAGGCACATATGTGTATGGGGCTTTGTATTGGACTTTCTATGGGGCTGTGTATTGGACTGTTTATGGGACTATCAATGGGGCTCTGTACTGGACTTTCTATGAGGTTGTGGAACTCTATGGGACTGTCTATGGGAGAAAGTCAACCCTTGGTGTATAATCGAGTCAAGCAGTTTTCCTAGTTTCAGTTAAAAATAAGTACCTCGGTTTATGTTCAGGTCGGTTTATACTTGAGTATATATGGTATACGATGTTAGTAGTGCCCATTTTTTACATTGTAATTTGGTGGGGGATTTTGTAAAATTCTGGATTTGGTTTGCATATGTAGTCATTTCAAGAATACTGCTCCAAATAAGTTTTTTGGTAACCTCTTTCTTAACTGTACCTATGTAGGAAAGCAATGTAAATATGTTTACATTTTCATATACCTTGTAGATTAAATTAAAATGCAATCAGGGAGATTCAATAAAAGTTCTTAACTTTTGGTGCTAATTTTGCCCCAACAATCAGATCTTATTTAAAGGGCCAGTTCAGTGGAAATTATCAATATTTGTTAAATTGTTACTTTGTGTAATGCTTTCTTAGTTATTCTACATATTCTCTCCCATTTTGAAAAATCTGTTAATTTCATACCCTTTGCTGTTCCCTGCTGTTGACATTAGTGAGCTGACATTTCAGGTTTTAACAGTCCTTCCCAGGATGCACCACTTCCTTGGAATGTTCCTAACAGTAATTTCTACTGATTGGCTGTGGGATGGGCAATGATGCTCAGATCTCTACTGGCACTGGGTCATGGGCAAGACCATATCAGTCTCTACTAGGGGTCCTGTAAACAGGAAGTCAGTAGTTCGGTTGCATTTATTTATACACAGACAAAATGCTGAATTGGCAGATTAAGCTCATTGGGATGGAAAAATACTGCTTTTTTTTTCTGAAAATCATATGCATTTCCACTGAACTTCCCCTTTAACAATTGAAAGCTAACATCTGATTAGCACCATTTTTAACGATACCTTTTATTGATTAACCCTGTATGAGTTTGCACGTTGGGCCCTAATGTGTCTCCTATATTTTTTGCTTATAACCTGAGGAAATGTATTACTCCTTTTGTATATTGGAACAGGTCTGAATTTCTATTTTTAACTTTTTGTTATCATTTTGTATAAAAATATGAAGTATATAAAGACTTGCCTCTATGACGTGGATTTTTTTTTTTTTAAATAAAAACATTCTTAATTAATATGTGATTTGTACATTCCCAGAATTACAGTGCTTGGTTTTTTCTTTACTGTAAAAATAGTAATCATATCACTTAAGCCAGCCAACCTTCCTACTGCCTCTCCTAGCTGTGCACAAAACAAAACATTTTACTGCTGATTTTATAATAAATGGGTTTAAAATGTATAGTTGATTAAATTTGTAGGGTTTGTTTTTTTTAATGCCATATATATCAGTGGATTCATTGGAAAAAGCAACATGTGTTGGGCACTAAATATAAATATACATACACGTGGTTCACCCCCACTTAAAATACACTTAAGCACAAACAAGAAAACAGTAGTGGGTATGAATGGGCAACAAAACAAGTATGTGTAAACAATCTGATACATATAACAATCATACATATATCACCACTACATGTAACAATCAGTGGGAAAACCTGAGATGCATTCTAACAGACAAGTGATCCTTAATTGGGTCCACTGGTTTCCAACAGACCCCCTCTTACGGCCAAGCGAAACAGTAATATATCGGATCTAGTTTTTACTAGCCGTTTTACTACCGAACCTATTGGAAGGGGGGAATTATTAAAGGGCATGCATAAATGTGGGAGATATCATTTCTGTAAATTTATGCTGGTCAGAAATTGGTGGCAGGACAGTAGTGGCAACAGTCTGCTTCGAACCATGGAGTATATAAACTGGAACACACGTAATGTTGTCAATAAATAAGAATACAACCTGCATACATGCTCACCCCAATTATCTCCGGTTTGCTCCACTCATGCGACCAAACATCAAGATAAGGACTAGAAAAAGTATATAGAAGAAAGTGTGTGTATATATTATATATATATATAACATTTAGTGTGTCAAGGTAAGGACTAGAAAAAGTTGGAGATCCTGGAGTTCAACGACACCTAACAGTATGCCAAATTGTGCTTTATTGGTAATCCACACTACATGTTTCGGATCCAGAGATTGATCCACACTTGATAAAGGATCCGAAACATGTATTGTGGATAAAGCGCAATTTGGCATACTGTTTGGTGTCGTTGAACTCCAGGATCTCCAACTTTTTCTAGTCCTTACCTTAATGTTTTATATATATACTTTCTTGTACATGCCCTCTGATATATGTGGGTATGACAACCCTGAAACTTAAAGAATGACTATCCTCACATTTATCCAATATCAAAAATTCTTCCAATAATTTACAAAAGGGTAAACAAATATCAGTGGTGGCAGATCATTTTCTAGAACCCTTGATACAATGTGGAACAGAGGGGACAGCCGGATATGTAAGATTTTCTGAATTTATTGAACCAGTTGATAATTTATTCCAAACCAGTTGCCATAAGGAACAAGAAAAGTTATCTGGAAGGCCAAAAGAGTTCAGGTGGAAGAACCCACTAAAACATGAATGTCAATCTGGCAGCCCTCCAGATGTTTTGAAACCCACAACCCCAAGCATTCTTGCTGCATACTGCTGTTTTGTTGTTTTGAAACATCAGGAGGGCTGCCAGTTTGACATCTCTGCACTTAAAAAACGAGTCTGCATATGAACAATGTATGTTCTGTATATTTTGTGTCCATTTGCCTCTAATTCAAAAATGATAATGGCTGCAGTTTATTCATCAGAATGAAACACAAATACTGGATTCTTCTATATTTATTTCTTGTAGATAAAAGTTTTTTTATTATTATTTATTTACTAACTCTATAAGGGTTTAACCTGGATCAGTCTGACAGCGGTAGTCGGGCTTATGCTTATCTAAGGCTCCGTAATGTTCCTAGTAGTTATGGTGAAGTTACCAGAGGAAGTACTAAGATTCTTATTCCTTGGTTTGATTCCAGTGTTTCCATAGAATGGTCTTACTTTCCTGCCAGCATATCTGCCATTTATATTTTTCAGAGATTTCCAAAAACAGTAGCATAACATCTTTATAAGGCATTGTCTAAACTGCTAAAGAAAGAATGCATTAGTAGATGTTCATAATTGTAAATTACAAAAATATTAATTTACGATTTATTTCTAGATATAAGAAATCAATAAAGGGGGTTTAGAGTAATATATGTAAATTAGTCAGTGTACAGATTGTATAACCGTATAAAATAGCTGTCCCCACAAAATAACGTAACACCCGGGCCATTAATGCCTAAACCGCTGGCAACAAAAGTGAGTACACCCCTTAGTGAAAAATTTCCAAATTGTGCCAAATCAGCTATTTTCCCTCCCTGGTGTCATGTGACTCAGTGTAACAAGGTATCGGCTGTGAGTAAGGAGCAGGTGTGTTAAACTGTGTTTTATCACTCTCATACTGGTCACTGGAAGTTAAACATGGCACCTCATGGTAAAGAAAGCACTGAGGACATAAAAAAAAGAATTGTTGCTCTACATAGAGCTGACCTAGGCTGTAAGAATATTGCCAACACCTTGGTGGCCAAGACAATTAAGCATTTTAATAGGACAATTTCCACTTGCTATGGGTGACCAAAGAAGTTTAGTGCACATGCTCAGCAGAGGTTGTATTTTGCCACCATTGCTGCAAAGGATAAAGGGATGGGAAGTCAGCCTGGCAAAGCTCAGACCTTATGCTACACACTGCATCAAATTGTTCTGCATGGCTGTTGTCCCAGAAGGAAGTCTGCACAAAAAAGCCCACAAACAGTTTACTGAAGACAAGCAAACTAAGGACATGGATTACTGATGTCCTGTGGTCTGAATAGACCAAGATAAATTTATTTGGTTCAAATGTATATATATGTTTATTTATATAGCGCCACTTGGGGACGCTGTACAATATTAAAATACAAAAAGCCATACAGGGGGACAATAAATATATAAGTATGTGCATCATGAAGTATACAGTTGCTTGAAACCTGTAACATGAGGAAAGAGGTCCCTGCCCTGTAGAGCTTACAATCTAATTAGGTGGGTAACATACAGATACATAGGAAAGTGCCATAGTAATATCTGGTGCAGTGTTAACAGTCCTATGCTTTGCTGTGCTCAGAGAGATAGGATGAGAGGTTAGATTTAAACTTGTTTCTTGATGAAGACAGGGTTATAGAATTCCAGAGGATGGGAGCCACAAGAGAAAATGTTTAAGGTGATGTAAGTGGGGGGTCTTATGCCCCTGCCTGGGCAGGGACATAAGAGAAGAAATATACTTTTAATCAAATAGGGGTATCCAGATACAAAGAGCGAGGAATCCAATATATTACACCTTACCAGTCTCCACCAGGCTGGATAACATACCGTATATACTCGAGTATAAACCGAGTTTTTAAGGTCAAAAAAATACCTTAAAAACCTAGACTCGGTTTATACTCGAGTCATAGGTAAATCTGCTGGGGGGAAAAATAATAAATAAGTTTGCCGGTACCTCAGTCGAAGTCCTGTCCGTCCTGTCCCTCATTCCGACTCAGGACTCAGCAGCGAGGAGATCAGCAGCGAGGAGATCGAGACCGGGACCACCGGAGCTGTTACAGGCAAGCGCGTGGGACGTGCGTAACTTACGTGCCCGCGCGCTCTGCCGCAGTCATCAGTGGGACCCTGCATTGCCGGTATGGAGGAGCCTTCAACTAGCCGGACTGGAGAACCAGTCCAAGACCCCTCAACCAGCAGTAAGTCCTGCAAATTTGTAGTAAGGGGCATGATTTTGTCCATGGGGTGGTTTGGGAGGGGTGGGGGTGGGGGGAACGGGGGGGGGGGGGGGGGGTTGTGCTTGAATGAATGATTTACTGTACAGTCATTTTTTTATTTAAAGTATTTCAGCACTTCTCCAGATGTTTAGAAACTATAACTCCCAGCAAACAAAGCATGCTGGGAGTTGTAGTTTCTAAACATCTGGAGAAGTGCTGCGATGGTTACCGGTATATGGTATTGGGGCAATAGCGCTTCTTACGTTTAACGGTATTATGGTTATTGTTTATTGTGGTATACTGTAGCTGTTTTACTTACGGTATAATAAAGTCAATTTAAGGGAACTAAAGCCTCAGAACAATCGAATAAGAAAGCAGAATACCTTGATATAAAAGCAGTATCAGTGCCTCGTTTGTAATTTTAATGTGGTTGCTGGGGAATTTTCTTACTGGTTCTTCTGTGTTTTTTTTAATCTGTTAGAAACGGTTGGTCGTGTAAAAAAATTGCGCAGATCATACGACGCTGGCTTTAAACTAAGAGTTGTGTCAAGAGCAGAGGAAAGTAATAATTCTGTTGCAGGACGGGAATTTGGCGTTGATAAAGACAGGTCGAGACTGGCGAAAAATTAAGTCCGAATTGGAAAAGATGCCGAAGTCAAAAAAGGCTTGTCGTGGTTTAAACAACCTTACATGGGGCTCTAGAGACTGACTTGCATAAATGGGTAATGGAATGTCGTCAAAATGGATACTGTGTAACACGCATGGGAATCCGATTACGTGCCCTTCAAATGGCTAAAGACGAGCAATATAAAACATGGGGTATTGAGAACTTCGTTGCATCAGCTGGATGGTGTACCCGATTCATGAATCGGTTTGGACTTTGCTTGCGCCAGAGAACGAAGATATCGCAAAGCTGCCACAGAATCTGGAAGAAAAGGTGATGTCATTCCATCAATTCATTATAAAACAAAGAAAGCTTTATAATTATGACCTCGGAATCAAGTATTGGCAATATGGATGAGACAGCAATGACTTTTGATCTTCCAAGCAACAGGACCGTGGCATCCTTGGGAGAAAAAACTATTTTTCTTCGAACAACCGGGAATGATAAAATCATTTCACCGTGGTCCTAGCATGTTTGGCCATGGAGTCAAGCTGCGGCCTGTTATTATATTTAAAAGGAAGACCTTGCCAAAAAATGCCAAATTCCCCCCACGAATCACTGTCCGTCCACATGTTAAAGGCTGGATGGATGAACAGGAACAAAAAAATGGCTAAAGAGATATGGAATGGACGACCAGAGTAGCTTTAAAAAAAAACCCTCACTGCTAGTTTGGGATATGTTTAGAGCACATATGTGAGGATGTCAAAACAATGGCTAGTCATTTCAAACCACTTTGGCTGTTATTCCAGGTGGGCTAACATCTGTTTTACAGCCTCTGGATGTGTCTATAAACAAACCTTTTAAAGACCTGTGCGAAAAATGTGGCACGAATGGATGTCGTCAGGTCAAGCCAAATTGACAAAAAGGTGGAAATCTTATGAAGCCTGACATAGAAATAGTAGCAAAGTGGGGTACGAGATGCATGGGAGGACATTCCAGAAGACATCATCCAACGTGCTTTTCTGAAATGCGGTATAGTAAATGCCATGGATGGTAGCGAAGACGATATTTTTGTTTCAGCACAGCAGCAGTGATGAAAATTATGGAGATGTTGATTACGGTGATGATAATGTCTATGCAGATGACATTACACCAGCTCAATTTGAGGCACTGTTTTGGAGAAACCGAAGATGAGGAATCCGATTTTGAAGGATTTTAAAGTTATTTTTAAACTTTTAAAGTTACCGTATACTGAACAAGTTGTTTTTATTTAAAATAAATACTTTAACTCGACCTCCTGTTTATTAATTTTGATTTTCTAATCATTTTATTAATTACAGGTTTGCTTTAGTGTTATATTTCTACCCTCGGTTATACTCGAGTCAATCATTTTTACTGTTTTTTTTTTTAGGTGGAAATGGGTACCTCGGTTTATACTCGGGTCGGTTTATACTCGAGTATATACGGTAGTCCATAGATAAGTGTAACATATGATGACAGGACTGTGGCTGTGTAGTACAAGAGCTTTTATTAACAATGAAACATGCGTGCTACATGTTTCAGATGGGTCCTTTCTCAAGCACAATGCATGTAACAAAGTGAGTTCCATGTTACAATTAGAGGTAGGTCACTTCCTGTTACCTATTTATGGAACTCACTGTTACATGCTTGTGTGCTTGAGAAAGGACTCCTGTTCGAAACATGTAGCATGCATGTTTCAGTGTTAATAAAAGCTCTTGTACTACACAGCTGTAGTCCTGTGTCATCATATGTTACACTTAAAGGGACACTAAAATGAAAAAAAATGACTTGCCTTTATCCTTTTCTATATTTTTAGTACTGTCAATAACTTATCCCCTTTTGCTCTTAGTGCTCCCTGTCACTAGATCTCCTCATGTCCTGTTCAGCTCACTCCTAGTTAGTATGCATGCCTCCTCTCTATGTATCCACCCCTCCCAAAACTGAGTCACAGATAGTGTGGATCATGTGCAGTGGAGGTGATCCGTGACCTCACTTCAGCCAATAGCATTCACCCAGTGATTTTGCATTATAGCGAAAGTAAAACTGCTTTGCTATGGGAAGGTAAGCTGCACTGGGAGCTGTAATCACTACTTGAATGAAGTAAAATTCTCTTTTAGCTGTAGGAGTTTTGAAGGTGTGTGTGTGTGTGTATGTGTGGGGGACTTTGTAATTGATTTCTTTAGCTACACTGACAGCTACATTGGGACTTAACTAACACAGACAGCAGCTAACTGCAGGATTGGGTTTATCTGCACAGAAAGAGCACAGAGCAACAGATAATGCTCATTCCCTTATTCCTGATCTTAATGCTGAATCAATTAGCCATACAGTGACAGAGAAATAAGCTTTACTACTAAAACATGAATTCAATCTGGCAGCCTCCAGAATGTTTTGAAACCCACAACCCCAAGCATTCTTGCTGGCATACTGCGGTTTTGTTGTTTTGAAACATCAGGAGGGCTGCCAGTTTGACATTCTCTGCACTAAAAAACGAGTCTGCATATGAACAATGAATGTTCTGTATATTTTTGTGTCCATTTGCCTCTAATTCAAAAATTGATAATGGCGTAGTTTTATTCATCAGAATGAACACAAATTGGGATTCTTTCTATATTATTTCTTGTAGATAAAAGTTTTTTTATATTATTTATTTACTAACTCTATAGGGTTTAACCTGGATCAGTCTGACAGCGGTAGTCGGGCTTATGCTTACTAAGGCTCGTAATGTTCCTAGTAGTTATGGTGAAGTTACCAGAGGAAGTACTAAGATTCTATTCCTTGGTTTGATTCCAGTGTTTCCATAGAATGGTTCTACTTTCCTGCCAGCATATTCTGCCATTTATATTTTTCAGAGATTTTCAAAAAACCGTAGCATAACATCTTATTAAGGCATTGTCTAAACTGCTAAAGAAAGAATGCATTAGTAGATGTTCATAATTGTAAATTACAAAATATTTAATTTACGATTATTTAGATTTAAGAAATCAAATAAAGGGGGTTTAGAGTAATATATGTAAATTAGTCAGTGTACAGATTGTATAACCGTTATAAAATAGCTGTCCCCACAAAATAACGTAAACACCCGGGCCATTAATGCCTAAACCGCTGGCAACAAAAGTGAGTACACCCCTTAGTGAAAATTTCCAAATTGTGCCAAATCAGCTATTTTCCCTCCCTGGTGTAATGTGACTCAGTGTAACAAGGTATCGGCTGTGAGTAAGGAGCAGGTGTGTTAAACTGGTTTTATCACTCTCATACTGGTCACTGGAAGTTAAACATGGCACTCATGGTAAGAAAAGCACTGAGGACATAAAAAAAGAATTGTTGCTCTCATAGAGCTGACCTAGGTGTAAGAATATTGCCAACACCTTGGTGCCAAGACAATTAAGCATTTTAATAGGACCATTTCTACTGCTAGGGTGACCAAAGAAGTTTAGTGCACATGCTCAGCAGAGGTTGTATTTTGCCACCCCATTGCTGCAAAGGATAAGGGATGGGAAGTCAGCCTGGCCAAAGCTCCAGACATTATGCTACACACTGCATCAAATTGTTCTGCATGGCTGTTGTCCCAGAAGGAAGTCTGCACAAAAAAGCCCACAAACAGTTACTGAAGACAAGCAAACTAAGGACAGGATTACTGATGTCCTGTGGTCTGAATAGACCCAGATAAAATATTGGTTCAAAATGTATTATATGTTTATTTATTATAGCGCCCACTTGGGGATGCTGTACAATATTAAAATACAAAAAGCCATACAGGGGGACAATAAATATATAAGTATGTGCATCATGAAGTATACAGTTGCTGAAACCTGTAACATGAGGAAAGAAGGTCCTGCCCTGTAGAGCTTACAATCTATTAGGTGGGTAACATACAGATACATAGGAAAGTGCCATAGTAATATCTGTGCAGTGTTAACAGTCCTATGCTTTGCTGTGCTCAGAGAGATAGGATGAGAGGTTAGAGTTAAACTTGTTTCTTGATGAAGAAGGGTTATAGAATTCCAGAGGATGGGAGCCACAAGAGAAAATGTTTAAGGTGATGTAAGTGGGGGGTCTTATGCCCCTGCCTGGGCAGGGAACATGAGAAGAAATATACTTTTAATCAATAGGGGTATCCAGATACAAAGAGCAAGGAATCCAATATATTACACCTTACCAGTCCCACCAGGCTGGATACAATACCGTATATACTCGAGTATAAACCGAGTTTTTAAGGTCCAAAAAATACCTAAAACCTAGACTCGGTTTATACTCGAGTCAAGGTAAATCTGCTGGGGGAAAAATAAATAAATAAGTTCGCCGGTACCTCGGCAAGGTCGTCCTGTCCTGGTCCCTCAATTCCGACTCAGGACTCAGCAGCGAGGAGATCAGCAGCGAGGAGAACGGACGGGACCACCGGAGCTGTTAACAGGCAGAGCGCGTGGGACGTGCGTAACTTACGTGCCGCGCGCATCTGCGACGTCATCAGTGGGACCCTGCATTGCCGGTATGGAGGAGCCTTCAACTAGCCGGACTGGAGAACCAGTCCAAGACCCCTCAACCAGCAGTAAGTCCTGCAAATTTGTAGTAAGGGGCATGATTTGTCCATGGGGTGGGTTTGGGAGGGGTGGGGGTGGGGGGGGAACGGGGGGGGGGGGGGGGGTTTGTGCTTGAATGAAGATTTACTGTACAGTCATTTATTTATTTAAAGTAGTTTCTCATTCTCCAGATGTTTAGAAACTATAACTCCCAGCAACAAAGCCATGCTGGGTTGTAGTTTTAAACATCTGGAGAAGTGCTGCGATGGTTCCGTAATGGTAATGGGCAATAGGCTCTTCTTACGTTTAACGGTATTAGGTTATTGTTTTATG
Organism: Hymenochirus boettgeri; assembly: GCA_019447015.1. Classification (NCBI taxonomy): domain Eukaryota; kingdom Metazoa; phylum Chordata; class Amphibia; order Anura; family Pipidae; genus Hymenochirus; species Hymenochirus boettgeri. Next base: position 226,316,881 of record CM033469.1, read on the forward strand.
TGTGGATTACTGTGAGCTGTTTTACTTACGGTATAATAAAAGTCAATTTTAAAGGGAACTAAAGCCTCAGAACAATCGAATAAGAAAGCAGAATACCTTGATATAAAAGCAGTAATTCAGTGCTCGTTTGTAATTTTAATGTGGTGCTGGGGGAATTTTCTTACTGGTTTTATGTGTTTTTTTTAATCTGTTAAGAAACGTTTGGGTCGTGTAAAAAAATTGCGCAGATCATACGACGCTGGCTTTAAACTAAGAGTTGTGTCAAGAGCAGAGGAAAGTAATAATTCTGTTGCAGGACGGGAATTTGGCGTTGATGAAAGACAGGTGCGAGACTGGCGAAAAATTAAGTCCGAATTGGAAAAGATGCCGAAGTCAAAAAAGGCTTGTCGTGGTTTAACAACCTTAACATGGGGCTCTAGAGACTGACTTGCATAAATGGGTAATGGAATGTCGTCAAAATGGATACTGTGTAACACGCATGGGAATCCGATTACGTTGCCCTTCAAATGGCTAAAGACGAGCATATAAAAAGTGGGTATTGAGAACTTCGTTGCATCAGCTGGATGGTGTACCCGATTCATGAATCGGTTTGGACTTTGCTTGCGCCAGAGAACGAAGATTTCGCAAAAGCTGCCACAGAATCTGGAAGAGAAAAGGTGATTGTCATTCCATCAATCATTAAAAACAAAGAAAGTTTATAATTATATACTCGGAGTCAGTATTGGCAATATGGATGAGACAGCAATGACTTTTGATCTTCCAAGTCAACAGGACCGTGGCATCCTTGGGAGAAAAAACTATTTTTCTTTCGAACAACCGGAATGAATAAAAATCATTCACCGTTGGTCCTAGCATGTTGGCCAATGAGTCAAGCTGCGGCCTGTTTATTATATTTAAAAGGAAGACCTTGCCAAAAATGCCAAATTCCCCCCACGAATCACTGTCCGTCCACATGTTAAAGAGGGTGGAGAACAAGGAACAAAAAATGCTAGGAAGAGATATGGAATGGACGACCAGGAGTAGCTTTAAAAAAAAACCCTCACTGCTATTTGGGATATGTTTAGAGCACACAATAGTGAGGATGTCAAAACACATGGCTAAGTCATTTCAAACCACTTTGGCTGTTATTCCAGGGGGCTAACATCTGTGTTTTACAGCCTCTGGATAGTGTGTCTATAAACAAACCTTTTAAAAGACCGGTGTGCGAAAAATGTGCACGAGAATGGATGTGTCAGGTCAAGCCAATTGACAAAAGGTGGAAATCTATGAAGCCTGACATAGAAATAGTAGCAAAGTGGGTAACGAGATGCATTGGGAGGACATTCCAGAAGACATCATCCAACGTGCTTTCTGAAATGCGGGTATAAGTAATGCCATGGATGGTAGCGAAGACGATATTTTGTTTCAGACAGCAGCATAAGTGATGAAAATTATGGAGATGTTGATTACGGTGATGATAGTATATTGCAGATGACATTACACCAGCTCAATTTTGAGCACGTTGGAGAAACCGAAGATGAGGAATCCGATTTGAGGATTTATAAGTTATTTTTTAAACTTTTAAAGTTACCGTATACTGAACAAGTTGTTTATTTAAAATAAATACTTTACTCGACCTCCTGTTTATTAATTTTGATTTTCTAATCATTTTTTTAATTACAGGTTTGCTTTAGTGTTCATATTTTCTTACCCTCGGTTTATACTCGAGTCAATCATTTTTACTGTTTTTTTTTAGGTGGGAAATGGGGTACTCGGTTTATAATCCGGGTCGTGTTATACTCGAGTATACGGTAGTCCATAGATAAGTGTAACATATGACAGGACTGTGGGTGTGTAGTACAAGAGCTTTTATTAACAATGAAACATGAGTGCTACATGTTTCAGATGGGTCTTTCTCAAGCACAATGCATGTACAAGTGAGTTCATGTTACAATTAGAGGTAGGTCACTTCTGTTACCTATGTATGGAACTCACTGTTTACATGCTTGTGTGCTGAGAAAGGATCCTGTTCGAAAACATGTAGCATGCTGTTTCAGTGTTAATAAAAGCCTCTTGTACTACACAGCTGTAGTCTGGGTCATCATATGTTACACTTAAAGGGACACTAAAATGAAAAAAAATGACTTGCCTTTATCCTTTTCTATATTTTTAGTACTGTCAATAACTTATCCCCTTTGCTCTTAGTGCTCCCTGTCACATAGATCTCCTCAGTCCTGTTCAGCTCACTCCTAGTTAGTATGGATGCCTCCTTTAGTATCCACCCTCCCAAAATGAGTCACAGATAGTGTGGATCATGTGCAGTGGAGGTGATCCGTGACCTCACTTCAGCCAATAGCATTCACCAGGGATTTTGCATTTAAGCGAAGTAAAACTGCTTTGCTATGGGAAGGTAAGCTGCACTGGGAGCTGTAATCACTACTTGAATGAAGTAAAATTCTCTTTAGCTGTAGGAGTTTTGAAGGTGTGTGTGTGTGGTGTATGTGGGGGACTTTGTAATTGATTTCTTTAGCTACATGACGCTACATTGGGACTTAACTAACACAGACAGCAGCTAACTGCAGGATTGGGTTTATCTGCACAGAAAGAGCACAGAGCAACAGATAATGCTCATTCCCTTATTCCTGATCGTTAATGCTGAATCAATAGCCATACAGTGACAGAGAAAGTATAAACTCCTATCTACTTACCGGGAGTTTCTTTTCCTGGCCATCCCCCCAGGCAGCAGTACACAAAGGGTTAAGCTCCCCTGTTGCTGGATAAGGAAGAAAAACACACTCCCAAGTATTAAATCACCTCCTCCTCCTCACCTGGATTGTCTTAGTTGAAAGCTGTCAAAACAACAAAGTAATAATCGGGAGGGTCTGCTGCCGGGGGGATGGCCAGGAACAGAAACTCCCGGTAAGTCGGATAGGAGTTTATACTTTCCTGGCCATCCCCAGGCAGCAGTTACACAAAGGGTTCGTACCAGACTATAAAATTAGGGAGGGAAAATCATAAAAGATTACAAATTTTTCCAAGAAAAGCATTATTTTAATTTTTAAGCTCTGGTCACTGCTTCCAGAACGTTGTGACCAAAATTCGTTTCGGAAGCTACTCTTAAGTTTAACCTATAGTGTTTCACAAAAGTGAGGGCGAGCCCAAGTAGCCGCCCTACATATAGTTTTAGTAGAGGTACCTGCTTCTGCTGCCCAAGATGCCGCGGATATTCTCGTGGAATGGGCGTTATCTTTTGGGGAAGTGTCTTATTAGCAGACCTGTAGGCCTTTTGGATTGCCTGTACGATCCACCTTCTTATCGTAGACGTCTGGCCGGTTCCCCTTTTCTTGCCACCATTGGAAGGACAAACAAAGCTTGTGTTTTCCTGAAGGGTGCTGTTCTGTCTAGGTAGAACTTCAGTATGTCGTAAACCATCCAAATTAGACATTTCTGTAGAATCCTGCTGTTTGACCTTGGAATTATAATTGTTGTTCGTTCAGAGATGAAATTCCGTCACCACCTTTGGATGAACTCTTCATCGGTAAGAGGACCAACGAATCTTGGCTGAAACTGCAGACATGAGGAATCTATTGACAGTGCTTGCAGTTCGCATGCTCTTCTTCTGAAACTAATGCTGTTAAAAGCGGTTAGCTTCAATGATAAGTCCCACAATTAAATCTGTTCCAAAGGTTCAAAGGTTCTTTTGTCAAGGCTGAAAGACGACTGGTAGGTCCCATTGAGGTAATAATCTCTTCCGAGGAGGTCGTAATTCTTATTGCACCTTGGAAGAATCTTCTGACCAACGTTTCCTTGAAGAGGACTTTTATTTAAATATGATAATACGGAGACTTTGTACCTTAAGTGTGCTTAATGATAAGCCCTTCTCTACCCTCCCTCTTGTTGAAATCCAAAATTTGATGAATTTCAATTCTAAAGGGTTTAAATTTTTACATATGGACCAGCTATGGAAAGTTCCCAGATGGTAGCATATCTTGAAGTAGAGGATTTTCTTGACCTAATTAGAGCTTCTATTACCTTTTTAGAACATCCAAACTGTTTTAACCCTTCCCTATCAATCTCCAAGCCATGTAGATTTAGACTGCTGGTCCGGGGTGCAGAAATATCCCCTGCGACAGCAGATCTTCCTTGGTGGCAGGCACATTGGTCTCCCTATCACTAGGCTCTTCAACAATGAAACCATGGGCGACGTGGCCAATTCGGTATGAGTGCAATACCTTCATTTGTGAGGCTGATATTTTCTTTAATATTCTGTGAATATCATTGGTATTGGTGGGAATATGTAGGCATTTAGTCCATTCAATTTTGAGCTAATGCGGTCCGTCGCCACTGGCTGTCCTGCTGTAAATGTCTGGACAGTAATTCTTCAACTTCCTGTTCCCCTCCGAGCCATAGGTCTATATCCGGGAGACCCCACTTGGATACGATCATTTGGAAAACCTTCTTGTTCAGGCTCCATTCCCCATTCTGTAATATTTTCGGTTATGAGGTGTATGGTGGTGGTTTTCTGTGTTGGATTTTTCATTTGGGGTTAGGGTGGGAGTCACCCCACCCCGGTTGGTCTGTTGTCGATCTTAGGTGGGTTTTGTTGAGGAGATTTGCTTGTACGGAGTTGTTGTTTGAGGAGATTAGGGTGCGGGGGTTAGTGGTGTGGGTGGGTGGGGGGGGGTGTTGGGGGTGGGGTATATTGTTTGTAGGGTTGGGGGACGTGGGTGGGGGGGTGGTTTTAAACTGATTGTTGTTTTGGTTTGGTGGGGGTGTGTGGTGGTGTTTGGTGGTGGTGTTGGTTGTGTGGGTTTGTGTGGTGAGGAACAGTGAGTGTTCCGCGCTGATGTTCTTGGGGAGTGTTGAGTACGGTTTAACTGCAAGTGCAAACGTTGGTTTTTGGGGACGCAATTTTGAGAATGTCATCATGAGATTGTTGGGAGATGAGGTACAGTGTTTTTTTTTGTGTTTTGGTTTTTTTTAGTTTTGTAAGTAAAACAGATTTTTTTTTTTTGATATCACTCAGCCAATTTTAATGTTTGGTGAGTGTGGTGTTTCATGCAGTTTTTCCGTTGTTTATTACCATAGTCCCGAAGTCCTCCGACGAAAGACAATCGCGCTTGAACATTATGGCGTACCGGCAGTTGTATAGGGTACCTCCCTCTTAGTCTGGGTACTCTGGTGCCTCCCTGCTTTGTTTTTTATAGAGCTGCTGCTTGATTGTCTGTTCTTATCCTCACCGGCCATCCCTGAAGGAGGGGTGGAAGGCTTTCAGGGGCTGGTGATCGCTCTGAGTTCCCACACTCCTGACGGTAATGCGGAAAGATCTTCCTCCATTGTCCTGGGCAATGCACCTTGACATGGGGCTCCCCAACTATCCCCGTTGCGTCTGGTACACTTCTATCCACTCGGGCTCTTGAATGGGAACGCCCACTATCAGATGGCTCGGGACCATCCACCAATGGAGATTCTCTTTGAATACGGGATCTAACACAATAAGTTGAGTGAGATGCTTGATTCTTTGTTCCCCTTTCCATCTCCTAGGAAAAAGAGTTGTAAAGGCCTCGCTCTCCATCCGCATTTTACAATAGGAATTGTGAATGCTAAAGACCTAGGAATTTCATTAATTTCCCGAGCTGTTACTCGATCGATAAGATAAGGCTCTCGCATCTCTGTTATCTGATAATTCTTCTCCTGAGGAAGAAACAGAAGACCCAGAGCTGTATTTATCCTGACCCCTAGATTAAACCAGACTCTGTACGGTGTCAATTGACTCTTCTTTTCGTTTATGAGCCATCCGAAATCTTTTAAACTCTTTACTACCATATCTCTGTGGTGGTAAAGTTCTTGCCTTGTCTTTGCTACTAATAATAGGTCGTCTAGGTAGTGAAAGAGACGAAGACCTTCATCCTCAGATTGGCCACCACCACAATTAGAACTTGGTGAATGTTCTGGGGACGCTGACAGCCGAATGGAGACATTGAAACTGGAAATGATCGTCTCCCAGTGTGAATCTCAGGAATCGCCAGTGTTCCTTGGTAATTGGAATATGTAAGTAGGCGTCGGTCAAATCCACCGTACAGAGCCAGTCCCCTTGAAAGATGGCTGGTGTTATCGTCTGAAGAGTCTCCATCTTGAATTTCCGACAATTTATGTGAGTTGAGTTTCCTCAGATCCAGTACTGGACGTAACTCGCCAGTGTGTTTTTGGAACCAGAAATAGCGGCGATATAAAATCCGGTTCGCTGGTCTTGGATGGCACGGAGATATAGCTCCCTTGAGCAGGAGTTGTTGGATAATTTCTGTTAATACTTTCTCTTTTCTAAATTGAACGGAAGAGGAGTTTGATGAAAGAAATTCTGCTTTGGTCTTGCTTTGAACTCCAGATGGAAACCCCGGAGACCCACGACAGCACCCACGTATCTGTTATGTTTTGGCCATGTTCCCTGAAGCCCAGTAGTCTGGACCCCAACTGGCAGAAGAACTGTGCAGGCCTCACGTACATGCTGATTTAGGTGCTTTGGAGACCTACTAACATTGGGTCTGTTGTTGTCGGAATAATGAGAATTGACCCCCTTCCAGGCTGTGGTTCTCGCATATTCCTTCCCTGGACGATAATTCTTTGGATCTTCTTTCTTTGAGTGGAAATCTCGAATAACCTTTCCTTGTTGTTCCCGAAATTCTTAGGGGCCTTGTGGAGAAAGAGAAATGTGCTTTTGCCCCCTGTGGTTTTTAGAGATGATTTCCTCTAACGCTTCCCAAATAAACGGCCTTGTCATAAGGCAGTTTACACAAAGATATCTTTGATGGAGTGTCAGCATTCCATGATCTAAGCCAGAGGGCTCTTCTGGACGCTACGGAAAGTGCCATCTCTCGGGCCTGCAGTTTGTCAGGTTTGCAGATGTTTCTAGTATGAAATGGACTGCCATACGGGAAATTAGGAAATTCCTGCTGCAGTTCCTCTCTTCAGTCCCATCCTTTATGCCTTTCCAATCTGTCCACCCAGACAGAGAGGGCTTATAGAGACCGATATAAGAGCTGTTGAGGCCTTACATCATGCCCCTGCGTTACATATGATTTTTTTAACTCATCGTCAATTGGCAGGGTAGATCTTGCTGACAATCTTGCTACTGGAGATCCATGTTAGGTGGTTCTCACATTTATCTTTAAAACTTTCGCGGGAAAAGGATAGAGTTTATCAAACTTCGCTTCCACGGCACCGTCTGCAAAATTTGTGCCACTCTGTATCAATCAGATCTTCAATCTCTTGATACACTGGAAAAGCATGTTCTTCTTTTTCTGAAACAGCACCGAAGGTGAAGGCTGATCTGATTCCTCAATTGTTAAAGTATGTCTTACTGCTTAATTAAAGTAGACACTTGTTTTAGGTCAAGTTAAGGTCTTCAGGACTGCTCAGCATCTGACCCTTCAGAAGAATCAATATTGTAATGTTGTTCTCGTATGATATAATACTCTTAGTATGAGCAGAGGACGTGTTTAAATCCCTTTGCTACAGCCTTGTGATCCAATTTAACAACTTCTGGATTTTTTTAGAGGAATGTCCTCTTTCAGAATCCCCGTGCCTGTGCTAGACTTGGCTGCTGGGGTGCAGACACTTCTCCTGTAGGAATTCCAACATACAGTCCTTACATATCCTCTTCCTTGCGTGATGGTTTTGGAACAAGCTTTACCACTTTGCCGATAGAGGACTTGAGCTTCTCAGTCTCTTTTGGCAGATTGATCCGAATGGCCATGATAGACTGTAAAATATAATCAGAGAGAACAAGACTCTGTTAGTAATACTGCTCCTTTAATTTCTTCAGAAACAACAGTGGATAGACTTACCACCTCCCTAGACCCTCCTTTCTCTCTGGCAGCCGGCTCCATTGCAGCTAGGTACACTGACAGGTGTGCAGGGCTGAGAACGCTGTTCTCAGCTGTTCAAATTAAAATTTTCGCGGGTCCGCATACTGATGACGTCATACGTCCGCGGCCGACTTCGGGTTTGCGCCATTTTGCGTTCCACATGCGTTCCACCCTGTGTCTTGCCGCGGTCGCCGGTCTAAGGGGAGAGGTTTTCCTGCTGAGAGGCACAAGGCACTCACAACGGCTAGGACTTCGGCCCAGCAAAGGAGCAGTGAGGAATCTGGCCGGTAAGAGCCGAAATGGCTGAGCTGTGGAGAAAAAAATACTTACCCAGCACTGACAGAAGAAAAACAAAAAGACAATCCAGGTGAGGAGGAGGAGGTGATTTAATCTTGGGAGGTGGTTGTTTTTCTCCTTATCCAGCAACAGGGGAGCTTAACCCTTTGTGTAACTGTGCCTGGGGATGGCCAGGAAATAAGCTTTAGGGTAGGCCACAATGAAACGCAAAACGCAAACGCAATCGCAATCGCATGCGATTTATGTGCGATTTTTTTGCGTTTGCGCTTGCGATTTCTTCAATACGTATAGGAAATCGCATGCGATTGCGATTAAAAATGCAGAACGCAAAACGCAAACGCAAACGCATCGAAAAACGCACGTTTTTTTTGCGTTGCCGCGTTTTCAATAATTTTGAAAAATCGCAAGCGCAATCGCAATCGCAAACGCAAGCGCAAACGCAAAAAAAACGCAGCAGTGTGGCCTAGCCCTAACTATTATGAAAAAGATAGTTTCTACATTTAGTGTGCCAGGGGGAGGGGTTGTGTGATAGACAGTTCTTTACTGACTAGCTGTGCCCCACCCTCTTTTAAAAGTAAAAAACTCTCAAACTAAAAAAACAAGGGATAGGTCAGAGAAGAAAAATAAAAAGCAGATTTAAGATAGTTGGTAATTAATTCTAATTACTGTGTGATTAGTTAAAAAATGATTTGCCTCAGTTTACATGTCCTTTAACTACTTATCTAAAGAGATGAAGAAGCAGCAGAGCGAAGGGATTTAAATGTTTAGAGAAGGATTTTGTAGATAATGCATTGTTTAATGGGGAGACAGGTAGATGTGCAGCACAGAGGAGATTTAATTTCCTGATTGTTAGAGAGCGAGGCAATGCATGCAGGAGCGTTAAAGGGCATCTATACCGAAAGGTTAAATCGACCATAACTGGAAACTATAATTCTTCCCAACCATCACTGTATCATTTTTTTGTTGATCTGCCCCTATTTCTTTAGATATCCAATCTAAAACATCTTATATTTCAGCTGTCAATCAAGTTCCTTGCTCTCAAAAACTATTCTTCTGTGAGTAGTTTTACTGTAGCTGGAATGGTGACAGAGTTTTGACAGTTGGAATGCTGTATGCTGTGTGCAGGCTTCACAGTTGGTTTGTGGGAAAAAAGTCAGGTCAGATGGAAGTGGGAGTGGTTAAAAGAGGGAGGGGGGATACTGCTCCTAAACAAAATGTGTGCTGGATTGAAGGCATGCAGCAACACACACAAATCAGTGTAAGTGCTATTTACATGTATTCAATTATAGATTAAGATGAGGCAAAGTCATTTTTTCAGTAGTGTCCCTTTAAGTATTGACTGAAGGGCAGAATGATGGGAAGCAGGAAGACCAGAAAGCAGAAGGTTACAATAGTCCAGGAGTGGTAGGATGAGAGCATGTGTCAAGCGTGTGTGGTGGCAACCAGATGAGAAGTACAAAGACAAGTGTGCCTTGCCTACTGTAAGGCATGGTACTGGGGAGCTACAGTTCATTGAGGGAACCATGTATGCCAACATGTACTGTGACATAAAGTAGAGCATGATCTCTTCCCTTTGGAAACTGGGGTGCAGGGCAGTATTTCAACATGACCCCCCCAAACACACCTCCAAAACTTCCACTGCCTTGTTAAAGAAACTTAAGGTTAAAGGCAGGGGCGTATCTAGGGTCTAAGAAGATCAGGGGCACTTTTGGGCACTCCATGCGCAATTTTTAGGCCACGCCCTTTCTCCGCCCCCAATTAGGCCACACCCATTATGTACTTATAGAGATTACCAAAAAGATACAACGATAGACAACACAAACATAGACACACAAGCCCGATAGTGATAACAGACAGAAAGACAGTGAAATAGCAGACAGAGATAGAGATCAGAGAGTTGACAGAGAGACACAAATTAATGACACAAGGCACAGTAAACTGGCAATTTCATATATATTTGTAGCAATTTGGTCATTTTAAACTTACTGTTGTGTTCAGTTGTAGTCAGATGCTTGCCCACACCTTTGCCAGGGAGACCTTCTTGTACTTCTACATGGACCTCTGCCCCCTATCTATCTCTATCTGTCCCTCTCTCTCTCTCTGTATTTCTATCTCTCCCTCTCTCTGTATACTATCTCTTATCTGTCCCTCTCTCTCTCTCTGTATACTATCTCTATCTGTCCCTCTCTCTCTCTGTATTCTATCTATCTATATATCTGCCTCTGTTTATCTATTTAACTATGTCTATCTGCTTCTTGTCTATCTTTCTATGTCTCTATCTATCTATCTATCTTCTATGAACTGCTATCTATCTATCTTCTATCTATTATCTATCTATCTATCTATCTATCTATCTATCTATCTATCTAACTCTGCTATCTATCTACTTATCTATCTATCTATCTATCTATCTAACTCTGCTATCTATCTATCTATCTATCTATGTACTGCTACTATCGATCTAACTCTATCTATCTATCTATATCTATCTGCTATCTAATCTTATCTATCTTCTATTATCTATCTATCTATCTATCTATCTAACCTGCTATCTATCTATCTATCGATCTAACTCTATCTATCTATCTATCTGCTATCTATCTATCTGCTATCTATCTATCTGCTATCTATCTATCTATCTATCTAACACTGCTATCTATCTAACTCTGCTATCTATCTGTCTATCTAACTCTCTATCTATCTATCTATCTATCTACAACTCTGCTATCTGTCTATCTATCTAACTCTGCTATCTGTCTATCTATCTAACTCTGCTATCTGTCTATCTATCTAACTCTATCTGTCTATCTATCTAACTCTCTATCTGTCTTATCTATCTATCTATCTAACTCTGCTATCTGTCTATCTATCTAATTCTGCTATCTATCTATCTATCTATCTATCTAACTCTGCTATCTATCTATCTACTCTGCTATCTATCTATCTATCTAACTCTGCTCTATCTCTATCTATCAAACTCTGCTATCATCTATCTAACTCTGCTATCTATCTATCTATCTAACTCTGCTATCTATCTATCTATCTATCTAACTCTGCTATCTGTCTATCTATCTATCTAACTCTGCTATCTGTCTGTCTATCTATCTATCTACCTTATTCTGCTATCTATCTATCTATCTATCTATCTAATTCTGCTATCTACTATCTATCTAATTCCTATCTATCTATCTATCTAATCTGATCTATCTATCTATCTATCTATCTATCTATCTATCTATCTAATTATCTTGCTATCTATCTATCTATCTATCTATATTCTAACTGCTATCTATATCTATCTATCTATCTATCTATCATTCTATTTATCTATCTATCTATCTAATTCGGCTATCTACTATCTATCTAACTGCTATCTATCTATCTGTCTAACTCTGTCTATCTATATCTCTCTATCTATCTATCATCTTATCTATCTATCTATCTATCTACTATCTATCTAATCCGCTATCTATCTATCTATCTATCTATATATCTATCTAATTCTGCTATCTATCTATCTATCTGTCTAACTCTGCTATCTATCTATCTATCTATCTAACTGCTATCTATCTATCTGTCTAACTCTGCTATCTATCTATCTATCTATCTATCTATCTATCTATCTATTTATCTACATCTATCTATCTAATCCTCTACTTCTATCTATATATCTATCTAATCTGCTATCTCTACTATCTATATATCTATCTAATCCTGCTATCTATCTATCTATATATCTATCTAATTCTGCTATCTATCTAACTGCTATCTATCTATCTATCTATCTATCTATCTATCTATCTATCTATCTAATTCTGCTATCTATCTATCTATCTATCTGTCTAACTCTGCTATCTATCTATCATCTATCCATCTATCTATCTATCTATCTATCTATCTATATTCTCTATCTACTATCTATCTACTATCTATCTATCTATCTACTTCTATCTATCATCTATCTATCTATCTATCATCTATCTATCTACTCTACTGCTATCTATCTATCTATCTATCTATCTATCTATCTATCTATCTAATCCTGCTATCTATCTATCTATCTATCTAATCTATCTATCTATCTATATATCTATCTAACTGCTATTTATCTACCTGCTATCTATCTATCTAACATCTATCTATCTACCTATCTATCTAACTGCTATTTATATATCTCTGCTAGCTATCTCTCTAATCTAACTGCTATCTATCTATCTATCTAACTGGCTGCTGTCTATCTTATCTGATATCTAGACTCTGCTGCTACTGCTACAGTGCCACCGCTACCCATCTGTACTCCCTCCTGAGCCCCGGTTTCTCTCTCACGCGCCGGCGCGCTGGTAGGACGTCATTGCATGCGCCGGCTGCGCGACGTGCCCAGAGGTTCGCGCAGCCGGGAAATCCGGAAGTTCGGGGCACAGGCAGTTAAAACATTCGGGGCACTTTGCCAAACATCCGGGGCACGTGCCCCGAATGTTTTAACGTAGATACGCCACTGGTTAAAGGTGCTTGACTGGCCAAGCATGTTTTCAGACCTAAATCTATTCAGCATCTATGGGTCTTCCTCAAATGAAACATGCGGAAGATCAGTGTCTCAAAATCAAAATATTGACACTTTGGGGACAATTTGGACATTTTTCACATAGGGGTGTACTCTTTTGATGCCAGTGGTTTAGAAATGAATGTCTGTTTCGTTATTTTGAGGAGACAGCAAATTTACACTGTTATTTACATTGTATCAAACTGTCATGACAGTATTGTCTCCTGAAAAGATATAATAAAATATTTAATCACTTTTAGGACATACTGTATACGCAAAGTTAAAAAATTTATTTTTTCAAACTTCATTCATTTTTTATTCACATGAGGTTTGCTGCTATTTCATTAGTGAACCATTAATTATTTAGCCTCACAAATAATCTTCTTACTGGTTACCAGGGTTACTTCATTTAGAAGATCAACCAGAAAGGTAAATTATTTAAAATCCTTTCAATAAAAATTTACCTAGTTGCTTTTGAGTAATTTACTTTTAAAAAGATACTTACAGGGTTATTCAATAAAAGTTCTTATCGTTTAAAATGGTGCTAATTTTGCCCCAACCAATCAGAATGTTAGCTTTCAAATGTTACATAAGATCTGATTGGTTGGGGCAAAATTAGCACCATTTTAAACGATAAGAACTTTTATTGAATATTCCTGTTAATATTTATATGAATTTCCCCCTTAACAAATTGTTTATTGCTATTATTTAATCTATTATTTGATCTAATTGAATACAACAGATATAGATGACCTGGTGAATGGAACCTTCACAAATAAACAATTACATCACATTTAAATTTAAAGAAAAAAAAAACTCATACCTTTTTCATTGTGAATAGATAGATAGCTGGACTATATGCAGTACTTGATAAGGCAGATAAGGATGGCATGATGGTAAATGTTGGACTGATAAGCTTCCCATGGCCACTTGCCATCAGTAAAGACAATATAGCATTGGGCATCCAGCGAACAAGAAATGCTAACATCATTAATAAACAGGTTTTGGCCATCTTAATTTCATATTCCAGAATCTTGAGTCCTTTGATGGTTTGCAGTTTCTGTGCTTGGTAAAGCTGTAATAAAATGGGATATGAAAGAATGACTGCTGCAGATATATACATATAGTGTATTAATACTATAGAAAAATACCAGGTATTTTTTGTAAATAAAATTGCACCTTTTAGTGGCCAATTTAAAATTAAAAAAGCAGCATTTTTAGGGGGTATGTTTATTTTAATTAATAAAAAGAGGTGAAAATGGAGTATTGTAAAGTTAGAGTACACATATTAATGTACATGTAAATATTGTTTCAAAACAAACAAAATAACACATTTGTCTTAAGTGTGCCTATTAAAGGGGTGATGTTAGGGGGTATGAAATAAGCCATAATATTGGTCTGGACTGATCGCTCTGACCAATTAATCTGACATATTGATAAATCACAGCTGATCTCTTTTTTTTAAAAAAAATAACTTTAATAACTTATTAAAGACCATATGCAAACTATTAACATCAAATAACAAATGAAAACTTACATACAGGTAAATCACCCCCCAAAGCCCTAAACTAATAGTTTGAAATCTGAAATATATAAGTCTAACCTGAAATACTGCACAATGTCCAGGCTCAGTACAGGTCATTAAATTGATCAGTTAACATGAACCATCCAGAAGCATAGCAGGCTTACAGCAATGAATTCAGCAGAAAAAGTAGGATATATTAACATATTTTGAAGAGGCCATTTTTTTTAAAATGAGGGTGGAGTTGTCCTTTAAAGGACATGACTATCCTTACAACAACAAAAACTGGTGACTGGTCAGTTATCTTTCCACAATCCCAACTGCCATTTTTACCAGTTTATTATATGTAATTGTAAAAATGACATCTAATAATAATCCTTACCTTACATCTCTGCTCCTTACGGTTCTCCTGTAGTGTCTGTCCAAAGTTCTAAAAAGTAGAGTAGAAGGTGTCATCTGGTGCCTGCTACTTCCTTAACCTTAGTAAGGACAGTGGCATGCGCAGGGGAGATGATTACATCTCCTGCTGGGCCACCATCTTGGCTGGGCACATCTCCTGCTGGGCCACCATCTTGGCTGGGCACAATTGAATATGAAGAGAGACTGGAAAAGTTACAACGGGCCATACAATAAACTATCTGGGGCATTGTTCACCAAGAGAACATGTCAAAGGACACGAGGACATCCCTTAAGACTTGAAGAAAAAAGGTTTAGGCTTCAAGCTCGGAAAGGGTTTTTCACTGTGAGAACGGTAAAGCTATGGAACTGTCTTCCAGTGGACGTTGTAATGGCAGGTTCATTGGTCAGTTTCAAAAAAAAGCTGGATGAGTTTCTGCAAACAAGGAATGTTGCAAGTTACTGGTATTGATACATAAAGTAGAGTTGATCCAGGGAAATTTCCGATTGCCACTTGGAGTCAGGAAGGAATTTTTTCCCCCTTCATAAATTTGGTGGGGGTTTTTTGCCTTCCTCTGGATCAACAGTTAGGCAGGAAATGAGGATATTGCTAGATGGGTTGGACTGGATGGACGTATGTCTTTATTCAACCTCAAATACTATAACATTTTCCTGACCCCTAGATTAAACCCAGATCTGTAACCGGTGTCAAGTGACTCTTCTTTTCGTTTATGAGCCATCCGAAATCTTTTAAACTCTTTACTTACCATATCTCTGGTGTGTAAGTTTCTTGCCTTGGTCTTGCTACTAATAATAGGTCGTTAGGTATTGAAAGAGACGAGACCTTTCATCCTCAGATTGCACACCACCACATTAGAACTTTGTGAATGTTCTGGGGGACGTTGACGCCCGAATGGTAGACATTGAACTGGAATGATCGTCTCCCAGTGTGAACTCAGGAATCGCCAGTGTTCCTTGGTAAATTGGAATATGTAAGTAGCGTCGTCAAATCCACCGTACAGGCCAGCCCCTTGAAAGATGGCTGGTGTTCGTCTGAGAGTCTCCATCTGAATTTCCGACAATTTATGTAGTATTGAGTTTCCTCAGATCCACCTGGACGTAACTCGCCTGTTGTTTTTGGAACCAGAAATAGCGGCGAATAAATCCGGTTTCGCTGTTCTTGGATGGCACGCGGAATTAGCTCCCTTGGAGCAGGGTTGTTGGATATATTTCTGTAATAACTTCTCTTTTCTAAATTGAACGGAAGAGAGTTTGATGAAAGAAATTCTGCTTTGGTCTTGCTTTGAACTCCAGATGGTAACCCCTGAGACCACTGACAGCACCCACGTATCTGTTATTGTTTTTTGCCCATGTTCCACTGAAGCCCAGTAGTCTGGCCCCAACTGGCAGCACTGTGCAGCTCACGTCATGCTGATTTGGCTGCTTTGGAGACCTACAACATTGGGTCTGTTGTTTCTGAATAATGAGAATGTGACCCCCTTCCGAGGCTGTGGTTCTCCGCATATCCTTCCCCCTGGACTATAATTCTTTGGATCTTCTCTCTTTGAGGTGGAAATCTCTCGAATAACCTTTCCTTTGTTGTTCCCGAAATTTCTTTAGGGGCCTGTGGGAAGAAAATGTGCTTTTTGCCCCCTGTGTTTTTTAGAGATGATTTCCTCTAAAACGCTTTCCAAATAAACGGCCTTGTTCATAAGGCAGTTTCAACAAAGATTTCTTTGATGGAGTGTCGCATTCCATGATCTAAGCCAGAGGGCTCTTCTGCCGCTACGGAAAGTGCCATCTCTCGGGCCTGCAGTTTTGTCAGGTTTGCAGATGTTTCTATATGAAATGGACTGCCATAACGGAAATTAGGAATTCCTGCTGCAGTTCTCTCTTCTAGTCCCCATCCTTTATTGCCTCTTCCAATCTGTCCACCCAGACGAGAGGGCTTTAGAGACCGATATGAGCTGTTGAGGCCTTACAACTCCTGCCCCGCGCTGTTACATATGATTTTTTTAACCTCATCGTCAATTGGCAGTGTAATCTGCTGGACAATCTTCTACTGGGAGAATCCACTGTAGGTGGTTTTCCCACATTTATCTTAAAACTTTCCGGGAAAGGATAGAGTTTATCAAACTTCGCTTCCACCGGCACCCGTCTGCAAAATTTGTCCACTCTGTATCAATCAGATCTTCAATCTTTGATACACTGGAAAAGCATAGTTTCTTCTTTTTCTAAACAGCACCGAAGTTGAAGGCTGTCTGATTCCTCCCAATGTTTAAAGTATGTCTTACTGCTTAATTAGTAACACCCTTGTTTTAGGTCAAGTAAGGTCTTCAGACTGCTCGACATCTGACCCTTCAGAAGAATCAATATTGTAATGTGTGTTCCCTGTATGCTTTCTAATACATCCTTAGTATGAGCAGAGCGTTTTTTTAAATCCCTTTGCTAAAGCCTCTGTGATCCAATTTAACACTTCTGGATTTTTTTAGAGGAATGTCCTCTTTCAGAATCCCCTCTGCCTGCTGTGCTTAGACTTTGGCTGCTGGGGTGCAGACCTTCTGTCCGTAGAAATTCCAAACTACAGTCCTTACATATCCTCTTTTTCTTGCTTGACTGGTTTGGAACAATCTTTACACTTGCCGATGAGGACTTGTAGCTTCTCAGTCTCTTTTTGGCAGATTGCTCCGAATGGCCATGATAGACTGTAAAATTAATCAGAGAGAACAAGACTCTGTTGTAATACTGCTCCTTTTAAATTTCTTCAGAACAACATGGATAGACTTACCACCATCCCCTAGACCCTCCTTTCTCTCTGGCAGCCGGCTCCATTGCAAGCTAGGTACACTGACAGGCTGTGCAGGGTGCTGAGAACGCTGTTCTCATCTGTTCAAATTAAAATTTTTCGCGGGTCCGTACTGATGACGTCATACGTCCGCGGCCGACTTCCGGGTTTGCCGCCATTTTGCGTTCCACATGCGTTCCACCCTGTGTCTTGCCGCGGTCCGGTCTAAGGGGAAGGTTTCCTGCCTTAGAGGCACAAGGCACTCACAACGGCTAGGCTTCGTCCCAGCAAAGGAGCAGTGAGGAAATCTGGCCGGTAAGAGCCGAAATGCTGACTGTGGAGAAAAAATACTTACCGCATCACTGACAGAAGAAAAACAAAAGACAATCCAGTGAGGAGGAGGAGGTGATTTAATTACTTGGGGGA
Source organism: Hymenochirus boettgeri (assembly GCA_019447015.1). NCBI lineage: Eukaryota > Metazoa > Chordata > Amphibia > Anura > Pipidae > Hymenochirus > Hymenochirus boettgeri. The sequence continues at coordinate 226,334,691 of CM033469.1, forward strand.
GGTGTGTTTTTCTCCTTATCCGCAACAGGGGCTTTAACCACCCTTTGTGTAACCTGCTGCCTGGGGATGGCCAGGAAATAAGCTTTAGGCTAGGCCAACACTGAAACGCAAAACGCAAACGCAATCGCAATCGCATGCGATTTCATGTGCGTATTTTTTGCGTTTGCGCTTGCGATTTCTTCATAAGTATAGGAAATCGCATGCGATTGCGATTAAAAATGCAGAACGCAAACGCAAACGCAAACGCATCGAAAACGCACGTTTTTTTTGCGTTGCCGCGTTTTCACAATAATTTTGAAAAATCGCAAGCGCAATCGCAATCGCAAACCAAGCGCAAACGTCAAAAAAAACGCAGAGTGTGGCCTAGCCCTAACTATTATGAAAAAGATAGTTCTACATTTAGTGTGCCAGGGGGAGGGGTTGTGTGATATACATTTCTTTACTGACTAGCTGTGCCCCCCCTCTTAAAAGTAAAACTCTCAAAGCTAAAAAAACAAGGGATAGGTCAGAGAAGAAAAATAAAAGCAGATTTAAGATAGTTGGTAATTAATTCTAATTACTGTTGTGATTAGTTAAAAAATGATTTGCCTCAGTTTACATGTCCTTTAACTACTTATCTAAAGAGATGAAGAAGCAGCAGAGCGAAGGGATTTAAATGTTTAGAGAAGGATTTTGGTAGATAATGCATTGTTTAATGGGGAGACAGGTAGATGTGCGCACAGAGGAGATTTAATTTCCTGATTGTTAGAGAGCGAGGCAATGCATGCAGGAGCGTTAAAGGGCATCTATACCGAAAGGTTAAATCGACCATAACTGGAAACTATATTCTTCCCAACCATCACTGTATCATTTTTTTGTTGATCTGCCCCTATTTCTTTAGATATCCAATCTAAAACATCTTATATTTCAGCTGTCATCAATTCCTTGCTCTCAAAAACTATTCTTCTGTGGTAGTTTTACTGTAGCTGGAATGGTGACAGAGTTTTGACAGTTGGAATGCTGTATGCTGTGTGCAGGCTTCACAGTTGTTGTGGGAAAAAAGTCAGGTCAGATGGAATTGGGAGTGGTTAAAAGAGGAGGGGGGATACTGCTCCTAAACAAAATGTGTGCTGGATTGAGGGCATGCAGCAACACACACAAATCAGTGTAAGTGCTATTTACATGTATTCAATTATAGATTAAGATGAGGCAAAGTCATTTTTTCAGTAGTGTCCCTTTAAGTATTGACTGAAGGGCAGAATGATGGGAAGCAGGAAGACCGAAAGCAGAAGGTTACAATAGTCCAGGAGTGGTAGGATGAGAGCATGTGTCAAGCGTGTGTGGTGGCAACCAATGAGAAGTACAAAGACAATGTGCCTTGCCTACTGTAAGGCATGGTACTGGGAGCTACAGTTCATTGAGGGAACCATGTATGCCAACATGTACTGTGACATAAAGTGAGAGAATCTCTTCCCTTTGGAAACTGGGGTGCAGGGCAGTATTTCAACATGACCCCCCAAACACACCTCCAAAACTTCCACTGCCTTGTTAAAGAAACTTAAGGTTAAAGGCAGGGGCGTATCTAGGGTCTAAGAAGATCAGGGGCACTTTTGGGCACTCCATGCGCAATTTTTAGGCCACGCCCTTTCTCCGCCCCCAATTAGGCCACACCCATTATGTCTTATAGAGATTACCAAAAAGATACAGACAGATAGACAACCACAAACTAGAACACACAGCCCGATAGTGATAAACAGACAGAAAGACAGTGAAATAGACAGACAGAGATAGAGATCAGAGAGTTGGACAGAGAGACACAAATTAATGACACAAAGGCACAGTAAACTGGCAATTTCATTATATATTGGTAGCAATTTGGTCATTTTAACTTACTTGTTGTGTTCAGTTGTAGTCAGATGCTTGCCCACACCTTTAGCCAGGGAGACCTTCTTGTACTTCTACATGGACCTCTGCCCCTATCTCCTATCTGTCCCTCTCTCTCTCTCTGTATTTCTATCTCTCCCTCTCTCTGTATATCTATCTCTATCTGTCCCTCTCTCTCTCTCTGTATATCTATCTCTATCTGTCCCTCTCTCTCTCTGTATATCTATCTATATATCTGCCTCTGTTTATCTATTTAACTATGTCATCCTGCTTCTTGTCTATCTTTCTATGTCTCTATCTATCTATCTATCTATCTATGTAACTGCTATCTATCTATCTATCTATCTATCTATCTATCTATCTATCTATCTATCTATCTATCTATCTATCTATACTATCTGCTATCTATCTATCTATCTACTATCTATCTATCTATCTAACTCTTCATCTATCTATTCTATCTATCTTAACTATGCTATCTATCGATCTAACTCTATCTATCTACTATCTATCTGCCTGCTATCTATCTATCTGCTATCTATCTATCTATCTATCATCTATCTAACTCTGCTATCTATCTATCTATCGATCTAACTCTATCTATCTATCTATCTGCATCTATCTATCTGCTATCTATCTATCTGCTATCTACTTCTATCTATCAACACTGCTATCTATCTACTCTGCTATCTATCTATCTATCTATCTAACTCTGCTATCTATCTATCTGTCTATCTAACTCTGCTATCTGTCTATCTATCTAACTCTGCTATCTGTCTATCTATCTAACTCTGCTATCTGTCTATCTATCTAACTCTGCTATCTGTCTATCTATCTACTCTGCTATCTGTCTATCTATCTATCTAACTCTGCTATCTGTCTATCTATCTAATTCTGCTATCTATCTATCTATCTATCTATCTAACTCTCTATCTATCTATCTAACTCTGCTATCTATCTATCTATCTAACTCTCTCTGCTATCTATCTATCTATCTATCACACTCTGCTATCTATCTATCTACTCTGCTATCTATCTATCTATCTAACTCTGCTATCTAGTCTATCTATCTATCTAACTCTGCTAGCTGTCTATCTATCTATCTACATCTGTATCTTCTGTCTATCTATCTATCTACTTATCTTATCTTCTTATCTATCATCTATCTACTATCTATCTAATTCTGCTATCTATCTATCTATCTAATTCTGCTATCTATCTATCTATCTAACTGCTATCTATCTATCTATCTATCTATCTATCTATCTATCTAATTCTGCTATCTATCTATCTATCTATCTATATATCTAACTGCTATCTATCTATCTATCTATCTATCTATCATCTATTTATCTATCTATCTATCTAATTCTGCTATCTATCTATCTATCTAACTGCTATCTATCTATCTGTCTAACCTGCTATCTATCTATCTATCTATCTATCTATCATCTATCTATCTATCTATCTATCTATCTATCTATCTAATCCTGCTATCTATCTATCTATCTATCTATATATCTATCTAATTCTGCTATCTATCTATCTATCTGTCTAACTCTGCTATCTATCTATCTATCTAACTGCTATCTATCTATCTGTCTAACTCTGCTATCTATCTATCTATCTATCTATCTATCTATCTATCTATCTATTTATCTATCTATCTATCTATCTAATCCTGCTATCTGTCTATCTATATATCTATCTAATTCTGCTATCTATCTATCTATATATCTATCTAATCCTGCTATCTATCTATCTATATATCTATCTAATTCTGCTATCTATCTAACTCTATCTTCTATCTATCTATCTATCTTCTATCTATCTATCTATCTAATTCTGTCTATCTATCTATCTATCTACTTCTAACTCTACTCTGCTATCTATCTATCATCTATCCATCTATCTATCTATCTATCTATCTATCTATCCTATCTGCTATCTATCTATCTATCTACTATCTTATCTATCTATCTATCTATCTATCATCTATCTTATCTATCTATCTATCTATCTATCTATCTACCTGCTATCTATCTATCTATCTATCTATCTATCTATCTAATCTATCTAATCCTGCTATCTATCATCTATCTATCTAATCTATCATCTATCTAATATATCTTTTACTGCTATTTATCTACCCTCCTATCTATCTATCTAACATCATCTATCTACTATCTCTAACTGCTATTTAATATCTCTGCTAGCTATCTCTCTAATCTAACTGCTATCTATCTATCTATCTACTGGCTGCTTCTATCTTATCTGATATCTAGACTCGCTGCTACTGCTACAGTGCCACGCTACCCATCTGTACTCCCTCCTGAGCCCCGGTTTCTCTCTCGCCGCGCCGGCGCGCTGGTAGGACGTCATTGCATGCGCCGCTGCGCGACGTGCCCAGAGGTTCGCGCACCGGGAAATCGGAAGTTCGGGGCACAGGCAGTTAAAACATTCGGGGCACTTTGCCAAACATCCGGGCACGTGCCCCGAATGTTTTAACGTAGATACGCCACTGGTTAAGGTGCTTGACTGGCCAAGCATGTTTCCAGACCTAAACTATTCAGCATCTATGGGTCTTCCTCAAATGAAACATGCGGAAGATCAGTGTCTCAAAATCAAAATATTGACCACTTTGGGGACAATTTGGACATTTTTCCACTTAGGGGTGTACTCTTTTGATGCCAGTGGTTTAGAAATGAATGTCTGTTTCGTTATTTTGAGGAGACAGCAAATTTACACTGTTATTTACATTGTATCAAACTGTCATGACAGTATTGTCTCCTGAAAAGATATAATAAAAATATTAATCACTTTTAGGACATACTGTATACGCAAAGTTAAAAAATTATTTTCAAACTTCATTCATTTTTTATTCACATGAGGTTTGCTGCTATTTCATAGTGAACCATTAATTATTTAGCCTCACAAATATCTTCTTACTGGTTACCAGGGTTACTTCATTTAGAAGATCAACAGAAAGGTAAATTATTTAAAATCCTTTCAATAAAAATTTACCTAGTTGCTTTTGAGTATTTTACTTTTAAAAAGATACTTACAGGGGTTATTCAATAAAAGTTCTTATCGTTTAAAATGGTGCTAATTTTGCCCCAACCAATCAGAGTTAGCTTTCAAATGTTACATAGATCTGATTGGTTGGGGCAAAATTAGCACCATTTTAACGATAAGAACTTTTATTGAATATTCCTGTTAATATTATATGATTTTCCCCCTTAACAAATTGTTTATTGCTATTATTTAATAATAATTGTATATAACATTACTCATATTAAATTAAAAAAAAAAAAAAATCATACCTTTTTCATTGTGAATAGATAGATAGCTGGACTATATGCAGTACTTGATAAGGCAGATAAGGATGGCATGATGGTAAATGTTGGACTGATAAGCTTCCCATGGCCACTTGCCATCAGTAAAGACATAGCATTGGGCATCCAGCGAACAAGAAATGCTAACATCATTAATAACAGGTTTTGGCCATCTTAATTTCATATTCCAGAATCTTGAGTCCTTTGATGGTTTGCGTTTCTGGCTTGGTAAAGCTGTAATAAATTGGGATATGAAAGAATGACTGCTGCAGATATATACATATAGTGTATTAATACTATAGAAAAATACCGTATTTTTTGTAAATAAAATTGCACCTCTTTAGTGGCCAATTTAAAATTAAAAAAGCAGCATTTTTAGGGGGATGTTTATTTTTAATTATAAAAGAGGTGAAAATGGAGTATTGTAAAGTTAGAGTACACATATTAATGTACATGTAATATTGTTTCAAAACAAACAAAATAACACATTTGTCTTAAGTGTGCCTATTAAAGGGTGATGTTAGGGGGTATGAAATAAGCCATAATATTGGTCTGGACTGATCTCTGACCAATTAATCTGACATATTGATAAATCACAGCTGATCCTTTTTTTTAAAAAAATAACTTTAATAACTTATTAAAGACCATATGCAAACATTAACATCAAATAACAAATGAAAACTTACATACAGGTAAATCACCCCCCAAAGCCCTAAACTAATAGTTTGAAATCTGAAATATATAAGTCAAACCTGAAATACTGCCACAATGTCCAGGCTCAGTACAGGTCATTAAATTGATCATTTAACATAACCATCCGAAGCATAGCAGGCTTCACAGCAATGAATTCAGCAGAAAAAGTAGATATATTAACATATTTTGAAGAGGCCATTTTTTTTAAATGAGGGTGGAGTTGTCCTTTAAAGGACATGACTATCCTTACAACAAACAAAAACTGGTGACTGGTCATTATCTTTCCACAATCCCAACTGCCATTTTTACCAGTTTATTATATGTAATTGTAAAAATGACATCTAATAATAATCCTTACCTTACATCTCTGCTCCTTACGGTTCTCCTGTAGTGTCTGTCCAAAGTTCTAAAAAGTAGAGTAGAGGTGTCATCTGGTGCCTGCTACTTCCTAACCTTAGTAAGGACAGTGGCATGCGCAGGGGAGATGATTACATCTCCTGCTGGCCCACCATCTTGGCTGGGCACATCTCCTGCTGGGCCACCACCTTGGCTGGGCACAATTGAATATGAAGAGAGACTGAAAAGTTACAATTATGTACACTAGAGAAAAGGCGCTTGCGTGGGGATATGATTACTGTGTATAAATACATTAACGGGCCATACATAACCTATCTGGGGCATTGTTCACCAAGAGAACATGTCAAAGGACAGAGGACATCCCTTAAACTTGAAAAAAGGTTTAGGCTTCAAGCTCGGAAGGGTTTTTTCACTGTGAGAACGGTAAAGCTATGGAACTGTCTTCCAGTGGACGTTGTAATGGCAGGTTCATTGGTCAGTTTCAAAAAAAAGCTGGATGAGTTTTCTGCAAACAGGAATGTTGCAAGTTACTGGTATTGATACATAAGTAGAGTTAAAATCCTTTCAATAAAATTTACCTAGTTGCTTTTGAGTAATTTACTTTTAAAAAGATACTTACAGGGTTATTCAATAAAAGTTCTTATCGTTTAAATGGTGCTAATTTTTTGCCCCAACCAATCAGATGTTAGCTTTCAAATGTTCCATAAGATCTGATTGGTTGGGCAAAATTAGCACCATTTTAAACGATAAGAACTTTTATTGAATATTCCTGTTAATATTTATATGAATTTCCCCTTAACCAATTGTTTATTGCTATTATTTAATCTTTATTGATCTAATTGAATAACAGATATAGATGACCTGGATATGAACACCTTCACAAATAACAATTACATCACATTAAATTTAAAGAAAAAAAAACTCATACCTTTTTCATTGTGAATAGATAGATGCTGACTTATGCAGTACTTGATAAGGCAGATAAGGAGGGCATGATGGTAAATGTTGGACTGATAAGCTTCCCATGGCCACTTGCCATCAGTAAGACAATATGCATTGGCACTCCAGCGAACAAGAAATGCTAACTCATTATAAACAGGTTTTGGCCATCTTAATTTCATATTCCAGAATCTTGAGTCCTTTGATGGTTTGCAGTTTCTGTGCTTGGTAAAGCTGTATAAAATGGGATATGAGAAGGACTGCTGCAGATATATACATATAGTGTATTAATACTATAGAAAAATACCAGTGTATTTTTTGTAAATAAAATTCACCTTTTAGTAGCCAATTTAAAAATTAAAAGCAGCATTTTTAGGGTATGTTTATTTTAATTATAAAAAGAGTGAAAATGGAGTATTGTAAGTTAGAGTACACATATTAATGTACATGTAAATATGTTTTCAAAACAAACAAATAACACTTTGTCTTAAGTGTGCCTATTAAGGTGTGTTAGGGTATGAAATAAGCCATAATATTGGTCTGGACTGATCAGCTGACCAATTAATCTGACATATTGATAATCACAGCTGATCCCTTTTTTAAAAAAAATAACTTTAATAACTTATTAAAGACCATATGCAACTTTAACATCAATAACAATGAAAACTTACTACAGGTAAATCACCCCAAAGCCCTACTAATAGTTTGAAATCTGAATATATAAGTCTAACCTGAAATACTGCACAATGTCCAGGCTCAGTCAGGTCATTAAATTGATCAGTTAACATGAACCATCCAGAAGCATAGCAGGCTTACAGCAATGAATTCAGCAGAAAGTAGGATTATTAACAATTTTGAAGAGGCCATTTTTTTAAAAGAGGGTGGAGTTGTCCTTTAAAGAGACCTGACTATCCTTACAACCAAAAAACTGGTGACTGGTCAGTTATCTTTCCACAATCCCAACTGCCATTTTTACCAGTTTATTATATGTAATTGTAAATGACATCTAATAATAATCCTTACCTACATCTCTGCCCTTACGGTTCTCCTGTAGGTCTGTCCAAAGTTCTAAAAAGTAGAGTAAGAGGTGTCATCTGGTGCCTGCTACTTCCTTACACCTTAGTAAGGACAGTGGCATGCGCAGGGAGATGATTACATCTCCTGCTGGGCCACCATCTTGGCTGGGCAACTCTCCTGCTGGGCCACCATCTTGGCTGGGCCACAATTGAATATGAAGAGAGACTGGAAAAGTTCAATTATTTACACTAGAGAAAAGGCCTTGCGTGGGGATATGATTACTGTGTATAAATACATTAACGGGCCATACATAAACTATCTGGGGCATTGTTCACCAAGAGAACATGTCAAAGGACACGAGAACATCCTTAAGACTTGAAGAAAAAAGGTTTAGGCTTCAAGCTCGGAAAGGGTTTTTTCACTGTGGAACGGTAAAGCTATGGAACTGTCTTCCAGTGGACGTTGTAATGGCAGGTTCATTGGTCAGTTTCAAAAAAAGCTGGAGTTTTCTGCACAAGGAATGTTGCAAGTTACTGGTATTGATACATAGAGTAAGTTGATCCAGGGAAATTTCCGATTTCCACTTGGAGTCAGGAAAATTTTTTTCCCCCTTCATAAATTTGGTGGGGTTTTTTTTGCCTTCCTCTGGATCAACAGTTAGGTAGGAAAGTAAGGATATTGCTAGATGGGTTGGACTGGATGGACTATGTCTTTATTCAACCTCAAATACTATAATATACTATATGCTTTGTATATCTGCAGCTGGTCATCCTTGAAGGATGGGGCAGGGTTGTGGAAAAGTCCCTGAGGCAGCTGCATTGTTGCATTATTGCAGTTATTAAGGTCCTCCTGCATGATCTGGAGGGAGCCCACCTGTGATTATTGAGTGATAGGTCAGCTTCTATTTTATGCAGTATTCTACCACATGGAATCGCGTAGTATCTATTACTTCGAGGCAGTCTTTATTGACTCCCCTATGTGCAGTTTGCCATGATAACTGCTCTAGGTCATGGGTATAGTTTTGTAGATTTGCCTTTATAGTGGACTCCAGCTGAACTGGTTGGTCAGAGTATTGTGCCTTGGCTCACATGGTTCAATTTAGAAGGTATACTGAAAGGTCTTCCTCATTGCTCCTGTTGTTGTTTAGGTATGGTAAGGAGCTTGTAGCACCGTTTTCAAGTTATTTTGGCAAGGCGAGTCAAACCCACTGTTGGGATCCAGAGTTCTGTGCAGACATCTCTGTGTGCTTTCAGGCCAAGACCCATCCTCCTGTTTTTGCTGGACCAGTCGCACTGAAATATCAGAACATTATTACTCCCGACTGACTGCAACAAACTTTTAGAACTAGGCCACACCGCACTTTTTTAGCATCGCATCCGATCCCATGTTAAAAAGCGCACACTAGTGTGGGCCATTGTGGGGCCACATTAGTGCATTGCTGTCCTTCTGCACTACAATATGTTATTTGGATCCTTGCACATTGGGAAAAAAAGAATTTGAAGGTAAGAGATATTATAAAGGTTATACATGTTCATAATAGTTTTCATTAAAACAAAACAAAAAAAAACACATTTAAAATGCTGAGGCAAGACTTAAAATCTGTGTATACCTGAATGCCTGCAAACCTCATGGAACTGAAGCAGTAATGTAAAGTAAAGGGGGAAAGGGCCTTATATATAAAGGCGTACATCGCTAAGCAGCAAGACTGTTTCTTAAAGAAAGGCAATTTAACGACCATGATTGCACATTATGATTATGTTGTGATATTATCATCATAATTGTACAATTGTATATACAATACCATAGAGGTAGTTTACTAACGCATGGTATTATACGGACGTACATTAAAGGGCATGTTCACACACCCAAAACTATAATCCCCCACACTACTGGCCCCATTGTGTATGTATTAATCCTACCTTACATCCCACGCTTCGTAGGGTTCCTCTGCTATCCCCCCCCCCCCCAAAGTCAAAAAAACCCCACCAGGAGTACTGCAAGTCCTATATGGACTCTGCCTCCTGTCTCCCCTCCAGGAGAGTTTGGCATGTGTACTGCAGCCCTTCTCCCCCTCCCTTCCCCTCCCTCTCCCTCCCGATTTAGATTCCCTCCCCCTACTGTAAAAACCTTTCTATATAATATTCTCCCTGTCCCCCCATCCCAACCGCTATAGTGTTAAGTTCGAAAGGCCCCAAACATAACTTAACTCCCTCTTTCCTCCCGCCGCACTGAACTCCCGGCAGCCACGTCTGAGATTGGCTGCCGCTCACCCAATCACAGACGCGACTGCCGGTCCCGCCCCTCTGCTTGCATTTCCTCGCAAGCAGAGGGCCTGGCAGTGCACGAGGAAAGAGAGAGGTAAGAATATTTGGGCCACTTTCTGAACTTAACACTATAGCAGTTGGGGCTGGGGCGACAGAGAGAATATTATATCAAAATATTTTTAGAAGGGTGGACATGCCCTTTAAAGATAAGCTGTAGTAGCAGAAGTTTCCAATACCGCGAGTTAGTGAATATGCCCCAAAATTCCTCCCCAGTGATGTGGGAGGATGATAAATACCATTAAAGCTGATTAAGAAGTTATTGCTGCTTAAGGTATAGCGATTGTACTTGGTTTTCATATACTCTTCAGATATTTGGCTAGATTTTTGTGAAAGGACTGTGAACCGGAAAGTATATCTCTGTATCGTCTGTGTAAGTGGTCTTTGGGGGGTGCTCTACCTATATGCATCTGAGCTTAGATAAAATTTAGAAGTTATTAAGGACACACCATATACTATATACTTTGCATGTATGTCAAATATGCAAATGGTTTTATTCTACCTTTCGAATCCCAATAAATATTTCCATAGAAATAGATCATCATACCAAGTGGAAGAGCATACAAGAGGAAAAACAACAGGATAAAGCTGAATCTCTGGGATAAGTTTGACCCAATCCAAAGAGCATTGCAATCCATGAAGTTCCTGGGTATACCGATTCCATCCAAGAAGGGGCACTACATTCCAAGCTAATGAGTAAACCCAACAAAAGCAAATTGCTTTCCAGACCATGAAAAACAACAATTTCTCGGATGTAACCTGAACATATCGTTTATAAGCAAGAACAGTCAGTGTAAGAACTGTGATCATTCCTAAAATACAGAAAATAAAAGAAAATTACAACCAGAGGTCACATTAAAAGAATACAATTTTTTTTTTTTTTTTTTAAAGAAGACTTTTGACAATACCAGAAGTCTCTTCCCCTAAGTTCTACTACAAATTCACAATTCCTGTATGGGGATTGTATGAACCAACGTTATTGGAAAGGTCTGATACCATAGGTCTATACTGGCTAGTAGTGGTGCAGACGTAAGTACCATCATTGGGACATATTTATAAAGTTGCAGTGGGCCATATTTATAAACCCGCAGTAATGCTTTTTAGCAATACCGCAGTTAGTTAATTTACGATCGTTATTACATTTACGACCGATTCGTTAATTTCAAACATTCATTGTAAATACTGTGCGGTAGTAAACTACCGCATGGTATTCTATGGATGGTAAATCTACGATTTCGTTATCGGTTTTAATGATCGTAATTTTACGATAACGATCGTTAGTCTTTATAAGTGTGCCCAGTATTGCTATTTTTCAATACCGCACCTTAAACAATCGTACTGTGGATCTTAATTTAAATCGCAGGAGTAAATCTACGATTGTGGGCGTAAATTTACAATTGCTGTCATACAATTACTATTGCAGATTTACGACCATGATTGGAATCTTTGTGATGCTCATACAATACCATTTCAGTATTTTGCTATGGGATTGTACTAACAAAATGCCCAATCACAGCCATACATTTACCGCCGCGATCATACTTTTACAATAACCCACATATCTGAAAATTCCAATACCACGTTTATTGTAAAGTACGATTAATAATTTATCACTTACTTCATGCCGGTCAACCTTTTACAGTTTTCACAAATTTACGACTACGTTTATTATGGGCTGCGGTGGTATTGTATGGGCGATACGTGCTGTACGTATTTTGGGTGGTCATTGGAGACTTCTATTGCTGAAACCATATGGTATCAGTATTTTGCATGCTGTACGTGGTTTTTTTAACCTTTTAACCTCTTACTGTATATTTCCATTTTTTTATAAATCTTTTTCAATGTTAACAGGTGCATACAGAAAAAAACGCATCAAAATGATTTATTGGTTGGTGATATGTATTACACAATGGATTCGATTCCCATATGGCTGCTCCTTTTTAAGCCCATTTAATAAATGGCATATTTAAAAGAAGCAGCAGTACATGTGTCAAACAATAAAGGTGTAAAATACATTGTTATATAAACATTGTGTAATGATCATTTATCACATGTTGTTACGATTTACGATTGCGACATAAAATACAGATCACGTTATTGTGGCAATATTTCACCTTAACAAAGGTTATACATAATGTCCGAAAATCAGTACAGACATGTGGGACATATCAGAGAAGTCTGCTATTACCTAGCTAAGGAACACTTTTTTTTTTCACAAAGACTTTAATGGAAATAATTCACTGGCTCACCACTGCCTCTTGACTGCATTCAGCTGTGTGAAACCTAATGAGCTCTGATTTCTCTTAACTGTATCCAGGCACAGGTTATAACTCACAGCACATGCAGACACTCACATAATATGAGCAGCCTTTCAATCCAAATTCAAAGATATTTTAAAAAATATGTTTAACCACCATGACCTTGCCGCAATACCGACACCCATTTTAAAATTGACCACATTACTGTATACATGAACTGCTTCTTTCACATATCTGTTGTATTCATTAGATCAACTGGACTTGAAATGTAGTTCTCAGTCAGTTGATCTATTGAAACAACAGATATACCATGACTGAATGAAACCTTCACAGTTCATTTCTACATATTACAGTGATATGCAAACAGAGTCACAGAAAAAATAGAATAACTGCGACAAAGGGAAACAACATCAAAATGGCAGGAATGGCAAACCCTAAAGGAGCCCTTACAGTGCAGAGTCTACAAAACCGGATCCCCAGTTCTTACAAGAGCCCTTGTACCCTTGTAACCGGAGTATTGTCTTTGGGGTTTAGGCGTCCCTAAAAACCAATCATATTAAGCATTGGAATATTGACCAATCATACTTTGAGGTGCCCTTCCATTAAGGTCTGTAAAGGCCTTATTAAGGGCTTCAATATCCGTTTTTTAATCTTCAGGCCCCCATACCCAATTCTAAGATCTGCAAGGTTCTTATAAAAGCCTGGGAGTGTGTAAAATCCCTTGTAGCCCAGAGAATTGTCTTTGAAACCCCCAATGCTATTAAGCATTGAATTATGGATTAGTCATATTTCGAGGTGGTCTTCTCATTAAGGGCGTCAAAGGCCCTTTTAAGGGCTTCGGATATCCCAGTTTTTACTCTCTTTGTGCTCCCATACCCAAATTCTAAGGACTGCAGGCATCTTGTGAAAGCCTGGAGTGTGTTCTAATAGAACTGCAGAATCCCTAATCTTAAAACCCCTTTAAAGGCAGCATAAGCTCTTAACAATGGAGGGTTTTGAGCTATGGGATCCCCAATGGGACACTTTAGGTGCCCATAATTGCCACTGTATGTCCATATAAACTGTTCAAACAAGCCAAAGATGGCATCGCTAACTGTTGTGAATCAAAAAGATAGAGGATTTAGTTTCACTTCCTAGTCTGCACTGTCTAGAAACTGCTGTGTATAAACCCCTACCCCCCAGAGTTTATCTTTCATAAAGCTTGTTATAGGCTTGCAACACTTGTGACTTTTACCTACTGCATCTGTGCTCCTCTATACTATATGTCATGCTATATATGGGGCACAATGCAGACAGGAAATGTCATAGAAAGCAGTGGAGGCGTGCAATCGATTAATTGAAGAATGGAGGTAAGACTTTCTTTTATTCTTGTTTTTCAATTAAAGGACATGCCCACTGAAAAAAAACCTTTTTTTTAAAATTGTTTTAGGGACTGGGTCAGGTAAGAAAGTTTAGGAGCGTTTTTGGGTCTTTAATGTAATGTTGGCAACACTACATGGTCCTCTTCCTCTCATGCATTCAAATAAGGAATCAGTGCAATGTTTAATCTGACTGTTTGAGAGGAACATATTGATGTTTAGGATCATACAAAAGGCAGGGGAAAATATGTGCATTAGAGTATAACAACTCATTCCAAAACTTTATACCGTATATATATTTTTATTTACAGACTGTAATATGAATTTCCAAAAAAATATTCAAAAAATCATTGGAATGTTTTGGCTGGTTAATTTATTCCTTAAAACATTTCTGAAGCATTCAGAAGAATTTGTGATGTCCCAGGTACATCCAAAAATATATTGGTTAATAATGCACAGCAATGGAAATTTACACAGGAAAAAGCTCATTAAATGACAAACTTTACTTACCCAACATGCTCCTACTGAATCCATCAAAATGCAAGAGCAGCGTTGAAAGTCCACTGTCCATTCAAACACGACAACAATGTGAAACTACACCAACAGCGAAAACAAAAAATCACAGAAAGTGATGTTAACTAGAAGTAGATTGTAGGGGTCTTTAGTTGTTTGTATTTGTGATAAGAATCAGTACAAGTACATTATGAAATTCCAAGAAATCCAACAAAGGCAACAAATAGAGCAAGGAATGGTAGGTGTCCTCTGTGAAGAACCCTTTATGCGGTACCAAGGAGAGCGAATTATTGTCTCTGTGGTTGGCTGAAGGCATCTTGTCTACACATGATTTATCCAAGTGCTTCTCAATTTCTGCAGTCAAGTAACCTAAAGTGAACAGATTTCACTTGAGTGCCCCCAGCTCTGGTTAGCACAACTTTGCGTGACCATTGAGAGACTCCAAGTAGAATTTGTACCCCCTGACTGTGTCACATTCCTTGGGTAGAGGCTAACTTACTAAGAACCTCTAATTTATGTGACTGAGGCAGATAAGCCTGTGCTCTTTGGGTTGAGCTCTGTACATACATATGAGACAAAGTTCACTTGCGTTACAGTCCTAATCCAACACACATCTGTTGCAAGGCGTATTAAAAGGGTTTATATTAGTCATTACCATAAGATAATTAATTGCTTTGAAAGAACAGATGTTATCAGCATTAACTGGTCACAAATGTATATGCATATGTATAATCTTTAGTAAACCAGTTATACCATGAATTTAACTTTAATCAGCAAGGCCTTATGGATCTACACAAGTGCTTTATTTGTTGATTGTCTAAAAGAACACGGGATTGTATGGCCACTGGACCCTCTTTATATATAAATTGTATAAAATACAGCCAATCAAAGTACACATCTTTTGGGAAAAACTGCTGCACACAAACACACTGAAAATAGCCAAGGTAATGTAAGTAAGAGTGGAGAGACGTGGTTTGATATTTTAGCAAGTGTAACCAATAAACAGTGAAGAACCCCTTGGACCCCCTCAAGGCATTGCACTTAGGGTAAGGCCCCACTATCCAGCACATGGAGGCACACGTAAAGCAGCGAAAGGGCAATGTTGCACGATTCATACTGCTTCTATGCGCTTCCTATCATAGGGCATGCGTACCAAAAATGAGGATAGCATGCGCTGTGAAATTAGCAAAAGAGCAGTGCAAGGCAGCGGACACCTTGGCAGCGGACAGTGGGGCCTCTTACATCTGTGCTACCGCAATGATCCACGCCCAAAAATACCTGAGTGTGTTCAAGTATTGATGAAATGATTTTTTAGCTCGTCATAGACAGGGACGTAACTACCAGGGGAGCAACCGCAGGGCCCAGAAGCCAAAAGGGGCCCCATCTACTTAACTTTCCTATGACAGATATTGCCTCCTCCAAGAAACCACTGTGAATGAACAGGGATAGGCCCCCATCATAGTTTTGCTGGGGGACCCAGTGATTTCTAATTACGCCACTGGTCACATAATTTTAACATGGGGCGAACACTCTCAATCACTTTTCAAACACTGGGGGGGAATATGTTCTTGCACTTTAAGTTAAAATAAAATGTCAGTCTTTGTAGCCTCAGACCCAGGTGCATTTCATACGGAAACTGACAGTTAGGATTTCATTTGACACATGACCCTGAAACCTTTGAATGTTCATGTTTGAAGATTGGACTCATTATAGTCAATGGGAAAAAATGACCTGAAACTCGCCAATAACGCATAACGCGATAACACGTCCACAAATCCTATCTAGGTAATAACACCCTTCTATGTGTGGTCTTCTCAAGCTGCCCAAAAGTAGCATATAAATATACAGGGAGATACAATAAAAGTTCCTCAGAGAGATTCAATAAAAGTTCTTATCGTTAAAAATGGTGCTTATTTGCCCCGACCAGTCAGATATTATGTAACATTTAAAAAGCTGAGATCTGATTGTTTGGGGCAAAATTAGCACCATTTTACGATAAGAACTTTTATTAAATAACCCTATAAGTATAAATTATGAATTTTTGCACCAAATTTTTAGGCTCAGTAAGGCCTAGGCCCCACGCATTTTAACACGCAATCCGATCCCATGTTAAAGTGCACACTAGTATTGGCTAAGTTTTGTGGCACATTGGGTACGCTGAGCTTCTAATTGGGAGCGCATGTGATCTGCATCTTTTGGCCCATCCATGCATTCGTTTGCAGAATATTGTGCAGCAGCAGCACAGCAATGCACACTAGCACTTGCGTACATGTTTCTGGTCCGCTGGGCCTCATTTTAGTGTGGCCTTAGTCTTGTTTTGCAAAAACTTGTGCATTTCTTGGGCCATTTATAAAGGCACAGTATCGCTTTAAATCGATAATGCACCTTTAACGATCGTTATTTACAATCATTATTGTAACTTACCGATAACAATCATAAATCTACGAAAACGCGATTGAAGATTTACGCTGCCTATAAAATACCATTGCAGTATTTTACACTGCATGGTATTCTATGACCAAACGTTCGTTAATTATCTAACGTTCGGCGTAAATGTAAGATCGCAGCCATTCATTTACATCCACTGTCCTACATATTTACCTAGTTTTTTGCTTTGGAGTATTTTTCAAAAACCATATGATGCTCTGGTTTATAAAACATAAGGGCTTCAGTAAGCAAAATAGATTTTTGGAGCCCAAAGTGTGCAGCCCCAAATTTATACAATGGACTTTTTTTTCACCTGCAAAAGTACACATTTCTAAAAAGAACTGTTTGCAGAATTCTGCATGTATGTTTAAAATAATTACTCTCCGTCATGTAGGTAAAGGTGTGAAGTTCTAATAATATGTTTTTTGGGGTTTTTTTGGAGGGAGGGGTTAATTTTAGAAACCTGAAGCTATTCAAAACACAGAGCTGGTGTTTTTTTTTCTGTAATTGTACTGATGTATAACCGTCCCGAGTATAAACGAGGTACCTAGTTTTAAGGGAAAAAAGTAGGAAAACCACACTGACCCGAGTATAAACCGAGGGGTTTATTATTTGCCACTAAAGATGTTTGTAACAACACACTCCAGCTTGCTTTATTGCTGGGAGTTGTAGTTTCAAACATCTTAAGTTGCATGTAAACCTTCTTCATTTGGCATACTGTATCACAAATATAGGAGGATTTACCCCTATTTGCAAGTATTTGCCACTTAAGATGTTTGAAAACTACAACCCCCAGCAATAAAGCATGCTGGGAGTTGTAGTTTTCAAACATCTTAAGTGGCAAATACTTGCAAATAGGGTAAATCCTCCTATATTTGTGCATTCAGTATGCACAAATAAGAAGGTTTTACTCCTTTTGTATGTATTTGCCCCTTAAGAGTGCCCCTGTGTATGTGTCCCTGTGTAAATAAAGTACCGTAAATGTTTCTCTCTACCTTATCCGGCGGCCGCGCGTCCACATCCTCCCCACCCTCTGCGCATCCGGATGATGTCACTACCCAGCGCCTCTCACTTTGCGGCGCCGGGTAGTGACATCATCCGGATGCGCAGAAGCTGTGGAGCGAGGATGCAGATCGTGCGGCCGCCGGCAAGGTAGGGGAAACATTGACTCGAGTATAAACCGAGGTAAGATTTTCAGCTTTTTTTAAAGCCTGAAAACCTCAGTTATACTCGAGTATATACGGTATGCCTTGGACCCCTTTGGGGTTAGTTGGTGGCTGTGTCTCTATGCACATCCACACATTGTATATTTATTTCTAAAATAGTTTATCTGAAATTGTATGTTCCCTGGAGGTAGGAAAGAGTTTTCCTACCTCTTGTTGTTGTGTAGGTGCGGAAAAGCAAACTGGTGAATTTGAACTTGTGCACTTCTGGTGTGAGGGCCTCCCATTGAAAAGGCAACTCTCCTTATGGTAATTAAATGCAATACATTATCTTTATTGAACTCACATATAGTATATCAAAACACTTCTATGAAAAACATATAGGTAGAGTATAAAAAAAACATGTACTCCAATATCTCACAATACTGATAATATCTGTTGTATTCATTAGATGAACTGGACTTGAAGTTTAGTTCTTGAAGAGCGTTTCGCTAGTCATCCGACTGGCTTTCTCAATTCAGAATGACTTGTACAGAATCTGTGGCAATTATGTACCCTGGAAAATCCCAATTAGCATATCACAGCCAGTGTTAAGGGCGTGATTAGATAGTGGCTAAGAGGTGTTTAGGAACGCCCAGAGTAAGGTGTCAAAACAGCATTGTACATGGCAGACATGCTGTTTTGACACCTTACTCTGGGCGTTCCTATACGTTCCTATAACACCTCGTAGCCACTATCTAATCACGCCCTTAACACCTGGCTGTGATATGCTAATTGGGATTTTCCAGGGTACATAATTGCCACAGATTCTTGTACAAGTCATGCTGAATTGAGAAAGCCAGTCGGATGACTAGCGAAACGTCTCCATGAACTAAACTTCAAGTCCAGTTGATCTAATTGAATACAACAGATATACCATGACCTGGATGAATGAGAACCTTCACAAGAATACTGATAATAAACTATCAGGGTTATTCAATAAAAGTTCTTATCGTTTAAAATGGTGCTAATTTTGCCCCAAACAATCAGATGTTAGTTTTCAAATGTTAAATAAGATCTGATTGGTTGGGGCAAAATTAGCACCATTTTAAACAATAAGAATTAATTTGGCTTGAAAAAGCCAAATTACTGTTCTTTCTATTTCTTCTTCTTTTTCTTCTTCCGTTTTATTCTTCCGCTTTTTTGGACCGTATCTCCTCCCACAGTTTTTGAGCTAGAGACATGAAATTCGGTACAGACGTGCAGGGGATATATGAGAAGTGTGCTATCTTCTAGCTAAGGAATTCGCGGAAGCGTTACATCGTTATCAGCGAATTTCCAGACATTTTTTCCCATAGATTATAATGGTAACAATCCTCAAATGCAGATATTTCAAAACAGTTTCTTTCATGGTCATAAATACAAATGATAATACCTCCAACCCCCCACACAGACCCAGGTACACCCACCTACTGACCTACCTTTCCATTCCCATGGAAGCCATATTTAAAGGGTAACTAAAGTCAAAAAAACGAATTTAGATTTATCCTCAATAAAAGATAGTTTTATGGTGGTAAACACAAAAAAGACATACCCCCTCAACCAGACCCAGGTACACACACCTACTGATCTACTTATCCACTACAGTGGCAGCCATACTTAAAGGGTAACTAAAGTAAAAAAAACTAATTTAGATTTATCCTCAATAAAAAATAGTTTTATGGTTGTAAACACAAAAAAGACATACCCCTCAACCAGACCCAGGTACACACACCTACTGATCTACTTATCCATAACTGTGGAAGCCATACTTTAAAGGGTAACTAAAGTCAAAAAAGCAAATTTTGATCAATAATCAAAAAAACTTTTTTTTTTTACCCTCAACCCGACACGAGTACACACACCTACTGATCTACTTATCCATTACTATGGATATGATACAGGTATACACAGCTACAGACCTACCCCTCCATTACTGTTGCAGCCATACTTAAAGGGTAACTAAAGTAAAAAAAACTAATTTTGACCAATCATCAAAAAAGTTTTTTTTTTTAACTCTCAACCCGACACGAGTACACACACCTACTGATCTACTTATCCATTACTATGGCAGCCATACGTAAAGGGCAACTAAAGTAAAAAAAACTCATTTTGACCAATCATCAAAAAAGTTAGTATTTTATCCCCAATCTGATATGAATACACACACACCAACTGACCTACCTTTAATGCATGTGACATATTCAAAGGGTAAGTAAAAAACAACAATGTCCTCTTCATTGACATTATTGAGTTTTAAAATCTGCAGCACAAACACACAAATTCCCTTCCAAAATGCAGTCTTTCAAGCCAAATTCAAAGTTTATACTTAAACTTTCCCTTTCTAGTTTTTATTGAATCTCCCTGTATGTATATAGTATAGCCGTATAGTACATTATGTTCAATAAATAATATATATGTATACAATGTGTAGCATCTGACAAATTGTAGCAGTATAAGTGCAGGTATAACACTTATCCCTTTATCCAAGGTTTATGGCAGGCTCTTTGAAGCAGCAACCTTATGGAGATATTGCCAATAAGCAATTAGATTTGTTTGTGCACCAAAATTCTATTGTTTGTATGTATTCTATTTTTGGTCTCTAGTTGCATTTTAATATGGATGTACAACAGCCCTATTTTATATATATTTATTGTGTGTTACAGGTATAACCCTATGTATTCCATAGAACCAGTGTCAAACCAAGTTACCAATATTACATTACCGGACTGAGTCTGTCAAGCAGGTATTACGGAAACAGACAGTTAAAAATATAGGAGCGCCATGCCACTCTGCCTCCCAGCTTGCCTTTCTGTATATTCACAGATAAAAGAACATGTTATGGAGTCGCACATTTATTCTTTAAGTTGTAGACTCAGCCAGACTCAATGTCCACTTACACATGTACAGCTTAGAAAATTAAACATTGAAAAATCCAGTATTCATTCTTAGTTCTTCTGCTACATAATAGTTAATTAGCACATAAAGTACTGTGTACATATCTGCCATATATATTTTATCTGTGCTTCACTTCAGCCTTCTCAAAGGGAAACTGTGGTCCTGCATTTTGTACGTGTATTATGGAGGCTGCCATTGATTCCTCTCCTCCTTTTGTATACAGTCTATGTATGCAGTTTATGTAGATGTTCACCAATCAGAATGGTTCTGCATAATAACCTACCCATGTGGCAATTTTTCCTGACTTTTCAAGATTTTAGACACATGACAAAAGAGATCTTTGTCCATTTATAGTTTAGTATCCATTAACAAGCAGAAATATGATTTTACATTAACCCCTTCTGCAGTCATATTTGGTTTCAATTTATTATGTGAGCTGGGTGTGTTTAAATAGCATATTTATCCATATAAATACATTGGTCTGTTTTTTTAAAGGGCATGTCCACCTCTTTTTTAAAAAAATGTTATGTTGTAGGGCTAGTTCCCCCAGCCCCAACCGCTATATTTGTAAGAAAGCCCCCCATTCGTTACTTACCTTCCCTCTCTCCTCCAACGAAATCCCCGGCCTTCTGCTTGCACAGAACTGCAAGCAGGGGGCCGGACTGGCATCCACATCTGTGATTGGCTGAGAAGCAGCCAATCACAGACACAGCTGCCGGCAGTTCAGAACACCAGAGGAGAGAAGGAAGGTTAGTAAAGATCGGGGGACTTTCTTATAAATATTTTATTGCGGTTGGGGCTGGGGGAACTATATATAATATATGTACAAGGGGATTTACACTAGGGGGAGGGAGAGGAAAACGGGTGGGAGAGGGAGGGGGGGGAGGGAGTGAAGGGCTGCTCTGAGCAAGCCAAAAACCTCTGAGAGAACAGCTCAGAGGCGGAAACAATTTTCCTGGTGGACAGTTTTTTTAACTTTGGGGGACATTACAGGAGAACCATTTGGAGCTGGGATGTAAGGTAAGGATTTTTATACACTACAGAGTGGGGCAAGTAGTGGGTGGACATGTTTTTTAACAGTGATTTTGCATTTGCTAGTGGATATATCTAGCCTTTTTTCCCTTATTGTAGGATTGTGGGCGTAAATGTATGAACGCTTCTGTGTACAATACAATGTAGTACCAAAATACCGCAATGATATTGTATGGGCCAGTGTAAATCTATTGCGGCAACGAGCATTAAGGGCTAGGCCACACTGCTGAGATTTTTCTGCGTCTGCGTTTTTTTTCAAATCATTGGAATCGCGTCAACGCACCGAAAACGGGTTTTAGGGTGCAATGCGATTGCGTTCCGCATTTTAAATCACAATCGTATGCTTTTCCCAATGCTTAATGAAAAAACCGCATGCGCAAGCGAAATCGAATGCGATTCCGTGTGCGTTGCAGTGTGGCCGTGCCCTAAAGGCACTGTGTCACAAAATAATGATACCACGCCTTTAGAAACATGGCCCACAGTAATAAAAGGAGGGCTGCATTTATGTCAAATGGGTTGCTTTTTCTCAGTAGGTACTCTGACAACTTTGCTGCATGTTTCTATTGCTGCCTTTGATTACACTGTTGTTCTCTCTAAAACACTGTTTCAGGAAAAACGCTGGAAGTAGATTCCAAGGGCTGTATTTGTAAAGGAACGGTATCACTTTTTAGCAATGAAACAATCGTTAATTTCCAATTGGTTTAACGATCGTTAAGTTACCGATTGTAAATCTACGATCACAAGATTTACAATCCCCATAGAATACCATTGCGGTAGATACCCCTGATGAAGTTTACAGGAGATTGGGGGAATGTGGTTTGTGAGTCCATTATAGTGTTGGTGGAGCCAGGAGGACATTCACAAGGGGACTATCAGCACCGGTGGAACTATGGAACGGAAACATGCTCAAGTGCTAAGAGCGGATCGGTAATGGTTGTCTAGTGTGTTAATTGGACCCTTTACCTGCAATAGGAGAGTTCCTATCTTGATCCAGGTAAGACTGTTCCTCTTTTGAGTCCATATATGGCTCCGAGTTATACGACACATTTGCCTGGGATGTCACAGATAAGCGATCTATAGCGTGACTGCTCAATATTTGGGTATTATATTTCAAGTGCAATATAATTGAACATTGTATATTTTTGTTCAGCCATGGAACTTTTTATATTCAGCACTTGGACACTTTATATCCTTGACCTAGGATATTGGACACTCAGTCACTACCCCTCGTTTTTAGGACTTACCCTATATATTTAAGCTGGGGACGCCCAACCTGGTGTTTTGGTATTATGTGAGGTGGAGGGGGTTAGGGCATTGGGTTTATGTATAATTGGATGTATTTTTGTGCCAATAAATTGCAATTGAATCATATATGCCAAGTGCGATTCCTTGCGCGACAAGGCCAATAGGAAGGCACGCTCGTTGCAGAGTGTGCCTTCCTATTGGCCTTGTCGCCGAAGGGAGGAGGGGCGGAGCCTACCAGAGCAGCATTTCAATAACGCTGTGCTTCAAGTTACACGAAGCCAGGGGTGAGGACCTATTGGTTCAGGTCCTCACCTTGGGTAAAAGGTACTGACCAAAGAGGAGCGGAGGAAAGGTGAGTATAATTGTCCTTTATGCAAAACTACTCACAGAAGAATGGTTTATGACAAGGCACTTAATTGACAGCTGAAACTTAAGATGTTTTAGATTGGATATCTAAAGAAATAGAGGGCATGTCAACATGGAAAAAAAAATGATACAGTGGCGGGTGGGAAGAATTATAGTTTCCAGCAATGGTCAATTTAAAATAAATTTTTAATCTGAATTGATGCCCTTTATCCTAGAGACACTGTTTTAGGTTTTTACTGAAGATTAGTTATATTTTTTCTGGGTAATAAGTGTATACTTCTTAGAGTTATTCCAGTTTTGCTTCTATGTTTATGGTGAACACATTTCTGTGGTATTTGCAGATGTAAGTCCCTCCTGCTGGCTGATTTTTTGAAAGCTGGAAATGGAATGTTATAAATTGATTGAACTTAATTCATACTTTCCTGATTTTCAATATTTTCCTTTTAATACCATCAATCTGTAAAGAATCCATGAAAACTTATTTTGTAAGTGGGGGAAAAAAAAAAAAAAATGATTAACACTAAACTTCAGGTTTAACTCCAAGCACAAATAGCCGAATTCACTGCTGGTCACATTGCTGCCAAGGTTTACATCACGCTAAGCAATTCACAATTGGTTAGCGCAACTAACCCCTTGCTAGCGGCTGCACAATTATCTCCGATAAGGAGATTTACCCAGCGCAGCAGTGGCTCTGGGGGAAGTCTCCTCTTAATACTTTAAAACCATCTAGTAATATCTTCCAGTCTTCTAGAGTCCTTTGCGGCTGGTTATATTTGACATTTTGAATTTATGGGATTGGAGCTAAAATTAAAACCCAAGAAGCAGAGGAAACTGAAATGTCAGGAGGTCCTGTCATTGCAGGTTTAGTTTATT
Source organism: Hymenochirus boettgeri (assembly GCA_019447015.1). Classification (NCBI taxonomy): domain Eukaryota; kingdom Metazoa; phylum Chordata; class Amphibia; order Anura; family Pipidae; genus Hymenochirus; species Hymenochirus boettgeri. The sequence continues at coordinate 226,359,367 of CM033469.1, forward strand.
AAAATACTGATTGGTTCTTCTAAATATTAAGATTTTGGATCTCCTTGGAAAAAAAAAAAAAAAAAAGTTGGCCAGTCTACAACGAGGAAAAAGATGCAACAGATCAAGGTGTTTAGACTTTACAAAACACATCTAGAAAGAGCATTAAATACAAAAGCAAGTATGTTTACAACAAAATGTATTTATTTTTCAACCATGAAAGTTTACTTCTGGCTGGACTCTGATTTGGATGTAGAGGCTCTCAATGAAGACAGTCTGCGCCTCTTTGCAATTTGCTCCTGGCGTTTTTCCTTAGCTTCCTTCAGGTGGAGGGGGGAAAAAAATAGAGATTTAATTAAAGAGGTTTCGAAAAGCTATGTGACTTAACATAAAAGAACAAGCACTAAGTCTGAGGCCACACTACAAGATGCGTGCGTTACAGCACATTGATGTCCGGTTGCGATTACAGCAGTTTGCACCAAAAATGGTAATTTCATGCACTCCGATAAGCAGATTGCAGTGCAGCAGACAACAACGGACATGATGTGGCCACATCCCCATACCCCAACACTAGAGTGCACTTTTTAAGCGCAATCAGATGGCACTTAAAAGTGCAGTAGTGTGGCCTAGCCCTAGTACACAAAACAGCAAGTCCGTTATTTACAAAAGGTTTCACGTACGCTACACAAATTTGTTTCTTATTTTTACCAATCATGCTTTTAGCAGTATTAACAACCCTTTGTTGACTCCTCCTGAGTGATCCAGTGTGACCAGAATTGATAAAGAAAACATCAGTACCAAATCAGCAACAATATCCTACTGCCTTTGTCTTGGCAAATCAATCACAGTTCCCTTTTATTAGTCCAATAAGCATTTGAAGCAAAGAGGGACATGCAATACATTTTGCAACCTACCTGCACTCATTCCAGTGATGTATAAACCACTGTGAAACAGTTAATACACAGCGAAAACGCAAGCGGTATGTAAGTTGAGAATTTTTGCAGGGCTTTAAAGCCACAATTGAAAAGGCGGTAATTTTCGAGTAAAGAAACTAGTGAAAAAAAAACCATTGCATTGCTTTCTGCTTTACAGTGTAAAGTTCTTCAGAAAATTAAGACCAACAATTCTTGTACACAGTAGTGTATTAGAAAGGGCAAACAGTCTCGCAATTAAAACTCAAAGTTCTTTGCCCTAATGGAGAACTGTAGTGCATATAGTTTTTTTTTATTTTAAAAATGTTAAAATGAAAAACTATAGGAGATACAGTAGCTCCAAGTCTATGCTGGGAGGACAGAAAAAAATCATAAAAAAAAAAACTTGGCTTTCCACAACTGGTACCCATAAATGTGGCACCACAAGATGCAAAACACGAAGTAATAAAAGTGGGGAAAACCAATATTCACCACTACAGGCAAAGCGCATAAAATATGTGACTATATGAACTTGTGGGGTTATTTATCTGCTCACTTGTAGCAGATGTAATAAATATGTAGGACGAACTACATGCCCCCTTAAGGAGCGAATCAGGGAACACAGACTGAGGGGAGGGGATAAATTGGAAGCCCTTAATAAACGAGACGCCCATTGGATACTCGAATTGTAGACCAGAATTCCAAATGGTCTCAATTATAGATGGGACATACATATTAGTCTAAACTTATTTTATTACCAGTGGAGTTCTGTATTAAACAGATTCCCCCATTCTTCACTTTTTTATATAATGTATGCCAAGTGGTGGTTATGTGTTTTTGGCTTGATCTATGATAAAATGTGGTCAGTCACTTTAAGGTTTAATCTATAATGAAAATACTCCGATATATATATTCTGGGGGTATCTAAAATTGTTTATATGAAACCTTTTCCCCTTCATATATTGTAATGTCACAAAAGCATGATCCCTCTTACTTTGATAAGTGGTACGTTTGTGTGAAATGAAGGGCTAATGTTTGTCAACAGGTGTGTTTTTAATTGGGGGGAGGAATCTTGGGTAACGGGAAGTGTCCATGACTATGGGCCCAGCCAGAAACGCTTAGGACATACCTGCAAACCGTTCCTGGCTTTGGAGAGGTTTTTAAAACGATACAAATAAAAGATGTTTTTATTAAAAGGAGTCTGATTGCAGTAATATGAAGCAACCAATGGTGCAGCAGTAACCACTTTTTGTTGTATACTAAAATGAAAAGTGCCTGGGACAGTATTGATAGAGCCAGCGCGCACGCACACACAAAAAAAAAAAAAAAAGCTTCTGCCGGACATCTTTAATACAGTAAATGCTAGGTAAACACAATCCAATAATTCGGACCAACATTTCAGTTTATTGGTCAGTTGGGATGAAATATTGGATTGTTTTAGCCAGACACGACTGACAATTCTTCAGAATCAGACGCACCTGGAAAAAAAACACAACAGTGTTTCCTCTATGGGCATACATTAAAAAAAGGCTTAATCAAAATGTGGTTTTACATGACAGATGCAACAATAGCAAGTTAAAAAAACCTGTAAATTGTATTGTTTTAGTACTTTAAAGCAAATACCTTTGTTCTTTTAGCCAAGAGTTTGGCATATTCTGCTGCCTCTTCCTTGTTTTTCTGAGTACGCTGTTTCTTCAAAGCAATACGTCTGCGCTTGTGCTGCAGAACTCTTGGAGTCACTAGACGCTGTATCTTGGGGGCCTTAGTCCTGGCCTTCTTTCCTACAGACAATGTAAATATAAAAATGACAGTTTTTAACATACATGCCCTACATGTAAGAACATCTACTTCACAGGTAGTAGAGCAAATAAAGCAGTAACAAATGAAAGTACGACAACTATAGTGCTCCACCATTAACATCCACTTTAATGAATAATACATAGAATGGTAATACTGACCAATGCCCAACTACTGGAAATTGACCAGGGTTGACAATAAGAGCATTCCCAAAATGTGAGTTGCTAGTGTGGACATAAACTATTTAAAGGAGAAAGCCCATCCAACTTCTCTTAACTTACAGGTTAGGACATTTTCCATTCTATGCAATCTCTAATCGAAATTTTTTGGTCTTGCTGTTACTGTCCCATATTTCCTAGTCCCCTCTGGGTTCCTCGACAGCTACATGGATCATTTAAAAAAAAAAAAAAAAAAAACCTAGAATGTAAGGCAATGCCCCCAACCCTAAATGCTAGGTTTAATTTTAAAACCGCCCATCAATATACTTACCTGCTGCTGACTGGCAGCCGTGTGTGATTGGCTGAGTCTCTGAGTTGCTTGCCAGTCATGCCACTTCTGCTCTTCCATGTACGGAAGTAAGCATAAAAGGGTGTGACCGAAAAAATGAAGGTAGGTAAGTACATTTAGGGACTCTTTAAAAATTTAACCATGGTGGTGGGGTGTATTCTACATTATTGGGGTGAAGATACCTTTTAAGACATGCTCAGCGTGATTCAGCCAGGAAGGGAGAGGAATGTAAAGGTAGAGGGGCAATAAATATTTAAGTAAGGACTTTCTGTAGAGAAATATTGTATTTAATTCAGCTATAACTATAATTAAGAATTACATAGAATGATGAGCAACATTTTAATCTGCAGTTTCTGGCCTTTAAACAAATATCCACTAAGAGTATCTCACGGATGCCAAGTCCTATATATGTAATTTAGGATCCATCTACCGCCACAAGCAAGTTTGCCAGAAAAAAGCAGTGGCTGTTGTCCACTTCTGGACAACAGTAATCTATAAAAAATACTGGATATATGTAAGCTGCAACCTAAATCCACAGCTGATCAGCTTTTTCATGAAAACCCTGGAGATAAAGGTGCTTTTATTTTTAGTATCCTGCTAAACTGCAATGACACCCAGAATAAGCTACAATACAAACCTTCCTTGTGTAGAGGCTTCCTCACTACATACTGACGAACATCATCTTCTTTTGACAAATTGAAGAGTTTGCGAATTCTGCTTGCTCTTTTGGGACCCAGGCGACGGGGAACAGTATTGTCAGTCAGTCCAGGAATATCCTTTTCACCTAAAACAAAGTAAATCATAATCTTACCATTAAAAAAGTTAAAAAATTTTAAGCTACACAAAAATTACATAAATTGAATTTTAAGGACAACTGTATTGCCTCAATGCATTTTTTTTTAAAGTTGCTTTAAAAAGAGTAAAGGTATGCAACCCTCCCCATTCGAGCCTCTCCCTGCCTTCAATTAGCTATGCTGTGAAGGGGGCTTAACGATTCTGTCTGCCACTCAAAGCAAGCATGCAAGAAAACACTCCTCCATCCATCCTTAATCAGCTTGATTATGTAGGCTGTATCCTAGCAGGGCATTTCCTGTTTGACTGGCAGAGGAGGAGGAGAGAGGTTGTAACATACATTCCCACCAGCCAGTGACAAGTGTTATGTTAACCATGGCCCTGGGCCGTCTAGGAGGCAGGCTTTTAGCACTCATCTTTGCTGTGTTATATCTAAGGGAGGGCAGCACGGTTGTAAATGTGAGTAAGCGATTTCAGTTGCTGGATGTGTGGACATGTAACGGTGTGATTTTTTTTATATTGTTGCCCTGTAATTTTAATGCACACAGCAATTAATACAAATAATGTCTTGTAAATAGAATTGCAGTTGTCTGGGGAAATAACCCAAGACTGAATAAATTGTCTTCTGTACAAACTAAAGAAAAGGCATAATTCAAAATGAGTGCTTAAATTTGTTACTGTTGCCAGCTGGTTACAAGCCATCAGCCAACGGCCTTGGCTGACTTTCCTACCCAGAAGCTTCATAAAAAGGGTCTTAACCCTAAAAAAAATTTAATATCCTGTAGGGGACCCTAGCCCACCCAAGCTTGTTATTTAAAAGCATCAAAACGGTACTTACATGCCTTTATTCCCCCGGCACTCTGATCTCAGCCCTCTGCTTGCTGGAACTGCAAGCAGGGGGTTGGACCAGCAACCGTGTCTGATTGGCTAAGAGGCAGCCAATCACAGACACGGCTGTTGGCAATGCAAAATGCTGGGGGAACAAAGTACTGTAAATAGAGTTCCAATTCTTTTTTTTGCTTTTTTTTTTTTTTAAACAAACTGACTTAATGGTTGGGGGTGGGATAGGATGCCCTATACTACAGAAAAGGGTTTTATAGGTTGAGCACCAGGCAGTAAAGATAGATCTGGAGGGAGGGCTCCCATGCGCATGCCACTGTCCTTATTGAGGTTAAGGAAGTTGAAGGGACCGAATGACTCACAGAAAGCTCCTAGTCTTCACTTTTTGGGACTTTGAACAGGCACTGCAGAAGAACCATTTGGAGCAGAGATGTAAGGATATTTTAACACTACACAGTGCGGGCCAGTAGTGGGTTAAATTTTAGTTTTGGTTGGACATTCCCTTAAATAAAGGATTAGTCCAATACTTACCTGGCTAATGAAAACAGTGCTGTAGCTCCTTAACAAAATGACATTGTGAGGAAGGAATAATTAACCCTACCTCACCGCCACAAGTACATTCCATTTTTAAAAAGTTTAAATAGGTGCTTCACAAACTGCTAGAACAAAGACTATAGGTTATGGCACAATATATGCAAATATCCACCAATTTCTGTTTGGTTAAATGATCTTTAAGGTGGTCATATTTTCCCATGCACCAAGACCAGAAGTCAAGAAAAATGTTTTAACAAATAATGCAATAAAGAAAGTGTAACAGTAAATAAGCAATTTGAAACCTAGCAGGTTACGTACCTTTCCTAACAATAACTAAATTCAAGACACTCAGGTTAGCATCCACAATACACCCCCGTACAGATTTGCGCTTCCTTTCTCCAGTTCTCCTGGGACGATAGCAGGAGTGACCCTTGCTCAAGAGAAGGCGAACACGGCCATGAGTGAGCACTCCCTGTTTCATGGGGAAGCCTTGTTTATCATTCCCACCGCTGATACGCACTACATATCCCTATGAAACATTTTTACAATTAAAAATAGATCAATAAAAAAACAACATGAGATTTCAATGTTTCTAATAAATAAAAAAATGCAGGTTATAAATTCTGGCATCTAAAGAGCCCCCACACACCTAACTATAAAGTATACTTCAATATGAAAAAAGAATGGTTACCTTCCATTCATCACCCAAGGGATCTGCGGCAACCTCTGTAGCCATGCGCTTCTCATAGAAAGTGCGCACCTTCTTCTCATCATCCACTTCAATCACCTTTTGGCAGCCAGTGGCTGGGTAGGATATATTGAGCTGTAAAATCGTATGAGAATTAAATCTATACCTCGTAATTTCACACAATTTTGCGAAACATTTACACAAAGGAGATATATACAACTCCAGCTTCACTGCAGTGGTTTATAAAGCAGCTACAAATAGGGGAGCCCCCCACATTTTTTCCGCCAAAGCATTTGTTTGTCACCCACTTGTGTGTATGACTAAAGATTAAAATTTTTTTTTTTTTTTAAATACGATTAATGACAGGGATATAGGCCTGGTAATTTTAACCTCCCAATATGGTTTCTGTGAAAAGCATCAGCCCAAAGAAAACTGATTCTGCCAGTCTTCCTCCTGGCTTCAGCGCTATCTTTATACAGAATAAGTCCAGGACTAAAACTGTTAATGCTGTAGCTCCTTAACAAAATGATAGTGATTTAAAGTATACCTTATATACTTGAGTATAAGTCGAATTTTTCAGGCTTTAAAGTTAGCCTGAAAACCTAATCTCGACTTGTACTCTGGTCAAGTCCTAATTTAGATCCAAATTCTGCAATTGCGGATAGTAACCAGTAGGTGGCGCTGTGTTAACCTGCATAGAAAGTTACAGGAGCTGATCTGCCTTTACACTTCCTGCTTCCTGTAGTCTGGCTGCTGGACTCACTCAGCACTGTCACTGCTCATCTAGATGCTGTAAATCTGATGGGTCTTCTCAGTTTGGGGCAAAAAACAGCTGCTAGTTCAATGCAAATGACAGCTTGAAACTACAACTCTCAGGTGACATTTTTAACTATTGGGGTCAGAGAGCCCCTTACTATATGGGGGTCAGTAGAATTGTAAATGATGGTAAGCTTAATTAAAAGTTTACTGAACCTTGCCACTCCACATGTTTAGAAACTGCAACTCCCAGCAACAAAGCATGCTGAGAGTTGTAGTTTCCAAACATCTGGAGTGCCAAAGAATTGGGGATTTCTGGTACTGGATTTGACTATTACTGTATGGGATTCATGTATGGGAATTCTGCTGTCCATTTAAAGGGCAACTAATTTCTACCCTCGGCTTATACTTGAGTCAATCAGTTTATACAATTTTTTCAGGTAAAAATAGGTACCTCGACTTATACTCGGATCGACTCATACTCGAGTATATACGGTAGCTATCATTTATACACATGCCATAAATGTATCCCCCCCATTTACTGATGCTCATACAAATGGGCAGCTCTGTATCTCACAGAAAGGAAGGGGGTTAACCACAGGACCTTCTGCAGCATTATAGAAAAAAAGTACTGCTCCCAGACATTTAAGGGGAATTGTGGTCTCCTTATAATTGCCCTCTATTAGAAAGGGCACACCCCTACATTTAAAATGAATCCAGTGTCATGTGTTTAGCTGCAATCTATCACTGGAGGCTTGAGAGTGCCTACTTGTACTCTACTGCTGGTACAGAAGGAAGATGTATACCCTACACAACAATGCTGCCCAAAATTATTTTTTTAAAGCTAGCCACAAGACTGAAAAAAAATTGCCTCTCCCTAAGGAGTCCACAGATTTTTTTGGGGTGAGGCTTAGGACATGGCTGATGTGTCACAGGAGGGAGAGTGCAAGCTAGGAAAAAAAGCATTTCTGTAACTTTGGATTCACAGCAGACACACATTCCTAGGCTTGTTTGGAAGTTGAGAGAAATCCTTTCAATGGTCCTTGTATTAAAGGCACTTGCACGGCGGTAAGTATAAATTTTACTGCTAGGAAATACCCTTTAAAGGAAATTACTGCACTTAATTAACAAAAAAGACCAACATTCCTATGTTTTCCACAAACAGCTGCTTAAGAAAAGAGGTTTTCCAAAAGATGTTTTACCTAAAATTTAGCAACCCACAGCCACAGCACAATACATATGCACAATTCATGTGGCTGACACTGGGGCCCAAAGTAGTGCAGACAATGGTAAAAGGGCATATTTTTAAGGGTAAAGGTGTCTATAACCTAAGCACAGGTGGTTCCTTCTGCTTGGCTTGAATGTTGCTGGAACATCAGAAGGTAAGTTCTAAGGTTTGGCATCGGCAGTTCACAAGCATTTTTAAAAATGTCACACAAGATACAATTATGCAGTGCTTTACAAAATGTGACAATTTCTAAAATGTACTCCAGAGAAATCAATTCTCTTTAGAACAAGGATACTTCCCACCAGGTCTGCTAGTCCCTCCTGCTCTGATTTTGCATAACTTTGGTGGCTTATATTGTTAAGGGACAACTTTCCCCACCTGGCCAAGATGAAGGAAAGAATGCAAACTACCACAATTCCAAAAGGGAAGGTTTACTCTGGAGTACATTTGTGGATTTTTTTTTATCAAAAAAAGTTTAACGAAATGTTAGCATTCATGCTGTTTTAAAGAGGCGTAGTGTAACTACTATGGTAGCAGCATGGGTGCCAGGAGAGGACCCAATTTCATACTTTCCTGATACAACCCCCTCCTCCCAACAACCTTCATAGATTAACCAGAGAGGGGGGACCCATCTAGTCTTGCCCAGTGATTCCTAGTTACACCACTGAGCAGCGCATAACCGTACCGCGTGGTTTACCAGTAGTATATATGATGCTAATAAAACTGCAGAAGTTAATTACTCCAGTTATCAGGGTTATAACAAATCAATTAAGAACTAAAAGTCTTTTAACAGTTAGTAAAATACAAAAAACACGAGCAAGTGAAAAAAAACAACCTTGTAACAAAGTTTATCTTCTGTCCATTAATCAGCTGCTGAGACTATAGGCTATTAGGGAAAAGGCCAAAGTGAGCATTAAACTAGCAATGCAATGGACATTATAGATAAACCACTGTAAATAGTAACCCAGCTGCCACCATATGTCAATGGCAGATAATGGCTGGAGGGACTATGTGGCAGGGACGGGGCTATGTATATCCAGCAGTGTATATATACTCAAGCGATTTAACAAATTGTAGAACGTCCAGTAATAAAGTTCTGAACTGGCCCCTCCACCAGGCAGTCGCCATGTCTGAATTCTCCGGCACTACTCAATCCGTAGTCATCCGGTACATCAGCGGATTCCGAGGGCGGTCAATAGAAGTCTATTAGACAGTGTACACCGTTATCTCCCACAGACAAACAATATTTTAAACTACGAAACTCCCCTAGAGTTACATTTTGAGCTAGATTTCGTTCCTCACCTTCATGACCAACAACCGGTCTGTCTCCGATCCCCAGCCGGAAAGAGAGACCGCGCCTGCGCGAAGAACTCACATAGAGAGTGGGGGAAGACGGGCCGTGACGTAATGCCAAGCGTTGCTTATTTTTGCAGCTCCCTCTAATGGAGGGAGGTAGTCGCGGGTTTTGCGGATTGATAATGGATGCTGTACATTGTATTCATTTAAAAACATCATATTGCATTTCCAAAGAAAAGTGATTGATCATGCTCTATAACCTTATATTGTTAAAGCACAAGACATACAATATAATAAGATTCACGGTAAAAATAGGTTTATAAGGTTTGAATGGACTTTTTAAATCCCAGGGCAGCCAGATAGTGAACAATCAAGGGGCACCTATTAAAAGCACATGCTGCACGGCTGAGTTAGTAGTTTATTTGCATTTAGTCCATCCCTGTTTGTTGCATTTATTAAACACATGCCTCTCAGATGATTTGATAACCCACCGTGTAACAATATTATTACACAATCCTGATATTACTGTAGTATGAATGACCACCTATAAATGTGTGCAGTACTATGTTTAATAATGGTGGCTGATCAGAAGAGACTTGCAAATTGACCGGCGATTCCCCTGACAATTGAGCAGCCAGCGAACGTCCATTTTGGCAATAATCACACGTGTGGCCGCTTTCTCGGCTTCAGGGTTGCCACCTTTGCCTTTAAGGCTGAGGCTATACTACAATGCACCAAATCGTGCACGCAACCGCAAGCATTATCAATTGCGTGTGCGATTTCTGTGCGTTGTTGCGCATAGTTTTTCAACATTATAAAAACACATGGGTTTGCGTGAAAAAATGGTGCACGCAAAAATGCAAGCAGACACGCAATCGCATGCGCATCTGAAATTGCAGGAACTTTTTCGTTCCCGCGATTTCCATTTTAACCAAAATCACATGTGCAATAATATGCGCAAACGCGACAAAAACGCGTTAGTGTGCCCTAGCCCGACCCCAACATGTATGAAATCTACATGCTGCTGTGCTAAGTGACATTGCTTTAAATACATGCTGTATGGCTACATGCCTGCATCATACTTCTTATAGAAATTACAACTAGCCAAATGTCTTGTAGATTTCAGTCGGCCGTCATTTCTGGTCCATCACACTGGATCAAAAAACAATGCCTGAACGAGTGGGCACACGTGTAATTATTTGCATGTATTGGTGAAACCTGTGCCACATTTTTGATAAGCAACATTTATTCAATACAAGTGCACTATGACATAGACAACATGTGTGTCAATACGCATGTTCACCCAAAAAGCAAAAAACTGGTCATATGTCTGTTATCTGCCCCAAACCCCAACTGATATATTCAACACATTATTAGATGCATTACTAACCAGATATTTAAGGATAATTATTGCCTCCATTCTGGCAGAGTAAGCTGATTCCTTATTCATAACACTATGTACTAGTATTTATAAATTGGTTAAAGAGCATCTCCACAATAAAATGTCAACTTAAGGATAGGTTAACTCAGAAAATGAACCTATTCTTTATGGCATTAATTGAAGAATGTCTGTTCTCCAATGAATCTAACAGGAGCCAAGGTACAGAAATTTACCTCAAGCGCAATCCACCACCGGCTCCTCTGACAGTTCCTGACTGTTTCTGGCTTTACTTAATTATAGCGAGCATGCACACTAATGTGCACTATAGTTATGCATTTCTGTTGAAGTTTACATTCCATGTTTCTGTACTTGTAAATTAAACCAAATGGAGGAGCACACTAGATATCAGTGAAAGTGATTAATATTTATTAGCAAACATACAATGTTTACCGGAATATAATGTCCCCTTCCATACCCAAGGAAGGGGACAACATTTCCCCTGAATCGTATGTTTGCTAATAAATTTTAAACACTTTCAATGATATGTGTTAACCCTTGAGGTTGAGGGTTAGGAGGATTGCACCTACGTACTGAAGGCAATTTCTTCTAATGAACAAGTAAAGCCAGACTGCATTGACAATACTGAAATGTTTATTACAACATATATATTTTTAGATAGACATGACAAAAATGAAAATTAAGCCAACAAAAACATTTTTACTATCATATTCTGAGGCAACCTCTGGCTCTCTCAAGTAAAATCAGTGTGCCCTGGCACACCCTTACAGAAACACTGCCCAAGATCCCAATAAAGAGAAAACGTGGTAACACTATTATCGATATTTCAATTACTAAAGGGTTCCATGTAACAATCCTAATTATACAAAACCAGTATTGTGCAATCACTGTTGCCTACCAAAAAGATTATAGCGTGTCCTATATAGTGGATAATGCACCCCAACTGTAAATTATAAGGATATTAGAAGTCACAGAGGAGTTCTGTGACCATATAAAAGTGTGAGCCCGCAGGCCGAGAACCTTTTATACAGGCCACGGAACTCCAAGGTGACTTCTAATATCCCTTTACAGTTGGGGGTGCATTATTTATTATAACCTACCCCTTTGTGGCTTCTGGTTTCCTTCTCCTCTTGGAACAGTAGGATTATAAGGCTATAATCTTACAGTTCCTCCCATAGAAATCCACTATAGGGGTAGGTTATAAGAAAAATATTGCACCAGTTGTCAGTTACATATGGTCTGAGGATCAGGAGTTATCCTGATAGTTGGGTGCTTTCTGACGGAGAGGTGAGGGTGGCGGTTGTGGGATAGCTTGTTTCAGACTTCCAATCGCAAATCCCATTAATTTTGCCATCGCATGTCGGTCGCAAAGAAAAACGGGAAAGGTGATTCCGTCAAGATTGGTCTAAGGTCGTGGGATCGCTCAGTCGGGTAAGTAAAATCTTCCTAATGTATAGCCACCTTTTGTGTACACACAACTGACTGTGAGAAAGTCTTTGTCTGGTTGCGTAGGCGCCAGATGTGACACTAGCTGTGCTGCACTGTCCGTCCATATTAGACTCTACCAAATTAGTGGGGACAGATATGTGGAACTGCCCGTGGCTAGCCTCTGCCTATGCACAATTAACATTCACACCCTGGGAATGCCCGGGCTGTAGGACTCTCTGCCTTACTGCGTTATTCTTGGTTTTATTAGGGGTTATTGGGGAGGGTTTGTATATAATCAGCCTAATTGAGGCAAGCAGTTATTTAGTCCATATAAAGCTAATCAGGGTCCTTATTGTATCTTTCTGTTTTGATATCCTGATTGTTGCCTGTATGGGACCCTTTAGCTATTATTAACTTAACATACATTCAAACTGCTACACTTATATGACTGATAGTAAACAGTATGACCACCACTCCAATTATAGAGGAGGGGGAGGGGGTGCTTTGCTCATCTCCAGTCACAGCAGGGATTTTACATTGGAAAGCATGGAAATCACCGATAGATGGAGCCCTACAAGACATGACCGGGAGAGGCGGGGTTTAACTTGTACATCCAATCAATGATCGACTATCCTACGTATACGGACCACCCTGAAGGCGGAGATAACGCCTCCTATTAGTACCCGTACAGTCCAGATGGCAAGGAAAACAATTCGGTAACCCTGATGGAATATGTTTGTGGAATAGTAATTGCTCATAGTTTGTGACTGTGTTCCAGACCCGACAGTTATAGAATTGCTTACCTGACCACCATAGGTTGATTAACAATACTGGGGATATTATAAGTCCAGCTGTACCATTACCTGACCCGTATCCAGCTTGGAATAGTAAACCTGCGCCACATTCATATTGCTTGTTCTGTTCTATCTGAGGATTCCAGGCTTCAAGGTCTGAACTGCCCTGTGCTCTAATGGGGGCTTTTAAGATCTGGGACCACCTGCAAGCTGGCAGCTCAGAGGTAGACTGGTGTGAAGACAACTACAAGATTGTCCCCACTATTGCAGAGTTTTACAACACGGTCTGTATCTATCTATCTGTATATCTATCTTTCTCTCTATTATCTATCTATCTACCTCTATCATCTGTCTGTCTGTCTGTCTGTCTGTCTGTCTGTCTGTCTGTCTGTCTATCTATCATCTCCTTATAGTGCCCTTTAAATTATTAGTGTTTAGGTCAGTTTTACTGATCACAAGTTTTGTCTCCGTTCATTTACTTGTAGAAGATGCCAAGTCTTTGTATTTTGTATCAAACCAACGTTTAGATGTAACAGATATAACCTAAGTTTCTGAATTTTGACAGTAATAGAATCTTCATATTCACAATCTAAACAGTTACCGATTTAAGGCATCACTAATCTAAAATCAAGTTTATTCATATAATTTTGTAGTCAAATTTCCCTGCTGTATTGAAGTGTACAGGCATGTCCATCCCTAGCATTAAAATCTTTACTTGCCTTTCCCACCCTACTGTACAAACCCAGATATTGTTTACTTACTTCCCCAATGTCTCTGAAGCTCCTTAACCCTCTTTATCTTTTCTACTGGTACCGACTTCCTTCCAGGTGGCAGCTGCCAGTCACAGCCTGTATTATCAGCCGCAATCTTTTGCCACTACCCATAGTATTGTAATGTAACTATGCATCTGTTGGTACATTGCAGAAGTCCCACAATTGCATTGTAACATTGAATGCAGTTGTTGCCTGCAGATGTTTTTAAGAACTGCTGCAACTGCTACAGGCTATGAATGAGATACTTTGCATGCCCCCCATTCCATTTCTCTAGGAAAGCGAAGAAGAGAGAAATATGTTTTATATGTTAGGTTATTAGGGCAATGCCATTATAATGAGGCTGTGAGGTACCTTTTGTTATAAAAGGCTATATTTCATTTAATACTCTGTGGGGAGCTTTTAGCTCCTTCAACCCCACCTCACCTTAACCTATAAAGCTAATCGGTATCCTGTGCTCCCAAGTCCTAACCACATAGCAACTGTAATTGTGGAACTTGCTGTGGTAAATATTAATAAGAATGTACTGGATAATCTATAGGGTCTTATGTTGCCTAATGGTGCTTTAAGTTTGAACCACATCGTGTCAGGATTGCCTGGGTCTGTTTTCAGACCTGCAGGTCTTACCCTATTTATTTGGTTCCCCTGGATACAGATGACAGTTTGACTAACATTTAAATATATCCCTGTGTAAAGATTTTATATCCACTGTATCCACACATAACAAAACATACTCATACATAGTTTCCACTGTGCACCAATGGGCACACTTTTGCTAATATATTTATATATAAATACAGACAAAAACCTCTTCAAAAGACAGGGCACTCACCGGACTTCACAATGCTACTTTGTGTAGGAAACTCCCATCAATGCATTTATCGAAGTTTCCTACACGAGGTAGCATTGTGAAGTCCCGTGAGTGCCCTGTCTTTTGGAGAGGTTTGTCTGTATTTAAGTTCCAGGTTAGCACCTGGGCAGATCCGTTATGCATGGGAGGACAAGCGCACAAAGAAAGAAATAGTTTCTATAATGATGTAATAATGCATTTACATTTTCTCCGGCCCTGAACCACTTAATGTACCAGGGCTGTGGGAGGAAACAAACCGAAATACAGGGAAAAAACACCAAATCTTTGCAGACGGGTGGTTTTAAACTCGTAATTGTTGCTAACTTAAGTCACTATGGCTCCTTTACTCAGGCTCATAGGCAGTGTCATGTTCCCTTTTTGCAAATAGGGCAACAAATCAAATTTGGCAACAACAAAAAAGCAAACCACTCACATATACACATTTATTAGGGTAATATGGTATTGTAAATTGAAACTGACTAGTTTTCCAGTCATTCGAAAATAGCAGCGCTTGTGTTATTTGGCATATGCCAAGGAATGCAGGATATTACATTAGAATCACAATTGAGAGCAGCAGGTCAAGATTAAGAGATATATGACCCATAGTGTTGCTATGATTTACACTTTACATGTTATTTTTAAAAGTCTTCTTGGTTTTTCTATTTAAAAGAATTTGCATAAAACTGATATCTGATACTGAGTTCACACTAAGGCTAATTGACAGTGGTACATTTACACATAGCAGTGTATTACCATTGCAGAATTAACTGCATTTCACACACGTGAGCTGTGACAGGAAGCCAGAACAAGTCAGTATCTGTTTTCAGTGGTGTCTGGGAGGACATGGAATATTCCTTTCTGTTTGGCAACAAAGGGAATGGCACAGGCACAAAATAACTTTGCAGATGTGGACTAAAAACATTCAGTTTCCCTTGTATTTGTAGCTTGTACAAGTAAAAGAGACAGCAATGTTTGTTTTATTAGATTGGGTAAACTATAATTAAATATGCATAATATTTGGGTGAATTTTCTAACATTCACTAGTAAAAGAACAATTTTCTCAAATTAAATAATTTTTTTAAAAAAATGATGTTTGAATCGTGACAGGATGGCAATGTGGACACTACAATAAAAATTGTGCAAGGGACAGACTTCCCCCATCTTCCCTTACCTTAAGGTAGCCATAATACAACTTGCTGATCTTTGACAAGTCCAACAGGATTTGGTCAATCTAGGCAATTTGTATGTGATGAAACTAGAGATGGATGAACTTTCAAAGTTCGGTACGTTTTCGACCCATTAAAGTCAATGGGAGTCAAATAGTTTGAAAAGCTCAAATGAAATACAATAAAAATATCAATGGTAACTTAATGTAAATGGCTGTGGGACCAGGGAAATGGTCTGGGGAACATGTTCGAATATCCATGTTGGAACTTTCGATATTTATCCCATAAACGACTTGCAGATTCGATAATTCGATATTTACTTGCGTATTGGTATAATATTCATTTTACTCATATATTCGATAATTCAATATTTACTCGCGTATTGGTATAATAGACATTTTACTTGCATATTCGCGCGCCTCGAACGTTCGAACATTCGATAATTATCGAAAGTCCGGAAATTTCAAAAGTCCGAAAAATCCGGGTCCGGGATAGTTCGAGAAGTCTGAGTCTGTTCGAGTTCTAGTCCATCCCTAGGTGAAACCAAACAACTATAATGCAGGTGTGATATAGTATAAATCATAGCAACATAGTAATTGAGGTTGAATAAAGACATACGTCCATCAAGTCCAACCTATTCGCCCTCCTTTTTTTTTTTTTAACCCTACCTAACAGTTGATCCAGAGGAAGGCAAAAAAACCCAGCTAAAAAGGGGGGTGGATTCCTTCCTGACTCTGCAATCGGAAAGTATCCCTGGATCAACCAGATCTATTAATATTAATACCAGTAATTCTCAATATTTTTTAGTTTTACAAACTTATCCAGGCCTTTTTTAAAGCTATTTCATGAACTTGCAATTAACACATCTGATGGAAGTCGATTCCACAGTTTCACCGTTCTCACTGTAAAGAAACCTTTCCTAACCTGAAGATGAAACTTCTTTTCTTCCAACCTTAAAGGATGCAAATGTCGCTTCTCCAATGTAAACAGCCCTAACTTGTCTAATGTGCCTGCATATTTAAGCCCCTCCATTCCTCTCCAATTTAGTTGCCCTTCTCTGAACTGCTTCCATTTCCAAGATGTCCCTTTTGTATATGGGATTCCAAAACTGCACTGCTTATTCCAAATGAGGCATTACCAGTGCCTTGTAAAGAGGGAGACTAATATCTCTCTCCCTTGAATCTATTCCCCTCTTTATACAAGACAATATCTTGCTAGCTCTAGCCGTTGCTACCTGGCATTGTTTGCTATAGCTAAGTCTGTTACCTACCAGAACCCCCAAATCCTTTTCTCATTACAGATGCACTTACCACAGAGTTATTTATGGTGTAGGTGGTACAGGGATTATTAAATCCCAAATACATCACCTTACATTTAACAACATTGAATCTTATCTGCCATTCTGCTACCCATTTTGATAATCTATCTAGGTCTGCTTGCAACACTTGCACATCATTTGAAGTTTCCAAAGCTCTGCATAGTTTAGTGTCATCAGCAAACACTGAGACCTTGCTCTCAATGCCTCCTTCTAAGTCATTTATAAACAGAAGTGGCCCCAGTACAGAACCCTGAGGCACTCTGCTTAGAACTTAAGCCAACATAGATGTAGTTCCATTTACCACCACTCTCTGTTTGTGATCCAATAACCAATTCTCTATTCATGAACAAATGTTTTCTTCTAGGCCAACAGTCCTCAGTTTATACATTAGTTGCCTATGTGGCACAGTATCAAAAGCTTTCGGAAAATCCAAGTATACCACATCCACTGCTGTGCCTGAATCTAAATTCTTACTCGCTTCTTCATAAAAAACAATTAAATTTGTCTGGCATGATCTATTTCTCATAAATCAATGCTGACTACTACTAATAAATCAGTTCTGGAGACAAAGTCAAGGATATGATCCCGTAACAAAGTTTCCAGCACATTCCCTACCACTGATGTTAGGCTTACAGGTCTATAGTAATATAGTTATAGTAAATCATTTATTTACTGTTTATATAAAGTTATCCAGGTGGGATCATAATATTATCTCAAATACTAGTTTTAAGAATTATGTAGGTTATTTATGTCTTGGTGAATAGTTTGTTTTCCCATCTATTTGTCCTTTTTCCTTTAACCATCTTGTATGTTTTTAATTATTTCTCCATTTCATTTTGTTTATTTGCTGTACAGAATATATGTTAACATCATGAAACTTTTTTTTTTGCTTTTTACATTGTTTTAATTTTCATTATTTTTGTTCTTTTGTCCCTTATTTTCCAAATTATAGATCAGCAACATTTTATTTTTTGTGTTACCACCCATATGCATGTATCTCTTCCGACAGTATGCCACATACTTCAACAGTGGGATATATTTAATATGGACCCTGCTGGTTGTAGTCGGTAAGTGTAACAATTGTTGACATTTAAGTATGAGGCATATGGGAAAAGAAAGTTCTTTGATGCTTTCTGCACAGTATGTTCTAATACAGTGACATCAAGTGCTGAAGAGCATGACTGAATTCATTGTGTGCCAAACATGATGTGTGCTGGCACATTTAGTTTACATCCTGGATTTAATTTAAAACCGTTCTTGCTATGCAGCTGTTTTCCCTTTGTTTGCAGTTAAGTTCCTGTCATTGTAAATTCCTCATTTGAATAAGAAAAAGAAAGAAAAAAAGCAAACCTACAGTAACCAGTTTCTCAGTTTCTGCCATGATTATCCATTTGTTGAGGTCTGTGCTTTGTTGGCAAAACATAAAAATGATAACAGCATTTTCTGCATTAAAGTGCTACTTGTTATTGGCTAAAGCAGTCTATACATTTGTATATTAGCTCAGTGATTCTCAACCAGGTTTAACCTAGGGTTAAATAAAAATTAAGGGTATTTTGTCAATTGTATAGGGTCAAACTCTTATGGCAAAAGTTTTTTTCCATTTGCATATAAGTTACAGAGTTTGTCTTTTAAAGAACTACCCAGTGCCTATCACAGTCATTTATATCATTATTTCATGGGTTAAAATCCATTTTTACTTACCTTTACAGCTTTAAGGTCATTACCTCTTTTCTTGCTGATGGTAGTTTTTCCAAATTCTGCTTGTAAAAATGTTTTTTTCATAATATTGGCTGGTTGCCATTGGCTGTTCATGTGATCTTCAGCTGACTATTCAGATCTCAGTGCCAAAGAGGCTGTGGGTTATGATGTCAGTGTATCTGCCCAGCCAAAACTTTTTGCTTGGAAACATGGCACTGAATCTGTCTGAAAGAGGCACTAACGTGGAGTGTCTGTAAGATAAGTAATCAGTACAGAGACTTTATTTTAAGATTTAGATCTTTAGTGTATTTTATATGTGCACTACAATTCTTATAGCATACACACACTGATTTTTTTCCCTTTTTGCTAAAAATGGATTCTTAGGACATAAGCATTCTACTTGGGCTTCAAAACAAATTCTCCTGAATTTATCTGTTGTATTCAGTTAGATCAGAAGTTAAGTTCTTGAAAACGTTTCACTAGTCATATGACTGGTTTGCTCAATTCAGAATGACTTGTACAAGAATGTCTGCCATGTACTATGCTCTCTTGAAACCTTACCCTGGGCATTCCTATAACACCTCTTAGCAACAATGCAATCAAGACCTTGCATTCAGAAGGTCCCTAACACCTGGCTGTTAAATGCTAATTAGGACTTTCCAGGGTACTTAATAGCCAACAAATTCTTGTACAAGTCATTCTGAATTGAGAAAGCCAATTGGATGACTATCAAAACCTCTTTAAGAACTCAACTTTAAGTCCAGTTGATTTAACTGAATATAACAGATATGCCATGACCTGGATGAATGAGAAGCTTCACAAGCAATTCACCTGAATATGTTAATGTTTTTATTTCTATGTTCACAGGAATAGGGTCAGTGTACTTCCATGCAACACTCAGTTTTTTGGGCCAGATGTTAGATGAGTTGGCTATCCTATGGGTGCTAATGTCTGCGTTAGCGATGTGGTTTCCTAGAAGGCACCTACCAAGGGTGTTCCGAAATGCCAGGTATTTTTCTTCTTAAGTTATTAAATTTTTTGTTATGCATGCTTACATTTTTGTTTTTTCTTGGATTCAAAATGCACTGTGTAGTGAAAAAAAATCCTTATCTTTTCTGTTCCTTATGGTTCTCCTGCCGTTCCTGTTTATAGTCGGAAAAACTAAAGAGTAGGATCTGTCAGTGTGTCATCCGGTCCCTGCTGCTTCCTTAACCTCATTAAGTACTGTGACGTGCACTGGAGCCCTCCCACCCTCCAGATTCCTCTATTGCTGGGATCTGGAGGGTCCTGGCCATATTGAAGCTCTCCCCTGCCCCCCCCTCCAAATGCTGAGTTAGATCTGTAATGAAAGGTTCTAAATCATACTTACAGCCCTTCACTCTCACTGCTGTCTTCATAGCTGCATCTGTGATTGGCTGACCAGCAGCCAATCACAGACGTGGATGCTGGTCCTGCCCCCTCTCTGCTGTTAGCTGGGAGCCGGAGATGACAGCTGCGGGAGCGAAGGGCTTTAATATTATTCTGAACTTTTTATTATAGATCTAAATCGGCGTTTGGGTTTTTTTGTTGTTTTGTGTGATTTTTTTTTTTTTTAGGGTGGAATTTTAAAGGGTATGTCCACCCTAAAATCCAAAATTTTAATATACGATCCCCCCTGGGCTCCCAGCCCCAACCGCATTAATTTTATTTTTAGAAAGCCCCCCAAACTCTACTTACCTCCCCTCTTTCCTGCGCCGTGCTCCCGGCCCTCTGCTTGAGAGGAAATGCAGGCAGAGGGGCGGGACCGGCAGCCGCCTCTGTGATTGGCTGAGCGGCAGCCAATCACGGACGCGGCTGCCGGCAGCTCACTTCCACGTAGGAAAGCGGAGAGGTAAGTAACAGATTTGGGAGCTTTCTAAAAATAAAATTGTTGGGGCTGGGGGACATGGGGGAAGGCTGACATAAAGGGGTTTTAAGCTAGGGAGAGGGAGGGAGGGGGGAGAAGAGCTGCAGTACGCATGGCAAAAATCTACCTGAGGCAAGGTAGGATGGCAGAGCCCTGCTAGCCTCAAGGTGGGCAGTTTTTGGCACTTTGGGGGGGGGGGGGGACTACAGGAGAACCCTATGGAGCTGGGATGTGAGCTAAGGATTAAACTACACTACATGGTGGGGCCAGTAGTGGGGGGTTATAGTTTTGGGGGTGGACATGCCCTTTAATGCTTTTTACTTTAGTGCTTTTTACTCCTTGGATCCAAAATGTATACAGGACTTAATGCTTTTTACTCTTACCTTTCCAAAATGATAACCACTGGATTTGTCTTTGTTTTACCTTTCTTGATTACTTTTATGGGTAGCAGTCTTATGCAGACAGGCCTGGATTTACTATTAGGCCCTGTAGGCACATGCCTAGGGCCGTCTGTGGTTGGAGGGGCAGCTGTCAATCCCCTATATAGTTTATTTTCTTTCAAAAAAATGAAAATGGGTGTGGTTCGTGGATGTGGTCAGTGTTTAGGTTTGGGAAAAGTGTGCCAGGATTTTTGGGCCTACATGCTCCTGAGGTGTACATCTGCCACTGTAAACACAGACCATAGACTACATGCATAGAATGCATGTTTCCCAACTATAGCCCACACAGCTATCTTCTTTGAAAGTGCCAATGTGTCACAGACCTAAAGCATTCATTGCCAGACCATGAGTATGCCTTCAGGCTGAACCGGTATGATAAACTGATAAAATCAATTTGTCCAGTTTGGACAAAAATCCAAACAAGATTTGTCAGTTGCAGTGACCTGTATAAGTGAAATATTGCAACATCCAGTCAATTGGGTTGAAATATTATCCCATGAATACTGGGCCTTATTATTATTATTATGGATTTATATAGCACTAACATCTTCTATAGCGCTTTACAATTACATGTATACATTCACATTAGGCCCTTCCCCAGAAGAGCTTACAATCTAAGCACATTTATTTGACACACACCACCTATTAGTATGTCATTATGATTGATGGGGAGACCGGAGTGCCCGGGACACAAAACTTTCCTGGGAAAAATCTACGCAAGCATGGGGAGAACATACAAGCTCCTTGCAGATGTTTCCTCAGGACTTCAGCTCTGCAAGCATCAGTGCTAACAACTAAGCCACCGTGCTGCCTGGGCCCTAGTAGCAGCATGCTTTGGTTTCCTTCATTGTGAAATAATTTTTGTTAACCCTGTCTCTTCCAAGTGAAATCTGTTTATCTGCCTGAAGCACAATCTAATGCTGGGTACATATTGTAAGATTCTTCCTCCTGACCTACCATTCTGCAGTTCCGACCGGTCGGCCAGGAGGATGGACTGTCGGTCGCAGCAAAAATAGCCGCAGATGACAGTCCGCCATGACCAAGCATGCGGCCCATAGAGGACCACACAACAGGCCGAAAGAATGAATGGTCGGCCTCATCCGGCCCTGGAAAGCATCCAATAATTCAGCCTGACTAATTGAAACACTGAAATGACGGTCAGTCGGACAAATTATTGGATGGTGTGTACCCAGCTTAAGGTTCCTTCTTGAATGGGTTTTGTATTTGCTCTACATATGTGACTGCAGAATGTAGGTTTTATTGTTACATAAGGAGATAATTTTTAATCCTGGAATGACTGCTAACCCACTTTCATTACACAGATAAATGGGTTGAAACAATGCACATTCTGGTATCAAATATAGAGGAGAAAATATCTATGTATATTGTATATTTCTATATGTTCTATTTATACTCATCTGGAATTGGACTGTTAATCATGCTAAGTTTAGAAATGCTTTGCAAAAGTCAACTTCACCTCAAATTATATCTCTAAATAAATAAGCCAACAATCATTTCACTCCTGCAGTTGATAAAGAAGCATAAAATAATTTAAAATTCCATTGTCTCAGGGACTGCCAGTTTTCACACAGGATAAAGCGGCCATCCCTGAAACACATCATTTTACCTATTCATTATATTTATAGAATTTTGCAGTGACCTAGTGTCCTGAATTTTCTTTTTGGTACAGCTTTCTTATTTTGTACTCATTGGTACATGGATAGTGTATCTGTAAGTCCTAAATGGGTGACTTGGAGGGCCTTTCCTTTCAGTATAGGAATTGTTTTTGTGTTCTTTTAGTGGCAAATGGGCACACCCTTCATAATGTCCAAGTCTGGCTTAAATATTTCATAACAAATTACCATGTGAAGTGATTACTTGATAGTATACCTGACCAGTCTGCCATCTGTTGGTCACATTAGGTAACATTTACTGTACAATACTGTAATTAACCGTAACATAAATTTAACAATTATGAATGTTTTACATTGTTAAATTCAATCATGTGATTGATGCCCTAAATATCTCTGTTAAAGCCAGTGCCCTGTAAGCTTGTAAAACAATGTGATGTTGGAATTAATTTTTCTTATTATTTTCTTTATCATATTTTAATGACACTATGCAAATGTTTAAAGGGTAACCCAATGAAGACTTGTATATATGTACATGAATGTTCTTAAAGAGCCGATCCTGTATCTGAATCCTATATAGCAGATCCTATATCATGAATGTTTGGGTTTATTTCATTACAGGTGGCGATTTAAAGCCGTTGTTGGTGTGATTTCTGGAGTTACTACTGCCCTGGCATTTATCAAGCCTGCCATTAACAGCATATCACTAATGACACTTGGCATACCCTGTACAGTTTTGCTTATCACTGAACTGAAGAGGTAAGTTTTTTTGTTTTTTTTTTATTAGCAGGATTATATATATAAAGGTGATAATGCGCCCCTTACAGTGTAATATATAGTGGATATTAGAAGTCACAGAGGAGTTCTGTGACTATATAAAAGCACTTTTTTTAGGGCACGGAACTCTGAGGTAACATTGAATGTCCTTAAAATTTATAATGGGGGGTACATTATTCAATATAATTCACAGATTTTTGTAAATCTCAGATAAAATCCTTTTTTTTGCTGAAATGTTACTCCCCCCTTCCCAGTAACAGAGTAACAGTGTGCCATCAGCCTCCCTCTGCTTACCCTCCTCCCCTGTGACAGATTATATGCAGGGGTATTCCATACTGGCTACCCCTGCTCACCTTCCCATCCTCTCATGCAGATTAACAGATTTTTTGGCAGTTTTCCCTTTTCACCTTAGGCTGGGTACACACCAGCTGATATTTTCGGCAGGCCGATCGATTCATGGCACTTTCGGTTGGTCGGCCGAAAATATTGGCTGGTGAAGGGCGGGCTGCTGCGACCGACCTCAATCTTTGTACGTGAATGATCGGACGTGTCGGAAAATTACGATTGATCGCGGGGTTCCCTTGAGTGCTCGTAGCGAGCACTCAGTCGGGACAAGTAATACCTCAGTGTGTACCCAGCCTTAGGTTTCACAGGTCAAATGTTACAGGCATCATTGTGTACACACCCTGTCCTCCACCCCCTCCAGTTAGATTTCTGCACACAGTGTGACTGTGGCTGTGCTTGTGAGGGAGAACCACTGCACAGTGAGTAAACCGGGAACTTTTGGGCTACAATCGGCGAGCTACTACGCAGTAGCGTGCCCATAATGAGTAGATTTTTTTACAGTTGGGTCCCATAGGGACCATGGAAGGGAGTGGATTATAAGGATATTATAAGTTTCTAATTTATTCCCCCCCAATAGCATTTTAAATTTTAGCCTTATCCCCCACCTACATTTCTACCTGCTGTAACTTAAAACCAGTAGAAAGGAACAGCCCAGCAGCTATCCTTTTAATAAAGGAGGCGAGAGACCTTAGTTATCAAGTAACCGGAAGCAGCTCCAGCAGGTCCCATTAGTGTAGTTAACTATTACAAAAAAATAAGTAATGTTGTTTAGCCTAATTACCACCCATAAATTGACTTTTTCTTTTTTTTACCTTTCCTTGATCCAGTGCTCCCACGCTGAGATATACTTACTTTAACTTCAGCCGATCCCTCGCCCTAAGTCCCGCCCCCTGCCATCTGTTTCGAACAGGTTACGAGCAAGCAGGAGCAGAGCATGCTTGTAACCGTCTCTTTTGGGTGTGGACTGTCAGCCATTGGCCGTCAACATAGAGTACAGGAGGCGGGACTTCCAGCGAGGGATCAACTCCGTGTGGGAGCGTCTGATAAAGTTAAGCTAAAAACTAAAGTTAAACAACATTACTTATTTTTTGGGTGGACATGCCCTTTAAAGAGAACTCTTTAAAAAATGTTCCAGGGGCAGGGAGATAGGATTGATTATTCGAAGCAGGTATAGTATGAGATCCCTTCTATATGCTTAAATACAGTATCTATACCACTGTACTTTCTTGCCCTCTAGTTTCTTATAATAGATACAGATTTACTATACTTGATATCGGTTTAGTGTCCCTTAAAGCTAAATGGAAAGGCCATCACAAATCAAGATATATTGATCCCAAAAAAATTGATGGCCTACAGGATTGTATGTATGTATAGTTTATTTATAAAGCGCTACTCAGGGACACATCGCTGTACAGTAATAAAATACAATAAAGCCATACTAGGGGGACAAATACTTAGTTCAGTACATAAAGAAGAGTTTTGCCACAAGAGGAAAGGAGGTCCCAGCCCCGTAGTGTAGAGATTACAATCTAGTTAGGTGGGTAACACACAGATACAGTGGAGTGTATAAGTGCTGGAGTGAGATGTATGCAGTGCAAATAAAATAATCAAATACTGTGCTGGTTACCAGATAGGTGGGATGTAAGGCTAGATTCATACCTGCTAATTGAGGATTTCCTACTGCATGTTACTATTAATGTGTATTTTAGTTTTTTTTTAACAATTTGCTTGTGGTTCTGTTTTGAATATTTTTTTGGCCATACACATTAAAGGGCATGTCCACCCCCAAAACTAAAATTTAACCCCTTACTGGCCACATCAAGTAGTTTAAAACAATCCTTACCTTATATTCCTGCTCAAAATAGTTCCCCTGCTGTGCCCCTCCAAAGTCCAGGAAACTGCTGTGTAGGAGCAGTGTGTGACTCATGCTGTGCCTGAGACTTCCTCAACCTCATCAAGGTTGAGGCATGCTCAGTGCAGCCCTCCCTGCCTCTCAGCCAATCACGGACGTGGCTGCCGGTCCCGCCCCCTGCTTGCAATTCCATGCAAGCAGAGGGCCTGAACACTGCAGCGGAGGAGAGAGGGCAGGTAAGTAAGAATCTGGGGACTTTCTAACAATTATATTAATGCGGTTGGGGCTGGGGGAGCATGCCCTACCATATATCAAAAGTTAAATTTCGGGGTGGACATGCCCTTTAAAGGGATTTTATGATGATGAATGCATATCAGAATGTGTGTTTTTTACATTAGGGTTCTTTTTTGTTTGTCTACACAAGTGCAATTTTAACAACTGAAAGCTCTTCGCTTAGGGAAAAATTTGATGTAGGAATACTCAGTCCTACCTCTTAAAACATTAAATTATTCAGATCCACTTTGTTTTTTGTTTTTTTAAGGTGCATGCCAGTATATTGCTTCTATAGCAAGTATTTTTTAATACTTTTGTAATAATTAAATGTGTTAGCTTCTAAATTATTTTGCTTCCACACAGCCACTTCCTGTTTCACTGCTCAGCCTGACTGAAACTTCCATAAGTTCTTGAGATGGTTAACATGCAATGTATTGCTTCTTATGAGGCTTGCAGCTTAATGCTTTTCTAGCTGATGTCACATGACAGCGTAGGCCTGCTCTGTACCCTTCTGATATGGAGTGCAGCTGTTTCTAGTTCTCAGTGTTGCTCTTTTTTTTTTTTTTTGACCAATGGCTTGTTCTGTGGTTGATTGACCCCAGGGAGGAGATGACCAGAGAGCATCATAAACATTGTCATTGTCTCTGCCTTTAGGTTTACATAAAATACAAACCATAACCTAATTTAGTATCCGTAGCACCATTAAGCATTAAGCTTTGATTGAAATATAACTAGAATGCAGCAGAGAAGGCAACAAACATTAATTTGTAATAATGTAAATAAACTACTTCTTGTATATGTTTGATAATATGTGAACTTGTGACATGACACAGAGAATAAGCCACATCAAATGCAGCACAAGCTGTACAGAAGGGCCAAAGGCTTAATCTTGATCACAGCTTGTCAGTTTCCGTTCAGCTGTGAGATCTGTGACACAAAGTGTACTTTCAGCACTGTCATTGTCCACATACTTGTCAACTCATAGCATTGCTTAGAAGCTTCCTGGAAAAATGACACGTGAATTTTCTGTATCGGAGCCCTCAGGCAGTCCATCTGCGTAAATCTTAAGGATTTGTTTTGGTACGATACGCAGTAACTTAGCAGAGTCCAGTGTAAATGGTTAAAAGAAAGAACAAAGGCTTCTAGTGAGATTATTGTATACTGAACACTATGTACACGCTATCAAAAATATCTTATTAATGGAAAGCAGTGAATGTTAAGCAGTGAGAATTAATTGGTAAAAATGCTGTACCCCTATGGTGTAATAGAGAACATAAAATTAGCCTTAGAGGAATAAAACATTAATATTTTTTTTAATAAAAAACAGTGGATTATTAAGAGAAAATATATAATCTATTGTAACAGAAAATATAGCTGCAATCCAAATGGAATAACAAGATGTGTGCTATTTACACTAGCTTCCTTTTTTAAAATCTGGATGACAATCTGAAAACTTTTGATCATTGCTACTTAGCTGTTTATAGAAGTGGACAGTGTTTTTTCATTCAGCATTTGCTGAAACTGCAAAAATAAATATCTGTTAGGGTCAAATATATATGTGTATAAAACAGGCACTATATCGAAAACTATTGTACACATAAACCTTTTTGTTAATAAACACACAATTAAATGTTTGCCAAATAACAACATTTAAGAAATAGAAATTGAAAGGGGATTAATATAGCTAGTTGGCTTATGTTGCTTAATTTTCTGTATTCTGCAAAATAGAATGTAAGAGAAAACAACTACAAATTATTAATGCTCAACTCTGCTTATTTCAGTAGTATTTGTGTCCTGAGACCAGTTCACCCATCTTGATGCCTAGTTAAATTTGAGCTCTATATTTTCCTGGCTGAGCAAAGAGTTCAATAACTTCCTCACCCCCTATCCTTAGCAAAGGAAGATACAGGGTAGCTTTCAGCATATTGTTTGTAAAAATCTCCAGCAAAGGGTTTTTTTGGGGGTTGGCATTGTTTGAGGCAAGCCATTGCCTTCTATGGAGGATTTGCTCTTGGTAGCCTGTCTGCCAGTAGAGCCGAATGTTTTAGACAACCTCAACAACACCGCCTGCTGTTCATTCATCTCTTGAATTTTACAGTACTCTAATCTAGTCTCTAATCCTGTCTTTCAAATTCAACTGCTTTTTCCTCAGTTCCTCTCTTGAATTTTAATTGTAGTTTGTCATTAAAGGGGAGACTGTGGTCTTCATGCAATTTCCTTTTATTCAGAATTTATTGAAATGATCTCAAATACAGACTCATATCTCAAACAAGTGTCTAGCTGTTGTCTCTGACAGTTTTTTTTGTTGTCTTTTGTGACAGTTATGTGTTATAAACTATGTGACAATCCCAACACATCTATCTTTTTGAAGATGGTTACAATTTAGGGAAACAAACCCCAAAAATTTCTCAGGATTGTGGCTAGCTTTAAAAACAGTTTTAGAAGTACTGGGTGAAGCTTAAGATCATGCAGCTTATGAAGCTCTGTCCCAGCAGTAGAATACAATTGGACATGCTCAAGCCTGCAGCAAGTGAGTGGTGCAATAGTGCTTGGTGATATCACAGCTCATACTAAGCAGAAATATACTACCTAAGTTTGAATAGACTGCATCAAGAAGCATTTTAAAGGTAGGAGTGTGCTCTTTTTAATAGACTTGTATGTAGTCGAGTATCCCTTTTAACATTTCACTTCATTTATATTTATTTCTGTTCATCCCTCATGGTTTGATGCTTTCACTTCCCCTTTAAACCACATCCACTTCCTATGTTTATCCATGTTTACCCTTCATCTCTTGCTGCAGCGACTTTATAGGAGAACCATCGTGTGTATAATTTTTAAAAAAAAACCTGTTAAAATGAAAAGTACTTGGGACAGGGATACAGGATTGTACATTCCTACCTCCCAATATTGTTTTTGTGAGGAGCACCAGCCCAAGGAAAACTGATGCTGCCAGTCTACCTCCTGGCTTCAGCACAGGACTAGTCCAGGACTAACCTGGCCAATGAAAACTGTACGTGCTGTAGCTCCTCAACCAAACAATATTGTGAGGTAGGAATAATCATTTTTTATTTTGCCTCGCAGCATGTGACCTCTCCGATTAACCCATTGCACTCCAAATAAAAAGAAATTTCCAGCATTCAATACTTGCTCTCTGCTATTAGAGAATACTGGGATTCATAGTACAACTGCATCTGCAGTAATGTTGCTCATCCCACTGCATGAGGCTTAGCCAGAGCTAAACACTTTTGAACTTTACATTTTATAAATACAAAGCCAACCCAGTTGATTTCCCAGCAAAAGTAGACTTCACCCTGCTAAGCATATAGACTTTAGATAACCTATTTAGGGCATCCCAGCCAAGCTAGCATTAAACATGCAAGTAACATGTCTTAATCAAACAACATTTATGTCAATTCTGCTGCTGAAGCAAAAGCTCCACTAAGCAACACTTGCTGTTTTATATTGTCTGCTAGACACACCTTTAAAAATGATTGGTCCAAGATTCATAAAATATTTGGATTTAATCCAATTTAATCAGATTTTAGGGGTGCATTTATGCAACAAAAAAAATGGCAAGAGTTCCTCATAGGATCCTACTTTTTTTCAGAAGCTAAACAGGCAGGTCATGCCATTGTTCTTTGGTGTACAATTTGCTTACTAACATTGCCTAGTTGGATGCTTTCAATCCTGGCAGAACTTCGGGTCTTTCTTTAAAACACTGCAGTACAGGAAATAAAGTGTGTTGTATTCTGATGGTAATTTACACTACTGGTCGTTACTTTACACTTTTGTCAGTTTCCAGCAGTTATAATACACTAATGGACGTTATTTAAAAATACCGGTTGTTATTTTATATTTGTCGTATAAAATAACACTAATGATCCTTATTTTTCATTTGCATCGTAAAATAACAATAATGATGGTTTTCTATCCCTGTTATTAAACAAAAACATGCTGACATGCAAAATTGCTGTTAAATCTTGTGCTAAGCTGTACAAGGAAAACATTCCACATGCCAGCATAGCCAGGGAAATCTAAATATCTGTAAAACATTTCAAAATTGTTTATTAAATGATATTGCAAAAGTCTTCAGGAAAGCATTTGATGCACCTTTAGATCAATGTATTAAGCTTTCATTCTCCTTTAAATCAGCTCTCTAATACAAGTTTTAAAGTCCAATCTATGTACAGTACCTTAAAAGACAAGTATACTCAACTCCCCATCACTCCTCTCCTACCATCCCTTAATCTTTTAGGTCCTCACCCTAGGTCAGTGATGGCAAACCTTTCAGATGCATGCCCAAACTGCAACCCAAAACCCCACTTTTTATTGCATAGTGCCAACATGATCATTTAATCTGAATACAGTTTTTACTTAAGCTACACTTTCTCTCTGGCTTTCTGGTAACATGAGTGCCCACAGAGATGGCTCCAAGTGCTACCTCTGGCACACATGCCATAGGTTTGCCACTACTGCCCTAGGTACTGCTACAGGTGGCCATAGACTCTAAAAATAATGGGTAAATACTGTCTGGGAGAACAACGGGATTTGTTTGTAGGGGCTCTTCCTGGACCGATCGCAGTGCCGCCAGATGACTGTAGTTGTCATTACGGTCAGTCGGGAATGACGGAATTTTTCCAGCGGTCGGTAACGGCTTCCTTTACTTTATGCTGTCAAATCATTTATAGTTAAGTGTCTATATGTTGTGACAAAATAATCGAGCCATCCTTCCCCAGAAGAATAATTTTGTGCACTTTCTACTTGTGACAGTAGATCAATATCTCACTATCCTACCATCATTCTTGCATTGGGATTTTATGATATAATGAGCATTGTTTTTATTTGACATTTTAGGTGCGATAACATGCGGGTTTACAAGCTTGGCCTGATGTCTGGATTCTGGTGGACATTAGCATTGGCCTGTTGGATCAGTGACAAAGCCTTCTGTGAAATATGGTCATCTTTCAACTTTCCCTATCTTCATTGTGTATGGTAAGCAAAGTTTTACTGAATTACCCTTTAGGTTAATATAGTCAGAGCCAAAATATATGTGTGATCTATACAGTAAGAAACAATGAAGGATATCCTTAAATATTTATTACTTACTAGACATGTTATAATTCTGGACTGGATATAGTAATACTATGTGAAATATAAATAGAAAATTTTGTTTGGGTGTTGTGGATGTATTGTATGACAGAATTATTAGAATCTAGCAGACCCTAGTAGATTGTCAAGACAATCCTGGAGCCACAGCAGCAGAAGTGGTCCAACCTAACTGTTGATATATAGAATTATTAGAATCGTAAGTTTTAACATTGTAACTGGGACATTTTTTTTATTGATGCAGGGATAGGTGGTTTACCGTGGTAGCCAGTCAAAACGTTTACAGGGTAACCCTTTTGAAATAAAAAAACTAACAAAAGTGGTATAAAGGTGATACCATTATTGGCTAATTAAGATAATCATAGCAAGCTTTCCTTCCACCTTGATATTCCTTTTTTCTGGTTATTTTAACTATGAGCATAATGTTGTATAAATATCAGAGAGCACTGCAGCTTCATTGTATTCAGCTTTAAAAAGGAACTAGAATGTTCTGAAAGCTTGCTATGATTATCTAAGTTAGCCAATAAAGGTATCACCTTTATACCACTTTTGTTATTTTATATTTCAAAAGGGTTACCTGTAAACTTTTTTTTTATTGTAATACATATTAAAGTACCCTATATACGCAAATATAAGTTGGTCCGTTTATAAGCCGAGGTACCTATTTTTAACTGAAAAATTAGTAAAACCTGATTGACTCGAGTCAATTAAAGCATGCTGCGAGTTAAAGTTTCCAAACATCTGTATGGGAATTCTGCTGTCTATTTAAAGGGCAACTTAAGCCTCAAAACAATACAGAATCAGAAGGCAATCTTCTGCAATAGATACCTTCTTCCTTCTTATTCTTTTTTGAAGTTGCCCTTTAAATGGACAGCAGAATGTTTTGCGCAATTGCATGCGCTTCGATTGTGCAACCGTTGGGATATTTTAAAGTGTGGCCTTAGCCTAAAAGGAGAATAAAAGCCAAGCCCTGTTAGGGTTAGGTCCCACTATATGCTTTGCATTCCGTTTTGCTTGCATGTTGGAAAATGTTTGGTCCCTTTGCGTTACCCGTGTTGTTTGTGTGCAGTTTTATGTAAAAATGAATTGTCAACATGTTACATCACAGGAATACTGGTTCTGTGGGAGAAAAAAAAACACCAAAACTAAAAAATTCATTTTGTCCTTATGTCTGTTTTTTTGTGTGTTCCCATAGACTATATTACTAAAGTGCGCGTATGTGGATAAAAAACAGATTGCATAGATTTGCAACGCAAATGATATAGTGGAAACTTCAATTATATTGTAAATTAATTGCAAAAAGCGCAGAAAACGGGACACAAAGCACATAGTGGGACCAAACTCTGATTGGGTCTGGAAGAGGGGACATGTATATTAATGAGGTATCAGAATCACTAAGGGATATGGGTTAAATCCTAAAAACATGTCCATGTATACAGTATACAGACGAGTGCACCAGCTATTAGAGCTGATACAAATGATAGAATTACCAAGTTTGTTGTAATATATCTGCTTTTATTCTTCTTTCATTTCGTATAGAGGAATCATGGTTGCAGTTATGGGCTCTAAAATCCATAAAGTTGATCATTTATCTTTTACTTTACAGGCACATCCTTATTTGCCTGGCTGCTTACCTTGGCTGTGTCTGCTTTGCTTATTTTGATGCTGCATCTGAAATACCTGAACAGGGACCAGTCATCAAGTTTTGGCCAAGTGAAAAGTGGGCCTTCATAGGAGTGCCTTACGTTACCTTGCTTTGTGCTCAGAAAAAATCTCCAATAAAAGTGACATAAATTCTAGCAAATAAACTGCTCTGACATTTTGCTGTTTTACTTACTGACTCTATACATGTTTCTTGGAATGGAGGCACCTGAAAACTCCAGGTAACTGCTGATGATGCTGATTTTCATGTGAACTCCTCAGGCGCAATAATATGGCTGACAAATAAGGTGTATATATTTGCAAGTTTTGTATTTTAAGTGTAATTTTAATAAATGAATTTGTACTTGCCTACAGTTCTGTGACATTCATACAAAAGAGATGTGTGCCCGTTAAAGTGTATATTATAATAGAATGCACATTAAGTCTGTATTATATAAAGTGACTGTCATCATATAATATTGCTGTATATACTGTACATTTTTAAAAAGTGCTAAACACATACAGAACTTTACACTTATTTTATCCATTTAGATCTAGACTTGCCCTGAAATGCTTATGTTCACAAACTCACAATATGTTAAATGATGGAAGGAGGCCCATGCAAGGACATCTGCAGCAATGACATACAGACTCCTTGTGAATGTAGCGCTAAGCAGATGAAATACTCTGAAACACAAAAATTGACAGTTAACAGTTCTAAAGATTGAGATAAGGTTGCAGTCCAACACTCAGCAAGAGTTTTAAGGAGATACCTTAGAGTTCTTCTACATCGCGAAAATACACTCCCCCCTCTGGCCCAGTAGCAGTGAGAGTTGGGGGTGTCAGATGTGTAAAGCTTGGTACACACATGACAGATTTTTGAAAAAATTTG
Organism: Hymenochirus boettgeri; assembly: GCA_019447015.1. Lineage (NCBI taxonomy): Eukaryota > Metazoa > Chordata > Amphibia > Anura > Pipidae > Hymenochirus > Hymenochirus boettgeri. The sequence continues at coordinate 226,392,960 of CM033469.1, forward strand.
CAAGATGCTGTCTGTCATTTTTCAAAGATCAGGACACACGCAGTCCCGAGCGTTCCCCCTATGCACAGCATAGGGAGAACATTCGGGACTGTTTGTTTCCCTCGACCGCGGACAACTCCCTCTATAGAGAGCCTACTACGGCCGAGGGAAAGCGACTTCACACACTGGTGATAAAACCGCGATACTAGCTTTATTGCTAGTGTGTGTACCTAGGTATAGTGTCTCCTTTAAAATGGGAAGTTCAGTGAACAACAATAAATTATTGTTTGAAGGAATTGTACACAGAAAAAATTACTTTGCTCATTTCAATCTATAAATAAATGCATATAAGCAGCACTTACCCTAATCTGTTTATGTTGCTGCCTGAATTCAATCCAGTACTTGTTTTGCTTAGATTATCTGTGTGGGCAAGCATGGTCAGCAATCCCTTTGAGGCAGCATTGGGAGAGGGAATTTCCCACCATGCAGTTCGTGTACCAACTGTCACCTTTCCATCTATAGCAAAACTATACATAACAGAATAGTTTATGATGATATAAAACTTGATTGACAGCAGAAATGTAAAATGTTTCAGACTGGACAGCTAAAGATAAAAAGATAAATAATAAAGGCACAGTGATAGTTGGAAAGAAATATACAGGGAAATTCAATAAAAGTTCTTATCGTTTAAAATGGTGCTAATTTTGCCCCAACCAATCAGATCTTATTTAACATTTTAAAGCTAAAATCTGATTGGTTGGGGCAAAATTAGCACCATTTTAAATGATGAGAACTTTTATTGAATAACCCTGATAGTTTGCAGTAATGGGCAATTAGTAAAAATAAATCCCAGTGTACATAATCTTTAAATTATTTATCTGTCTTACACTTACTTATTTATTCTACATTTTGTATTTACTTTTAAAAAAATCCGTTGAATTCCTATACTTTGCTTTTCTGTGGCCAGTAGTGAGCTGCCATTTCAGGTTGTGCGATGGTCCTGCAACAGTAATTTCTACCGATTTGGCTATTGGGTGGATAAAACATGATTACAAACAGGTAATTAATACTTTGGTAGCATTTATCTAACCGTAGAGAAATCACTGGATTTATGGTCAATGAAATCAGAAAAAAATCCTTTTTAATGTATTTAACTTTCCCTTTAAATATAAACAGGGTTATTCAATTAAAGTTCTTATCATTAAAAATGGTGCTAATTTTGCCCCAACCAATCAGATGTTGGCTTTCAAATGTTAAATAATATCTGATTGTTTGGGGCAAAATTTTAACGATAAGAACTTATATTGAATAACCCTGAAAGTTTATAGAGCATACAGTAAATCACGTATTGTTGCATTATCTTCCCTTTAGATCATTTGTAATTCTTCTTTTAAAGGTGTTTTTGTTTTAAAGATGATACTTAGCTGAAGCATTGTTGATACCAGTGAAAACACATCAATCAAGGCTACTTTCTGACAAACTGTTCCCCTTTCTGGTCGCGTTTTACTATCGGTTCCAGGTGTTTTGCTACTAGCAAAGTGTTGCCTGCAGCTTTTTCCTATTGGCAATGCTAAGAAACTGCCATTAACAAAGCGGCCAGGACAACGAAGAGTCATTCGTCTTAAAGTAGCCTAATTATTTTTGTATTATTATTCTCATGTGATGTTTCATTCTATGTACATACATAACTACAAACAGAACATTTATATTTTTGGAATTTAACACGTGGACATTTGTTTGATAATTGTGTATCATTTTCTAATTTGTGATGTTATACTTATCAAAACCAAAAATCTATCTTTGTACACCTATAGACATGTGTAATGCAGGTTGCTGTTAAAGAACTTTACAAATAAAAATACTGGATTAAAGCAATAAGCATTTGTGTTGTATCATTTTATTTTTAGAATCCCAAAACCAGATTGTATTTATATTTTTGTGGATAATTTTTTTGAAAGCCTTGTTAGGCTAGTTAAACTAGACCTCCAGTCAGTTGATATTTTTGGCAGCAACATTTTAGGCTGTGTATACATGCATTTTTGCGGCCTGATGGGCTGATAGTTTAGGTCGATCGTACTGAAAAAATTGCATGGCTTTTGGGGAGCCACGTGATCAAAGTTCGACTGTTCGTTCATCTAAATCGGATGTGCCCGAAAACCTATTGTGCGCACGTGCGCCAAGCTGACGGCCAAAGCTACTTTTGGAATGACCCACAGTCCTTTGTCCTAGCCAACCATTCAGAATTGCCGAACAGTGGGCTGGGGGCAAAGATCTAATGGTGTGTTCCAGGCTTTAGTGGATTATTTCTGTTTTGCTAAAAGGGCATTTCCACCCTCTTTACAAACTTTTTATATCTTGCAGGAAATACTCTCCCACCCCCAACTGCTATATTCAGGCTTTAAAAATTGATTCCCATCTCTACTTACAGCTCCTCGTTCCAGCACCGTTCTGGTCCACCCGAACTACAAGCAGAGGGCCGGACCGGCAAGTGTGGCTGTGATTGACTAAGAGGCAGCCAATCACAGCCATGGCTGGCATCAATGCAGAATGGTGCTGAAATGAGGAGGTGTAAGTAGTGATGGGAATTTATTTTTAAAGTCTGAATATAGAGGTTGGGGGTGGGAGGGTATGCCCTGCAAGATATATAAAGCTTTTTACACCGGATGAATGCCAGCCACAAAGGGATCGGGGGGGGAGGGGTCCACTGCCCATGCCAGCAGCAACTGAGAGGACACAACAGAGACAGAAACATTTTGGATAGTAAGACAGCAACTACCCTTCAGTTTCCTGGACTTCAAAGAGGCACTACAGGAGAACCATAAGGAGCAGGGATGTAAGGTAAGGATGTTTTTAATTCTACAGTGGGGCCAGTAGTTGTTGAAATCTTAGTTTGGGGGTAGACATGCCCTTTAATCAAGTTCAATGTATTACATTCCAGGATGATATTTGACTTCTGCCAGAATGCTTTGTACAGTGTTGGACTGGACTGTTGGGACCTGCCAGAAAATCTTAGACCAGGGGCCCACCAGGACGAATTTAAGGGCCCACCTAACATTTCATACATCATCACTTATTTACATGTTTTTCTCACTCCTACTGACTAATATTGTTTATTACAATGCATTACATAATATCCCTTTGCCTAAAATTAAGAAGTTTTCTCTGTTTTCTTGGGTGAATGGGCTGTGGGGCCACCAGGGGATTCCCCTGTAACCCTGTGGGCCAGTCCAACACTGGCTTTGTACAATCCTGCTTTAATGTTTAAGCAAGTAATACAAAAAAATGGTATGTTCACAATTTGCATTTGAAATAAAACATCTGCTTTTTGTTCTGCCTTTTTTTTAATCTGCAAAATATGTTCTGTTAATAGACTACTATACTGGGTTTGAAGAAATATGAAAAAACTATTCTACATAAAAATGATGAGAAGAAATGATAAGAATAAGCCCTCTGCTTAAACTGATTGCTTCCAGTGAATAGTGACAGGCTATTGCAGGCAGATTCTTTTACAACAAAAATACACCCTGTGCAGGTACACTTACAGTAAATGTGTTTTTGTCAGAAAAGGTTGGTACCTAAGCTTATGTTCCTGCTTTCTAATTACTGCCTTTCGTCAAGACCAGGTCAGTGTGCAGGCATCCCACCCCTCCCGGGAGACGTGGGACTCTCCCGGATTTTGGTTTGGTCTCCCACACACCCGCGAGACCGACCCGAACCTACCTGAGAGTCCACCTCCGGAACACCTTCTTTCTTCTGGCCATGCGTCCTATGTGACATAAATTACGTCACACGGGCCAGTTATGCCCCTAGCCACACCTCTAATGTGACGTAATTTACGTCACGTTAGAGGCGTGGCTAGGGGCGTAATTGGCCCCTCCCCTGACCCCTGCACCATCCCGCCCCTTTAGTGACGTCACGTCACTCGGCCACGCCTCCTTCTCCCCACCCTGCCAGGAAGCCAGGTTTGGCAGGGTGGGATGTCTGGAAGTGGAAACACGAAGGCCATACATGTAGAGATATCAGCTGATTCCACATATCTGTTTATCGTATTGTGTGTGGTAACTGGTGACAAAATTCATTTTTCATTTCATTATGGGATATGTTAATCGGGCGATAATATATCTTTTGTTTATGGTCACCATTAGATTTATCTTCTACATTTTAACTGTATTTTTTTTAAACCAGTATAGATATTTGCAAATTAACTCCCTTCTTTGTGCTTTTGTATTTCATGTTTATAGAGCAGAAACATACTGTTTCATTAGTGGGGAAATCTACAGGGGCACTTCTAGGGTTTTTGCTGCCTGAGCCAAACTTTAGAATGCCGCCTTTGATCGTCTGCGACTGCTCTGCTCCACCAGTTCTGATTCTTTTCTGACACACACATGACGTGACAATCTTCTCGCATCACACAGACACACAGTGACAGACAGTGTCAGTGTGCTGTGCTGAGTGCTGACTTTGCTGTGCTGTGCAATGCAGAGTGAGGTGCTGCTGGGCTGGCCACTCCCTCCACAGTTTTGCCGCGCGGAAAGTCCGGCGCCGGCGTGCAAGTTCCGGAAGTTGCGCGGCACGCCGGCGCCTGTGCTGACTGTGTCACTGTGTGTAACCTGGTTGCTGGTCCTGACCTCATGACCAGGCAGGCTGTGACTCCACCTGACGCCGGGGCCGCCTATCAGCCACCATAGCCTCGCGTCGGCGCACCGCAGCGCGAGAGTTCAGTTAAGGACTTAAGGTAAGGCCAGGCAGTGAGTGTCCCAGACCTTCTTGCGCCGGTCGCGCATGCACAGCGCTTGCCTTAGCCGCCAGCGAGCGGTTAGTACAATGAATTTTTTTTTTGTTTCTGCTTTAATTTTCCGCCTATGGCAGAATGCCGCCTGAGTCACATGACTCAGTGAGCCTCATTACAGATGCGGCCCTGGAAATCTACTATATAACGCAGAAATTATGTATGTATGTCTGTATGTACTCACCACACAGCCACACCCCTGAATGACTCAACATAACGGCGACGCCCATGAAGTCTAAGTTCTACAACAAAAATCCTGCACGTCACTAGCAGAGTGAGATTCTTATTAACTCAGATGAAGGGCCTGGGCTCTGTGTGCTGCCCGACTTCAACAACACAGGCACAGAGTCCACACAGAGTCCACACAACAACAGTTCAACAACACAGGCACAGAGTCCACACAGAGTCCACACAACAACAGTGTAATGTATGGCTACACAACTCAGAGAGCTGTACACACAGAACAACAGCTTCTATAACAGAGGGAACCAGACATTTTCCTTTTCTCAGTGGAAATTATCAATATTTGTTAAATTTTTCGTTTGTATAAGTGACCATGGATGTGTAATGGGGTTGACCATAATGTTTGGGGGGGGGGTGGGTGGGGGTGACCACATATCTGGTAGCGTGGTCACAACATTTGGGGGCACGGTTGTTATGTTTGGGGCATGGAAGTTATCTTTGGGGCGTGGCCTTGATGGTGGGGTATGAGCATGAACATGATTGTTTGGGGTGGCCATGACAGCAATATATGGGGGGGTGTGGTCACATTTCAGGAGGCTCTGCTTTAAATTTCTTAGCATGACAATAACAAACACATGTGATTCATATCACCAATAGTAAAATAGTCTTTCCAGGGTTTATATTTGTATATAAATGTGATTCATATCACCAATAGTAACATAGTCTTTCCAGGGTTTATATTTTAAAACCTTCCAGGAGCAAGGGGAAGTTCAGTGCAAATACATATACTTTTCAGAAAAAAGAGCAGTATTTTTCCATCCTAATGACCTTAAACTGCCCATTCAGAATTTTGGCTGTGTATAAATAAATGTAACCGAAATACCAACTTCCTGTTTGCAGGTCCCCTAGTAGAGACCATTATGGTCTTGCCCTTGACCCGCGCCTGGGTTGATTCAGTTGCTCAGTAGCATTCGAGACTCTTTGACACCATCCAACAGCCAATCAGTAGAAATTACTGTTAGGAAAATTCCAAGGATGTGGTGCATCCTGGGAGAGAAGAAGGACCATTAGAACTGAAATGTCAGCTACTAATGTCAACAGCAGGGAAAAGCAAGGGGTTGTAAATTCAACGGATTTTCAAATGGAAAGAAAAGAATATGGAGAGTAAAAAATGTGCAATTCATGTCGCTTCGTTGTAGTCCTGGCCTTCTTTCCTACAGACAATGTAATATAAAAAATGAAGTTGTTTTTTAACATACATGCCTACATGTTAAGAAAAGAACATATACTTCACAGGTGTAGATAGTGTGAGCAAATAAAGCCGTAACAAGTAGTGAGTAACAAATGTGAAAGTTACGACAAACGACTACGTGCTCCACCATTAACTCCAAAACTTTAATGAATAATATCATAGGAATGGTAATACTGACCAATTGCCAAACTCTGGAAAATTGACCAGGTGGACAATAAGAGCATTCCCAAAATGGGAGTTGCTAGTGGTGGAATAAAACTATTTTAAAGGAGGAAAGCCCATCCAACTTCTCTTACTAAGGTAGGACATTCCATTCTATGCAATCTCTATCGAAATTTTTGGTCTTGATGGTACTGGCCCATATTTCCTAGTCCCCTCTGCGGTCCTCGACAGCTACATGGATCATTTAAAAAAAAAAAAAAAAAAATAAAACCTAGAATGTAAGGCAATGACCCCCAACCCTAAAGCTAGTAGGTTAATTTAAAAAACGCCCCCAATCAATATACTTACCTGGCTGCTGACTGGCAGCGGCCGTTGTGTGATTGGCTGAGTCCTCTGAGTTGGGCTTGCCCAGTCATGCCACTTATGCTCTTCATTAACGGAAGGAAGCATAAAAAGGTTGTGACGAAAAAAATGGAAGGTAGGTAAGTACATTAGGGATCTTAAAATTTAACCATGGTGGCGGTGGGGTGTATTCTACATATTGGGGTGGGAAGATTGTACCTTTTAAGACATGCTCAGCGTGATTCAGCCAGAATGGGAGAGGAATAGAGGAAGTAAGGTAGAGGGGCATAAAATTAAGTAGGACTTTCTGTAGAGAAAATTGATTTAATCCGCCTATAACTGAATAAGAATTACATAGAATGATGAGCAACATTTTAATCTGAGTTTCTTGGCTTTAAACAAATTATCCACAAGAGTAATCTCACGGATGCCAAGTCTATATATGTAATTAGGATCCATCTACCGCCCACAAGCAAGTTTGCCAGAAAAAGAAAAAAGCAGTGGCTAGGTGGCTGTGTCCATTCTGGACAACAGTAATCTATAAAAAAATACTGGATATATGTACGCTGCAACCAAAATCACAGCTATGAATCAGCTTTTTTCATGAAAAACCCTGGAGATAAAGGTGCTTTTATTTTTAGTATCCGCTCTAAACTGCAATGAAACCCCCAGAATAAGCTACAATACAAACCTTCCTTGTGTGAGGCTCCTCACTACAACTGACGAAATCATCTTCTTTTGACAAATTGAAAGAGTTTGCGAATTTGCTTGTCTTTTGGGACCCAGGCGACGTGGAAACAGTATGTCAGTCAGTCAGGAATATCCAGGACTCCAGGAATATCCTTTTCACCTAAAACAAAGTAAATCCTAATCTTACCATTAAAAAAGTTAAAAAATGTAAGCACACAAAAAATTACAATAAATTGCATTTTAAGGACAAATGTATGGCCTCAATGCATTTTTTTTTAAAGTTGCTTAAAAAGAGAGTAAAGGTGATGCAACCCTCCACATTCGAGCCTCATCCCTGCATTTCAATTTTCGCTTATGCTGTGAAGGGGCTGTGAAGGGGGTTAACGATTCTGTCTGCCACTCAAAGCAAGCATGCAAGAAAAAACTCCTCAATCCATCCTTGAGCAGCTTGATTAGTAGCTGTTTTTATCCTAGCGGGCATTCATGTTTGACTGGCAGCGGAGGAGGCAGAGGTTTGTAATTTGTAAACATACATCCAACCAGACAGTGACACGTGGTATGTAACCATGGCCCTGGGCCGTCTAGGAGAGGCTTTTAGCACTCATGTTGCTGTGTTATAGCTAAGGGAGGGCACAGCACGGTTGTAAATGTAAGCGATTTTCAGTTTGCTGGATGTGGGTGACATTGTAACGGTTGTGATTTTTTTTATATTGTGGCCCTGTAATTACTGACACAGAAATTTAATACAAATAAGGTCTGTAAAATAGAATGGCAGTGTCTGGGGAATAACCCAAGACTGAATAAATTGTCCCTGTACAAACAAAGAAAAGGCATAATTCAAATGAGTGGAATTTGTTACTGTTGCCAGTGGTTACAAGCCATAGCCAACGGGCCTGGATGACTTTACTACCCAGAAGCTTCATAAAAAGGGTCTTAACCCTAAAAAAATTAATTATCCTGTAGGGGACCCCCAGCCCACCAAGCTTGTTAATTTAATTTTAAAAGCATCAAAACGGGTACTTACATGCCTTTATTCCCCCGGCACTCTGATCTAAAGCCCTGCGTGCGGGAACTGCAAGGCAGGGGGTTGGACAGCAACCGTGTCTGATTGGCTAAGGCAGCCAATCACAGACACGGCTGTTGGCAATGCAAAATGGCTGGGGGAAACAAAGTACTGGAAATAGAGTTCCAATTCTTTTTTTTTGCTTTTTTTTTTTTTTAAAAATGGACTTAATGGTGGGGTGGGAGAGGATTGGCCCTTATAACTACAGAAAAGGGTTTTATAGGTTGAGCAGCCCAGGGCAGAGGTAAAGATAGATTGTGAGGGAGGGATCCCGTGCGCTGTGATCATGCCACTGTCTTATTGAGGTTAAGGAAGTTGAAATAAAGTTGAAGTTTGAAGGGACCGGAATGACTCACCAGGAAGCTCATAGTACTTCACTTTTGGGACTTTGAACAGGCCACTGCAGCGAAGAAGCACCTTGGAGCAGAGATTAAGGAATTTAACACTACACAGTGGGGCCAGTAGTGGGTTTTAAATTTAGTTTTGGTGGACATTCCCTTAATAAAGATTAGTACAAAACTTACCTGGCTAATGAAAAACAAGGCTGTTGCCCTTAACAAAAATGACATTGGAGAAAGGAAGAAAATTAACCCTACCTCACCGCCACAAGTAATTCCATTTTTAAAAAGTAAGTAAAATAAGGTGTTCACAAAAACTTTTGCTAGTAGACTTAGAACAAAGACTATAGGTGATGGGCACAATATATGAAATATCACCAATTTCTGTTGGTTGAAATATCTTAAGGTGGTCTATTTTCCATTGCACCAAGACAGAAGTCAGACAAAGAAAAATGTTTTTTTTAACAATTAATGGCAATAAAGAAAGTGTAACAGTAAATAAGCAATTTGAAAAACCAGACCCAACCCACCCGTTACGTACCTTTTCTAACAATCAATAACTCAAATTCAAGACACTTCGGTTAGCATCCACATTACACCCCCGCCCGTAAGATTTGCGCTTCCTTTTCAGTTCTCGGGGACGATAGCAGGAGTGACCCGTGCTAAAGAGAAGCGAACACGGCCATGAGTGAGCACTCCCGGTTTCATGGGGAAGCCTTGGTTTGCATTCCCACCGCTGATACGCAATAAAGATCCCTATGAAACATTTTACAATTATAAAAATTTAGATCAATAAAAAACAACATGAGATTTCAATGTTTCTAATAAATAAAAAAATGCAGGTTTAAATTCTGGGCAAAATCTAAAGAGCCCCACACACCTAACTATAAAGTATACTTCAATATGAAAAAAAAAGAATGGTTACCTTCCATTCATCACCCCAAGTGGGACTGCGGGCAAACCTGTAAGCATGCAAGCTTCTCATAGAAAGTGCGCACCTTCTTCTATCATCCACTTCAAGCACCTCCTTTTGGCAGCCAGTGGCTGGGTAGGATATATTGAGCGGTAAATCGTATGAGAATTAAATCTATACTCGTAATTTCACACAATTGTTGCGAAACATTACACAAAGGAGATATATACAACTCCAGCTTCACTGCAGTGGTTTATTCACGCGCACAAATAGGGGAAGCCCCCCACAATTTTTCCGCCAAAGCAATGTTTTGTCACCCACTGTGATGTATGACTAAGATTAAATTTTTTTGTTTTTTTTTTTAAATACGATTAATGACAGGGGATATAGGCCTGCCTGTGGCACCTGCGGTAATTTAACCTCCGATATGGTTTTCGGTGAAAAAGATCCAGCCCAAAGAAAACTGATTCTGGCCAGTCTTCCTCCTGCTCAGGCTATCTTTATAAAGAAAAGTCCAGGAATAAAACTGTTAATGCGTAGATCCTTAACAAAAATGATAGTGATTTAAAAAAGTATACCTTATAATATACTTGAGTATAAGTCGAATTTTTCAGGCTTGTAAAGTTAGCTGCTGAAAACACCTATCTCGACTGTTGTACTCTGGTCAAGTCCTATTAGACCAAATTCTGCAATTGGGATAGGAACCAGTAGGTGGCAGCTGTGCTTAAGATTTGTGTGTTAACCTGCATAGAAAGTCTACTTATGGGGAAGCTGATTGCCTTACAATTCATGCTTCCTGTAGTCTGGCTGCTGGACTAACTCAGCACTGTCACTGTCATTCTGGATGCTGTAAATTCTGATGGGGTTCTCTCGTTTGGGGACAAAAAAAATGGGCAAAAAAAAACAGCTGCTAGTTAATGCAAAGGGACAGCTTGAAACTACAAAACTCTCAGGTGACATTTTTAACTATGGGGGTCAGAGAGCCCCTTATATCTGGGGGGATCAGTAGAATTGTTAACGAGGTAGCTTAATTAAAGTTTTACTGAACCTTGCCACTCCACATGTTAGGAAATGCAACTCCCAGCAACCAAAGATGATGAGAGTTGTAGTTTCCAAACCTTGGGTGCCCAAAGAATGGGGGTTAATGGTATACTGGATTGACTATTACCTGTATGGGATTCAGGTATGGGAATCTGCTTGTCCATTTAAAGGCAAACTATTTCTACCCTAGGCTTATACTTGAGTCAATCAGTTTATACAAGTTTTTCATGGTAAAAATAGGTACCTCGACTTATACTCGGATAGACTCATACTCGAGTTATATAAGGTAGCTTTAATAATTTATACACATGCCATAAATGTATCCCCCCCCCATTACTGATGCTTCATACAAATGGCCGTCTGTATCTCACACAGAAAGGAAGGGGTTTTAGGTCTAAACCACAGGACCTTCTGCAGCCATTCCAATTTTATAGAAAAAAAAGTACTGCTCCCGACATTTAAGGGTGAATTGTTGGCTCCTTATAATGACCTCTATTAGAAAGGGCACACCCTACATTTAAAATTGGAATCCAGTGTCAATGTGTTTAGCTTGCAATCTATCACTGGAGGGCTTTTGATTTGAGAGTGCCTACTCTGTACTCTATGCTGGTACAGAAGGAAGATGTATAACCCCTACCACAACATGCTGCCCAAAAATTATTTTTAAAGCTAGCCACAAGACTGAAAAAAAATGCCTCTCCCTAAGGCATGTCCACAGATTTTTGGGGTGAGCTTAGGACATGGCTGAGCTTGTTGTCACAGGAGGAGAGTGCAAGCTGAGGAAGGGCCAAAAAAGACATTTCTGTAATTTGGATTCACAAGCAAGACAACATTCCTAGGCTGGTTTCATGGTGTTTGGAAGTTGAGAGAGAAATCCTTTCAATGGTCCTTGTATTTTATTAAAGCACTTGCCACGGCAGGTGGTGGTTTAAGTATAAATTTACTTGCTAGGGGAAATAACCTTTTTTTTAAAGGAAATTACATTACTGCACTTAATTAACAAAAAAGACCAACATCTATGTTTTTTCCACAAACGTGCCCTGTACAGAAAACGAGGTTTTCCAAAAGATGTTTTACTAAAATTTAGCAAACCCACAGCCACCCGCACAATAATACATATCACCAATTCATGTGCTGACACGGGGCCCAAAAGTAGTGCAGACAATGGTAAAAGGGATATTTTGACGGGTGTAAAGGTTGTCTATAACCTAGCACCGGTGGTTCCTTCTGCTTGGCTTGAATGTTGCTGGAACATCAGAAGTACGTTCTAAGGTTTGGCATCGGCCCAATCGGCAGTTCACAAGCATTTAAAATGTCAAACACAGAGACCCTTATGCAGATGCTTTACAAAATGTGACAATCTCTAAAACTGTACTCAGAGAAATCAATTCTCTTTTGAAACAAGGATACTTCCCACCAGGTCTTGCTAGTCCCTCTGCTCGGATTTTGCATAACTTTGGGGGCTTATTGTTAAGGGACAACTTTCCCACTGCCAAGGATGAAGGAAAGAATGCAACTACACAACTCCAAAAGGGAAGGTTTACTTTGGAGTAAATTGATTGGGGAAATTTTTTATTTTATCAAAAAAAGTTTTGTTTTAACGAAATGTTTAGCATTCTGCGTTTTTTAAAGAGGCGTTTAGTGTAACTACTATGGGTAGCAGCATGAGCATGGGTGCAGGAGAGGACCCAAGTTCATACTTTCATGATAAACCCCTCCTCCCAACAACCTTCATAGATTAACCAGAGAGGGGGGACCCATCTGTCTTGCCCAGGATTCCTAGTTACACCACTGAGCAGCGCATTAACCGTACCGCTGGTTTACAGTAGTAGATATGATGCTAAAAAATGAGAAGTTAATGTACTCCAAGTGGTATCAGGGTTAAAACAAATCAATTAATTAAGAACTAAAAGTCTTTTAACAGTTAGTTAAAATACAAAAAACACGAGCAAGTGAAAAAAACAACTTGTAACAAGTTTTATCTTCGCCATAAGTCATGCTGAAACTATAGGCTATTAGGGAAAGGCCAAAGTGGTTCATTAAAACTAGCAATTGCAATGGACATTATAGAGAAAACCACTTGTAATAGTAACCCAGCTGCCACCATATGTCAATGGCAGATAATGGCCGGGAGGGATGACTATGTGGCAGGGAAGGGGTATGTATATCCAGCAGTGTTATATTACTCAAGCGATTTAACAAATTGATAGTGAAATCGTCCAGTAGTAATCAAGGTTCTGAACTGCCCCTCACCAGGCAGTTCGCCAGTTCTGAATTCTCCCGGCACGAACTCAATCCGTAGTCATCCGGTACATCAGCGATTCCGAGGGCTCGCGTCAATTAGAAGTTCTATATGGACAGTTGATACACCGTTTATCTCCCCCAGACAAACAATATTTTAAACTACCACGAAAATCCCCTAAGTTACCATTTTGAGCGAGATTCGTTCATCACCTTCATGACCAACAATCCGGTCTGGTCTCGGATCCCCAGCCGAAAGAGAAGACCGCGCCTGCGCGTCTGCGCGAAGAACTAACATAGAGAGTGGGGGAAGAGGAAGACGGGGGCCGTGACGTAATGCCAAGCGTGCTTATTTTTGCCAGCTACCTCTAATGGAGGGAGGTAGTCGCGGTTGTGCGGATTGAAAGGCTGCTGTACATTATCATTTAAAACATCATATTGCATTTCCAAAGAAAATGTATTGATACATGCTCTATAACCTTATATTGTTAAAGCACAAGACATTACCAATATAATAAGTTCACGGTAAAAAAAAAAAATAGGTTTATAAGGTTTGGAATGGACTTTTTAAATCCCAGGACAGGCCAGATAGTGAACAATCAAGGGGCACTATTAAAAGCACATGACTGACCCACGGCTGAGGTAGTAGTTTATTTGAATTTAGTCAATCCCTGTGTGTTGCATTATTAAACACATGCCCTCTCAGATGATTTGATACCCACCGTGTAACAATATATTACACAATCCTGATTGATTAGTAAACTGTAGTATGAGGACCACCTATAAATGTGTGCAGTACTAGTTGAAAATGGTGGCTGATCAGAAGCGACTTGCAAATTGACCGGCGATTCCCTGCCAATTGAGCAGCCAGCGGAACGTCCATTTTGGCAATAATAACACGTTTGTGGCGCTTCTCGCTCAGGGTTGCCACCTTGCATTTAGCTGAGCTATAAACAATTGACACCAAAATCGTGCACCAACCGCAAGCATACAATTGGTGTCGATTTCGTGCGTTGTTGCGATCGTTTTTCAAACTTTAAAAACACATGGGTTGCGTGAAAAAATGGTGCCGCAAAATGCAAGCAGCAGACACGCAATAATCAATAATCGCATGCGCATCTGAAATTGCAGGAACTTTCGTTCCCGCGATTTCCATTTAACCAAAAATACATGTGCCATAATATGACGCAAACGCGACAATAAACGCGTTAGGGTGCCCTAAGCACGACCCAAATGTATGAAATCTACATGCTGCTGTGGCAAGTGACATTGATGTTAAATACATGCTGTATGGCTACATGCCTGCCATAATACTTCTTATAGCAAATTACAACTAGCCAAATGTCTTTAGAGATTTCAGCGGCTGTCATTATGGCCAGCACACTGGGAATCAAAAAACAATGCCTGAACGCGTGGGCACACGTGTAATTATTTGCATGTATTGGTGAACCTGTGCCACATTTTTGATAAGCAACATTTATTAATACAAGTGCCACTATGACATAGACAAACATGTGTGGTCAATACGCGGTCACCCAAAAAACAAAAAAATGGCATATGTCTGTTATTCGGCCCCCAAACCCCAAATTATATATTCAACACATTATTATTAGAGCATTACTAAAACAGATATTAAGGATAATTATTGCCTCCCTTCTGGCAGAGAGGTAAGCTGGGTTCCTTATTCATAAAACACCTATGACCTAGTAGTTATTTAAACTTGGTGAAAGAGCAATCTCCCACAATAAAATGTCAACTTTAGGATAGGTTAACTCAGGAAAATGAACCATTCTTTATGCCATTAATTGAAGAATGTCTGTCTCCAATGAATATACCAGGAGCCAAGGTACAGAAATTTACCTCAAGCGCAATCCACCACCGCTACTCTGACGTGACTGACTGGTTGCTGGCTTTACGTAATTATAGCGAGCAGAACACTAATGTGCCCTATAGTATGCATTTCTGTTGAAGTTTTACCATTCCATGTTTCTGTACTGTAAATTAAATCGCCAAATGGAGGCAGCAGCACATAGATATCAGTGTGAAAGTGAAATATTTATTAGCAACATACAATGTTACCGGAAATATGTCCCCTTCCATACCCAAAGGAAGGGGGACAACATTTCCCCTGAATCGTATGTTTGCAATAAATTTTAACACTTTCAATGATATGTGTTAACCCTTGAGGTTGGGGTTAGAGTAGTGCACCTACGTACTGAAGGCAATGTCTTCTAAGAAACAAGTAAAGCCAGACTGCATTGCCAATACTGAAATGTTATACAACATATATAATTTTTAGATAGACATGACAAAAAGAAAATTAAGCAAAAAAAACATTTTACTTATCATATTCTGAGGCAACCTCTGATCTCTAAGTAAAATCAGTGTGCCCTGGCACACCCTACAGAAACACTGCCCAAAGATCCCAATAAAGAGAAAACGGGTAACACTATTATCGATATTTCAATTACGAAAGGGTTCCATTAACAATCCTAATTATACAAAAACAGTATGGTTGCAAATCATGTTGCCTACCAAAAAGGATGATAGCGTGTCCTATATAGTGGATAATGCACCCCAACGTTTAAATTATAAGATAGTAGCAGTCACAGAGAGTTCTGTGACCATATAAAGTTCAGTGAGCCCGCAGGAGAGAACCTTTATACAGGCCAAGGAACTCCAAGGGTGAATTTAATATCCCTTACAGTTGGGGGTGCATTATTTATAAACATACCCTTTGTGGCTTTGGTTCCTTCGCTCTGTGGTAAACAGTCGGATTATAAGCTATAATCTACAGTTCCTCCTAGAAATCCACATAGGGTAGGTTATAAGAAAAATATTGACCAGTTTGTCAGTTACATATGTCTGAGGATCAGGGAGGTATCCTGATATTGGTGTGCTTTCTGACGGAGAGGTTGAGGGTCGGTTGTGGGATAGCTTGTTTCAGACATTCCAATCGCAAATACCATTAATTTGCCATCGCATGTCGGCGCAAAGAGAAAAAACGGGGAAAGGTTGATTCGTCAAGATTGGTCTAAGTCGTGGGATGGTGCGCTCAGTAGGGTAAGTAAAAATCGTCCTAATGTATAGCCACACTTGTGTAAACACAAATGACTGTGAGAAAGTCTTGTCTGGTTGGTAGGCGCAAGATGTGACACTAGCTGGCTGCAATGTCCGTCCATATTAGACTCTACCAAAATTAGTGGGGACAGATATGTGGAAAATGCCGTGGGCTAGCCTCTGCCCTAGGCACAATTACATTCCACCCTGGAAGGCCCGGGCTTTGGGACTCTCTGCCTACTGCGTATTCTTGGTTTTTTAGGGGTATTGGGAGGGTTTGTATATAATCAAGCTAATGAGGCAAGCAGTATTTAGTTCAGTTATAAAGCTAATAGGGTCCGTATGTATCTTTCTGTTTTGATATCCTGATTGTTTTGCAGTATGGAACCTTTTAGCTATATGAACTTAACATACATTCAAACTGCCTACACTATAGACTGATAGTAAACAGTATGACCACCACTCCAATTATAGAGGAGGGGAGAGGGGTGCTGTTGCTCATCTCCAGTCACAGCAGGGATTTTACATTGGAAAGCATGGAAATCACGATAGATGGCGCCCTACAAGACATGACCGGGAGAGGCGGGGTATTTTAACTGTGACATCCAATCAATGATCGACATCTACGTATACGGACCACCCCTGAAGGCGGCGATAACGCCTCCTATTAGTACCCGTACAGTCCAGATGGCAAGGAAACAATTCGGTAACCTGATGGAATTATGTTTGTGAATAGTAAATGCTAATAGTTTGTGACTGTGTTTTCCAGACCCGACAGTTATAGAATGGCCTTACCTGACCACCATAGGTGATTAACAATACTGGGGATATTATAAAGTCCAGCTGTACCATTACCTGACCGTATCAGCTGGAATAGTAAACCTGCGCACATTCATATTGCTTGGTCTGTCTATCGAGGATCCAGGTCAAGTCTGAATGCCCTGTGCTCTAATGGGCTTTAAGGATCTGGGACACTGCAAGTGGCAGCTCAGAGGTAGGACTGGTGTGAAGACAACTACAAGATGTCCCCACTATTGCGAGTTTACAAAAACCGTCTGTACATTCTATCTGTTATATCTATCGGTCTCTGATAGTATCGATTATCTAGCTATCTGATCTATCTATCTATTTTCTAGAGATCTGATCGATCTATCTAGCTATCGATTAGTCGATCTATCTAGCTAGCCGATTGATCTATCTAGCGAGCTATCTATCTATCGATCAGCTGCCGTATAGTGCCCGTAAATTATTAGTGTTAGCGTCAGTTTTACTGAGCACAAAAAAAAAAAAAGGGGGGTTTTTTGGTATCGTCATTACTGTAGAAGATGCCAAGGTCTTTGTATTTGTAATCAAACCAACGTTTAGATGTAACAGATAAACCGAAGTTTCTGAATTTGACAGTAATCAGAATTATTATTCACAAATTCTAAAACAGTTACCGATTTAAGGCATACTAATCTAAAATCAAGTTATATCAATAATTTTGTAGTCAAATTTCCTGTGTATGAGTGTACAGGCATGTCCATCCTTAAGCATAAAATCTGTACGTTGCCTTCCCCACCCTACTGTTACAAACCAGATATTGTTTACTACTTCCCAATGTATCTGAAGCTCCTAACCACCTCGTTAATTTTTCTACTGGTACCGACTTCCTCCAGGTGGGCAGCTGCAGGTCACAGCCTGATTATCAGCGCCAATCTTTTGCCACTACCCATAGTCATGTAATGTAAACTATGCATCTGTTGAGTAACATTTGCAAGAAGTCCCACAATTGCAATTGTGTAACAGTGAATGCAGTTGTGCCTGCAGGATGTTTTTAAGAAACTGCTGCAACTGCCTACAGGCTAGAATGAGATATTTGCATGCCCACCATTCCATTTCTCTAGGAAAGCAGAAGAAGAGAGAAGAGAGAAAGAGAGGAAATATGTTTTATATTTAGGTATTAGGGACACTGCCATTACTAATGGGCTGTGAGGTACCTTTGTTATATAAAGGCTATATTTCATTATACTCTGTGGGAGCTTTTAGCTCTCTCACCCCACCTCACCTTAACCTATAAAGTAATCGGTATCTGTGCTCCCAAGTCCTAACCACATAGCAACTGTAATTGGGAAATTGGCTGTGGGAAAATTAATAAGAATGTACTGGATAATCTTAGGTTCTTATGTGCCTAATGGTGCTTAAGTTTGAACCAACATCTGTGCAAGGATTGCCTGGGTCTGTTTCAGACTGCAGGGGTCTTACCCTATTTATGTTCCATGGATACAGATGGACAGTTGACTAACATAAATATGATTCCCTGTGTAAAGATTTCTAATCCACTGTATCCACACATAACACAACATTACTCATACCATCGTTTCCACTGTGCACCAATGGGCACTTTGCTAATAATATTTTTATAAATACAGACAAAAACCTCTTCAAAAGACAGGGCACCACCGGGCTTCACAATGTATATTGTGTAGGAAACTCCCCACATGCATTATCGCAGTTTCCTCACGAGGGTAGATTGTGAAGTCCCGTGAGTGCCCTGTTCGTTTTGGAGAGGTTTGTCGTTGGTTTAAGTTCCATTTAGCACCTGGGAGACCGTTATGCATGGGGAGGACACAGCGCACAAGAAAGAAATAGTTTTCTATAATGATTGTAATAATGCCTATTACATTTTCGCCGCCTGAACCACTTAATGTACAGGGTGTGGGAGGAGAAACAAACCGAAATTACAGGAAAAAAAAAAAACCACCAAATCTTTGGCAGACGGGTGGTTTATAAACCTAATTGTTGCAACTTGAAGTCACTATGGCTCCTTTACTCAGGATCATAGCAGTTGTCATGTTGTTCCCTTTTTTTGCAAATAGGGCAACAAACAAATCAATTGGCAAAAACAAAAAAGCAAACACTGACATATACACATGTATTAGGGTAATATGTATTGTAAATGAAACTGGACTCGTTCCAGTCATTCAAAATAGCAGCGCTTGTGTTATTTGGCATATGCCAAGGAATGCAGGATATTAAATTAGAATCACAATTGAGAGCAGCAGGTCAAGATTAAGAGATATATGACCCATAGTGTGCTATGATTTACATTTACATGTTATTTTAAAAGTCTTCTTGGTGGATTTTCTATTTAAAAGAATTTGCATTAAACTGATATCTGATACTGAGTTCACACAAGGTTATATGACAGTGGTACATTTACACATAGCAAGTGTATTACCATTGCAGAATTAACTGCATTTCACACACGTGAGCTGTGACAGGAAGCCAGAAAAGTCAGTATCTGTTTTCAGTGGTGTCTGGGAGGACATGGATATTCCTTTCTGTTGTCGGAACAAAGGGAATGGCACAGGCCACCAAAATAACTTTGCAGATGTGGACTAAAAAAATTCAGTTTCCCTGTATTTGTAGCTGCTACAAGTAAAAGAGACAGCAAGTTTGTTTATTAGATTGGGTAAACTATAAGTAAATATGCATATATTGGGGTGAATTTCTAACATTCACTGAAAAGAAAAAATTTCTCAAATTAAAAATTTTTTTAAAAAATGATGTTGAATCGTGACAGGATGGCAATGTGGACACTACAATAAAAATGTGCAAGGGACAGACTTCCCCCATCTTCCCTTACCTTAAGGGAGCCAGAATACAACTTGCTGATCTTGACAAGTCAAACAGGATGTGGTCAATCTAGGCAATTTGTATGTGATGATGAAACTAGAGAGGATGAACTTTCAAAGTTCGGTACGTTTTAGACCCATTAAAGTCAATGGGAGTCAAATAGTTTGAAAAGCTCAAATGAAATACAATAAAAATATCAATGGTAAATAAGTAAATGGTGTGGGACCAGGGAATGGTCTGGGGAAACATGTTCGAAATCCATGTTGGAACTTTCGATATTTATCCCATAAACGACTTGCAGATTCGATAATTCGAATTTACTTGCGTATGAGTTATAATATACATTTTACCATATATTCGATAATTCAATATTTACTCGCGTATTGTTATCATAGACATTTTACTTGCATATTCGCGCGCCTGAACGTTTTCGAACATCGCTAATTATCGAAGTCCGGAAATTTCAAAGTCCGAAAAATCCGGGTCCGGGATAGTTCGAGAAGTCTGAGTCCGTTCGAGGTTCTAGTCCATCCCTAGGTGAAACCAAACAAACTATAATTGCAGGTGTGTATAGTATAAATCATAGCAACATAGTAATTGAGTTGAATAAAGACTACGTCCATCAAGTCCAACCTATTCGCCCTCCTTTTTTTTTTTTAACCTACCAACAGTTGATCCAGAGGAAGGCAAAAAACCCAGCTAAAAGGGGGGTGGATTCCTTCCTGACTCTCAATCGGAAAGTATCCCTGGATCAACCAGATCTATTAATATTAATACCAGTAATTCTCAATATTTTTTAGTTTTACAAACTTATCCAGGCCTTTTAAAGCTATTTCATGAACTTGCAATTAACACATCTGATGGAAGTCGAATCCACAGTTTCACCGTTCTCACTGTAAAGAAACCTTCCTAACCTGAAGATGGAAACTCTTTTCTTCAAACCTTAAAGGATGCAAATGTCGCTTCTCCAATGAAACAGCCCTAACTTGTCTAATGTGCCTGCATATTTAAGCCCTCCATTCCTCTCCAATTTAGTTGCCCTTCTCTGAACTGCTTCCATTCCAAAGATGTCCTTTTGTATATGGGATTCCAAAACTGCACTGCTTATTCCAAATGAGGCAACCAGTGCCTTGTAAAGAGGGACTAATATCTCTCTCCCTGAATCTATTCCCCTCTTTATACAAGACAATATCTTGCTAGCTTAAGTTGCCTACCTGGCATGTTTGCTATAGCTAAGTCTGTTACCTACCAGAACCCCAAATCCTTTTCTCATTACAGAGCACTTACCACAGAGTTATTATGGTGTAGGTGGTACAGGGATTATTAAATCCCAAATACATCACCTTACATTTAACAAACAGTGAATCTTATCTGCAATTCTGCTACCCATTTTGATAATCTATCTAGGTCTGCTTGCAACACTTGCACTCATTTGAAGTTTCCAAAGCTCTGCATAGTTTAGTGTCATCAGCAACCACTGAGACCTTGCTCTCAAGGCCTCCTTCTAAGTCATTTATAAACAGAAGTGGCCCAGTACAGAAACCCTGAGGCACTCTGCTTAGAACTTAAGCCAACAAGATGTAGTTCCATTCCACCACTCTTTGTTTGTGATCCATAACCATTCTTATTCATGAAACAATGTTTCTTCTAGGCCAACAGTCCTCAGTTTATAACATTAGTTGCCTATGTGGCACAGTATCAAAAGCTTTCGGAAAATCCAAGTATACACAATCCACTGCTGTGCCTGAATCAAATTCTACTCGCTTCTAAAAAAACAATTAAATTTGTCTGGCATGATCTATTTCTCAAAATCAATGCTGACCTATACTAATAAATCAGTTCTGGAGGACAAAGTCAAGGATATGATCCCGTAACAAAGTTTCACAGCAACATTCCCTACCACTGATGTTAGGCTTACAGGTCTATAGTAATATAGTTATAGTAAATCATTATTACGTTTATATAAAGTTATCCAGGTGGGATATAATATTATCTCAAATACTAGTTTTAAGAATTATGTAGGGTATTATGTCTTGGTGAATAGTTTGTTTTCCCATCTATTTGTCCTTTTTCCTTTAACCATCTTGTATTTTTTAATTATTTCTCCATTCATTTGTTTATTTGCTGTTACAGAATATATGTTAACATCATGAAACTTTTTTTTTGCTTTTTACATTGTTTTAATTTTCATTATTTTTGTTCTTTTGTCCCTTTTTTCCAAATTATAGATCAGCAACATTTTATTTTTGTGTACCACCCCATATGCATGTATCTCTCCGACAGTATGCCACTACTTCAAAGTGGGATATATTAATATGGACCCTGCTGGTTGTAGTCGGTAAGTGTAACAATGTTGACATTTAAGTATGAGGCATATGGGAAAAGAAAGTCTTGATGCTTTCTGCCACAGTATGTTCTAAACAGTGACATCAAGTGCTGAAGAGCAGAATGAATTATTGTGTGCCAAACATGATGGTGCTGGCCATTAGTTTACATCCTGGATTTCATTTAAAAACCGTTCTTGCTATGCAGCTGTTTCCCTTGTTTGCAGTTAAGTTCCTGTCATTGTAAATTCCTCATTTGAATAAGAAAAAAAAAGAAAAAAGCAAACCTACAGTAACAGTTTCTCAGTTTCTGCCATGATTATTCCATTTGGTGAGGTCTGTGCTTTGTTGGCAAAACATAAAATGATAACAGCATTTTCTGCATTAAAGTGATACTGTTATTGGCTAAACAGTCTATACATTTGATATAGCTCAGTGATTCTCAACCAGGTTTAACCTAGGTGTTAAATAAAAATTAAGGGTATTTTGTCAATTGTATAGGGTCAAACTCTTATGGCAAAAGTTTTTTTCCATTTGCAATAAGTTACAGAGTTTGTCTTTTAAAGAACTACCCAGTGCCTTCACAGTCATTTATATCATTATTCATGGGTTAAAATCATTTTACTTACCTTTACAGCTTTAAGGTCATTACCTCTTTTCTTGCTGATGGTGTTTTCCAAATATCTTGCTTGTAAAAATGTTTTTTCATAATATTGGCTGGTTGCCATTGGCTGTTCATGTGATCTTCAGCTGACATTCAGATCTCAGTGCCAAAAGAGGCGTGGGTTATGATGTCAGTGTATCTGCCCAGCCAAAACTTTTGCTTGGAAAACATGGCACTGAATCTGTCTGAAAAAAGGCACTACGTGGAGGTGTCTGTAAGATAAGTAATCAGTACAGAGACTTATTTAAGATTTAGATCTTTAGTGTATTTTATATGTGCACTACATTCTTATAGCATACACACATGATTTTTTCTCCTTTTTGCTAAAAATGGATTCTTAGGACAATAGCATTTACTTGGGCTTCAAAAACAAATTCTCCTGAATTTATCGTGTATTCAGTTAGATCAGAAGTTAAGTTCTTGAAAACGTTTCACTAGTCATATGACTGGTTTGCTCAATTCCAGAATGACTTGTACAAGAATGTCTGCCATGTACTATGCTCTCTTGAAAACCTTACCCTGGGCATCCTATAACACCTCTTAGCACAATGCAATCAAGACTTGCATTCAGAAGGTCCCTAACACCTGGCTGTTAAATGCTAATTAGGACTTTCCAGGGTACTTAATAGCCAACAAATTCTTGTACAAGTCACTTCTGAATTGAGAAAGCCAATTGGATGAATATCAAAACCTCTTTAAGAACTCAACTTTAAGTCCGTTGATTTAACTGATATATAACAGATATGCCATGACCTGATGAATGAGAAGCTTCACAAGCAATTCACCTGATATGTTAATGTTTTTATTTCTATGTCACAGGAATGGGTCAGTGTACTTCCATGCAACACTCAGTTTTTTGGGCCAGATGTTAGATGAGTTGGCTATCCTATGGGTGCTAATGTTGGTTAGCGTATGTGGTTTCCTAAAGGCACCTACCAAGGGGTGTGTTCCGAATGCAGGTATTTTTCTTCTTAAGTTATTAAATTTTTTGTTATGCCATGCTTACATTTTTGTTTTTTCTTGGATTCAAAATGCACTGTTGTAGTGAAAAAAATCCTTTTCTTTTTTCCTTATGGTTCTCCTGCCGTTCGTTTATAGTCGGAAAACTAAAGGTAGGATCTGTCAGTGTGTCATCCGGTCCCTGCTGCTTCCTTAACCTCATTAAGTACTGTGACGTGCAAGGAGCCCTCCCACCCTCCAGATTCCTCTTATTGCTGGGATCTGGAGGGTCCCTGGCCATATTGAAGCTCTCCCTGCCCCCCCCCCTCCAAATGCTGAGTTAGATCTGTAATGAAAGGTTCTAAAATCATACTATACAGCCCTTCAATCTCACTGCTGTCTTCATAGCTGCATCTGTGATTGGCTGACCAGCAGCCAATCACAGACGTGGATGCTGGTCCTGCCCCCTCTCTGCTGTTAGCGGGAGCCGGAGATGACGCTGCGGGAGCGAAGGCTTTAATATTATTCTGAACTTTTTATTATAGATCTAATCGGGTTTGGGTTTTTTTGTTGTTTTGTGTGATTTTTTTTTTTTAGGGTGGAATTTTAAAAGGTATGTCCACCCTAAAATCCAAAAATTTAATATACGTCCCCCCTGGGCTCCCAGCCAACCGCATTATTTTATTTTAGAAAAGCCCCCAAACTCTACTTACCTCCCCCTTTCCTGCGCCGTGCTCCCGCCTCTGCTGCTTGAGAGGAAATGCAGGCAGAGGGGCGGGGACCGCAGCGCCTCGTGATTGGCTGAGCGGCAGCCAATCACGGACGCGGGCTGCCGGCAGCTCACTTCCACGTAGGAAAGCGGAGAGGTAAGTAACAGATTTGGGAGCTTTCTAAAAATAAAATTGTTGGGGCTGGGGGACATGGGGGAAGGCTGACATAAGGGTTTTAAGCTAGGGAGGAGAGGGAGAGGGAGGGGGAGAAGAGCTGCAGTACGCATGGCAAAAACTACCTGAGGCAGGTAGGTAGGAGGCAGAGCCCTGCTAGCCTCAAGGTGGGCAGTTTTTGCACTTTGGGGGGGGGGGGGGACTACAGGAGAACCCTATGGAGCTGGGAGTGAGCTAAGGATTAAACTACACTACATGGTGGGGCCAGTAGTTGGGGGGATTATAGTTTTGGGGGTGGACATGCCCTTTAATGCTTTTTACTTTAGTGCTTTTTACTCCTGGATCCAAAATGTATACAGGGACTTAATGCTTTTTACTCTTACCTTTCCAAAATGATAACACCACTGGATTTGTCTTTGTTTTACCTTTCTGATTACTTTAGTGGTAGCAGTCTTATGCAGACAGGCCTGGATTTACTATTAGGCCCTGTAGGCACATGCCTAGGGCCGTCTGTGGTTGGAGGGGCAGCTGTCAATCCCCTATATAGTTATTTTCTTTCAAAAAAAATGAAAATGGGTGTGGTTCGTGGATGTGGTCAGTGTTTGGTTTGGGAAAAGTGTGCCAGGATTTTTGGGCCTACATGCTCCTGAGGTGTACATTGCCACTGTTAAACACAGACCATAAGACTACATGCATAGAATGCATGTTTCCCAACTATAGGCCACACAGCATCTTCTGAAAGTGCCAATGTGTCACAGACCTAAAGCATTCATTGCCAACCATGAGTATGCCTTAGGCTGAACCGGTATGATAAACTGATAAAATCAATTGTCCAGTTTGGACAAAAATCCAAACAAGATGTCAGTTGCAGTGACCTGTATAAGTGAAATATTGCAACATCCAGTCAATTGGGTTGAAATATTATCCCATGAATACTGGGCCTTTATTATTATTATAGGATTTATATTAGCACTAACATCTTCTATAGCGCTTTACAATTACATGTATACATTCACATTAGGCCCTTCCCCAGAAGAGCTTACAATCTAAGCACATTTTTGACACAACACCACCTATTAGTATGTCATTATGATTGATGGGGAGACCGGAGTGCCCGGGACACAAAACTTTCCTGGGACAAAATCTACGCAAGCATGGGGAGAACATACAAGTCTTGCAGATGTTTCCTCAGGACTTCAGCTCTGCAAGCATCAGTGCTAACAACTAAGCCACGTGCTGCCTGGGCCCTAGTAGCAGCATCTTGGTTTTCCTTCATTGTGAAATAATTTTTGTTAACCGTCTCTTCCAAGTGAAATCTGTTTATCTGCCTGAAGCACAATCTAATGCTGGGTACATATTGTAAGATTCTTCCTCGACCTACCATTCTGCAGTTCCGACCGGTCGGCCAGGAGGATGGACTGTCGGTCGCAGCAAAAATAGCCGCAGATGACAGTCGCCCATGACCAAGCGTGCGGGCATAGAGGACCACACAACAGGCCGAAAGAATGAATGGGCGGCCTCATCCGGCCCTGGAAAGCATCCAATAATCAGCCGACTAATTGAAACACTGAAAGACGGGCAGTCGGACAAATATTGGATGGTGTGTACCCGCTTAAGGTTCCTTCTTGAATGGGTTTGTATTTGCTTACATATGTGACTGCAGAATGTGGTTTTATTGTTACATAAGGAGATAATTTTTAATCCTGGAATGACTGCTAACCCACTTTCATTAACAGATAAATGGGTTGAACAATGCACATTTGGTATTCAAATATAGAGGAGAAATATCTATGTATATGTATATTTCAATGTTTATTTATACTCATCTGGAATTGGACTGTTAATCATTTAGTTTAGAAATGCTTTGCAAAGTCAACTTCACCTCCAATTATATCTCTAAATAAATAAGCCAACAATCATTTCACTCTGCAGTTGATAAAGAAGCATAAAATAATTTAAAATTCCATGTTCTCAGGGACTGCCAGTTTTCACACAGGATAAAGCGGCCATCCTGAAACACATCATTTACCTATTCCTATTATTATAGAATTTTGCAGTGACCTAGTGTCCTGAATTTTCTTTTTGGTACAGCTTTCTTATTTTGTACTCATTGGTACATGGATAGTGTACTGTAAGTCCTAAATGGGTGACTTGGAGGGCCTTCCTTTCAGTATAGATTGTTTTGTGTGTCTTTTAGTGGCAAATGGGCACACCCCTTCATAATGTCCAAGTCTGGCTTAAATATTTCATAACAAATTACCATGTGAAGTGATTACTTGATAGTATACTGACCAGTCTGCCATCGTTGTCACATTAGGTAACATTACTGTACAATACTGTAATTAACCGTAACATAAATTTAACAATTATGAATGTTTTACATTGTTAAATCAATCATGGATTGATGCCCTAAATATCTCTTGTAAAGCCAGTGCCCTGTACAGTTGTAAAACAAGTGATGTTGGAATTAATTTTCTTATTATTTTTCTTTATCAATTTTAATGACAACTATGCAAATGTTTAAAGGGTAACCCAATGAAGACTTGTATATATGTACATGAATGTTCTAAAGAGCCGATCCTGTATCTGAATCTATATAGCGATCCTATACATGAATGTTGGGTTTATTTCATTACAGGTGGCGATTTAAAGCCGTTGTTGGTGTGATTTCTGGAGTTACTACTGCCCTGGCATTTATCAAGCCTGCCATTAACAGCATATCACTAATGACACTTGGCATTCCTGTACAGTTTTGCTTATCACTGAACTGAAGAGGTAAGTTTTTTTGTTTTTTTTTTATTAGCAGGATTATATATAAAGGTGATAATGCGCCCCTTACAGTGTAATATATAGTGGATATATAGAAGTCACAGAGGAGTTCTGTGACTATAAAAAGCACTTTTTTTAGGGCACGGAACTCTGAGGTAACATTGGATGTCCTTAAAATTTATAATGGGGGTACATTATTCAATATAATTCACAGATTTTTGTAAATCTCGTAAAATCCTTTTTTTTTGCTGAAATGTTACTCCCCCCTTCCTAGTAACAGAGTAACAGTGTGCCATCAGCCTCCCCTGCTTACCCTCCTCCCCTGTGACAGATTATTGCAGGGTATTCCATACTGGCTACCCGCTCACCTTCCCATCCTCTCATGCAGATTAACAGATTTTTTGGCAGTTTTCCCTTTTACCTTAGGCTGGGTACACCCGCTGATATTTTCGGCAGGCCGATCGATTCATGGACTTTCGGTTGGTCGGCCGAAAATATTGGCTGGTGAAGGGGCGGCTGTGCGACCGACCTCAATCTTTGTAGTGAATGATCGGACGTGTCGGAAAATTACGATTGATCGCGGGTTCCCCTGAGTGTCGTAGCGAGCACTAGTCGGGAAAGTAATACCTCAGTGTGTACCCAGCCTTAGGTTTCACAGGTCAAATGTTACAGGCATCAATGTGTACACACCCTGTCCTCCACACCCCTCCAGTTAGATTTCTGCAACAGTGTGACTGTGGCTGTGCTTGTGAGGGAGAACCACTGCACAGTGAGTAAACCGGGAACTTTGGGCTACATCGGCGAGCTACTACGCAGTAGCGGCCCTAATGAGTAGATTTTTTACAGTTGGGTCCCATTGGGACCATGGAAGGGAGTGGATAATAAGGATATTATAAGTTCTAATTATCCCCCAATAGCATTTTAATTTTAGCCTTATCCCCACCTAAATCTTACCTGCTGTAACTTAAAACCAGTAAAAGGAACAGCCCAGCAGCTATCTTTAATAAAGGAGGCGAGAGACCTTAGTTATCAAGTAACCGGAAGCAGCTCCAGCAGGTCCCATTAGTTGTAGTTAACATTACAAAAAAATAAGTAATGTTGTTTAGCCTAATTACCACCCATAATTGACTTTTTCTTTTTTACACTTTCCTTGATCCAGTGCTCCCACGCTGAGATATACTACTTTAACTTCAGCGATCCCCGCCCTAAGTCCGCCCCTGCCATCTGTTTCGAACAGGTTACGAGCAAGCAGGAGCAGAGCATGCTTGTAACCGTCTCTTTTGGGTGTGGACTGTCAGCCATTGGCCGTCAACATAGAGTACAGGAGGCGGGATTCCAGCGAGGGATCAACTCCGGTGGGAGGTTCTGATAAAGTTAAGCTAAAACTAAAGTTAAACAACATTACTTATTTTTGGGTGGACATGCCCTTAAAGAGAATCTTAAAAATGTTCCAGGGGCAGGGAGATAGGATTGATTATCGAAGCAGGTATAGTATGAGATCCCTTCTATATGCTTAAATACCGAATCTATACCACTGTACTTTCTTGCCCTCTAGTTTCTTATAATAGATACAGATTTACTATACTTGATATCGGTTTAGTGTCCCTTAAGCTAAATGGAAAGGCCATCACAAATCAAGATATATTGATCCAAAAAATGATGGCTACAGGATTGTAGTGATATAGTTTATTTATAAAGCGTACTCAGGACACATCGCTGACAGTAATAAATACAAAAGCCATACTAGGGGGACAATACTTAGTGTCAGTACATAAAGAAGAGTTTGCCCACAAGAGGAAAGGAGGTCCCAGCCCCGTAGTGTAGAGATTACAATCTAGTTAGGTGGGAACACACAGATACAGTGGAGTGTATAAGTGCTGGAGTGAGATGTATGCAGTGCAAATAAAATAATCAAATACTGTGTGGGTTACCAGATTAGGTGGGATGTAAGGCTAGATTCATACCTGCTAATGAGGATTTCCTAACTGCATGTCTATTAATGTGTATTTTAGTTTTTTAACAATTTGCTTGTGGTTCTGTTTGAATATTTTTTTGGCCATACACTAAAGGGCAGTCCACCCCCAAAACTAAAATTTAACCCCTTACTGGCCACATTCAAGTAGTTTAAAAACAATCCTTACCTTATATTCCTGCTCAAAATAGTTCCCTGCGTGGCCCCCCAAAGTCCAGGAAACTGCTGTGTAGGAGGAGTGTGTGACTCATGCTGTGCATGAGACTTCCTCAACCTCATCAAGGTTGAGGCAATGTCAGTGCAGCCCTCCCTGCCTCTCAGCCAATCACGGACGTGGCTGCCGGTCCCGCCCCTGCTTGCAATTCCATGCAAGCAGAGGGCCTGAACACTGCAAGCGGAGGAGAGAGGCAGGTAAGTAAGAATCTGGGGACTTTCTAACAATTATATTAATGCGGTTGGGGGCTGGGGGAGCATGCCCTACCATATATCAAAAGTTAAATTTCGTGGGTGGACATGCCCTTTAAAGGGATTTTATGATGATGAATGCATATCAGAATGTGTGTTTTTTACATTAGGGTTCTTTTTTGTTTGTCTACACAAGTGCAATTTAAACAATGAAAGCTCTTCGCTTAGGGAAAAATTTGATGTAGGAATACTCAGTCCACCTCTTAAAACATTAAATTATTCAGATCCACTTGGTTTTTTGTTTTTTTAAGGTGCATGCCAGTATATTGCTTCTATAGAAGTATTTTTTAATATTTGTAATAATTAAATGTGTTAGCTTCTAAAATATTTTGCTTCCACACAGCCACTTCCTGTTTCACTGCTCAGCCTGACTGAAACTTCCATAAGTTCTTGAGATGGTTAACATGCAATGTATTGCTTCTTATGAGGCTTGCAGCTTAATGCTTTTCTAGCTGATGTCACATGACAGCGTAGGCCTGCTCTGTACCCTTCTGATAGGGAGTGCAGCTGTTTCTAGTTCTCTAGTGTTGCTCTTTTTTTTTTTTTGACCAATGGCTTGTTCGTGGTTGATTGACCCCAGGGAGGAGATGACCAGGAGCACATAAAATTGTCATTGTCTCTGCCTTTAGGTTTACATAAAATACAAACCATAACCTAATTTAGTATCCGTAGCACCATTAACGCATTAAGCTTTGATTGAAATATAACTAGAATGCAGCAGAGAAGGCAACAAACATTAATTTGTAATAATGTAAATAAACTACTTCTTGTTATGTTTGATAATATGTGAACTTGTGACATGACACAGAGAATAAGCCACATCAAATGGCAGCACAAGCTGTACAGAAGGGCCAAAGGCTTAATCTTGATCACAGCTTGTCAGTTTCCGTTCAGCTGTGAGATCTGTGACACAAAGTGTACTTTCAGCACTGTCATTGTCCACATACTTGTCAACTCATAGCATTGCTCAGAAGCTTCCTGGAAAAATGACACGTGAATTTTCTGTATCGGAGCCTCAGGCAGTCCATCTGCGTAAATTTAAGGATTTGTTTTGGTACGATACGCAGTAACTTAGCAGGGTCCAGTGTAAATGGTTAAAAGAAAGAACAAAGGCTTCTAGTGAGAGTATTGTATACTGAACACTATGTACACGCTATCAAAAATATCTTATTAATGGAAAGCAGTGAATGTTAAGCAGTGAGAAATTAATTGGTAAAAAATGCTGTACCCCTATGGTGTAATAGAGAACATAAAATTAGCCTTAGAGGAATAAAACATTAATATTTTTTTATATAAAAAACATGTGGATTATAAGAGAAAATATATAATCTATGTAACAGAAAATATAGCTGCAATCCAAATGGAATAACAAGATGTGTGCTATTACACTAGCTTCCTTTTTTAAAATCTGGATGACAATCATGAAAACTTTGATCATTGCTACTTAGCTGTTTATAGAAGTGGACAGTGTTTTTTCATTCAGCATTTGCTGAATCTGCAAAAATAAATATCTGTTAGGGTCAAAATATATATGTGTATAAACAGGCACTATATCGAAAACTATTGTACACATAACCCTTTTGTTAATAAAACACAACTTAAATGTTTGCCAATAACAACATTTAAGAAATAGAAATTGAAAGGGGATTAATATAGTAGTTGGCTTATGTGCTTATTTTCTGTATTCTGCAAAAGTAGAATGTAAGAGAAAACAACTACAAAATTATTAACTGCTCAACTCGTGTTATTTCAGTAGTATTTGTGTCCTGAGACCAGTTCACCCATCTTTGATGCCTAGTTAAATTTGAGCTCTATATTTTCCTGGCTGAGCAAGAGTTCAATAACTTCCTCACCCCCTATCCTTAGCAAAGGAAGATACAGGGTAGCTTTCAGCAATATGTTTGTAAAAATCTCCAGCAAAGGGTTTTTTTGGGGGTTGGCATTGTTGAGGCAAGCCATTGCCTCATGGAGGATTGCTCGTGTAGCCTGTCTGCCAGTAGAGCCGAATGTTTTAGACAACTCAACAACACCGCCTGCTTTCATTCATCTCTGAATTTTATAGTACTCTAATCTAGTCTCTAATCTGTCTTTCAAATTCAACTGCTTTTTCTCAGTTCCTCTCTTGAATTTTAATTGTAGTTTGTCATTAAAGGAGGACTGTGGTCTTCATGCAATTTCCTTTTATTCAGAATTTATGAAAAATCTCAAATACAGACTCATATCTCAAACAAGTGTCTAGTGTTGTCTCTGACAGTTTTTTTTGTTGTCTTTTGTGACAGTTATGTGTTATAAACTATGTGACAATCCCAACACATCTATCTTTTGAAGATGGTTACAATTTAGGGAAACAAACCCAAAAATTTCTCAGGATTTGTGGCTAGCTTTTAAAACAGTTTTAGAAGTCTGGGTGAAGCTTAAGATCATGCAGCTTATGAAGCTCTGTCCCAGCAGTAGAATACAATGACATGTAAGCCTCAGCCAGCAAGTGAGTGGTGCAATAGTGCTTGGTGATATCACAGCTCATACTAAGCAGAAAATACACCTAAGTTGAATAGACTGCATCAAGAAGCATTTAAAGGTAGGAGTGTGCTCTTTTTAATAGACTTGTATGTGTCGAGTATCCCTTTTAACATTTCACTTCATTTATATTTATTTCGTTCATCCCTCATGGTTTGATGCTTTCACTTCCCTTTTAAAAACCACATCCACTTCCTATGTTTATCCATGTTTACCCTTCATCTCTTGCTGCAGCGACTTTTATAGGAGAACCATCGTGTGTATAATTTTAAAAAAAACCTGTTTAAAATGAAAAGTACTTGGGACAGGGATACAGGATTGTACATTCCTACCTCCCAATATTGTTTCTGTGAGGAGCACCAGCCCAAGGAAAACTGATGCTGGCCAGTCTACCTCCTGGCTTCAGCACAGGACTAGTCAGGACTAACCTGGCCAATGAAACTGTACGTGCTGTAGCTCCTCAACCAAACAATATTGTGAGGTGGAATAATCATTTTTTATTTTGCCTCGCAGCATGTGACCTCTCCGATTAACCCATTGCACTCCAAATAAAAAGAAATTCCAGCATTCAATACTTGCTCTCTGCTATTAGAGAATACTGGGATTATAGTACAACTGCATCTGCAGTAATGTTGCTCATCCCACTGCATGAGGCTTAGCCAGAGCTAAACACTTTTGAACTTTTACATTTTATAAATACAAAGCCAACCCAGTTGATTTCCCAGCAAAAGTAGACTTCACCATAAGCATATAGACTTTAGATAACCTATTTAGGGCATCCCAGCAAGCTAGCATTAAACATGCAAGTAACATGTCTTAATCAAACAACATTTATGTCAATTCTGCTGCTGAAGCAAAAGCTCCACTAAGCAAACACTTGCTGTTTATATTGTGCTGAGACACACCTTAAAAATGATTGGTCCAAGATCATAAATATTTGGATTATCCAATTAATCAGATTTAGGGGTGCATTTATGCAACAAAAAAATGGCAAGAGTTCCTCATAGGATCCTACTTTTTTTCAGAAGCTAACAAGGCAGTCATGCCATTGGTCTTTGGTGTACAATTTGCCTTACTAACATTGCTAGTTGGATGCTTTCAATCCTGGCAGAACATTCGGGTCTTTCTTTAAAACACTGCAGTACAGGAAATAAAGTTGTGTGTATTCTGATGGTAATTTACACTACTGGTCGTTACTTTAACTTTGTCAGTTCCAGCAGTTATATATACACTAATGACGTATTTAAAAATACCGGTTGTTATTATATTTGTCGTATAAAATAACTAATGATCCTTATTTTTATTTGCATCGTAAAATACAATAATGATGGTTTTCTATCCCTGTTATTAAACAAAAACATGCTGACATGCAAAATTGCTGTTAAATCTTGTGCTAAGCTGTACAAGGAAAACATTCCACATGCCAGCATAGCCAGGGAAATCTAAAATCTGTAAAACATTTCAAAATTGTTTATTAAATGATATTGCAAAAGTCTTCAGGAAAGCATTGATGCACCTTTAGATCAATGTGATTTAAGCTTTCATTCTCCTTTAAATCAGCTCTCTAATACAAGTTTTAAAGTCCAATCTATGTACAGGACCTTAAAAGACAGTATACTCAACTCCCCATCACTCTCTCCTACCATCCCTTAATCTTTTAGGTCCTCACCCTAGGTCAGTGATGGCAAACCTTTCAGATGCATGCCCAAACTGCAACCAAAACCCCACTTTTATTGCATAGTGCCAACATGATCATTTAATCTGAATACAGAGTTTTTACTTAGAAAACACACACTCAAGTAGACAAGACCAATACAGTAGATAGAATCATTATAGATTCCTAAACTCTACTTCACACAGTAAGGTCTAAAACATGAACATTAACCCCTATTATTGACAGGGTTTGAGATCCAACAGACAAGCAGAGCTGAATGTATAGCATGTACCTCTTAGCTACTGACAGATGCTACACTTTCTTCTGGCTTCTGGTAACATGAGTGCCCCCAGAGATGGCTCCAAGTGCTACCTTGGCACACATGCCTAGTTTGCCACTACTGCCCTAGGTACTGCTACAGTGGCCATAGACTCAAAATAATGGGTAAAATAGTTGGGAGAACACGGGATTTGTTTGTAGGGGGCTCTTCCTGGAACGATCGCAGTGCCGCCAGATGACTGTAGTTGTCATTACGGTCAGTCGGGAATGACGGAATTTTTCCAGCGGTCGGGTAACGGCTTCCTTTACTTATGCTGTCAAATCATTTATAGTTAAGTGTATATATGTTGTGACAAAATATCGAGCCATCTTCCCAGAAGAATAATTTGTTGGCACTTCTACTTGTGACAGTAGATCAATATCTCACTATCTACCATCATTCTTGCATTGGGATTTTATGATATAATGAGCATTGTTTTTATTTGACATTTTAGGTGGATAACATGCGGGTTACAAGCTTGGCTGAGTCTGGATTTGGTGGACATTAGCATTGGCCTGTTGGATCAGTGACAAGCTTTGTGAAATATGGTCATCTTCAACTTTCCCTATCTCATGTGTATGGTAAGCAAAGTTTTACTGAATTACCCTTAGGTAAATAGTCAGAGCCAAAATATATGTGGTGATCATACAGTAAGAAACAATGAAGGATATCTTAAATATTTATTACTTACTAGACATGTTTATATCTGGACTGGATATAGTAATACTATGTGAAATAAATAGAAAATTTTGTTTGGGTGTTGTGGATGTATTGTATGAAGAATATTAGATCTAGCGACCCTAGTAGTTGTCAAGACAATCCTGGAGCACAGCCGCAGAAGTGGTCACACAAACTGTTGATATATAAATTATTAGAATCGTAAGTTTTAACATTGAACTGGACATTTTTTTTATTGATGCAGGGAGGGTGGTTTACGTGGTAGCCAGTCAAAACGTTTACAGGTAACCCTGTTGAAATAAAAAACTACAAAAAGTGGTATAAGGTGATACCATTATTGGCTAATTAAAGATAATCATAGCAAGCTTTCCTTCCACCTTGATATTCCTTTTTTCTGGTTATTTAACTATGAGCATAATGTTGTATAAATATCAGAGAGCACTGCAGCTTCATTGTATCACTTAAAAGGAACTAGAATGTTCTGAAAGCTTGCTAGATTATCTAAGTTAGCCATAAAGGTATCACCTTTATAACCACTTTTGTTATTTTATATTTCAAAAGGGTTACCGTAAACTTTTTTTTTATGTAATACATATTAAGTACCCTATATACGCAAATATAAGTGGTCGTTATAAGCCGAGGTACTATTTTTAACTGAAAAATTAGTAAAACCTGATTGACTCGAGTCAATTAAAGCATGTGCGAGTTAAAGTTCCAAACATCGTATGGGAATTCTGCTGTCTATTTAAAGGGCAACTTAAGCCTCAAAACAATACAGAATCAGAAGGCAATCTTCTGCAATAGATACTTCTCCTTCTTATTTTTTTTGAAGTTGCCCTTTAAATGGACAGCAGAATGTTTTGCGCAATTGCATGCGCTTCGATTGTGCAACCGTTGGGATATTTAAAGTGTGCTTTAGCCTAAAGGAGAATAAAGCCAAGCCCGTTAGGGTTAGGTCCCACTATATGCTTTGCATTCCGTTTTGCTTGCATGTGGAAAATGTTTGGTCCCTTTGCGTTACCCGTCCCGTGTTTGTGTGCAGTTTTATGTAAAAATGAATTGTCAACATGTTACATCACAGGAATACTGGTTCTGTGGGAGAAAAAAAAACACCAAAACTAAAAATTCATTTTGTCCTATGTCTGTTTTTTGTGTGTTCCCATAGACTATATTACTAAAGTGCGCGTATGTGGATTAAAAACAGATTGCATATAGTTGCAACGACATGATATAGTGGAAACTTCAATTATATTGTAAATTAATTGCAAAAAGCGCAGAAAACGGTGATATGGGGTTAAATCCTAAAAAAATCCTAAAACATGTCCATGTATACAGTATACAACGAGTGCACCAGCTATTAGAGCTGATACAAATGATAGAATTACCAAGTTTGTTGTAAATATCTGCTTTTTTCTTCTTTCATTTGTATAGAGAATCATGGTTGCAGTTATGGGCTCTAAAATCCAAAAGTTGACATTTATCTTTTACTTTACAGCACATCCTTATTTGCCTGGCTGCTTACCTTGGCTGTGTTGCTTTGCTTATTTTGATGCTGCATCTGAAATACCTGAACAGGGACCAGTCATCAAGTTTTGGCCAAGTGAAAAGTGGGCCTTCATAGGAGTGCCTTACGTTACCTGCTTTGTGTCAGAAAAAATCTCCAATAAAAGTGACATAAATTCTAGCAAATAAACTGCTCTGACATTTTGCTGTTTTACTAATGACTCTATACATGTTTCTTGGAATGGAGGCACCTGAAAAAAACAGGTAACTGCTGATGATGCTGATTTCATGTGAACTCCTCAGGCGCAATAATATGGCTGACAAATAAGGTGTATATATTTGCAAGTTTTGTATTTTAAGTGTAATTTTAATAAATGAATTTGTACTGCCTACAGTTCTGTGACATTCATACAAAAGAGATGTGTGCCTTAAAGTGTATATTATAAATAGAATGCACATTAAGTCGTATTATAAAGTGACTGTCATCAATAATATTGCTGTATTACTGTACATTTTTAAATGCTAAACACATACGAACTTTACACTTATTTTATCCATTAGATCTAGACTTGCCTGAAATGCTTATGTTCACAAACTCACAATATGTTAAATGATGGAAGGAGGCCCATGCAAGGACATCTGCAGCAATGACATACAGACTCCTTGTGAATGTGCGCTAAGCAGATGAATACTCTGAAAACACAAAATTGACAGTTAACAGTTCTAAAGATTGAGATAAGGTTGCAGTCCAACACTCAGCAAGAGTTTTAAGGAGATACCTTAAAGTTCTTCTACATCGCGAAAATACATCCCCCCTCTGGCCCAGTAGCAGTGAGAGTTGGGGGTGTCAGATGTGTAAACTTGGTACACACATGACAGATTTTTGAAAAATTTGCAAGATGCTGTCTGTCATTTTTCAAAGATCAGGACACACGCAGTCCCGGCGTTCCCCTATGCACAGCATAGGGAGAACATTCGGGACTGTTTGTTTCCCTCGACCGCGGACAACTCCCTACTATAGAGAGCCTACTACGGACGAGGAAAGCAACTTCACACACTGGTGATAAAACCGCCGATACTAGCTTTATGCTAGTGTGTGTACCTAGGGATAGTGTCTCCTTTAAAATGGGAAGTTCAGTGAAACAACAATAAATTAGTGTTGAAGGAACTGTTACACAGAAAAAATTACTTTGCTCATTTCAATCTATAAATAAATGCATATAAGCAGCAATTACCCTAATCTGTTTATGTTGCTGCCTGAATCAATCCAGTAACTTGTTTTGCTTAGATTATCTGTGGGGGCAAGCATTGGTCAGCAATCCCTTTGAGGCAGCATTGGGAGGGAATTTCCCACCATGCAGTTCGTTGTACCAACTGTCACCTTCATCCATATAGCAAAACTATACAAACAGAATAGTTTTGATGAATAAAACTTGATTGACAGCAGAAATGTAAATGTTTCAGACTGGACAGCAAAGATAAAAAGATAAATAATAAAAGCAAGTGATAGTTGGAAAGAAATATACAGGGAAATTCAATAAAAGTTCTTATCGTTTAAAATGGTGCTAATTTGCCCAACCAATCAGATCTATTTAAACATTTAAAGCTAAAATCTGATTGGTTGGGGCAAATTAGCACCATTTTAAATGATGAGAACTTTATTGAATAACCCTGATAGTTTGCAGTAATGGGCAATTAGTAAAAATAAATCCCAGTGTACATAATCTTAAATTTATATTCTGTCTTACACTTACTATTATTTACATTTGTATTTACTTTTAAAAAATCCATTGAATTCCTTTACTTTGCTATTCTGTGGCCAGTAGTGAGCTGCCATTTAGGTTGTGCGATGGTCCGCAACAGTAATTTCTACCGATTTGGTATTGGGTGGGTTTAAACATGATTACAAACAGGTAATTATACTTTGGTAGCATTATCTAACCGTAGAGAAATCACTGGATTTATGGTCAATGAAATCAGAAAAAAATCCTTTTAATGATGTAACTTTCCCTTTAAATATAAACAGGGTTATTCAATTAAAGTCTTATCATTAAAAATGGTGCTAATTTTGCCCCAACCAATCAGATGTTGGCTTTCAAATGTTAAATAATATCTGATTGTTGGGGCAAAATTTTAACGATAAGAAACTTATATTGAATAACCCTGAAAGTTTATAGGCATACAGTAAATACGTATTGTTGCATTATCTTCCTAGATCATTTGTAATTTTTCTTTTTAAAGGTGTTTTTGTTTTAAAGATGATACTTAGCTGAAGCATTGTTGAACCAGTGAAAAACACTCAATCAAGGCTACTTTCTGACAAACTGTTCCCCTTTCTGGTCGCGTTTTACTATGGTTCCAGGTGTTTGTACTAGCAAAGTGTTGCCTGCAGCTTTTCCTATTGGCAATGCTAAGAAACTGCCATTAACAAAGCGGCCAGGACAACGAAGGTCATTGCTTAAAGTAGCCTAATTATTTTTGTATTATTATTCTCATGTGATGTTTCATTCTATGTACATACATAACTACAAACAGAACATTTATATTTTGGAATTTAACACGTGGACATTTGTTTGAATATGTGTATCATTTTCTAATTGTGATGTTATACTTATCAAAACCAAAAATCTATCTTTGTACACCTATGACATGGTAATGCAGGTTGCTGTTAAAGAACTTTACAAATAAAAATACTGGATTAAAGCAATAAGCATTGTGTTGTATCATTTTATTTTTAGAATCCCAAAACCAGATGTATTTATATTTTTGTGGATAATTTTTTTGAAAGCCTTGTTAGGCTAGTTAAATAGACCTCCAGTCAGTTGATATTTTGGCAGCAACATTT
Organism: Hymenochirus boettgeri; assembly: GCA_019447015.1. Lineage (NCBI taxonomy): Eukaryota > Metazoa > Chordata > Amphibia > Anura > Pipidae > Hymenochirus > Hymenochirus boettgeri. Next base: position 226,432,164 of record CM033469.1, read on the forward strand.
TAGGCTGTGTATACATGCATTTTTGCGGCCTGATGGGCTGATAGTTTAGGTCGATCGTACTGAAAAAATTGCATGGCTTTTGGGGAGCCACGTGATCAAAGTTCGACTGTTCGTTCATCTAAATCGGATGTGCCGAAAACCTATTGTGCGCACGTGCGCCAAGCTGACGGCCAAAGCTACTTTTGGAATGACCCACAGTCCTTTTTTCCTAGCCAACCATTCAGAATTGCCGAACCGGGGTGGGGGCAAAGATCTAATGGTGTGTTCCAGGCTTTAGTGGATTATTTCTGTTTGCTAAAAGGGCATTTCCACCCTCTTTACAAACTTTTTATACTTGCAGGAAATACTCTCCCCCCCCAACTGCTATATTCAGGCTTTAAAAATTGATTCCCATCTCTACTTACAGCTCTCGTTCCAGCACCGTTCTGGTCCACCCAACTACAAGCAGAGGGCCGGACCGGCAAGTGTGGCTGTGATTGACTAAGAGGCAGCCAATCACAGCCATGGCTGGCATCAATGCAGAATGGTGCTGAAATGAGGAGGTGTAAGTAGTGATGGGAATTTATTTTAAAGTCTGAATATAGAGGTTGGGGGTGGGAGGGATGCCCTGCAAGATATATAAAGCTTTTTAACCGGATGAATGCCAGCCACAAAGGGATCGGGGGGGGAGGGCTCCACTGCCCATGCCAGCAGCAACTGAGAGGACACAACAGAGACAGAAACATTTTGGATAGTAAGACAGCAACTACCCTTCAGTTTCCGGACTTCAAAGAGGCACTACAGGAGACCATAAGGAGCAGGGATGTAAGGTAAGGAGTTTTTAATTCTACAGTGGGGCCAGTAGTTGTTTGAAATCTAGTTTGGGGGTAGACATGCCCTTTAATCAAGTTCAAGTATTACATTCCAGGATGATATTTGACTTCTGCCAGAATGCTTTGTACAGTGTTGGAATGGACTGTTGGGACCTGCCAGAAAATCTTAGACCAGGGGCCCACCAGGACGAATTTAAGGGCCCACCTAACATTTCATACATCATCCATATTTACATGTTTTTCTCACTCCTACTGACTAATATGTTTATTACAATGCATTACATAATATCCCTTGCCTAAAATTAAGAAGTTTTCTCTGTTTTCTTGGGTGAATGGGCTGTGGGGCCACCAGGGGATTCCCCTGTAACCCTGTGGGCCAGTCCAACACTGGCTTGTACAATCTGCTTAATGTTTAAGAATCAAAGTAATACAAAAAATGGTATGTTCACAATTTGCATTTGAATAAAACATTTGCTTTTGTTTCTGCCTTTTTTTTAATCTGCAAAATATGTTCTGTTAATAGACTACTATAATGGGTTTGAAGAAATATGAAAAAAACTATTCTACATAAAAAAGTAGAAAAAGTAATAGAATAAGCCCTCTGCTTAAAACTGATTGCTTCCAGTGAATAGTGACAGGCTATTGCAGGCAGATTCTTTTACAACAAAAAACACCCTGTGCAGGTACACTTACAGTAAATGTGTTTTGTCAGAAAAGGTTGGTAACCTAAGCTTATGTTCCTGTTTCTAATTAATGCCTTTCGTCAAGACCAGGTCAGTGTGCAGGCATCACCCCTCCCGGGAGACGTGGGACTCCCGGATTTTGGTTTGGTCTCCACACACCGCGAGACCGACCCGAACCTACCTGAGAGTCCACCTCCGGAACACCTTCTTTCTTCTGGCCATGCGTCCTATGTGACATAATTACGTCACACGGGCCAGTTATGCCCTAGCCACACTCTAATGTGACGTAATTTACGTCACGTTAGAGGCGTGGCTAGGGGCGTAATTGGCCCCTCCCCTGACCCTGCACCATCCGCCCCTTAGTGAGTCCACGTCACTCGGCCACGCCTCCTTCTCCCCACCCTGCCAGGAAGCCAGGTTTGGCAGGGTGGGATGTCTGGAAGTGGAAACACGAAGGCATAAAGTAGAGATATCAGTGATTCCACATTCTGTTTATGTATTGTGTGTGGTAACTGTGGGACAAAATTCATTTTTCATTTCATTATGGGATATGTTAATCGGGCGATAATATATCTTTTGTTTATGGTCACCATTAGATTTATCTTTACATTTTAACTGTATTTTTTTAAACCAGTATAGATATTTGCAAATTAACTCCCTCTTTGTGCTTTTGTATTCATGTTTAAGAGCAGAAACATACTGTTTCATTAGGGGAAATCTACAGGGGCACTTCTAGGGTTTTTGCTGCCTGAGCCAAACTTTAGAATGCCGCCTTTGATCGTCTGCGACTGCTCTGCTCCACCAGTTCTGATTCTTCTGACACACACATGACGTGACAATCTTCTACATCACACAGACACACCGTGACAGACAGTGTCATGTGTGTGCGACGTGCTGAGTGCTGACTTGCTGTGCTGTGCAATGCAGAGTGAGGGTGCTTGGGCTGGCCACTCCCTCACAGTTTTGCCGCGCGGAAAGTCCGGCGCCGGCGTGCAAGTTCCGGAAGTTGCGCGCCTGTGCTGACTGTGTCACTGTGTGTAACCTGGTCTGGTCCTGACCTCATGACCAGGCAGGCTGTGACTCCACCTGACGCCGGGGCCGCCTATCAGCCACCATAGCCTCGTGTCGGCGCACCGCCTATGGCAGAATGCCGCTTGAGTCACATGACTCAGTGAGCCTCATTACAGATGCAGCCCTGGAAATCTACTATATAACGCAGAAATTATGTATGTATGTCTGTATGTACTCACCACACAGCCACACCCCTGAATGACTCAACATAACGGCGACGCCCATGAAGTCTAAGTTCTACAACAAAAATCCTGCACGTCACTAGCAGAGTGAGATTCTTATTAACTCAGATGAAGGGCCTGGGCTCTGTGTGCTGCCCGACTTCAACAACACAGGCACAGAGTCCACACAGAGTCCACACAACAACAGTGTAATGTATGGCTACACAACTCAGAGCGCTGTACACACAGAACAACAGCTTCATAAACAGAGGGAACCAGACATTTTCCTTTTCTCAGTGGAAATTATCAATATTTGTTAAATTTTTCGTTTGTATAATGCACATTTAGTTACTCTCCATATTCTTTTCCATTTTGAAAAATCCGTTGAATTTACACCCCTTGCTTTTCCCTGCTGTTGACATTAGTGAGCTGACATTTCAGGTTCTAATGGTCCTTCTTCTTCCCAGGATGACACACATCCTTGGAATTTTTCCAAACAGTATTTCTACTGATTGGCTGTTGATGGGTCAAAGATGCTCAGATCGCTACTGAGCAACTGAAATCAACCCAGGCGCTGGGTCAAGGGCAAGACCATAATGGTCTCACTAGGGGACCTGCAAACAGGAAGTTGGTATTTCGGTTACATTATTTATATACAGCCAAAATTCTGAATGGCCAGTTAAGGTCATTAGGATGGAAAAATACTGCTCTTTTTTTGAAAAGATATGTATTTGCACTGAACTTCCCCTTGCCTCGGAAGGTTTTAAAATATAACCCTGGAAAGACTTGTTACTATTGGTGATATGAATCACATTTATATACAAATATAAACCCTGGAAAGACTATGTTACTATTGGTGATATGAATCACATTTGTTGTTATTGTCATGCTAAGAAATTTAAAGCAGAGCCTCCTGGAATGTGACCACACCCCCATATATTGCTGTCATGGCCACACCCCCAAACATCATGTTCATGCTCATACCCCAACCATCAAGGCCACGCCCCCAAAGATAACTGCCATGCCCCAAACATAACAACCGTGCCCCCAAATGTTGTGACCACGCTACCAGATATTGTGGTCACCTCCCAACCCCCCCCCCCAAACATTATGGTCAGACCCCATACATCATGGTCACACCCCCAAACACCCAGGTCTGTTCCCAAATCACACCCACAAACATCCTGTCCATGCCCCAAACATCACAGGCACACCCCCAAATCACCAAACCATGCCCTAAATGGCACGGCCACACCCATGCCCCTAAATATCGTGACAGCAAACGTCATGTCCAAGCGTCCTGGACACCACAACATCACAGACACGACCCACCCTGTCCACACCTAGAATGCCGTGCCCCCAACCCACTGCAACATTTCAGACATGCCCATCCACGTATTCAAACAGGAAGGTTGGGGGGTATTACACAGGAATTACCTGCATTACCTGGACTTAAAAACAGACACACCCTGTCCACATGTCACACACTTCACAGACAAGTTACAACTAAAGAACAAAGAAATCATAACACTTTCAATTTGGACAGAAAGTAACTTTATTGATTGGGATCTAATCATGGGCGGAGGGTGACTTACAGAATAGGGTAGGCTGATTGCCGCGCGCAGCAAAATTTTTCTAGGCCACGCCCCTTTCCACGCCCTGGCCACACCCCTTTCCATGCCCCAGGTCACACCCACTTTGTATTTTACACAACATAAAGTGTTAGTTTTACATTTTATACAGAGACAGAAAGAGACATGGATTGATAGATAGATAGATAGAGAGATGATAAAGATAGATAGATAGAGATCATAGATAGATAGATAGATAGATAGATGATAGATAGATAGATAATAGATAGATGATAGATAAAGATAGATAATAGATAGAAAGAGATGATAGATAGATAGATAGAGATAGATGTATAGATAAATAGATAATAGATAGATAGATAATAGATAGATAATAGATAGAGGGCCCTAGATGCCGTTGGCGCCGACCAACCCCTGCGAAACTCGTTTCAGACCTCCCCATCCACGTCTTCAAACATGTAAGGTGGTGTTATTACACAGGAATTACCGTGCAATCTAAAAAAAACGGTAAGCCTTAACAATTAACAACTCAATTAAGAGGTGTAGGTACAAAGACGGAAATAATTATTCCTTAGGAACTCCGCCCCCACCCCCTTCATTCCGCCCCTTCATTACCCCTCTCCCCTTCTTCCTTCCCCCTCCGCCACAATCTTCATTCTTCCCCATTCCATCCCCTTGCATCCCATCTGCTCCCTCTTCACTTCTTCCCTTCTTCTCCTTCTTCCTCCCTTCTTCTCTACCCCTTCCACCCTCCCTACTTCTATCGCCCTTCTTCCCCCCTTCCTCTTCATCCAGTCCTCCTTCTCCACACTAATTAACGCTGGACTTAAAACAGACCACCCCTGTCCCCCATGTCACACACTTCACAGACAGTTACAACTAAAAGAACAAGACATCATAACACTTTCAATTTGGACCAGAAAGTAACTTTATTTGATTGGGATCTAATCATGGGCGGAGGTGACTTACAGATAGGGTAGGCTGATTGCCCGCGCGCAGCAAAATTTTTCTAGGCCATGCCCCTTTCCACCCCTGGCCACACCCCTTTCCATGCCCCAGGTCACACCCCACTTTGTGATTTTACACACAACATAAAGTGTTAGTTTTACATTTTATACAGAGACAGAAAGAGACAGGATGATAGATAGATGATAGAGAGATGCTAAGATGATAGATAGAGATCATAGATAATAGATGATTAGATGATGATAGATACGATAATGATCGCTCGCGCTCCTCGATCGGCCGCGCTGCTCGCTCGCTCGCTCGCCTCGCTGTCTACGCTCCTCGCTCCTCTAGATCGGCGCTCCTGCTCGTCTCTCATCGACTAGAACTGACAGCCGCTCGTCTGTCTCGATAGTCCTTAGTCGCATGCCGATGCTCAGCTGCTGTGATCTGTCGGCTGTGTCCTCCACCTCCTCCAGCAGAGATCCCATCCGGACCATGCAGGACATTGCTGCAACACCCCCTTTTGGCCAGTGTCAGTAATTTTAAAAAAAAAAAACGGAACTTTTTTTTTTTTTGTAATACTTTATTCATACTGACACTGCCCGGCCAGTACAAATAGAGTTTAGGAAGGGGAGCCCCGACATCGACGGTGTTGGGAGGTATGTTTGGGAGAGGGAGCTGCTCACTGGCACCAGCACTCCCACCCCACACCGGAAATGAGGGGGGGTGCGCAGGAATTAAAGGTACATTACTTTTTTTTTTTTTTCTCCAGCAATTTTTTTTTTCTTCCCAGATTTCACGTAGGAAGGCTAAGCCTTCCTAAGCCTTATGGAAAATCCGCCTATGGATCTAATAGTCAATATTAAGTGGTCTTTGAGCAAGGATAATGTGTTAAAGTGCAAACAAGGTGACATACTGCTAGCTAATGTGCAAAAAATAGAGCACGTTTAATAAAAACCAAAAAAATGCCCCTTCCCACCCTGGCCACACCCCTTTCCATGCCCCAGGTCCCCCACTTTTGTATTTTACCACAACATAAAGTGTTAGTTTTAACATTTTATACAGAGCAGAAAGAGATGGATGGATAGGTAGATAGAGAAGCTATAACGATAGATAAGGATCTGGTTATATCTCGATGATAGATGATACTGCTAGTACTCTGATATACTTGCTGCTACGCTCCCGTCGCTCCTCGCTCGCATCGCTAGCTCGACTAGACTAGAGACTCGCTGTATCGCTCCCTAGCTAATCGCTCCCGCTATATCGAATAGATAGCCGATGACTCTAGCTCGATCTATAGCTAGCTCGCTCTGTCGCTAGATAGCTAAACTGCTGATACGATCGAAGATGATACTAGTACGATAGATCGTACTACCTCCTCCCAGGCAGAGATCACATCCAGGACATGCAGGACATGCTGCACACACGCCTTTTGGCCAGTGTCAGTAAGTTTAATAAAAAAAAAAAACGGAACTTTTTTTTTAATAAACTTTATTCCCTACTGACACTGCCCGGCCAGTACAAATAGAGTTTAGGAAGGGGAGCCCCGGACATCGACGGTGTTGGGAGGTATGTTTTGGGAGAGGGAGGCTGCTACTGGCACCAGCACTCCCACCCCACACCCGGAATGAGGGGGGGTGCGCAGGAATTAAAGGTACATTACTTTTTTTTTTTTTTCCAGCATTTTTTTTTTCTTCCCCAGATTTCACGTAGGAAGGCTAAGCCTTCCTAAGCCTTATGGAAAATCCGCCTATGGATCTCTAGTCAATATTAAGTGGTCTTTGAGCAAGGATAATGTGTTAAAGTGCAAACAGGTGACATACTGCTAGCTAATGTGCAAAAAATAGAGCACGTTTAATAAAACCAAAAAATAGTATAATGCGATCGACAGACCCACAACAGGTAACCTGAATCTCTATTCAGGTAAAATGATATGGTGTAACTCAAACGGAATTAACACCACATCCAAACATAAGAACAGAAAATGTACCTGATAGGTGGAACAATAAAACCATGAGATTATGAGAAATGAGTATTATTACAAATAAGCATATATAAAAACACACAAAGATCTTAATACATCATAATCAATAGAGCTGGCCAGCTACAAATTAACATATAATCACTAAAATATCTTTATAAATATATATAACGCCCCTCAATAACAAAGACTTAAAGTCCCGGTATCGATGGATATCAAATAGATTTGAGATCCATCGATACCGGGACTTTAAGTCTTTGTGTGTTTTTTTATATATGCTTATTTTTTAATAATACTCATTTCTCTATATCTCTTGGTTTTATTGTTCCACCTATCAGGTACATTTTCTGTTTCTCACGTATAAAAACACACACAACGCTCAGACAGCGCAACAGAATTAGCTCGACTTTAACAACACAGACATAGAGCCTGCACGTCACATGCTTCAGAGACACTGACGCCCATCAGTCACTCAAGTGCTACGATATTCAGTTGCAATCAACTGTTTTCCCCAACACAAATTCCATGTAGCATGTTCACAACATTTGTATATTTACACTCTAAACGTTGATAAAGTTTGTATATAAAGTTTTGCAATAAACAGTGCTATATACGTCCCTCAAGCATTGTCACCTCATAACTATTAAATACATGACGTACATTACCAACTGTGCACTTCTTTTTTCCCGCTGTCTCTTCCATCTAAGCCACACACACCTACATATAAAAATACTAGACCCACATGTGTACACGGCACACTGGGTACAACTTCTATTAATTATATACATGGGGCGTTACTATAGAATCTGAAAACATCAGGCACTTAAACCACACACTTTCTCGGCCCCCAATTAATTCACGCCCATTAGGTTCTTAACAGAGATAGATAGACAGATGGATAGATAGTCAGAGAGACAGACAGATAGTGAGAGAGACAGACACAGACGATACACAGAGAGAGAAGTGAGATGTAAAGAGGTATAAAGCAAGAGAGAGATAGATACATAGTGGTCAGGCAGATAGTGGCATTTTGATACAGGTACAGCTACTGGATCATTGATACAGGTACAGCATACTGCGATTATTGATGCAGGTACAGCATACTTGGATAATTATTTAGGGTATCAGACCATTATTGCTGAAGTGTACAGCAGGCTGGTGGATTGGAGAGCTGAGTTAACACTGGTAAACTGGAGGGCTGAACTAACACTGGTGAACTATAAGGCTGACTTTACACTGGCTGGTAAACTGGAGAGGTCTGGAGGATTAATATTCCAAGCCATAGAAATAGGACTGCCCATCTTTTATTATATTCAGTAGGGTAATCCCACTTTTATTTGAGCAGGAACACCAACCAACACAATGTTTCAGCGTTCAGGCCTTTGTCAATGTTACAGAGTCGACTTTTAACACCACTTACAGTAAATACCAATTAACCAATAGTGCCATCTATTGTATATGCTCCTTTTATATGTCTATTTTCTGTTTGTGCTCATCTTGTAGTTTACTCCCGTGACACAGTCCATTCAAACATTATTTATAAGTCTTCACACATCTGACCCATTACAGTTATCATTCCTGCACCCTTCAGTACTTACTTGGTGGAGATAGGGGGCACTTAAATTGTTCTTTTTCGTGTGTTTTATTTTCTTTTCCCTACTCCCACCTATAAAAATACATGATAATAATCTATATTAAGATCTTATAAAAAAGTAATTTGCAGAATTTGACAGGAATGGTGCTACTCACAGGATAGGTAAAACTTAGATATTTATTTAACATAATTGAAATCATGGATTAGCACACATCATAAAATAGATACTGCATAGGGGTGTTACCCGCCTATAATGTGTGCTTGTCATGATTTTTAAGTTTTACCTATCCGGTGAGTAGCACTTCCTTTTCTACTTGTCTAATTACCTGTACTTGCCTAGTGCATGGAGGTGCTTCTGGATATAGACGCACCACGTGGGACTTTTGTTTATCCATAAGTGCAGTATTCTTTTTCTTATATAAAGTATATACATATATGTAATGTTTATTTAATGTGCTGTACTGATCCCTTTTCTTTTCTTTAAAACCATATATTTGTATAGTGCCACCTTGCACAGCAATTACTGCTCTATATTATATCACCAAAATAATTTTCTTAAATCTCATCCATGAAATTATTTTTTTTTATTGAAAGCAGGAGAATGTAACTTCCTTTTTAATCTTCTACTGTCTATAGTTTATTTCATCTATTTTTTCATCTCATATTTATTTAGACAATCAATATATGTATTGGTTCTAATAAATATATGGAAATTACCGAAGGAATTTTAGAAGAATTTATTCTATTCTGTTAATAGTCCTATATTTTATATTATATTCTATACTCACTGTTTATTACATTTGTGGTCACCATATAGCCCTGCTGAATAGACAATTTTTTTTGTGGTTTAAATTAAAATTAGATGTAATGCAGCCTCAATGTACCGGCCCCGAAGTGCGGGGAATTGGGGCTTGATGGGGACAGGAAGAGGGAGCTGCCTACCTGTGTAGCATAGGCTCTCTCTTGATGGCGGCAGAGCGCGCGGAGCAAGGGTTTTGGGGGCAGGGGGAGTTTCCAGTGAGACAGGAGTCTCCGGGACTGGGCACAATGCTTTAGGGGAAGAGGGGAGGAGCTTAGAGTCAGTCCTGGTGCTGGGAGCAAAGATGCGAATAAGCAGAAGCGGCGGCTCACAATTCCCGACCTTTGCCGAACAACAAGGCCGGACTGGATTTGGAAGCATCTAGGCGACCTTCTTTCACAAAGAAGCTGACACAGTGGGGCTCGACAGACAGGTCGGTGCGGGAGGCCCTCCAGTGTGTCCTATCTCCTAACTTAGCCAGGCCATCAAGAGAAAGTCTACTCGGGCACATGGCACAGGATTCTCCTAGTCCTGCACCTAAACAAAAGAAATGCAGATGCGGGGTTGGATCAAACTGGATCATTAAAATACCGCCAGCCGTCTGATTCCAGGCAAGTCCTACGCCATGTGAACTGGCCTTACCTAGGCCTGGAGCAGTTCAGATGGTTAATTCACCCTAACACTATCCCTACCTTAAATGCAGCCCGCCCAAAGAGGTTGGGAACAAGCCAACAATAATGCTACATTCACTGTCCCGCTATAGTTCATTCTATTCCTTCATCAAGAAGGGGGACACCGTTTAAGTGATGGGGGAGCTTGGGCAGCAGAGGCTAGGTTGCCTGGGAGCGAGGACAGCATACAATTACACCAATGCTAGAAGACAGCCTTGCTATAGTGAGGGACCCCCCTACAATCGGAACCCTCTATGCCCATACCAAGGGACAGTCCCCATGAACAACGGAGTGCAGTGGCGACATGTTACCGATAACCACTCGGATTTCCTGCAGATTACAGGTAAACACTCAAAGTCCTCATGTCAGGCGCAGAAACCGATCCCCCATGGTGCTTATAGCCCTAGGGGAGACACGGTTTGTTCTCACTATAAGAAAGAGATGATAGGACCCCTATGCTTCTAGGGGCCAGGACATCACAGGCGGCAAAATGTTACCACTCAAAAGGCTACAAGGGATAGAGAGAGATATGTCTAAAAGGCCACATAGGGACAGAGATCCACAACTAATAACAAAGGATTACGTCAGGTCCTCTAGAGCCAGGAACACCCATCATTGTGGATAACACCACACATATCCAGAGTTAGGAACGGGTTACTCGGCCATGTACTCCGCTCATTTTTCTTCCAGGGCATCCTCTTCCAAGACGGACGTCTTCAAGGGGACAGTCTCCTTCCCAGCTTTCCGGTCAGAGCACCACAAGCTCGCTTTTTCAATCATATGCATCCCAGGTTCAGAGAACCCTCCTCCAATGGGAACCCAACACGCTGACATCACGGCTCCATCGAATCCACGGGCCCAGAGGTGAGACTTAATTTTACTTTCAGGGTTAAAAGATTTCTTTTCACCGGGAATAGGGAACGGAGGTTTGGATCCCCCGGTAGAGCAGCCGCTCAGTTTTGGGAGAGGTAGATTGCCCACACCTACAATGCTAACCGGGTCAGTTGTGAACCCCCCCCTTTCAGAAAAACATACAGGCCAAATAACCACACTCCCAATGCCCCCCCGCACCCAATTTATCAGCAGTGGTAAGGGATCACAGTAATGTTGTCGTAAACAGGGATTCTTGGGCATCTTTAACAGAGTGGCTGAGACAGCTTGCCAAGGCGCATTGTCTCCTTCGCAGGCCATTAGGATTACATGTCAGGCCTGAGGTCAGGGGCGCATATGGAATGGTGAATTTATTGAGCTGTTTTCCTCTGCTCCCTCTGGTGAGATCCTTGACCTCAGGGTGACGAAAAAGTAGACATCAAAAAATGAAGAGAAAAGTCGAGCATTTTAGAAAAATACCCAAGACTTTTGGTAACTGGCTGAGCCTTTTGCATCTTATGGGAAAAGACGCGTGAAAAGTGTTCCTTCCCTGTTTTGCTATATTGACGGAATTTGGGAGGCCTTAACGAATTTACGTGGCTTGGCTTGGTGGGGAGGTATGAAGAACACTTCCGCCAACGTCTAGCTGCTAACCCTAACCATGCAATGGGATCAGTGGACATTACACTCTGGCTAAATTTAATGACCGCACAGAAACAGTTGCCCTTTCAGAGAGGCTTCGGGGGGTCTCAATAGTTGGAAAGCTGGGTTACTGCTGATCATTTAATGAAGGCAGCTGCAAGTGGGTCTCCACTTGCAAATTTATGCACAGGTTGTGGAGGAGCACCTCTCTCTCCTCTCTCGCTGCTTAAATGCCCCAAATTCAGTACGACACCAGGAGAAAACTCCCAAAGGGAGAACTTCAGTGAGGTTAGACCAATGTTGCCCTGGCTCGCAAGGTACGCTAACAGCATCAAGGCAGCCTTTCTTCATTTAGGTTTTTTGTGATGGGTTCCGATCCCCTTATGGGTTAAGGAAGGTCTTCCGCATGCTAAAAATGTAAAATCCGTTGCACAATATCCTGAGGTTGTGAGACGTAAGCTGGAAAAAGAGATTGCATTGGACGGATGGCGGGTCCCTTTCGGGAGCCGCTTTTTGCCCAGTTGCGGGTTTCCCCTCTTGGGGTTGTCCCAAAGAAGTATCCTGGCCAATTCCGCCTAATTCATCACCTGTCCATACCGTAAGGGGAGTCAGTCAATGATGACATTGATAAGGAATGAGTTTCTGTCTCCTATACATCATTTGACAGGGCGGTGACATTAGTCCGGTCGGCTGGGCCGGGGCCCTCATGCAAAAACAGACTATTGAGTCAACTTTCGTCTGTTACCAACACCCGAACCATCTGTTGGGATGTAGATTTGCTGGATCCTTCTTTGTGGACCTGTGCCTTCCAATGGATGTTAAATCTCGTGCGCCTACTTTTGAAGCTTTTAGTAGTTTTTGGAGTGGGTGGTACGACCGCAGGCATCAGCGGGAACACTAGTTACATTATTTGGACGATTTCTTGTGCGTAGGTGTCCAGGTTCATCAGACGCTTGTTGCCATATGTGGTGCGCAGATCGTTGGCCTGCCATTGGCGGGCACTCGGTCTACTCAGCAACCTCGTCTTCCTTGAGTTGTTTCCCATTCTGATATCATTTAGAATGGGAAACATTCTTAATGATGTTCTTAAGGCTGAGCGTAAGAACAAGCGGATTTCCTGTTTTCTGATAACATGAGTGTTGGTAGCAGGGATTAATGGTTGGACTTCGTCACCCGCCAGTGCTTAGGTTGCTGAGGGACCTAGTTCTCCACTTCCTTCTTTTGAACGTTCAGTGCCGGGCAGTTCATATTGAAGGTAGGAATAATGTTATCGCTGATGCCCTATCCCGCTTTCAGTGGATGCTTCCATCAGGCTGCCCCTCAAGCAGAGATGAACGGGCGCCCCGCCCCGGCTCTGCAACTTGGGACCTCTGATTATTTCACATGGTAAAGGCCTCACTCACAGCTTCCACATGGACACTTATGCTCAAGCATGGCGGAGTGGCTTAGCTTGGAACAGATGATCAGTGTTTCCAGAATGGTGAGAAACGTTGGCTGGCCTGATATGGTACATCTTCTGGCTGCAAGATCAGAATTTTTCTTTCCTCCCTCATTAGCAAGCGAATGACTGGGGTAGCATTTTGGTTCAGCTGCTACTTCCCTGACCTTACCAAACACTTTCTAATTCGGCCAGGCCCTATGTGGCTTCGCCGCACACGGGTATCACGAGACCCTAGACGCCAATTTCCTTTCAGGTGCTGGCAGGCATGATGGCTTACTGGAGAATGTCCTGCAATTCTCCTTTCGAAACCTTGCTATTCCGGGCCAGTTTTTCTCTTGCCTTTTTTGGGGCATTTCGCATAGGGGAGCTGGTCTGCTCTAGCAAGCAACGACAGGATGGTTTGCCCTTTCAAGATGTTACCTTGTTGGGAGGACAAGTTGTTTTATTTGGCACTCTAAGACCGATGTCCTGGGAAGGGAATACAAATTGTGTTATCCAGTCTGCCTGGCAGCCAAGTATGTCCAGTCGGCTGCCTTAGCACACTACCTTGGAGTGCGCCCAAAAGGGGGTCGGTGCTTTTTGGTTCATAGGGATGGGTTGCAACCCCAGTGTAACTTTTGAACCCATTCTCCGCTTGGGACGGCTAGCGAGGCAGTCCGAATGGGCCTCTCTGAAGCAATGGTTCGAAAGATAGGGCGCTGGGAATCCATGCGTTTCCTGAGTTAACGTGCGGCCCTTCCCTAATCCCGTGAGAGTTGGCCTGGATCAAAAAAAAAAAAAAAATCGCAATAGTGCCATCCATATCATATCCTCCTCTGGTTCCTTTGCAGGTGGCAGGTTGGTGGTTTGGTTTCCTCGTCATTCGTTTATATTTTGGGCCAGAGGAAGAGCCGTAGTTAAACGACCAGGTGTGCAGCTGGCTGTCCCGACGATTGGGTCCTGCTTCGATTGGTTCGGGTACAGGGGTTTGAGCTGGATGGAGATTTGGGTCGGCTTCTGCTGACACCGTTAAGTCAGGTAGGTGGCCCGATATCCTGGTGCTGCATGCTGGCTGGAACTACTTGGGTAAGGTCCCTCAACGTGAGTTAGTCAAACGAATGAAGCAGGACATCGATCGTATACGGCTAATGTTTCCAGATATTTCATAGTAATGGTCCGAAATGGTGGCGCATCACTCCTCCGGGCGCCATGCCAGGGATCCGGAGTCGATGGAAAATGTTGAGGAAAAATCAACAACGCTCATGGCCAGTTTTCATTCGGAAAACGGAGGTGTGGTGCTTCGCTATTTTGAGCTGGAACTACGTTTACCAGGATATTACTTCCCGACCGAAGTTCATCTTTCGATGTGGGCCTGGACTTATTTCTATTGGGTTTAGAACAAGGAAAAAGCAGTTTGCCTTGCTGGGGGGAGGCGCCCGCTTATAGGCCTCATCTCAGTCGTCACGGGGCAGCGTAGGTAGTGGAGTGGCAGTGGAGAAAGCGGGGCTTTGCAGGGGCACTTGCATTAAATGTTTGGTAGGATATTTGTTTAATTATACAGGGTGAAATGCAGTTGCAAATTGGTTATTGTAAAATTATATAATATATATTGTAATGTTTTAAACTGTGTAATGTCGCAGCTGTTTTGTAGAACAACCAAGTAAATGCTGCGTCCTTTTCTTACCCAACTCCGTTGTGTGTCCCTTATGTAAAGGGGGGTTTGATAAGGAGGGGTAATTTATTGTTGGGTTCTAGTAAGTGAAAGAGCAGGCCCCAGAATGGCCTGTTCCCCATCATGATGCGCTTGTGTTGTTATTTTAAGAATAGCAATCTTTTAAACATGATTTGATTTTTTTTTTTACATAGTTTTGCACTGTGCAAAGTAAGTAAACTTGTGTAAACGTAATGAGGTCATGATCTGTGAAACATATAATGTGGTGTTTGTATTGAATTAAAATTCAACTGTTGGGAAAATAACAACTGACTTTTGATGTATACAAACAGCAGCACAATATTTACAGTAATTAAATGTATTTCATAGTCTCAACATACAGTACTGTTTTGTATAAGCAAGCGAGCGTGATATTTTGGCACATTGTCCCTTATCTGAAGCAACAAAATAGGGTTTGTAATATTGGTAATAAGTGGACAAGTCCATCATAAGAATATTTATTGAACATACCAGTTATTGGGTCAATAATATGTCTTATTTAAAAAGGCCAGGCACATTGCCCACACCAATACATGTTTCACAATATCATGAACTAATATGATCCGAGATGTGTGAAATTGATGGGGCCTTTTAAACCCTTTCACTGCAGAGATATTTCATTTTTTTTTGCGTTAACTGGCCAGAAGAATTTTCAGGATTTTGCCCTTAAATCGCTTTATACTAATTTTAGCAGTAGGAAAACCTTGCATGTATAGACGGAATATTATACATTGGTTTTTTTTTCAGCACAAAAGTCTACTTTAACATGGTAACAGAATTTTTTTTAACTTTTCTGGAATTTTACTGACTTGAATGGGTAAAATATTAAAAAAAATGAAAAATTGTGCAAATTTTCATGATTATTTTCCCATTTTTACTTATAGTTATCTTAAAGTATGCACAAAAATCTTAATGGTTTTCTAAAAGCTCAGATTTACTCCCGAGTACAAACGATACCAGATATATGTAGGTACCCCCGCTACTTTTCTTGTACAGATGACCCCCCCCGGTAACAAACTGCAAAACGGCACCTCCTAAAATTACACCAACATAAAATGTGTGAACCACTACTGGCCCAGTTTAACATAGAATATCTACACAATTAATCTAACTATCCCCCAAGTGGGATAATTTTTTAGAAACTCATACCCGCAGGATTTTACGAGTGGAGTTAGTTTTTCGATCAAATGGCAGATACCCGAGCAGCTCTTCGTCAATTGTAAAGTTACTTTCCCTCACATTGTCCTTTTTTTTTTTCTCAACTGTAAAATTCAGAGACAAAATCAAAGCGAATTTCAGCATAAAAACGTGGAGGAAAGTGTCAAAACTCAATACCTCAAATATGAAGCCTAACCCCTCCCGAATAAAACGTTATGCCACATTATGGGTGTACCCAGAGACTGGCCTACACTAAGAACACCCAGAGCGTGACCAGTGCCAAATGTCAGTAGCAGCAAAAAAAAAGTAGCCAGTTTTGTATTTGAACAAGTCTGAGTTTTTCCACAAACACCCCCCCACTCAAAAAACCCCCCAACCCTACAACTAATTTCCTGAATCTACACCACCTTCAGCTATGTACCGCTGTAGTTCGTTCATTCATCCATCATTGGTGGGGGCGCAGTTCTTCTAGAAGTTTGCACTTTTAACCAGATTTGAAAAAAAAAATGAACATCAACAACGTTCAAAACCAGTCGAAATCATGCCAAAAACCCCATGGAGCTCAAAAAAAGGTACAAATATCATCTCCCAAATGTCCGAATCAAAAACGGTCATGCCCAATGTGTGGGTTACACACGCACACCCGCGGACGTGGAAGCGAAAAGCCACAAGTTAGACAATGCCGATGGCTCAGAAACAGCGAAAATATTTAGCCAACTCCGAATTTGGCCTCTGCCTGCAGTTTTTTTTCCACAACACCCCTAACTTAGAAATAACCCCCACAAACTAATTATTCCTAAATCTACACCACCTTCAGCTATGTAACGCTGTTAGTTTGTCATCATACCTCCAATGGGTGTGGTCGCAGTTCTTCGTAGAAGTTCGCACTTTTCCTTTCGAAAAAATGAACACAAAACAACAACTGAACTTCAAAAGGTAGAAATCAATGCCAAACCTGAAAACCTGATGGAATCTCAAAAAAAGTTACTAATATCAATCTCCCCAAATGTCCTGATCAACGGTATGCCATATGTGTGGTTACACACGCGGACGTTGGAAGCGAAAAAGCCACAAAGTGAGACAGAATAGCACATGGCGTCAGAAACCGCGAAAATCTTTTAGCCAACTCCCGAATTTGGACAGTCTGCCAGTTTTGTTTTCCACAAAACACCCCCGTAACTTAAAATACCCCCACAAACTATATATTCCTGAAATCTAACACCCCTTAGCTATGTAACGCTGTAGTTTGTTCATTCATACCATCAATGGTTGTGGGCGCAGTTTTATTGTAGAAGCTTCGCACTTTCTCTGAAAAAATGAACAAAAAACAACTTCAAAAGGTAGAAATCAGCACAAAACCTGTGGAATCTAAAAAAAAGTTACTAATTCAACTCCCAAATGTCCTTGAATCAAACGGTAAAATGCCATTGTTGGGTGGGTTCCAACACGCTGACGGTGGAAGCGAAAGCCACAAATTGGAGACAATTCAGGCATCGATGGCCACATGACAGCGAAAATTATTTAGCCAACTCCGAATTTGGGTGAGACAGTCTGCAGTTTTTTTTTTCCACAAAACCCCTGATAACTCAGAAATCCCCCCCACAAAACTATATATCCTGAAATGCTAACACCTTCAGCATCTATGTAGCACTGTAGTTCGTTCATTCATACCATCAATGGTGTGGGCGCAGTTCTTCCGATAATTTCCGCATTTCTACACAATTTCTGGAAAAATAGAGAAAAATTACCTTTCACAGTTACAAAATCACACCAAAGCCCCATGTAAGGAAAAAACTTACCAAATTCAATCTCCGAAATGTCCTGAAATCAAACAGGTGGCCTATTTGTGGTTTACACACCTTCTGACCGTGGAAAGCGACTAGTCCAAAATGTAAACAATGCGCAGTGAGACCAATAACAGCATTTTTCCCAGATTTCCAACTGAACACCCCTCTAACTTGGAATACCACCCCAAAATTATATTCTCAGAACTACATACCTTCAGCTACTTAACGCTGTAAGTTTGTTCATTCATACAATCCAATGGTGTGGGCGCAGTTTCTTTCGTAGACATTGCATTTGTCCTGAAAAAATGAACAAAAACACTTCAAGGTATAAAAATCATTGCCAAACCCCCAAGGATGTAAAAAAAGCTACTAAATCTCAATCTCCCAAATGTCCTGAGCAACAAACGGTAATGGCCATATGTGGTGTTCAACACTTGGACTGTCGGAAAGCCAACGACACAAAGTGAACAATGCACCATGGCTCAGAAACGCAAAAATATTCAGTCAAATCTGAAATTTGAATCAGTCTGCAATTTTTCCCCACCAAACAACCCCCACAAAAACCATATAGTTTTCTCGAATCCACACACCTTTATCTCGCAAATTCGGTAAGTTTTTCATTCGTACCATCAATGGTGTGGGCCGGCAGTTTCTTCGTATAAGTTCCAGCTTTAGCAGATTTTCTAAAAATTAAAAAACAAACACCTCAAGGTAGAAATCATGCCAAAATCCGCAGTAATGTAAAAAAAGTTACCAAATTATCAATCTCCCCAAATGTTCTGCTGAATCAAACGGTAAGGGCCCTATGTAAATGGGTTACACCGCAGACGTGGAATCAACTAGCCACAAAGTGAGCCAATGAACAGTGGCCCAATTACAGCAACTTTTTCAGATTTTGGGGGGGTCCCCCCCCCCCCCCAACTAAACACCCGCTATAATAGAAATACCCCCCCAAACTATTTTCTTGGACTCTACACCCTTCCGCTACACAATGGTGTGATCTTTTAATGCATACCACCAAATGGTGTGGGTGCCAGTTTGTGTACAATTTCGCTTTCTTAACCAGATTTTCAGGAAAAATCTATACACATCAATTCTCAAAGTTGAAATCATGGCAATTTCCATGTCAGTAAAAAAACTTGTCAATTATCAATCCTTCCAATTGCCCGAATCAAACGGTATGCCATTGCGTGGATGCCACAGGACGTGGGCCACCACTAGCTCAAATTGGACGCATGCACCAGTGGTAATTACACAGAAAAATATCAAGTGCTCTGTAATTTCAAACAGCCCCAAAACTTTGCAATTCCCCCCCCCAAATAAACCCCCCCACTAAAGTCAATCTCCCACACTGTTTTCTGAATCAAACGGTATGCCATTGCGGGGATGACACAGAGACGTGGCCACAACTAGCTCAAATGACGCAAATGCCCAAATGCAATTACAACGAAAAAATCAAGTGCTCTGTAATTTGAACAGCCCAACACAGTCCCGAACATGGAATTTCCCTCCACAAACTATATATTTATTTTTGGAATCTAACACACCTTCAGCTACGTTACGGTGCCATGCTTTCATACTGCAATGAAGAATTCCCGACCCATCGATCCAAAGACCTCCGGTGTTTTTGACGAGATTTTGTGAAAATAAAATGAAGATGATTCCAAGGGTTAAATCCTACCTAAACCCACTTGACATCACCAACCCACTAATAGCAATCTCCCACATGTCCTGAATCAACGGTGTGCCATGTTTTTGCGTGGGTGCAAAAGAAGACTAGGCACCAACTACTCAAATGGGACGCATTTAAAGTGCAGTGTACAAGAAAAATTTTTAAAAACGCCACAACCCACCCCCCACCCACCACTCTCCCCCCTTTTAGTGGTATTTTTTAGTGAGTCGGTTAGTATGGGAGTCCACAACACCCGTTTTTGCATACACTTTACTGATCCTAAAAAATTCCAATACGGTCTTTATTTTGGTTACCTCTGCAAAATTTCCGTTATAAAATATAGGTCTAGTTTCCCTGAAATTCGGACAAATAGTATCGCGTTTACTTTACGATTATCACGGGGGACATTGGGGAGCATGGAGAAGCCTAACTTTTTTTTTCTAATTTATATTTTAGGGTAAAAAAAAAAAAGGGGTGTGTGGTATCACTTTAAGAATTTTTTTGGTGTGTATTGTCCCTTTTCCCCTTTTTTTTTCCTCCCCGATCATCCCAAGATAATCATCAGATCATCTAGGGAATGATACCGAACTTGGAATACTGGGCATAATGCCCGTTTTCCAATTTCGAATCCGATCGGAAAATCACTTCCGGCAATCATTTTCCAGGAATTGATTTTTTCCTTCATTGGCAAAGATTCAAATAATTGGTGATCAGAATGATCACCAAATATTGATCTCTGTCCCCCATTTTTTTTTCTAAGTCTTCGTAAGTAGCAAAGACCTAGAAAAAATCTATTTGTGAATGGAAACTTGAGTTCCATTCACACATGTATAGAAAAGCTGGCAGCTTGACAGCTTGGTTCTATACAAGGTTACTGCAGCATTATCAAAATGAGATCAAGCTGCAGTACTCACTAGACCGACCAGGGGCAGTCTCCTACCACTTTCAAGGGAGGACCCCGGTGAAGGGTAGCTCCTGTGACGTCACCGGGTTCCTCCCTTTCCTCTTCTCCTTGGACTCCACGTGGGACCGCTGCTGCTGTACGTCACAACGGCAAAAAAGGTACCGTAACTCACTCCCGTCCCCCCCTCGGATTTTGGACACAACCGAGGGGGGGCTGAGGGGGAATATGGGTTCAGCTGAATGCTTGCCCCCGGTCGGCCTAGCGCGCGGTTTTTTTTTTCCGTTTTTAAAGGGAAGCCACAGATCGTAATATTCCACGATCTGTGGCAGTTAAGCATTCTCTGCCAGATTCGTGAATATACGATATGTGGCATGGAAAGGGTTAATGCAAATGTGACCCATTGTTTGTGACAAATGTAACCAATGTAGCTGCTGCCAATTATTTGGCAAGTTTACTCACTTTTTGAGACAAACAGACTCAATAAAAAGTTCTTTATTGTTATAAATGGTGCTAATTTGCCCCAACCAATCAAATCTTATTTAACATTTGGAAAGCTAACATCTGACTTGCTTGTGGGCAAAATTAGCACCATTTTTAAACGATAAGAACTTTTATAGTTTTTTTTTATCGAGATATACGATGCAGCTCATTATCTTTGGCATTGGGGAACAGGGGGATGCTGAAACTTTGTACATTCATAAATCAGTTGATTGCCACTATCCGGTTTAAATTTTTACAATGCAACTTGTAGTCATATGATCGATTTTCTTAAACAATCCGCATCTTTTAATTAAATCTGATAATTGTTTATGTGCCACCTTATTAGGAAGCCACTTCTGCATGCATCCAGCTGTCACCATATAAAACAAAATGTGGCTTAGTATACAAGCCATTTTTTTACGTGTTCTTCGTAATAACACTAATCAAACCATTGGCTGCTATTCAGCTGGATGACATGTACAATAGCTTCATTGCCCGGCGATTGCTCCACCCTATTATCGGAGAACTCTGCGCCGGGCCACTTGTACCACGCCAGCTGGAGATCTGACATCCTACCGCTGATAAGACTTCGATTGATTTCTGTACTACCTTAACTCCCGAACGCAAAACATAGAACTATTGGTTTACCCAAACATTGGGAGCGTCTTACTTAATGACAGGCCACTTCCATTTCAGAATACGATCTGAGACAACCCATATAGAAGGGACGTAATTTGGCAAGTTATTTGTTATGCACTGATATTAACCTGCTTCATACTTAGTAAGGTGTGACATAAATGCTTGGTCTAGGGTCAGCCATAAATATGGTTCTATCGCTGTCCCGAATTGTATTACCTGCTGGTCCCTATGTTGGACGGGCAAGGATTTGAACACCCACAAAATGGGAAGAGGAAATATCTTTTAGGCATAGATTCTCATGTGGACAAATACATTATAGACTTTATAGTGCCCATGTGGGCCTATACTATAATTGGTAAGACCAAGACCTATGTGACGTACAGCTCTCAGCACTAATTCTGTCACAACGAATCCAAATTTGGCGATTTGTCGGGCGCTCGACAACTTCAAAAGAATGGGTCCCTCCTTGTCCTCTCTTACTGTTGGTGTATGATGGGTTGCACCAGGTTTTTAGAAATTAAATCAATATTGAGACGCCATGATTAACTTACTCTTCCAGAAAAGAGGCCACGCTAGATCCATCGACTTAACACCTTACCCCAGGGGGAACGACATGAGCAACTCTCCCTGCAATTGTTTTTTATGAACCATTACTCTGACATGGTTCTGACAGCAGAGCATTTTGAGGTCTCCACTTTTTTGACCATTGCAGCACAGTGTATTTTCCTTTCCTCCTATAGTGGGGAGATGTTAAAAATGGCTACATTTCCTTTCCTCTCTAATCATGGATTGTTAAGTTTTTCTTGTGGGCGAGTCAGCTTAATAACCCTGAGTCACTCTACTTTGTTTTTTGCTGATTACCTTGTGCCTCGAACTGTAATAGTAATGTCTTCTGTTTTTATTTTGTTAATTTTTCCCATCATTCAAAGTAAGGAACTGCTGCTTATAAAATGCCGTCATTTTAGTGACAAACTCTACTCTAACAGGTACCTGATGCTTATGAGATGCTTATAATATGGTCCCTACAAAGGTTGTTTCACCCCGTTACCCTGAAGTGTTGATGTTTGGTAAAACACAAGGGTTTTTTCATACAACTATTCCACCAGGATAAATACATAAAAAGTGTTTTAAAGGAGACATATACATAATTAGGTTTAAAGTCCTTCTATTTTCTAAAGCTGTAATTAGCTAGTGGATCACCAGGGGTGTTTTTAGGGTCTGAAACATCTGGGTGCACAGCAGGGGCATAGTATGGCTTTTCGGCCAGACGCATTCTTCAGTCCCCAATTAAGTCCATGCCATTAAGTACCTTACAAGATGGACAGACGTATGTGGTATGCGCTCACTCAGACGCCGTTCGTTGATCTCCATGGCGATGACGCCCAACACCAGAGTGAATGCATATACATGATCTACCATATGCACATGAGCGCCATCATTTCTCGTTCGTACCTATCGCCATGTGTGTACGAGGCTTAAGATAGATAGACAAAAGACAAGAGAAAAAGAGATAGCAGAGATTCACAATTAATGACAGGCCGTACAGCAAATTTGCTCAACTCGCATATTGGGATTTATTGATACAGGAAAAGCATACGGGGTTATTGCAAACATATATAGCTACTGGGATTATTGCAACGTACTTCGCATACTGGGATATTAGCCACATATATAGCATACTAGGGATTATTGCAATATAACGGCAACTGGGAATTATTGCAACATACTCTCGCATACTGGGATTATTGCAACTATATAGTCCAATACTGGGATTATTGCAATCTATATCGTCAGTACTGGGATTATTGCAACGTATATCCCATACTGGGAATTATTGCACTCATATGCATACGGGATATTGCAAACCATATACTCATGCGGGAGTTATGGCAATTATATATAGCATACTGTGATTATTGCAACATATAATAGCATACTGGTATTATTGCAATATATATAGCATCCTGGAGGAAATTGCACAACATATCTCGCATACTGGGATTATTGATACAGGTAAAGGGTTTGGGGGCAATTCTATTATATAAAGTGGCAGCAAGGTATAGTGCATCATGATTGATATGATGTACTGAACCCGACATAAAATAATATGACCCGTAAAGTATCTGATTTCGCTATTTACAGACTTCACACACTCCTTAATACTATGTGTGTAGGTAAAAAATCGGAAACATATCTATTATTTCCAACAGTTCCCCTTCTTTTTAATTTATGCATTTCTCCCCCAACCCTTCTTGTTTCTTTGCAGTTACCACCGTGGGTTCATCGTATTTGTACAATTATGGATATAATGTAACGGCCATAGATCGGGGTAAATTCATGGACAAACAAAGGTACAATCCATGCATTAGTAACCACTGCAAGTTTATTGATGGGCTTTCGTAATCTTACAATCACGATTCGTAAAGTTACAATTGCAAATCTTGATTTTCGTCCACTATTGTATATTTATGATGGATCGTCGGCAAGCGTTACGTTCAGAAGGTTTCAAATAATCCCCAAATCAGTGATACTGTCCTTGTATAGCATCATTCCACTTAAAATTCAGCATTTGGCAATTTTAAAACAAACATTGTCTAAGAGGAAGACTTTTGAAGTTTGTAAGCAGATTTGAAATATTTAGCGATTCATATGTTTCCCACAAGAGGGCAGTAATTCCCTAGTGATTTACAGAAACCCTTTTAACTAAAAAAAATAAAACAAATGGTATAAAGGTGATACCTTTATTGGCTAACTCTAGATAATCAAAGCAAGCTTTTAGAACATTCTAATTTCCTTTTTCCAGCTGATTCCAATGAAGCCTGGTGCTCTCTGATATATATACAACATGCAGCCTCATAGATCAAACTGTAAAAGAAAAGTTTTAAGTATAACTTTGGATTTTGGGCTTGAAAAGGCCGCATTTTGGAAGGGACATGGGTTGTGTTTTGCTGCAGATTTTCAACGCCTGTGCCAGAATGGCAATGAATGAGGACCTTGTTGTTTTTTTTACTTCCTTTAACTATGGCGTCACACATGAAATTAAAGGTAGGTCATTGCGTGTTTTTGCTCTTACTGCATTTTAAATATGGCTGTCACCTGAATTAAAGTAGGTGTAGTTGGTGTGGTGCAACACTCGATGTCAGGTTAGGGGAAAAAAAGACTTAACTTTTGGATGAATTGGTCAAAATGTGTTTTTTTTTAAAAAATAACTATAATACCACTTTAAATATGTTTGCCACCATCATGATGGGTTCCTCAGTTTGGTGTTTGTACCTGTGTAAAGGTTGGAAGTTAAAAAACAACTTTTTTTTGATATTGATCAAAATGTGTTTTTGACTATTTTACCATTTAATTATGGCTGCACAGCATGGACGGGTAGGTCTGTGGTAGTTGTCCAATTAATCAATGCCAAGATTATATTTACTCCCTCTCCACTATAAACTGCAATTGTGGGCTCCAATCACACTTCCACTCGTCCGCAGTGGTAAATATACCATAGGGAGTAACAAAAAAGTAGTGTAAAGGGCCTCCAGCAAAGGTTAACCTGCAAACATTCACTTTATAAGTGCGGACTGTTTCGGAGCAACAGTGCTCCTTTTTCAAGCATACAACAACAACAACACAACAAGTGAGTTCCCATTTAAATAGGGGTAAATAAGTCTAAGCCCTTCGTGCTCATTGGTGAATAATTAGGTATGATACGATAATATGTAAATAAGTGAAAGAGGTGTTTTGAACCATGTTAAAATGATTTGATTTTTGTGCCAGGTTAAGGGGTGAAAAGACCTTAGTGAGGGAATATATATATATTATAACTCCATAACACTGTAATAAGTATTTACAGCTAATTATAATATATTATCTTGTTACAATATCTATATAAATTTATTATACCTCTTATAAATGACCTCCTGGCCAGAGAGGAAGGTTAAGGGTACAAAGACCTTATGAGGGATATATATATATTATAACACTGTAAAATATAGTAGTTCCTAATCCCGAAGGAGAGACTTGCCTGCTGG
Organism: Hymenochirus boettgeri; assembly: GCA_019447015.1. Classification (NCBI taxonomy): domain Eukaryota; kingdom Metazoa; phylum Chordata; class Amphibia; order Anura; family Pipidae; genus Hymenochirus; species Hymenochirus boettgeri. Next base: position 226,457,781 of record CM033469.1, read on the forward strand.
TGGATAATTCTGAGGAAATAACACAAACAAACAACCGCATGAGGAGACCAAACTTGGGTCCATTCCAGCTAAAAGAGCAGCTAGTGCTTCATTGGTACAGATTGTAGCTGGAAGCAGGGACTTGAGAGAAGAGTGTGTGAGGACTTACTGCTCAATTGTGGATTTAGCATTTCCCAGAAGGGAACCTGGCCCTACCTAAGGAGCATGGAATCCTTTTAATCGACACTGTAGACTGTTATCCACTCACGGCGGATTATTTTATATTCTTTTTAGGATTAACAAATACTCCCATTTGGAGTTGAGTCTCCAACCTAAACAACTGAGGGCCCCAAGCCCGACCATCTTATAAATGACCTCCTGGCCAGAGAGGAAGGTTAAGGGGTGAAAAGACCTTAGTGAGGGCATATATATATATTTATAAACCTGTAATATAGTAAGTAAGCTATATATGGTTTTAAAAGACTTGTTATTTACATTGCAATTCGGTTTATAACTGTTGATTACAATATACCTTCAATATAATACCTGGGGTTTACCTATAACCTAAACTTGTTACTGAAATAAATGTGTTTTTTTGTGCCAGGGGAAACAACTCTTCTTTGCACACTGTGCTTTAAGGTGTCCCTACTTCCCCAACAGGCAAACCTTTCTCTTGTCTGTTTCCAAACCCCTGATTGAGCCGCCTGGGTATTTCCTCTTTATGGTCAAAGCAGCAATGGCTTTTTTGGCCCTCAAGCAAGGGATAACTGCATTCCTGCTTGTGTCTGTGTTACCGTGGTGACCGATTTCCTGTGATTTCACAACTGCCTTGCTTGTAAGTGGTGGCATGTGTGATTGGGCTAAGGTGGAAATGTGACTGAAAGCCCTTGTGTCATGCTTGCATCAGAGTAGTCCATATCAGAGGGGGTATTATTTTGTTCTTCCACATATGCCTGTTGCTGCAATAAACCGTTAACTCTCCCCTCTCAGTCGTGACCCGAATTAACAGAAAGTGCTCTCTGAGATTTGTCCGTCAATAGCGCTTTCCCTTTCTCTGATGTTTTAACCAGCTGAGAAAGGTCAGTTGGCCCCTTTGTTCACATAATGGGTCCAAGGGTTGAAGCCCCCCTTTATAACCTGATCGAATAGGGCACCAGGGCCAGCTTCAGTTTCCATCCCTGTTTAAGGATAATCTGATGTAGTATCTTTCAAGACTGATAACAAACCAGATAATTTCTCTCCATCCTGTTTTGATAGTGTGGCTCAAAGAGATACTGTCATTCAGCACAACTCTCAATACGTCCATAGGTCTCTGAAGGGCTTCCAAACACTCGGTAGCACTCCAATTTGGTTTGTCTCTTTTCAGGTTCCTTACTATATCTGAAGCGGAGTGTCCTCAAACCCTCTATAATTCTTGTCTTTTGACAATTATCGGACACCTTCCACTCCTCTAGGGCCTGAGTAGCCTGATCTAATCCAAGCCTCGAAGTCCTCTTCCCCCCTGGGTAACATGTATTTCCCAGAGTAAATGAGTAATTTTCGATACCCATAGTTTGACAGGTAATGAAGAAAATCCTACAAAACTAATCCACTAGCCTTCCCACATCGGTGTAGAAGATGGAGGAGGGGTAATAACATGGGGGCTGTTCAGCCTGCGTTATCATAGTTGAGGTCTGATTGTGCATTCAGAGAACTCTGGGCAGAGGCTCCCTTGCCATGGGGGAGGGATTGCTTCTGTGTGAATCAGTCTAACTTCTAGTTCAGTTGTCAAGAACGGCTTGTCCCTTGAAATTCAACTGGAAGGTATTTTTCTTCCACTCTATCAGTGCAATAGGTGTGAGCTTGTCTGTCTACCCGGAATCTACCACTAAACGTGTTGGTCAGTGGATACATTCTAAAATAGTTGTTGATCTGGTCCTTCACTCCATCCTTCCTCTTGGATGGCCATACCACACACAATTTTGGTCGTCCATTTGCCATTGCACCACGGAGAGCAGAAACTGTGTTCATTTCATTAGCTGAGCTTGTGCTCCACGTGTGTCATTGTGGTGCTGGTGGCAGGTTTAGAGATCTGGAAACTCCCGGACTATTGCCCCCACATGTAAGCACTAACCCCCAAGGGCTGCTGAAGTTTTTGACCTTAATGGATTTCTCTGTGCCAGGCCGCTCACCCCAACCAGAAGGTGCTCAAACTTCATAACCGAGGGGTATTTATAAAGAAGAAAAAAAAACCTTTATTTCAGAACAACAAGTTAGGTTATAGTTAAATCCAGGTAGATGACATTCAATCAAAGCATTATAACCAGAATGCCATGTACATAACAAGTCTTTTAAAACCCTATATAGCTGTAACTAACTATATTTACAGTGTGTATAAATATATTATATTCCCTCACTAAAGGTCTTTTCACCCCTTTAACCTTCCTCTCTGGCCAGGATGTCATTTATAAGATGTTCGGCGTTGGGGCCCTTCAGTTGTTTTTAGTTGGAGTCCTCAACTCCCAAATGGGGAGGATTTGTAATCCTAAAAAGAATATTAAATAATCCGCCTGAGTTGGATAACAGTCTACAGGTGTCTGATTACGGCTTCCATGCTCTTAGGTTGGCCATGTCTCCCCTTCTGGGAAATGTAATCCACAATGAGGCAGTTAATTCACTCACCACTCCTCCTCTCAAGTCCCTGTTCCAGCTCCGCCATCTTTTACCAATAAGCACCTAGCTTCTCTTTTTAGCTGGAAGGGACCCAAGTTTGGTCTCCTCATGCAGTTGTTTGTTTGTGTTTTATTTTCCTCATAATTATCACCAGCCAGGCAGTCTCTCCTCCTCTCTGAGAATATAGGGGGGACAGGAGTGACAGAGCTCACATGTCCCATAGCATGCGATCCCGGAGTCTCACTGGAAATTTGGTAGGGTTTTCGGACACGCACAGGAATTTTCCCTTTTATATTTCTTTTAGAGCTTTGTTGGACTGCTTTCAGTATAGTTCTATTACTGACGCTCCTGACTGTTTAGGTGTTGTTTCTAGCAATACATAGGGCCCTGGTTGTTTCCATCTAGTCGTAACTTCAGCTCCCCGAAAAAGGCAGTGCCACTTCACCCGCTTTAGGACTCGTTTTTTCTCCTTCCCTCATTCCTCTCCCGAATGAGGGTGTGGCTTTGTCAGCAGTGTAGAAGTAGCTCTGACACACTATATTTTTGTGAATCCCCAAGGTAGTAGTCCCCCCAGATTTCCTGAATATCTGGCTACACATTGTTTATCGGAACGTGTAATCACATGTTATCAGTTAGGCACTTTCCAGTGCAGGTACCACTAAGAGAATGTAACTATTTTATATATATCTTTAAACACATTGCACTTTTTTTTTAACAACCTCTTACATATTGGTATTTAATAGTAATTGTCAACATTGACCTTTTTTAAAGATGAAATTGTAATATTGTACCCACTGAGAAAATTTTTTTATTATAGGTTATGTGTACACATATGAAGCCAAAAGGGTTGGACTTTGTACCTATTTAAAGGGAACCTCGCTTGTGTTGTTGTATGCGTGCTAAATTTAGCACGTTGGCTCCTGAGCATGTCCGCATGCATAATGTATAATTTTTTGCAGTTTATATCCTTTTTTTTTGATGATTGGTCAAAATTAGTTTTTTTTTACTTTTAATTACCCTTTAAGTAATGGCTGGCCACAGTAATGGAGGGGTAGTCAGTAGGTGTGTGTACATGTGCCTCACGTTAGGGGTTAAAAAACAACCTTTTTTTATTAATTGATCAAAATTTATTTTTTTTACTTTAGTTACCCTTTAAGCAGTATGGCTGCCACAGTAATGGATAAGTAGATCAGTAGTGTGGTTTACTGTGAGTCGGGTTGGGGGTTTAAAAAAACAAACTCTGTTGATGATTAGTCAAAATAGTTCTTTGACTATAGTTTAACCCTTTAAATAGGGCTGCCATGAAATGGAAGGGTGGGGGTCAGTAAGGCCGGGGTAACCTGGATCAGGTTGGAAGTTAAATATAGAACCTTTTTGATTATTTAATCAAAATTAAGTTTTTTTGACTTAGTTACCCTGAAGTAAGCTGCCACAGTAATCTGATAGTAGATCATTGTTGTGTGCCACCTGGTCCACGTTGGGTAGTAAAAAACGAACTTTTTTTTTTTTGATTATTGGTCAAAATGTGTTTTTTGACTTTAGTATTACACTTCAAGTATGGATGCTGCCAGCAATGGATAAGTAGATAGTAGTTTGTTGTCCCTGGGATGTTGGGGGGGTTAAAAAAAACAAAAAACTTTGTTGATGATTCATCAAATTTTTTTTTTACTACCCTTTTTTTTTACCCTTAATATGGCTGGCCATGGAAATGGAAGGTTAGTCAGTAGGTGTGTGTACCGGATCCAGGTTGGAAGTTCAAAAAAAAAACTCTTTTGATTATTGCTCAAAATTGTTTTTTTGACTTAGTTACCCTTAAATTGGCTTCCACAGTAATGGATAAGTAGAGCAGTAGATGTAGTGTAACCTGTGTCGAGTTGGGGGGTTAAAAAAACAACTTTTTTTGATGATTGGTCCAAATTTATTTTTTTTGACTTTTAGTTACCCTTTATATGGTTGCACAACAGAATGGAAGGGTAGGTTCGTAGGTGTGGTGTACCTGGTGTCACTTTGGGGGTTCAAAATAACTTTGTTTGATGATTAATCAAATAGTTTTTTTTTTTTCACCCTTTTTGTTTACCCTTTTAAATATGGCCTGCATTGGAAAATGGAAGGGTAGGTCAGTAAGGTGTGTGTACCTGGATCAGTGGCAAGTTAAAAAAAAAACCTAACTCTTTTTGATTATGATCAAAATTATTTTTTTTGACTTTACTTCCCCTTAAGTATGGCTGCAACGTATGGAAGGGGAGGTTCAGTAGGTGTTTGTACCTGTGTCGATTAAAAAAAAAAAAACTTTTTTGATTATTGCTCAAAATTTGTTTTTTTTTACTTTAGTTATTACTGTTATCAGAATGGGAGGGTCCGGTTTCATTAGGTGTGTGTGTAGAATTAATGGCTGAATGCACCCCATATTATTTATAGATATGTGTAGCCAGACTAAATCATCCTGGCAGTGCTAGGGATGTATACAGCTAAAAAATCAATACAACACAGCGTGGGGTAAACAGTATGTTGGTTTTGGGGTTTTAGGATATTTTTCGGTGCCAATAATCAATATTTTTGAATTTGGATTACAGAAAGTGTGTGAGTGCTTTATTTCAGTAATTTCAGAGGTGGTGTACCTGGGTCTGGTTGAGGGGATATTTTTACACTTCCTTTATCGAGGATCCATAAAAAAAAAATGTAAACTTTCTTTACCCTTTTGAGTATGGCTGGCCACGGAAATGCAGGTCCAGTAGGTGTGTGTACTTGTTGTGAGGTTGGGGGTATGTGTTTTTGCATGTATGACTACTAACTAACTTTTATTGATGATTGATCAAAATTAGTGTTTTTGACTATAGTTACCCCTTTAAGTATGGCTTCCATGGGAATGGAAAGGTAGGCGTCAGTAGGTTGGTGTAGCTGTGTCTGTGTGTGGGGTGGGTATCACCGTTTGTGTTATGACCATGAAAACAAACTGTTTTGAAATCTCCACATTTGAGGATTGTTACCCATTATAATCTATGGAAAATTTCCCGTAATTCGCCGATAAATCTGTAATGCTTTTCCGCGGATTGCCTTACTAGTAATAACACACTTCTCCTATTGCCCTACAACATCTTACACTACCGAATTCATGTCTCTACTCAAAAACCTGTGGGATTAGATTACAGTCCAAAAAAGATGAAGAATAAATGAAAACAAGAGTAGAAGAGGGTCCCCTGCAGGGACAAACAGATAGGTACAGCTTTGACAGGGGGTTTTTTCTTAACGTTAGGCCTTTGGACTAAAATAACATTTTTCCTTTTTGCAGGTTGTGAGGAGAAGAATTCACTACCAGAATGGCCGATTTCTTCAGGCATGAATTTAGAGTTTGTGTCTGGTAATTCTTGGTATCTATCATTATAATCACTGAAAAAATCAACTAAGAATGTTCTGAACGCTTGCCTTTAGTCATAAAGGTATCACCTTTATACACTTTTGTTATTTTTTTTTATTTCACAAAAGGGTTTACCAGTAACATTTTGACTGCTAGACATGGTACAATCACCTTTGCTTCATTCTGATTTAGTAATTGCTTTATTTTTGGTTAAAATTAACCTAAAACTTCCAATATAGGGTAAAGGAATTACCCATTTTCCAAGCCCCCACTTTAATGTTTTGAATATACATATAATTCACCACATACCACAGAAAATGTGTATAAATCCCTGGAATGGGGAAGCCATTTGAGACTGTCAGTGTGCCTCAGAGATTGTCCTGCACGTTTTTACTGAAGAATAGGGAAGGTAACCACAGCCTTCATTTACCTCCTGTCCCTTTAACAGAAAAAATAAGGTTTAAAATCGGTGAACAATACCCTTTAAAAGTTTATGTACACTGTAACCCACTTTAAGTTGGCAGATAGCTGTGCTTTACAAGCAAATTGTGTAATTTGATTTACCATGAAGTGCTTGTTTTTTCTAGCCTGAGTGCTTTTTCTTTTATTTCTCCGTACACAATATCCCGAACAATCCCCACTTATACACACCACACCCCCTTATATACCCAGTGTTTCTGGGCCTAACCGCTAGGGTCCATATTTACAAAAAAACTGCAGTATCGCAAGTTGATAAACGCTCATAATTTACTATGGCGACACAGCGATTGTTAAAAGGCACGTTATTGCCTAACGCGATCCGCGCCTTTATAATTGTGCCCCTATGTTTCTTGTAATGAGGTTGTTAATGCCTGCTTGACTAAGTCTGCTTGCTCCACACTTCCACAGTCTATTCCCTAGGACTGTTTCCGACTGGCCAATGTGAAGAACACACTCCTTGCAGAGCATATATTACATTGGAAAGTATAGAGAAACCTGGAGTGGGACCTAGCGGTTTAGGTCCTCTCCCAGAGCTACTTTATATCACAGTGATAAGAAGGGTGAAAAGTTGGTTGGGGGTGTGGTGGGTTCCAGTTTTAGGGATAATTGTCCTTTAGTAAAAGGATTATCTCTAGTTTTGCGAATTTTCATTATTTAGGCAAAAAACACCTCTATTGCATTGCCCCCAATGCAATATGCAAAACTATACAGGTAAGATTACAATAATCTCCTTTCCCCGTAAAATGAACGTAAAACCCACACTACCCATGCAATACCGGGTAGCACTGGGTTTAGCGGTCATTTTGCAGGGCCGCGCCATTCCATGTCTTTGAAATAGCTCAGCTTTTATGATGCCTAAAAAAGTTTGATATTTTGCGCCTCTATTTTTGCACAATATCTAATTTTCTTTTTTGCAGGCATTCAGTCCCACTACTTTACCCTGGGCATACAATACCGTCCACAGTGATGTGCGCAATGTTATTGAATTGCGGGATCTTACACGGAAGTAGTGGGGGCTGAATGCCCTATTTTATGGCATCTATGCAACTTTGCAACTAGGTAGGCAACAAAACTTTAATGTCTCCTGAATGTGCTTCTTCCTTGCGAATGGCGATACAGTAATCTTGCAAGTGGAAAAAATGTGACTTCCTCAGATATTTGCACTTCTTATATATGTGATTTGGGTCGTTAGTTATTAGCTTCACCATAAAAAATTTGAAACGTAAAATATGTAATACATTTTTTTTCAATACAATACTTTCTTACTAGATTAGCTTTCAGGAGCTTCCTCCCTCCTCTTCAGACCTTTACATTATCTGGCAACTTACAACAAACTAGTACAAGAAAAAAAAACCATAGGGCCATAAAGGCGTCTATAAAATATGATGAAACAACGGGTTCTTGTCCAAATTGGTGTCCTGTTTCAAGTTTGTTCAAGGCCGTTTAGGAAACTTCCACTGCCTCTGAGTTAATGAGCAATCAGGAGAAGGGAAGTAGATGTACTTTTTTTATATTGGTGCCACTGGGATGTTTAAAACTCAAATACCCCATCAAATAGTAAATAACAGTGCTGAATATACCACACAACATCGATCCCGAGTACGACCCTCTTTAGGTGCCACTTGATCTGAACTTGGCACAAATTGCCGAACATCAGTGGAATATTCAATAAAAGTTTTCTTATCGTTTAAATGGTGGCTGAATTTTTGCCCCAACCAATCAATCTTATTTAACATTTGAAAGCTAACAATCTGATTGGTTGGGCAAAACTAGGCACCATTTTAAACGATAAGAACTTTTATTGAATAACCCTGATTATATTTACAGGCCATGTCCACCCCCAAACCGTATAATCCTAATCCCCCCCACTATGGCCCCATCATGTATTTTAGTTTAATCCTTACCTTACCAATCATCTCCATCTGGTTCTCCTGCTATCCCCCTCCCCCCCCATCCCCCTCCCCCCCCTAAAATCCAAAAAATGCCCACCAGGATACTGCCAAGTCCAGATGAGGACTCTGCCTCCTGTCTCACGCCTCCGTTAGAGAGTTTTGGCATGCGTACTGCAGGCCCCTCTCAAGAAAACCCCTCACATCACAAGGCCTCCCTCCCCCTACCCATCTCCCATCGGCCGAAAATAACGGGAGTGTGCCCTCACCCCTAAGACTCAGGTAAGGGAAACCAAGGGTACTATATGGACATATAAGAAGGGAAAAGGGAAGGGAGGAATTGAAGGGACGGAGGAAAGGGGAGGGAGGAAGGTGGGGGGGGGGGGGGGGGGGACCGTGCTGGGAAATAAAACAATTCCCACCTGTCCCCCATCCACCAACCGCTATATTTTTATTATCAGAAAGTGCCCCAAACATTACTTACCTCCCTCTTTCCTCCGCCACACTGACTCCCGGCAGCCGCCGTCCTTAATTGGCTGCCGCTCAGCTATCACAGCGCGACTGCCGGTCCTGCCCCTCTGCTGCCTTTTCTCACAAGCAGAGGGCCCTGCAGTGCGGTGGAGGAAAGAGGGAAAGTAAGTAAAGTTTGGGGCCTTCTTAATAATAAAATATAGCGGTTGGGGGCTGGGGGGACGGGGATATTCTTATCAAAAAAAAATTTCAAGGGTGGACATGCCCTTTAAAGAAAATAAAGTTTTTATAAACGAAACCTACAGAATGTTATAAAGGCTTTCCATTAGCTTGCAATTTACAGTTAGCTTTGGTAATACCAATAAACTATCAGGGAGAGTTCAATAATAGTCCTTAATTTTCCAAAAATGGTGCTAATTTTGCTCCCAACCATCAGATGTTTTAAGCTTTCAATGTTCAACAGATCTGATTGTTTGGGGCAAATTATCACAATTTTTTAACGATTGAAGTTGTCGAATCTCCCGGTATGTTTGCTGCCCTAGAAATAATATATAATAATGCAACGTGTAGACTTGACCTTTACAAAAACGAGGTACATTTTTTCATAAAACAGACTTGATAAAATATGGTTTCTTGAAAAGAAAAGCTTATTGGTAAGAGATTCTTCTTTGCTTTTGGTGGTGGTCAGGGTTTGGGGAATTCGTATCCAAAGAGTGCTAAATTAGTGGATGAACATGCCATATCTGTATTTGACTGCTATCCGAGCAAATGAAATTCATGAAACTCTTTAACTTCCATCTAATTTTACGCAGTTTTCCTTAATGGCATTGTCCCCCCTTTTTATAACTTTTACTGTACTGTCAGTCTCCGCTCCCCCAGCTCCAACCGCCATATTAGTTTTTTTAACAGAACTCCCCGATTACTACTACATTAACCTCTTTCCTCTGGCGGTACTGTCCCCGGCCTCTGCTTGCATGAAACTTCAAGCAGGGCCCAGACCCGAGCCTCGTCCGTGATTGGCTGCCTCTCAGCAGTTTTTCGGCTACCAGAACCGGGAGAAGAAGGTAGGTAAGTAATGATTGGGGGAGTATCTGTAAAAAACTAATATAATTTGTTTGATGTTGGAGTCCCTACACTACAGCAAGGGGTTTTATGCTAGGTGGAAGGAGAGCAAAACAGGTGGGAGAGAGAAGGGGAGGGAGGAGATGGAGGGCTGCAGTTGTGCATGGCAAATTCTCCTGGAGGAGAACCTACATGGACTCTGCCCAGGCTCCTGTTGGCCAGTTTTTGGGATTTTAGAGGGCTATCAGGTAAGCCCTTTGGGAGCTGGGATGTAAGGTAGGATTTTAATTATACTACCGATGGGGCCAGTAGTGGTGGGTTTTAAATTTATAGTTTTGGGGTGGACATTCCCTTTAATGTTTAATGATAACCTGCATGTTACAGATAATAAGCCTCTCTTTATAAATACAAATAAAAAGTTTCCTGACACTCCGCCCGTCTGAATTTCCTCTGCTTCCGCCTGCTTAAACCTCAAACAGTAATGCCTGTGAGTTCATGCACTCCTCCTGCTTAGCCTCAACCAGTAATGCGTGACGGAACTCACCGGCATTACCGTTTGAGGCTCAAGCATGAGAAGCCAGAGGAATTCAGAGGGGCGGACTTAACATTCGCAACCAAACAAGAATGTCAGCACTTCAAGGCACAAAGCTAGGCTCTGGAGGGGCATTAGGGAAAAAAATATGGCAACAGTAAATTTAATAAGCTGCAGCTTCGAATGAAACATAACTTGAATTTTAAGTGCACTTATCCTTTAAGAATGAATTGATTGGAACCTATTGTCCGTCCTCCACAACAGTCCCAGTTTCTCCTGTGACTACTTGTAAAATGAATTGGCCCACCCTCTGGACTAGAGTATAGATGGACTAGAACTCAACCCGACTTGACACAAACATAGTTGAATTAACCCAAACTTTAGAAAATTCGATATTTCTAGAATCTGTCTCTGACTCTCTTAAAACGAGATGTTTCATTATTATATCAAGAGAAATCCTGCCCACTTTGTGGCATAATTCCTTGTTTGGCATACCTCAAAAAAAGGGTTTTAAAGAAAGCTGCCTTTAAGGGAAAGTCCAAGTGGGGAAAATTCATTATTTTATATTTGCACACCTAATATAATTCTAAATATTCTCCTCAACAATGGGGGCCAATTGGCAGTGGAGCCTACGTTACAATTGTTTTCCTTCTGCTGTGATCATTACCCTTTTCCCCTCTTACCCTATCTGTTGAAAATACAAAATAAAGATAAAGTTCAGTGCAAATAGATTACTTTTAGAAAAAAAAGCAGTCTGTTTTCTTCCTAATACCTTAACCTGCCCATTCACCATTCTGCCTGTGTATAATAAATATTTCCGAAATATTACATCCTTGTGGCAAGGAACTCCTAATAGGAACCGTTATGGTCTTGCCCTTTGAGCCAGCACCTGAGTTGATGTCAGTTTTCTCCAAGAGAGATCTGAGCATGTTTTGACCCATCCAAACCAATCAGTATAAATTTACTGGCTCCACGTCGTGTACATTTGCGAGAATGAAAAAAGGCGTTTGAAGCAAAAAAGGTTTGACTTTAATTTTAGTTCTGGATAGTTCTGTATATTTGTGTTCCCCCGACCCATTACAGTAAGGTCACAATTGCTATTTTACCTTGATTTCATCCAAGCGGTTCCAAACTATACCTGAGTTCGAAAAATAAACATTTTAAGTCGGCCCAGATTCTATAACTAGGGTATATCCTATATAAAAAAAGCCTAACTGCTGCTGTCTTTGCGGCGGTCCGGGTGTGTGTCCTAATCTACTGCCACAGAAGGGGGTGGGAACTCTGCTGCACAGAGGGGGAACTCTGCTGCTAAAGAGGGGGGGACTCTGCTGCCAAAGAAAAACAAGAAGGGGGCTCTGCTGGCACACAGAGGGGGGGATTCTGGCCACAGAAGAAGGTGGGACTCTGCCACAGAGGGGGGTGGGAACTCTCCACAAGGGGGTGGTCCTCTGCGACAGAGGGGGGACTCGCATTGACATGGGGAGGACTCTGCACAGAGGGGGGAGGGACTTTGCAACAGAGGGGGGGGAGGGACTCTACGACAAAGGTGGGGGGGCTCTGGGCTTCTAGCATCCGTTAAATGTATCGGGCTTATGTCCTAGTTACTTCATAACTATCTCCAAATTCTTCCCTGTTTTAAGGCTTATTTATATAAAAAAAAATGAAAAAGAGAAGAAAATCCGCTACCAGTTGAATCTTAGGTAACATTCATTCCCTGATACTTAATTATGGAAGCTCCTTTTATAAATGAGTACATCAACAACAGGTTCTTTTTTCCATTCGAATAATATTTTATTGTATTTATTGTATACGTTTGCCTGACATTAAAAGGGGTTAACTGCTTTTATTATACATAATCCAATAGATATATCTTACACACGTTTTTCACTTCAGGTGTCCTATTAACAGAGCACTGTTTGAATAACAACTCTCCATTTAAAATATAATTTCTCTACTATACTAATAATATACATTTTGGCAGTATGTACACTATTAAGATGTGCGTTGATTGAAATGCAACTTCCACGAGTCCTCACTAGATTCGGCAGAATCCCGATGGGAGGCATTGAATTAATCTTTTTGTAAAATGATACCGCACCCTAAGACTTCACAATACAGAGGGATAAGTTCCAAATTAGCAATCGTTGTTGATAAACATTGTTCATTTTAATATTAGGCCACAGTTATATTGTGGGCTCCAGTTTTTGCAGATGATTAATAAATGATCCCATATTTATTGGTCCTCCTAAAAAAACCAGAGAATATTTAACTCGATCCATCTTGTTATTGCTGTCTGTGTAAATTAACAGGTTTAGGCAAAGTTAGCATGGAACCATAAATACTGAAAACAGTGGGGTTTTTTTGCAGGCATCCTTTGAAAATATTCTTTCAGTTATCTTTTTAAAGCAACATATTATTGGAATAATTGACTTGCTCTTAATCTTGGCTTTTAATTTGGCAATTAGTTAATAACTCTTCCTACACAAATTCCAAACTAGCATTCACACAGTAGATATGAACATGGGTGTTTACCACTTTTCTTAAAGGCTTGATATTCAAGCTCTTACATATTTTAATAACACAGGAACGCTTCTGATCACCGGACTGACAATATAGCAAGTGAAAACACCTAGTTGTATTTTCCATGTTTGCTACTTGATTTTTCATTAAAAACAAAGAATGTAGTGAAGCAAACAGACGTGGTTGATGGTTACCCAGAATATTCACAAGCAGAGTGCCAAACGTGTTAATGCTGCCCCTCGAATAAGGGAGATGTGACCTATGTATGGTACAGCCCTTAAAAGCTGTTTGCTTTTTTGCCTACCTATCTCTCATCCTGTCTCTATAACATGTGACGGGTTCCTCCCGTAGTCCCTCTTCCTGAATAAAGGAGTTTGCTTGCTTCACTGCTGTTGTGTGCGTTTCCTCCATTAAACTAAGTGAGTGACTTAATAATATAGACCATAGCCCCAAATATTACAGCGGAATATTAACTGGCATTTGTAATAGATACATAGAATATTTTTGTGTTGAATCTGGTGAATTAGGTGCACTAGGTGCTACATTTGGTGTATTTTACATATATAGAGGAAAACGTTCTATCAAAAGTAATGTCATACATTTAAAACGGAGATTTCTGAAAATACTAAGTATGAAACCCAACATCCTTTAGGCTTTACTTCACCATTTTATTCAATTATATAATAATGAGGGGCTTAGGTATTGCATAAAAAAATGTCAATTCTTACTTGATAGACTCTTAGTTTTTGATTGATTGATAGAATGGCTTGTTATAAGCAATGGACACTCATGCAAACACATGATAGAAATATGACATTCTTCAAGCATTGGGCAAACAGTGACTACACATAAGGGCATATTTATAAAGGGCTTGTGTTGTAAAATTGTGATCTTGCACCTGTACCTGCATTGTAAATACCATTGTTCTTCGTTATGTTACACAGTGTCCTGATGTCTGCACTACAGGTATAAAATACAGACCATTGTGCAAATACAATCCATGCAGTATTTTTGTTCCAGTGGTAATGCCAATGGATGCTGCGGCAAAACTTGCGGACGCATAGTCTTCTATATCCACGACAGAATTTTGCGGGCATGGCTGGACAAGCATTGTAAAAACTCGTGATGAGTTCCAGTTTTCCAAATCCGGAACTGCCATTTTGGGCAACTGCCGTTAGGGATTTACACACTGCAGGATTTTAAACGCAACTAGTAGCTTGTGCTAAAACTAGTGCAAATGTGATATTGAATCACGATTGTCGGATTACACAGGTGATATTTGTGTAACCTGCGCATCCAACGTACTATGGTTAAAGTCGCGTTACTGGTAGTCAAATTGGTTAGCACAACTTTTTTAAACTCCATATAGTGTGTCTGGGTAAATCGGCCCCTAATACTTGTATACATTTGCCTTTGGGCTCTAGAATGTATTGGCGAATGCACGCACACTCCATACACAAAACAGACTCAAGATGTGTATATTAACAAGTCCTTAATGCTTGAAATATCGATAGAGACATTGCATGAGCTACTTTAATTCACAAGCAAGATGTTGAAAACACAAAAGGTTGGCTTTTTATTCTTTTTGCTTTTTAACCATAAGTTGTTTTTTTTTTTTTAAATATTTAAACTTTTCATAAAGTACAGGTCGAATTCTAAAATGATATAGAACATAGAACTTTAAAAATGATTTTTCACTTGTAGCTCCTTAATGGTAACAGTATACAAGTATTTTGTTAATCACACACTTCTACTCTGTACAGAAATGGACAAGTTCAATATATAAAAGTGATAGCACAGGAAGTGAGTATGAGGAACGCTCTGCTCCCTGCAATTTGTTAAGCATTGGTCAATTAAGGCATGGAGACCCTGCCCAAGTAAATAAGCAATGAACCTGTCATTCCATGAACAAAGGCTGCAGACATCTGCTTGCTGAACAATTTTCACATTAAAAAATTTGCTCACACTTTTTTTTATAATTCCAACTGGATATTAGAGATGGCTAACCTGTCAGTTTTCTTACTACCAGGGGGCTAGCACAGCACAATCCCAGTAAATTTTGTCATTGAAATTTTTACTGCAATTTTTTCATCTAAACTGGAAAGTTGCCTCAAAAATCTCAGTCTTTGTTAAGCATTTTTCAACAATGAAAATGGAATTTTTGTGACATAATTTCCCTTTTTCCAAGAATTTTAAGCGTAATTTGCCTAATTCATCACTGAATGAGACTTTACGCACATCTGTTACTGGGTATGAACACTTAGATATAAACAATTACTTAATGGTAATTACAAGTTCCAAAGTTTGTCATATATATGGGTTACGTGTCAGAGAGCACATCTGGTGGAACCGTACTGTTTTTGCCTGCTATGTTTTTTTTTTGTTGTCATTATAAGGTTTAAGAACCATCTAACATTTTTTTTGACCTTCATAAAGCACTGTCCCTGCATACTTATATGCCAAAGTACTTTGTACATTATGCCTTATATAATTTCTATAAAATAGTCCCAAGTGATGATTAAAGTATATTATAATTATTATAATGATAATTTATAGTATAATTCACTATTGCGCTCCAGTAACAAAAGTATATATATTATAGTAATATATTATGTGTGTGGCTTGCTAAAAAATGCAAAACAGATACTCTTTGGATATATATTACCATTTGTTTCACTATGAAATCTAATCGACTGATGTATAGCATTAAAGAAACATTCCTTATTATTTTTTTTATTTAAACATTCCAGCCATCTTTGTAGTAGCGAGGAGTAGGTGTACTATGTGTGTAGGCAATACAGGCATACAGCTCATTAATAGTCAAAATTAGTTTAGTGTAATTTCCATTCATTCGGAGCTCATTTGCAAAGGCATTTTACATCAGCTTGAAAGAATTTGTAAAAAGAAATCAATTGAATTAGTTTTTTGCAAGGGTAATTAGATTAATATATGTTTAAATTGGATGGCCCATATTATTTTAATGTGTGTTTTGGTAAAGTTATTAATATGTGGCAACGAATGTTATTTGTTTATGGCTCTCTGGAGCCAAACATGAATGTCTAATGCTGAACTATAAATAGTTAGTACATTCGTATCAATACAATAATCAAGAAACAGCCCCTTACAAATTAAACTGCATGCTTCCTACTTTTTAACAAACGTTGTCTCTTTGAATAAAAGCATCTATTAAAGCAAGGGAATACATTTTAAGATTACATTAAGACTCATTTACAGTCATGAGCTAGATCCACACAGAACCATGCGTAAGGGGGTTTGGTTTGTGTGTGGAGACAGCATATTTGGCATGCTCAAAGGTGCAATGAAAAATTGAAAGGTGGGGTAATTCTCCTACGGTTCCCTCTTCCTTGTAAATGTAGTTTTTGGGGCCTTAAGTTTGCCCTTTAAACTGTTTTCCTGCATAAAAAAATATAACTTTCTATAAAGATCCAACTGAGCATCACATGGTACCTTATTTAATGATCAATGACTTTGCACTTTGACTAACTTGATTTAGAGCTGTAGAAGAAACTCCCGAAATATTATGTTCTCCTTTAAAGGATCTCAACACAGGGGGGGGGGGGGGGGGGGGGGGGGGGGGTGACCATTGTTAGAACATATAACTGATAAATGGTCTACCTTCCTCTGCCAAAGTATCTCTGGCCTTTGTTATTATTTAAATTCATGTTAGGTCAAAATCCTTACTGTACCTACTCCATAATTTTCCTATTTTCTATTCTATGTAATGAAGAAATGTAATTTAATTTTAAACACTATTTCTACTGCAAGTGCTTAGGTAAGGAACTTCAACAAAAAAAAACAAAAAAAAAAAAATATATTTGGCTAAAAGACACAAGGAATTCCCCAATGGAACTATAGCACTTTCTACAATTTTCATATAACTTTGCCTCTCTGAATGTTTATTACAACCCCGAATATTATATAGTTCATAATGTGGAATAGAGTAAAAAGGAAGAAAACGTTCATTAATAAAATGTACAATAGCATTTTATACTTTTTCCTACAAATTTCCATGAAGGATCTATCAGGTGGTCTTAAGCCATCATTCTTCCAGGACCAGAATTATCACCTTTTACCCTACTGGTTTGTATCAAGAACCAGTCAGTCTCACCCTATATCTTAAAGGTTCCATTTTATATTTTTATGCAGTATTACGCCTAGAATAGAGGCAGGGCATGTACTTTATACGGTTTCTCAAGAAGGACACTGACCACTAGAAAACAAATATAGTCCAACATCGAAAACCCAATATCTTATGCATCTTCCACTTGCAGAAAGCAGAGACTAATAACGAAGGCACATTATGAAAATTGAGACAATTGCGGCAGAAGAAGCCATTGCTGCTCAACTTAGCACAGGTTCAGGTTGCGAAATACAGAAATAGAGGAGCCCATGGAACAGGAAGGCGAGTGTGAGAAAAAAGAAAAACAAATTGTAAAAAACGCACACCAATAACATCAAAACCAACTGTTATATGGTAGTAGTGCCTTCCATATGCTAAGAATAACCTATATAATTACCAGTGCCCTCCCACCACCCAACCTACATTTTTTTTCTATAGGGATACCAAACCCAAGACTTAAAAAGTGCTTATTACGAAAGTTAATAGCCGCAGTTTCACACATGAAGACGATTACATCACAGCATGACTGCAGGTCACCCGGTGATTCCACCAGCTTTCAGAGGAGGAAGTGGGCTGTAAACTTTGGAGTAAATAATTTTCATGATACCACACACTTTTGGGAAGTGGGGTTTTACTTATCGGAAGAGTTTTAAGATGGTTAGGGTGAACATGCCTTTACATGTGAAATGCAAATATGCTTTTATAAACGCAAACATAAAATGAAATATCTGTGGTATTCAATTTAGTCAACTGGACTTAAAGTTTTTGTTCTGAAGACGTTTCACTAGTCATCCGGACTGGCTTCTCAATTCAGAATTACTTGCACAAGAATCTGTTTGGAAATTAAGTAACCTGGAAAGTCCCTTTAGCAGATCAACCAGTGTTAGGGACCTTATCAATCAAAGGATGTGATTGCAGAGGTTTATCAAAACGCCCAGGGTAGGTCAAAACATCATTGTACATGGCAGACAGTTTTGCCATGTACAACTGTTTTAACCACCTCTGTTTCATGCTTGGTTTCATTATTTTCACATAAATGGTCCTCATTGACACAACACTTGACCAGTCCTGTTCCGTTGCCAGATGTTGACATACAATCTTCAAACGTGTCCTTTTTCCCATTAGATGAAAATTGGCTCTTATTGCTGGGCCATAGGCTGGTGCAGTTTGCTGTTTGGTCTTCTCCACATACAAACAGAACACTCTTCACTGCACTGCACTGCGTATATAATGTTGCTTTCCCTTGTGTTTCGGTATTGTGTCCTTTTGGATGGTACCAATTGCTGACCTCAGTATGTTGTTTGGTTTATAGTTCAGACAGGGATACCGTGTCTCTCCTTAATTTCGGCAGAGACCCCTGCTACATATGCAATAACCTGTCTTCTTTTTTTCTGTCTTGCTTTACCCCGTCACTTGGTGATTCGTGTTAGCCATTCCCACAAGTTTTAAGGGCGCCTCTGGCCTAGAAAAATTTTGCTGCGCGCGGCAATCAGCCTACCCTATTCTGTAAGTCACCCTCCGCCCATGATTAGATCCCAATCAATAAAGTTACTTTCTGGTCCAAATTGAAAGTGTCATGATGTCTTTGTTCTTTTAGTTGTAACTGTCTGTGAAGTGTGTGACATGTGGACAGGGTGTGTCTGTTTTTTAAGTCCAGGTAATGCAGGTAATTCCTGTGTAATACCCCCCAACCTTCCTGGTTTGAATACGTGGATGGGGCATGTCTGAAATGTTGCAGTGGGTGGGGGCACGGCATTCTAGGGTGTGGACAGTGTGGGTCGTGTCTGTGATGTTGTGGTGTCCAGGACGCTTGGACATGACGTTTGCTGGTCACGATATTTAGGGGCATGGGTGTGGCCGTGCCATTTAGGGGCATGGGTGTGGTGTTTGGGGGTGTGCCTGTGATGTTTGGGGGCATGGACTTTTAATAATACTCATTTCTCTGTATCTCGTGGTTTTATTGTTCCACCTATCAGGTACATTTTCTGTTCTCACGTTTAATAAAAACACACAACGCTCAGACAGCGCAACAGAATTAAGCTCGACTTTAACAACACAGACATAGAGCCTGCACGTCACATGCTTCAGAGACACTGACGCCCATCAGTCACTCAAGTGCTACGATATTCAGTTGCAATCAACATGTTTCCCCAACAGCAAATTCCATGTAGCATGTTCACAACATTTGTATATTTACACTCTAACGTTGATAAAGTTGTATATAAAGTTTTGCAATAAACATGTGCTATATACGTCCCTCAAGCATTGTCACCTCATAACTATTAAATACATGACGTACATTACCAACTGTGCACTTCTTTTTCCAGCTGTCTCTTCCATCTAAGCCACACACACCTACATATAAAAAATACTAGACCCACATGTGTACACGGGCAACACTGGGTACAACTTCTATTAATTATATACATGGGGCGTTACTAGAATCTGAAAACATCAGGCACTTAAGACCACACACTTTCTCGGCCCCCAATTAATTCACGCCCATTAGGTTCTTAACAGAGATAGATAGACAGATGGATAGATAGTCAGAGAGACAGACAGATAGTGAGAGAGACAGACACAGACAGATACACAGAGAGAGAGAGTGAGATGTAAAAGAGGTAGAAAGCAAAGAGAGAGATAGATACATAGTGGTCAGGCAGATAGTGGCATTTTTGATACAGGTACAGCATACTGGGATCATTGATACAGGTACAGCATACTGCGATTATTGATGCAGGTACAGCATACTTGGATAATTTATTTAGGTACAGCAACATTATTGCTGAAGGTACAGCAACATTATTGCTGAAGGTACAGCAGGCTGGTGGATTGGAGAGCTGAGTTAACACTGGTAAACTGGAGGGCTGAACTAACACTGGTGAACTATAAGGCTGACTTTACACTGGCTGGTAAACTGGAGGTCTGGAGGATTAAATATTCCAAGCACATAGAAATAGGACTGCCCAGTCTTTATTATATTCAGTAGGGTAATCCCACTTTTATTTGAGCAGGAACACACCAACCACACAATGTTTCAGCGTTCAGGCCTTTGTCAAGTGTTACAGAGTCGACTTTTAATACCACTTACAGTAAATACCAATTAAACAATAGTGCCATCTATTGTATATGCTCCTTTTTATATGTCTATTTTCTGTTTGTGCTCCATCTTGTAGTTTACTCCCAGTGACACAGTCCAATTCAAACATTATTTATAAGTCTTCACACATCTGACCCATTACAGTTATCATTCCCGCAACCTTCAGTACTTACTTGGTGGAGATAGGGGGCACTTAAATTGTTCTTTTTCTGTGTGTTTATTTTCTTTTCCCTACTCCACCTATAAAAATACATGATAATATAATCTATATTAAGATCTTATAAAAAAGTAATTTGACAGAATTTGACAGGATGTGCTACTCACAGGATAGGTAAAACTTAGATATTTATTTTAACATATTGAAATCATGGATTAGCACACATCATAAAATAGATACTGCATAGGGGTGTTACCCGCCTATAATGTGTGCTTGTCAATGATTTTAAGTTTTACCTATCCGGTGAGTAGCACTTCCTTTTCTACTTGTCTAATTACCTGTACTTGCCTAGTGCATGGAGGTGCTTCTGGATATAGACGCACCACGTGGGACTTTTGTTTATCCAATAAAGTGCAGTATTCTTTTTCTTATATAAAAGTATATACATATATTTAATGTTATATTTTAATGTGCTGTACTGATCCCTTTTCTTTCTTTAAAACCATATATTTGTATAGTGCCACCTTGCACAGCAATTACTGCTCTATATTATATCACCAAAATAATTTTCTTAAATCTCATCCATGAAATTATTTTTTTTTATTGAAAGCAGGAGAAATGTAACTTCTCTTTTAATCTTCTACTGTCTATAGTTTATTTCATCTAATTTTTCATCTCATATTTATTTAGACAATCAATATATGTATTGGTTATCTAAATAAATATATGGAAATGACCGAAGGAATTTTAGAAGAATTTATTCTATTCTGTTAATAGTCCTATATTTTATATTATATTCTATACTCACTGTTTATTACAATTTGTGTCACCATATAGGCCCTGCTGAATAGACAATTTTTTTTGTGGTTTAAATATAAAATTAGATGTAATGCAGCCCAATGTACCGGCCCCGAAGTGCGGGGGAATTGGGGCTTGATGGGGACAGGAAAGAGGGAGCTGCCTACCTGTGTAGCATAGGCTCTCTCTTGATGGCGGCAGAGCGCGCGGAGCAAGGGGTTTGGGGGCAGGCGGGAGTTGCCAGGAGACAGGAGTCTCGCGGGACTGGGCACAATGCTTAGGGGAAGAGGGGGAGGAGCTTAGAGTCAGTCCTGGTGCTGGGAGCAAAGATGGCGAATGAAGCAGAAGCGGCGGCTCAACAATTCCCGACCTTTGCCGAACAACAAGGCCGGACTGGATTTGGAAGCATCTAGGCGACCTTCTTCACAAAGAAGCTGACACAGTGGGGGCTCGAAGAACAGGTCGGTGCGGGAGGCCTCCAGTGTGTCTATCTCCTAACTTAGCCAGGCCATCAAGAAGAAAGTCTACTCGGGGCAACATGGCACAGGATTCTCCTAGTCCTGCACCTAAACAAAAGAAATGCAGATTGCGGAGGTTGGATCAAACTGGATCATTAAAATACCGCCAGCCGTCTGATTTCAGGCAAGTACCTACGCCATGTGACACGGCCTTACCTAGGCCTGGAGCAGTTCAGATGGTTAATACACCCATAACACTATCCCTACCTTAAATGCAGCCCCAAAGAGGTTGGGAACAAGCCAACAATAATGCTACATTCACTGTCCCGGCTATAGTTCATTCTATTCCTTCATCAAGAAGGGGGACACCGTTTAAGTGATGGGGGAGCTTGGGCAGCAGAGGCTAGGTTGCCTGGGAGCGAGGGACAGCATACAATTACACCAATGCTAGAAGACAGCCTTGCTATAGTGAGGGACCCCCCTACATCGGAACCCTCTATGCCCATACCAAGGGACAGTCCCCATGAACAACGGAGTGCAGTGGCGACATGTACCGATAACCACTCGGATTTCCTGCAGATTACAGGTAAACACTCAAAGTCCTCATGTCAGGCGCAGAAACCGATCCCCCCATGGTGCTTATAGCCCTAGGGGAGACACGGTTGTTCTCACTATAAGAAAAGAGGAGATAGGACCCCTATGGCTTCTAGGGGCCAGGAACATCACAGGCGGCAAAATGTTACCAGCATAATGGCTACAAGGGATAGAGAGAGATATGTCTAAAAGGCCACATAGGGACAGAGATCCACAACTAATAACAAAGGATTACGTCAGGTCCTCTAGAAGCCAGGAACACACCATCATTAGGGATAACAGCCACACATATCCAGGAGTTAGGAACGTGGTTACTCGGCCATGTACTCCTGCTCATTTTTCTTCCAGGGCATCCTCTCCAAGACGGACGTCTTCAAGGGGACAGTCTCCTTCCCAGCTTTCCGGGTCAGGAGCACCACAAGCTCGCTTTTCAATCATATGCATCCCAGGTTCAGAGAACCCTCCTCCAATGGGAACCCAACACGCTGACATCACGGCTCCATCGAATCACGGGCCCAGAGGTGAGACTTAATTTTTACTTTCAGGGTTAAAAAGATTTCTTTTCACCTGGGAATCGGGAACGGGAGGTTTGGATCCCCCGGTAGAGGCAGCCGCTCAGGTTGGGAGAGGTAGATTGCCCACACCTACAATGCTAACCGGGGCAGTTGTGAACCCCCCCCTTTCAGAAAACATACAGAGCCAAATAGACCACACTCCAATGGCCCCCGCACCCAATTTATCAGCAGTGGTAAGGGATCACAGTAATGTTGACGTTAACAGGGATTCTTGGGCATCTTTAACAGGAGTGGCTGGGACAGCACGCCAAGGCGCATATGTCTCCTTCGCAGGACCATTAGGATCACACCTCAGGCCTGAGGTCAGGGAGCGCATATGGAAATTTATCGAGCTGTTTTCTCTGCTACCTCTGGATGAAATCCTTGACCTCAGGGGTGATGAAAAAGTAGACATCAAAAAAAAATGGAAGAAGAGAAGTCAAAGCGTTATAGAAAAATACCCAAGACTTTTGGTAACTGAGAGCCTTTTGCATCTTAGCCAGCATCATAGGGGAAAAGACACCTGAAAAGTGTTCCTCCCTGTTTTGCTATATTGACGGAATTTGGGAGGTCTTTCGAATTTAGGGTGGCTTGGCGTGGTGGAGGTCTAGCTGCTAACCCTACCAGGAGATGGGATCAGGTAGATATTACACTCTGGCTAAAATTAATGACCTCACAGAAACAGTTGCCCTTTCGGAGGGGCTTCAGGGGGTCTCAACAAGTTCCCCCCGCAGCCTCTGGAAAACTGGGTTACTGCTGGTCATTTAATGAAGGCAGCTGCAAGTGGGCCTCCACTTGCAAATTTAGACACGAGTGCACAGGCTGTGGAGGAGCACACTCCTTCTCCCGCTGCTTTAAACGACCCAAATTCAGTATGACACCAGGAGAAGCTCCCAAAGGGGAGAACTTCAGTGAGGTTAGACGAGATGTTGCCCTGGCTCGCCAGGTACGATAACAAGCATAAGGCAGCCTTTCTTCATTTAGGTTTTCGTGATGGGTTCCGGATCCCCTTCAGGGTTAAGGAAGGTCTTCCGCATGCTAAAAATGTAAAATACGTTGCACAGTATCCTGAGGTTGTGAGACGTAAGCTGGAAAAAGTGATCGCGTTGGGGCGGATGGCGGGTCACTTTCGGTAGCCGCCTTTTGCCCAGTTGCGGGTTTCCCCTCTGGGGGTTGTCCCAAAGAAGGATCCTGGCCAATTCCGCCTAATTCATCACCTGTCATACCCGAAAGGGGAGTCAGTCAATGACGACATTGATAAGGAAATGAGTTCAGTCTCCTATACATTATTCGACAGGGCGGTGACATCAG
This sequence comes from Hymenochirus boettgeri, assembly GCA_019447015.1. Classification (NCBI taxonomy): domain Eukaryota; kingdom Metazoa; phylum Chordata; class Amphibia; order Anura; family Pipidae; genus Hymenochirus; species Hymenochirus boettgeri. The sequence goes on from CM033469.1 coordinate 226,481,834, forward strand.
TCCGGTCGGCTGGGCCAGGGGCCCTCATGGCAAAAAAAGACATTGATTCAGCGTTTCGCCTGTTACCAATTCTCCCAGAATGTCATCAGACGCTTGCTGCCATATGTTGGAAACCCTCCAGAGGGTTTGCTTTCAGTTTGGGGTCCCATTGGCCCCATGTAAAACGGTAGGCCCGACATCAAGCATTACTTTCCTGGGTCTGGAAATAGACTTAAAAAAAAAGGGAATGTCGTCTTCCACGGGTCAAGTTGGATGACCTGAGAGAGATTATTTCGGGCTTTTTGCGAACAAAAAAGGCCACTTTACGCCGCATTCAATCCTTGCTGGGAAAGCTGTCGTTTGCTTGCAGGATCATACCTGTAGGCCGAGTCTTAAATAGACGCCTGGCCTGGTTAACATCAGGTTCCACGGCTCTTCATCATCACATGCGGATTCCGGCAATGGTGCGGGACGACCTGCGAGTATGGAACACTTTTCTCAACACATTTAATGGTCAGGTCTATTTTTAGGACGCTGAGCGCTCGGCGGATGATCAATCCGTGAACAATTATTCACCAACGCAGCTAGTACTTCAGGTTTTGGGGCTTTCCTTGCGGGTCGTTGGCCTGCCGAGTGGCGGGCACTCGGTCTACTCAGCAACCTCGCCTTCCTTGAGTTGTTTCCCATTCTTATATCATTCTTTATTTGGGAGGCTGAGCTCAAGAATAAGCGAATTGTCCTGTTTTCTGATAATATGAGTGTGGTAGCAGGGATTAATGGTTGGACTTTGTCATCCCCGCCAGTGCTTAGGTTGCTGAGGGCCCTAATTCTCTGCTGCCTTCTTTTAAATGTTCAGTGCTGGGCAGTTCATATTGAAGGTAGGAATAATGTTATCGCTGATGCCCTATCCCGCTTTCAGTGGGAGCGTTTCCATCGGGTTGCCCCTCAAGCAGAGGTGAACGGGCGGCCTTTCCCACCCCGGCTCTGACAACTTGGGACCTCCGATTATTTCACATGGTAAAGGCCTCACTCACAGCTTCCACATGGAACGCTTATGCTCAAGCATGGAGGGAGTGGCTTAGCTTGGAACAGATAATCAGGTGTTTCCAGAATGGTGAGGAAAGGTTGGCTGGCCTTCTGGCTGCAAGATCAGAATTTTTCTTTCTCCCTCATTAGCAAGCGAATGACTGGGGTAGCATTTTGGTTCAAGCTGCTTAACTTCCCTGACCTTACCAAACACTTTCTAATTCGGCAGGCCCTATGTGGGCTTCGGCGCACACTGGTATCACGAGACTCTAGACGGCCAATTTCCTTTCAGGTACTGGCAGGCATGAATGGCTTACTGGAGAAAGTCTGCAATTCTCCTTTCGAAACCTTGCTATTCCAGGCCAGTTTTTCTCTTGCCTTTTTTGGGGCATTTCACATAGGGGAGCTGGTCTGCTCTAGCAAGCAAAGACAGGATGGTTTGCCTTTTCAAGAGGTTACCTTGTTGGAGGACAAGTTGTTTATTTGGCTCAGACACTCTAATACCGATGTCCTGGGAAAGGGAATACAAATTGTGTTATCCAGTCTACCTGGCAGCCAAGTATGTCCAGTCGGCTGCCTTAGACGCTACCTTGGAGTGCGCCCAAAAGGGGCTGCAGTGCTATTGGTTCATAGAGATAGGTTGCCCCTATCAAATTTTTCAAACGGTGTGTTGAAGCGCTGGGCCTCCACCCCAGTGAGTTTGGAACCCATTCCTTCCGCATTGGGGCGGCTACGTAAACAGGGATTCTTGGGCATCTTTAACAGGAGTGGCTGAGACAGCTTGCCAAGGCGCATATGTCTCCTTCGCAGGACCATTAGGATTACATGTCAGGCCTGAGGTCAGGGAGCGCATATGGAATGGTGAATTTATTGAGCTGTTTTCTCTGCTCCCTCTGGATGAGATCCTTGACCTCAGGGGTGACGAAAAAGTAGACATCAAAAAAATGGAAGAAGAAAAGTCGAAGCATTTTAGAAAAATACCCAAGACTTTTGGTAACTGGCTGAGAGCCTTTTGCATCTTAGGGGAAAAGACGCGTGAAAAGTGTTCCTCCCTGTTTTGCTATATTGACGGAATTTGGGAGGCCTTACGAATTTACGGTGGCTTGGCGTGGTGGAGGTATGAAGAACACTTCCGCCAACGTCTAGCTGCTAACCCTACCATGCAATGGGATCAGGTGGACATTACACTCTGGCTAAAATTAATGACCGCACAGAAACAGTTGCCCTTTCAGAGAGGCTTCGGGGGGTCTCAATAAGTTGGAAAGCTGGGTTACTGCTGATCATTTAATGAAGGCAGCTGCAAGTGGGGCTCCACTTGCAAATTTATGCACAGGTTGTGGAGGAGCACACTCCTTCTCTCGCTGCTTTAAATGCCCCAAATTCAGTACGACACCAGGAGAAACTCCCAAAGGGGAGAACTTCAGTGAGGTTAGACCAGATGTTGCCCTGGCTCGCAAGGTACGCTAACAAGCATAAGGCAGCCTTTCTTCATTTAGGTTTTTGTGATGGGTTCCAGATCCCCTTTAGGGTTAAGGAAGGTCTTCCGCATGCTAAAAATGTAAAATCCGTTGCACAATATCCTGAGGTTGTGAGACGTAAGCTGGAAAAAGAGATTGCATTGGGACGGATGGCGGGTCCCTTTCGGGAGCCGCTTTTTGCCCAGTTGCGGGTTTCCCCTCTTGGGGTTGTCCCAAAGAAGTATCCTGGCCAATTCCGCCTAATTCATCACCTGTCATACCTGAAAGGGGAGTCAGTCAATGATGACATTGATAAGGAAATGAGTTCTGTCTCCTATACATCATTTGACAGGGCGGTGACATTAGTCCGGTCGGCTGGGCCGGGGGCCCTCATGGCAAAAACAGATATTGAGTCAACGTTTCGTCTGTTACCAATTCACCCGGAATGTTACCATCTGTTGGGATGTAGATTTGCTGGATCCTTCTTTGTGGACCTGTGCCTTCCAATGGGATGTTAAATCTCGTGCGCCTACTTTGAAGCTTTTAGTAGTTTTTTGGAGTGGGTGGTACGACAGCAGGCATCAGCGGGAACACTAGTACATTATTTGGACGATTTCTTGTGCGTAGGTCCAGGTTCATCAGACGCTTGTTGCCATATGTGGTGCGCAGATCGTTGGCCTGCCAAGTGGCGGGCACTCGGTCTACTCAGCAACCTCGTCTTCCTTGAGTTGTTTCCCATTCTGATATCATTTAGAATGGGAAACATTCTTAATGATGTTCTTAAGGCTGAGCGTAAGAACAAGCGGATTGTCCTGTTTTCTGATAACATGAGTGTGGTAGCAAAGGATTAATGGTTGGACTTCGTCACCCGCCAGTGCTTAGGTTGCTGAGGGACCTAGTTCTCCACTGCCTTCTTTTGAACGTTCAGTGCCGGGCAGTTCATATTGAAGGTAGGAATAATGTTATCGCTGATGCCCTATCCCGCTTTCAGTGGGAATGCTTCCATCAGGCTGCCCCTCAAGCAGAGATGAACGGGCGCCCCGCCCCGGCTCTGGCAACTTGGGACCTCTGATTATTTCACATGGTAAAGGCCTCACTCACAGCTTCCACATGGAACACTTATGCTCAAGCATGGAGGGAGTGGCTTAGCTTGGAACAGATGATCAGGTGTTTCCAGAATGGTGAGAAAACGTTGGCTGGCCTGATATGGTACATCTTCTGGCTGCAAGATCAGAATTTTTCTTTCTCCCTCATTAGCAAGCGAATGACTGGGGTAGCATTTTGGTTCAAGCTGCTTAACTTCCCTGACCTTACCAAACACTTTCTAATTCGGCAGGCCCTACGTGGGCTTCGCCGCACACGGGTATCACGAGACCCTAGACGCCAATTTCCTTTCAGGTGCTGGCAGGCATGAATGGCTTACTGGAGAATGTCTGCAATTCTCCTTTCGAAACCTTGATATTCCGGGCCAGTTTTTCTCTTGCCTTTTTTGGGGCATTTCGCATAGGGGAGCTGGTCTGCTCTAGCAAGCAACGACAGGATGGTTTGCCCTTTCAAGATGTTACCTTGTTGGAGGACAAGTTGTTTATTTGGCACTCTAAGACCGATGTCCTGGGAAAGGGAATACAAATTGTGTTATCCAGTCTGCCTGGCAGCCAAGTATGTCCAGTCGGCTGCCTTAGACACTACCTTGGAGTGCGCCCAAAAGGGGGTGCGGTGCTTTTGGTTCATAGGGATGGGCTTCAACCCCAGTGAGTTTGGAACCCATTCCTTCCGCATTGGGACGGCTAGCGAGGCAGTCCGAATGGGCCTCTCTGAAGCAATGGTTCGAAAGATAGGGCGCTGGGAATCCAGGCGTTTCCTGAGTTACGTGCGGCCTTCCCATATTCCGTGAGAGTTGGCCTGGATCAAAAAAAAAAAAAAAAATCGCAATAGTGCCATCCATATCATATCCTCTCTGGTTCCTTTGGCAGGTGGCAGGTTGGTGGTTTGGTTCCTCGGTCATTCGTTTATATTTTGGGCCAGAGGAAGAGCCGTAGTTAAACGACCAGGTGTGCAGCTGGGCTGTCCCGACGATTGGGTCCTGCTTCGATGGTTCGGGTACAGGGGTTTGAGCTGGATGGAGATTTGGAGTCGGCTTCTGGACACCGTTAAGTCAGGTAGGTGGCCCGATATCCTGGTGCTGCATGCTGGCTGGAATGACTTGGGTAAGGTCCCTCAACGTGAGTTAGTCAAACGGATGAAGCAGGACATCGATCGTATACGGCTAATGTTTCCAGATATTGTCATAGTATGGTCCGAAATGGTGGCGCATCACTCCTGGCGCCATGCCAGGGATCCGGAGTCGATGGAAAAATGTTGAGGAAAAATCAACAAGCTCATGGCCAGTTTCATTCGGAAAACAGGAGGTGTGGTGCTTCGCTATTTTGAGCTGGAACTACGGTTACCAGGATATTACTATCCCGACGAAGTTCATCTTTCAGATGTGGGCCTGGACTTATTTCTATTGGGTTTAGAACAAGGAAAAAGCAGTTTGCCTTGCTGGGGGGAGGCGCCCGCTTATAAGGCCTCATGCTCAGTCGTCACAGGGGCAGCGTAGGTAGTGGAGTGGCAGTGGAGAAAAGCGGGGCTTGCAGGGGCACTTGCATTAAAATGTTTGGTAGGATATTTGTTTTATTATACAGGTGTGAAATGCAGTTGCAAATTGTTATTGTGAAAATTATATAAATATATATTGTAAGATGTTAAACTGTGTAATGTCGCAGCTGTTTTGTAAGAACAACCAAGTAAATGCTGCGGCCTTTTCTTACCCAACTCCTGGTGTGTGTCCCTTATGTAAAGGGGGGTTGATAAGGGAGGGGTAATTTATGTTGGGTTCTTAGGTAAAGTGAAAGAGCAGGGCCCAGAATGGCCTGTTCCCCGTCATGATGCAGCTTGTGTTGTATTTTAAGAATAGCAATATTTTAAACATGATTTGATTTTTTTTTTTACAATAGTTTTGCACTGTGCAAAGTAAGTAAAACTTGTGTAAACGTAATGAGGTAATGATCTGTGAAACATATAAATGTGGTGTTGTATTGAATTTAAATTCAACTGTTGGGAAATAATCAAACTGACTTTTGATGTATACAATACAGCAGCACAATATTTACAGTAATTAAAATGTATTTCATAGTCTCAACATACAGTACTGTTTTGTATAAAGCAAGCGTGATATTTTGGCACATTGTCCTTATCTGAAGCAAACAAAATAGGGTTTGTAATATTTGTAATAAGTGGACCATACACATAAGAATATTTATTGAACAATACCAGTATTGGTCAAATAATATGTCTTATTTAAAAAGGGCAGGCAATCTGCCACACACAATACAATAGTTGTACAATATCATGAATATATGATCAGAATTGTTGAAATGATGGGGCTTTAACCCTTTCACTGCCAGGAGATTTTCATTTTTTTTTGCGTTAACTGCCAGAAGAATTTTCAGGATTTTGCCCTTAATCGCTTTAGACTAATTTTACAGTAGGAAACCTTGCAGTAAATCAGGAATATTATACATTGTTTTTTTCAGCACAAAGTCTACTTTAACATGGTAACAGAATTTTTTAACTTTTCTGGAAATTTTACTGGAATTATGGGTAAAATATGTAAAAAAAATGAAAAATTTGCAAATTTTCATGGATTTTTCCCATTTTTACTTATAGTTATCTTAAAGTTATGCACAAAAATCTTACTGTTTCTAAAAGCTCAGATACTCCCGAGTACAACGATACCAGATATATGTAGGTACCCGACTTTTCTTGTACAGGAGACCCCCCCAAACTAAAACTGCACCTCCTAGAATATTACACCAAATTAAAATGTGTAACCACTACTGACAGTTAACAAGAAATCTACCAATTATCTAAACTATCGCCCACAAGTGAGATAGTTTAGAAACTACACACCCCCTCAGATTTTAACGAGTGAGGTTAGTTTTCGATCAAATGCAGATACCCGGACGCAGCTCTTCGTCAAATTGTATTTACTTTCTCACTTTTCCTTTTTTCCTCAACTGTAAAATCAGAGACAAAATCAAATGCGAATTTCAGACTAAAAACTGTGGAGGAAAGTTCAAACGCATCTCAAATATGAAAGCCTAACCCCTCCCGATAAACGGTATTCCACATTCATGGGTGTACCCAGAGACATGGCTACCAACTAACCCAGAGCGTGACCAGTGCCAAATGTCAGTAGCAGCAAAAAAAAATTAGCCAGTTTTTTGTTTTGAACAGTCTGCAGTTTTTCCACAAACACCCCCCCAACTCAAAATACCCCCCACAAACTATTATTCCTGAAATCTACACACCTTCAGCTATGTACGCTGTAGTTCGTTTCATTCAATACCATCATGGTGTGGGCGCAGTTCTTCGTAGAAGTTTGCCACTTTTACAGATTAAAAAAAAAATGAACATCAAACAACGTTCAAAAGGTCGAAATCATGCCAAACCCATGAATTAAAAAAAAGGTACCAATATCAATCTCCCAAATGTCCTGAATCAAACGGTATGCCATATGTGGGTTACACCACGGTACGTGGAGCGAAAAGCCACAAGTGAGACATGCACGATGCCAGAAACAGCGAAAATATTTAGCCAACTCCGAATTTGACTAGTCCTGCAGTTTTTTCCACAAAACACCCCCGTAACTTAGAAATAAACCCCCACAACAACTAATATATTCCTGAAATCTACACAACATCATGCCTATGTAACGCTGTAGTTTGTTCACTCCATACCATCAATGGTGTGGGCGCATTTCTTCGTAAGTTCGCACTTTCTGAAAAAATGAACAAAAAACAACTTCAAAAGGTGAAATCATGCCAAAACCTGATGGAAATCTAAAAAAAAGTTACTAATAATCAATCTCCCAAATGTCCTGAATCAAACGGTAATGCCAGTGTGTGGTTCACACGCGGACGTGGAAGCGAAAAGCCCAAAGTGAGACAATGCCGATGGCTCAGAAACAGCGAAAATATTTAGCCAACTCCGAATTTGACAGTCTGCATTTTTTCACAAAACACACCACACCCCCGTAACTTAGAAATAACCCCCACAAACTATATATGTCCTGAAATCTACACACCTTCAGGCTATGTAAACGCTGTAGTTTGTTCATTCAATACCATCAATGGTGTGGGCGCAGTTCTTTGTAGAAGTTTCCACTTTTCTGAAAAATAACAAAAAACAACTCAAAAGGTAGAAATCATGCCAAACCTGATGGAACTAAAAAAAAGTTACTAAAATCAATCTCCCAAATGTCCTGAATCAAACGGTTATGCCATATGTGTGGTCACACCCGACGTGGAAGCGAAAAGCCACAAGTGGAACAATGACGATGCTCAGAAACAGCGAAAATATTTAGCCAACTCCGAATTTGGACATGTCTGCAGTTTTTTTCCCACAAAACAAACCCTGATAACTCAGAAATACCCCCCACAAACTATATATTCCTAAATCTAAACACTTCAGCTATTTACACTGTAGTTCGTTCATTCATACCATCAATGGTGTGCGCAGTTCTTCGTAGAATTTCGCATTTCTACAACATTTTCTGGAAAAATGAGAAAAATACATTTCAAATTTACAAAATCACACCAAAAAACCCCATGTCATGTTAAAAAAAACTCCAAATATCAATCTCCTAATGTCCTGAATCAAACAGTGTGCCATATGTGTGGTACACCACACTGACGTGGAAGCGACTAGTCAAAATGTAAAACAATGCGCAGTGAGCCATAACAGCATTTTCCCAGATTTTCCAAACTGAACACCCTCTAACTTGGAAATACCCCACAAAACTATATATTCTCAGAATCTAACATACCTTCAGCTACGTAACGCTGTAGTTTGTGTTCATTCATACAATCAATTGTGTGGCGCAGTTCCTTCGTTAGAATTCGCATTTGTCTGAAAAAATGAACAAAACACTTCAAAAGGGAGAAACATTCCAAAACCCCAGGAATGTAAAAAAAGCTACTAAATATCAATCTCCCAAATGTCCTGAATCAAACGGTATGCCAATGTTGTGGTTACCACTGGACGTGTGAAGCCAAAAGACACAAAGTGAAACAATGCCAATGGCTCAGAACAGCAAAAATTTCAGTCAATCTGAATTTGAACAGTCTGCAATTTTTCCCACCAAAACAACCCCCCACAAACCTATATTTTCGCGAATCACACACCTTTATCTACGAAATTCTGTAGTTTGTTCATTCGTACCATCAATTGTGTGGCGCCAGTTCTCGTAAAAGTTACAGCCTTTACAGATTTTCTAAAAATTAAAAAAAAAAAAACACTCTCAAAGGTATAAATCATGCCAAAATCCCAAGTATGTAAAAAAAGTTACAAATATCAATCTCCCCAATTGTTCTGAATCAACTAATGCCCTATGTATGGTTACACCGCAGACGTGGATCAACTAGCCACAAAGTGACCAATGAACAGTGGCCCAATTACCCAACTTTCAATTTGTCAGACTAACACCCCTCTATATTAGAAATACCCCCCCAAAACTATATATTCTTGGACTCTACACACCTTCAGCTACACAATGGTGTGATTCTTTTTTTATGCATACCACCAATGGTGTGGGTGCAGTTTTGGTGTACAATTTCGCTTTCTCTTACCAGGTTTTCATGGAAAAATTTAAAAATACAATTCAAAGTTAAAAATCATGGCAAATTTCCATGTCATGTAAAAAAAACTTGTCATTCATCATCTTCCATCGCCCTGAATCAAACGGTATGCCATATGCGTGGATGCACACAGGGAAGTGGCCACCAACTAGCTCAATGGGACGCATGCACAGTGTAATTACAAGAAAAATATCAAGTGCTCTGTAATTTCAAACACAGCCCAAACTTTGAAATGCCCCCCACAAATAAACCCCCCCACTAAATATCAATCTCCCACTGTTCTGAATCAAACGGTAATGCCATATGGCGTGGATGCACACTCAGAGACGTGGCCACCAACTAGCTCAAATGGGCCGGCCTGCACAAATGCAATTACAAGAAAAAATCAAGTGCTCCTGTAATTTTGAACAGCCTACACACAGCCCGAACATGTATTTCCCTCCACAAACTATATATTTTTGGAATCTAACCAACCTTCACTACGTTACGGTGCCATGCTTTCATACCTGCATGAGAAGAATTCCATCAGACCCACGATCCAAAGAACTCGGTGTTTTTACGAGATTTTGGAAAAATAAAATGAGATGATTCAAGGGTTGAAATCCTACCTAAACCCACTTGACAAGCAAAAAAAACCCACTATACAATCTCCACATGTCCTAATCAAACGGTGTGCCATTTGGCGGTGGGTGCAAACAGAAGACGAGGCCACCACTAGCTCAAATGGAGCTTTAGAAGTGCAGTTACAAGAAAAAATTTTTAAAAAACGCCACACCCCCCCCCCACCCACAACCATCTCCCCCTTTTAGTGGTATTTTAGTGAAGTCGTTTAGTATGGAGAGTCACACACGTTTTTGCACACTTTTACTTATCCTAAAAATTCATACGGTCTTATTTGGTACCTCTGCAAAATTTTCCTTTAAAATATAGGCTAGTTTCCCTTGAAATCGAACAAATAATATCCGCTTTACTTTACGATATCACGGGGAACATTGGGGAGCTTGGAGAAGACCAACTTTTTTTTCTAATTATAGTTTTAGGGTAAAAAAAAAGGGTGTGTGTAACTTTAAGAATTTTTTGTGTGTATTTCCCCTTTTTTTCCCCGATCATTCCCAAAGATAATCATCAGATCATCTTAGGGAATGATACCGAACTTGGAATACGGCAAAATGCCCGTTTTCCAATCGAAATCCGATCGGAAAAATCACTTCCCGGAAATCATTTTCCAGGAAGTGATTTTAATATTGGCAAACGATCATATTGGTGATCAGAAGTGATAACCAATATTGTCTGCTTCCCATTTTTTTCTAATTCTTCGCTAAGTAGCAAGACTTAGAAAAAATCCTATTTGTGATGGAACTTTGAGTTCCATTCACAAAAGTATAGAAAAGCTGGCAGCTGACGCTTGTTCTATACTAGGTACTGCAGCATGATCAAATTGAGATCAAGCTGCGTACCTCAACTAGACCACCAGGGCAGTCTCTAACACTCAAGGGAGACCCGGTGAAGAGGAAGCTCGTGACGTCACGCGGGTCTCCTTTCCGTCTTCCTCCTTGACCCAACGTGTGGACCGGCTGCTGCTGTACGGTCACGCAAAAAAGGTACCGTAACTCCCGATCCCCCCCTCGGATTTGGACACAACGACTGGGGGGTCGAGGGGATAGGGGGCATCTGAATGCTGCCCCCGGGTCGGCCCTAGCGCGCGGTGTTTTTCCGTTTTTAAAGGGGAAGCCACAGATCGTATATTCACGATCTGTGGCAGTTAAAGCATTCTCTGCACAGATCGTGAATATACGATCTGTGGCAGGGAAAGGGTTAATGCAATGTGAACCATTGTTTGTGAACAAATGTAACCAATGTAGCTGCCAAGTATTTGGCAAGTTTACTCACTTTTTGAGACAAACAGACTCAATAAAAGTTCTTATTGTATAAAATGGTGCTAATTTTGCCCCAACCAATCAAATCTTATTTAACATTTGAAAGCTAACATCTGATTGCTTGGGGCAAAATTAGCACCATTTTAAACGATAAGAACTTTTATAGTTTTTTTATCGGAGATATATAGATCAGCTCATTTATCTTTGGAATGGGACCAGGGAGGATGCTGAAAACTTTGTACATTCACTAAATCAGCTTGACACTCCGGTTAAATTTACATGCAACTTGAGTCATATGATCGATTTTCTTAACATCCGCATCTTTAAATCTGATAATGGTTTATGTGCCACCTTATATAGGAAGGCCACTTCTGCATGCATCCAGCTGTCACCCATATAAAACAAAATGTGGCTTAGTATACAGCCAATTTTTACGTGTTCTTCGTAATAACACTAATCAACCATTGGCTGATATTCAGCTGGATGACATGTACAAGAGATTCATTGCCAGGGGATATTCTCCAGCCCTATTATCTAGAGAACTGCGCAGGGCCAAACTTTGTACCACTAAACCAGCTGGAGATCTGACTATCACTACCCATGATAAAGTACCTTCGATTGATTTCTGTACTACCTATACTCCCCAAAGCAAAAACATGAGAACTATTGTTACCAAACATTGGGAGCTCATTACTAATGACAGGCAACTTCCATTTCAGAATACCAGTCTGAGACACACATATAGAAGGGGACGTAATTTGGCAAGTTATTTGGTATGCACTGATATTAAACCTGCTTCAGACTTAGTAGGTGTGACAGTAAATGCTTGGTCTAGGGTCAGCCATAAATATGGTTGCTATCGCTGTCCGAATTGTATTACCTGCTGGTCTATGTTGACGGGCAAGGATTTTGAACACCCACAAAATGGGAAGAGAATATCTTTTAGGCAGAGATTCTCATGTGATAGCAAATACATTATATACTTTATAGTATGCCCATGTGGGCTATACTATATTGGTAAGACCAAGACTATGTATACGTACAGCTCTCAGCACTAATTCTGTCACAACTGAATCCAAATTTGGCGATTTGTCGGGCGCTCGACACTTCAAAAAGATGGGTCATCCATTGTCCTCTCTTAAATGTATGGTGTATGATGGGTTGACCAGGTTAGAAATTAAATCAAATATTGACCATGATAAATTACTTCTCCAGAAAGAGGCACGCTAGATCCATCGACTTAACACCTTAACACCAGGGGGACTAAATGAGCAACTATCCCTGCATTGTTTTTTATGAACCATTACTCTGACAATGGTTTGACAGCAGAGCATTTAGGTCTCCACTTTTTGACCATGTGCAGCACTAGTGTATTTTCCTTAGTGGTGGAGATGGTTAAAATGGCTACATTTCCTCTCTATCATTGATTGATTAAGTTTTCTTTGTGGCGAGTCATCTTTATAACCTGTCACTTTGTTTTTGACTGATTACTTGTGCTCTGAACTGTATAGTATGTTTCTGTTTTTATTTTGTTTAATTTTTTCCTCATCATTCAAAGTAAGAACTGCTGCTTATAAAATGCAGTCTTTAGTGACAAACATCTACTCTAACAGGTACCTGATGCTTATGATGATGCTTATAAATATGTCTAAAAAGGTTGTTACCCTGAAGTGTTTAGGTTTGGTAAAACACAAGGTTTTTCATACAACTATTAACCAGGATAAATAATAAAAAGTGTTTTAGGGACATATACATAATTAGGTTAAAGGTCTTCTATTTTCTAAAGCTGTATTAGCTAAGTGGATCACCAGGGGTGTTTTTAGGGTCTGAAAACATCTGGGGCACAGCAGGGCATAGTATGGCTTTTTAGGCCAGACGGCATTCTTCAGTCCAATTAAGTCATGCCATTAAGTACTTAACAGAGATGGACAGACGTATGTGTATGCGCTCACTCAGACGCCGTTCGTTGATCTGCCATGGCAGATTGACGACCAACACCAGAGTGAATGCATATACATTTATCGACATATGCACATGATCGCCATCATTTCTCGTTCGTCCTATCGCATGTGTGTACGAGGCTTAAGATAGATAGACAGAAAGACAGAGAAAAGAGATAGACAGAGATTCACAAATTAATGACACCGGTACAGCAATTTGCTCCAAATACAGCATAGTGGGATTATTGATACAGGAAAAGCATACTGGGATTATTGCAACATATATAGCATACTGGGATTATTGCAACGTATATCGCATACTGGGATTATTGCAACATATATAGCATACTGGGATTATTGCAATATATATCGCATACTGGGATTATTGCAACATATCTCGCATACTGGGATTATTGCAACATATATAGCATACTGGGATTATTGCAATATATATCGCATACTGGGATTATTGCAACGTATATCCCATACTGGGATTATTGCAACATATATAGCATACTGGGATTATTGCAACATATATAGCATGCTGGGATTATTGCAATATATATAGCATACTGGGATTATTGCAACATATATAGCATACTGGGATTATTGCAATATATATAGCATACTGGGATTATTGCAACATATATCGCATACTGGGATTATTGATACAGGTAAAGGGTTTGGGGCAATTCTATTATTAAAGTGGCAGCAAGGTATAGTGCATCATGGATTGATATGATGATACTGAACACGACATAAAATAATATGACCCGTAAAAGTATCGATTTCGCTATTTACAGACTTCACTCCTTAATACTATGTGTGTAAGGTAAAATAGGAAACATATCTATTATTTCCAACAGTTCCTTCTTTTTATTTATGCATTTCCCAAACACTTTCTTGCAGTTACCGTGGGTTATCGTAATTGTACAATTATGGATATAAATGTACGGCCATGATCGTAAATTCATGGACAAACAAAGGTACAATACCATGCATTAGTAAACACTGCAATGTTATTGTATGGGCTTTCGTAAATCTACAATCACGATCGTAAAGTTACAATTGCAAATCTTTGATTTTCGTCCACTATTGTATATTTATGATGATCGTGGCAGCGTTCGTTAGAGGTGCAGTATCACCAAATAGTGATACTGTGCCTTTATAAGCATAGTCCTTAATTCAGCATTTGGAAAATCTTTAAAAGCAAAACATTGTCTAAAGGAGGAAAGACATCATTTGAGTTTGTAAAGCAGATTTGAAATATTTAGCGATTCAATATGTTTCCACAAGAGGGCAGTATTCTCCTAGTGATTTACAGGAAACCCTTTTGAAATAAAAAAAATAAAACAAAAGTGGTATAAAGGTGATACATTTATTGGCTAACTAAGATAATCAAAGCAAGCTTTTAGAACATTCTAATTCCTTTTTCAAGCTGATTACAATGAAGCCATGGTGCTCTCTGATATATATACAACATTCAGCTCATAGATCAAACTGGAAAGGAAAAGTTTAAGTATAAACTTTGAATTTGGCTTGAAAGGCCGCATTTTGGAAGGGAATGTTTGTGTTTGTGCTGCAGATTTTCAAACTCAAGAATGGCAATGATGAGGACATTGTTGTTTTTTACTTACCCTTTAAATATGGCTGTCACATGAATTAAAGGTAGGTCAGTTGGCGTGTTTGCTTACTTGCAGTTTAAATATGGCTGTCACATGAATTAAAGGTAGGTGAGTTGGTGTGTGCACTCATGTCAGGTTAGGGGAAAAAAGACTTAACTTTTGGATGATTGGTCAAAATGTGTTTTTTTTTTTACTATAATTACCCTTTAAATATGGTTGCCACATGAATGAATGGGTAGCTCAGTTGGTGTGTGTACCTGTGTAAGGTTGGAAGTTAAAAAAACAAACTTTTTTGATTATTGATCAAAATGTGTTTTTGACTATAGTTACCATTTAAGTATGGCTGACACAGAAATGGAAGGGTAGGTCTGTAGGTATGTGTCAATTATCAATAGCCAAGATTATAGTTACTCACTCTCCACTATACTGCAATTGTGGGCTCCAATCACACTTCCACTCGTCCTCAGTGGTAAATATCCATAGGAGTAAACAAAAAAGTAGTGTAAAGGGCCTCCAGCAGGTTAAACTGCAAACATTCACTTTATTAAGTGCGACATGTTTCGGAGCAAACGTGCTCCTTTTTCAAGCATACAACAACAACAACAACACAAGTGAGTTCCCTTTAAATAGGTAATAAAGTCTAAGCCCTTCGTGCTCATTGGTGTAATAATTAGGTATGATACTATAATATGTAACTAAGTGAAAGAGGTGGTTTTGAACCATGTTAAAATGATGTGATTTTGTGCAAGGTTAAGGGGTGAAAAGACCTTAGTGAGGGAATATATATATATTTATAACACTGTAAATATAGTAGTTACTATCCCGGACGAGGAGAGACTTGCCTGGCTGGTGATAATTCTGAGGAAAATAAAACACAAACAAACAACCTGCATGAGGAGACCAAACTTGGGTCCATTCCAGCTAAAAGAGAAGCTAGGTGCTTCATTGGTAAAGATTGGAGACTGGAACAGGGACTTGAGGAGGAAGAGTGGTGAGTGACTTACTGCTCATTGTGGATTACATTTCCCAGAAGGGAGACATGGCCTACCTAAGGAGCATGGAATCCTGTTAATCAGACACCTGTAGACTGTTATCCACTCAGGCGGATTATTTATATTTCTTTTTAGGATTACAATACTCCATTTGGGGTTGAGTGCTCCAACCTAAACAACTGAAGGGCCCCAACGCCGACCATCTTATAAATGACCTCCTGGCCAGAGAGGAAGGTTTAGGGGTGGAAAAGACCTTAGTGGGGAATATATATATATATAACACTGTAAATATGTAGTTACAGCTATTATAGGGTTTAAAAGACTTGTTATTTACATTGCATTCGGTTATAACTGTTGAATGTACAATATACCTGCAATATACCTGGATTTAACTATAACCTAACTTGTTACTGAAATAAATGTGTTTTTTGTAGCCGGGGAAAAACTCTTCTTTTGACACTGTGCTTTAAGGTGTCCTACTCCAACAGGCAAAACACTTTCTATTGTCTGATTCTCCAAACCACTCTGATTGGCCCTGGGTTTCTCTTTTATGGTCAAAGCAGCAATGGCTTTTTGGACCTCAGCAAGGGATAACTGCATTCCTGCTTGTGTCTGTGTTACCTGTGTGACCGATTTCTGGATTTCAACAAACTGCTTGCTGTATGTGGCATGTGATTGGGCTAAGGTGGAATGTGACTGAGCCACTTGTGTCATTGCTTGCATCGAGTAGTCATATCAGAGGGGGTATTATTTTTTCTTCAACATAGCCTGTGCTGAATAAACCGGTACTCCCCTCTCGTCGTCACCAGACTAAAAGAAGTAGCTCTCTGAGATTTGTCCGTCAATAGCGCTTCCTCTTCTCTGATGGTTTTAACCAGCTGAGAATAGGTCAGTTGGCCACTTTTAATAGTAGGTTTCCAAGGGTTGAGCCCCCTTTATAACCTGATCTATAGGGCACCAGTGGCAGCTTCAGTTTCCATCCCATGTTTAAGGATAATCTGATGTAGTATCTTGTCAAGACGGATAACAAAGCCAGATAATTTCTCCCATCTGTTTGATAGGGTGCTCAAGAGATACTGTAATTCAGCACAACTCTCAATACGTCCATAGGTCTCTTGAAGGGCTTCCAAACACTCGGTAGCACTACAATTTGGTTTGTCTCTTTCAGGTTCCTGACTATATCGAAGCGGGTGGTCTCTCAAACCCTCTATAATTCTTTGTTTTTGACAGTATCGGACACCTTCCCACTCCTCTAGGGCCTGAGTAGCCTGATCTATCCAAGCCTCGAAGTCCTTTCCCACTGGGTACAGGTATTTCCCAGAGTAAATGAGTAATTTCGATACCCATAGTTGACAGTAATGAAGAACTACAAAACTATCCACTAGCCTTCCACATCGTGTGTGAAAGGATGGAGGAGGGTATAACATGGGGGTGTTCACCTGCGTTATCATAATTGAGTCTGATGTGCATTCAGAGAACTCTGGGCAGAGGCTCTTGCCATGGGGGAGGATGCTTCTGGGTGAATCAGTCTAAATTCTAGTTCAGTTGTCGTCAGAGAAAGGCTTGTACCTTGAATTCAACTGGAAGGTATTTTCTCCACTCTATCAGTGCATAGGTGTGGCTGTGTCTGTCTACCCGGATATCTAACACATAAACGTGTTGGTCAGTGGAACTTCTTAATAGTTTGTTGATTGGTCTTCACTCCATCCTTCCTCGGGATGGCCATAACCACACACAATTTTGGTCGTCCATTTTGCTCATTGCACCACTGAAGAGCAGAAACTGTGTTCATTTCATTAGCTGAGCTTTGTGCTTCCAGGTGTAGTCATTGTGTGGTGGCAGGTTTAGAGATCTGGAAAATCCCGGACGATGCCCCACATGTAGCACTAACCCCAAAGGGGCTGCTGAGTTTTGACTTATGGTTTCTCCTGTGCCAGCGCTCACCCACCCAGAAGGGCTCAAACTTAATAACAGAGGGGTATTTATAAAGAAGAAAAAAAACACATTTATTTCAGTAAACAACAAGTTAGGTTATAGTTAAATCCAGGTATATTGTACATTCAACAGTTATAACCGAATGCAATGTAAATAACAAGTCTTTTAAAACCCTATAATAGCTGTAACTACTATATTACAGTGTTTTAAATATATATATATTCCCTCATAAGGTCTTTTCCCCTTAACCTTCCTCTCTGGCCAGGAGGTCATTTATAAGATGGTCGGATTGGGGCCCTTCAGTTGTTTAGGTTGGAGCATCAACTCCCAAATGGGAGTATTTGTATCCTAAAAAGAAATATATAAATAATCCGCCTGAGTGGATAACAGTCTACAGGTGTCTGATTAACAATTCCATGCTCCTTAGGTAGGCCATGTCTCCTTCTGGGAAATGTAATCCACAATGAGCAGTAAGTCACTCACCACTCTTCCTCCTCAAGTCCCTGTTCCAGTCTCCCCTTTACCAATGAAGCACCTACGTTTCTTTTAGCTGGAATGGACCCAAGTTTGGTCTCTCATGCAGGTGTTTGTGTTTTATTTTCCTCAGAATTATCACCAGCCAGGCAAGTCTCTCCTCCTCTCTGAAGAAGATAGGGGGACAGGAGTGACAGAGCTCACATGTCCCAATAGCATGCGAGCCCGGAGTCTCACTGGAAAGTTGGTAGGGTTTCGGACACTCACAGGAATTTTCCCTTTATTCCTTTTTAGAGCTTTTGTTGGGACTGCTTCAGGTATTAGTTCTATTACTGACTCTCCTGACTGTTTAGGTGTTGTTTCTAGCAATACATAGGGCCCTGGTTGTTTCCAGTCTAGTCGTACTTCAGCTCGAAGGCAGGCCACTTCACCCGGCTTTAGGACTCGTTTTTCCTTCCCTCAGTCTCTCCAGAATGAGGGGTGTGGCTGTCAGCAGTGTAGAAGTAGCTCTGACACACTATATTTTGATGAATCCACAAGGTAGTAGTCCCCAAAGATTTCTGAATATCTGGGCTACACATTGTTATCGGAACGTGTATCATGTATCAGGTAGGCACTTTACAGTGCAGTACCATAAGAGAATGTAACTAATTTTATATATAATTTTAAACACATTGCACTTTTTTTAACATAACTATATACATATTGGTATTTAATAGTAATGTCACATTGACCAGTTTTTAAAGATGGAAATTGTATATTGTACTCACTGAGAATATATTTTTATTAATAGGGTATTTGTACACATATGAGCACAAAAGGGTTGGACTTTGTTACCTATTTAAAGGGAACTCGCTTGTGTTGTTGTATGCTTGATAAATTAGCACGTTGGCTCTGAAGCATGTCGCATGCAATAATGTAAATTTTTGCAGTTTATCCTTTTTTTTGATGATTGGTCAAAATTAGTTTTTTTTACTTTAATTACCCTTTAAGTATGGCTGCCACAGTAATGGAGGGGTAGTCAGTAGGTGTGTGTACCTGTGCCTCACGTTAGGGGTTAAAAAAACAACCTTTTTTTATTATTGATCAAAATTTATTTTTTTTACTTTAGTTACCCTTTAAGTATGGCTGCCACAGTAATGGATAAGTAGATCAGTAGGTGTGTTTACCTGTGTCGGGTTGGGGGTTAAAAAAACAAACTCTGTTGATGATTAGTCAAAATAGTTTCTTTGACTATAGTTACCCTTTAAATATGGCTGCCATGAAAATGGAAGGGTGGGTCAGTAGGCCGGGTGTACCTGGATCAGGTTGGAAGTTAAATATAGAAACCTTTTTGATTATTGATCAAAATTAGTTTTTTTGACTTTAGTTACCCTTTAAGTATAGCTGCCACAGTAATGGATAAGTAGATCAGTAGTTGTGTGCACCTGTGTCACGTTGGGTATTAAAAAAACTAACTTTTTTGATTATTGGTCAAAATGTGTTTTTTGACTTTAGTTACACTTCAAGTATGCTGCCAGCAATGGATAAGTAGATCAGTAGTTGTGTGTCCCTGGGTAAGGTTGGGGGGTTAAAAAAAAACAAACTTTGTTGATGATTAATCAAAATATTTTTTTTTACTACCCTTTTTTTTACCCTTTAAATATGGCTGCCATGGAAATGGAAGGTTAGGTCAGTAGGTGTGTGTACCTGGATCAGGTTGGAAGTTAAAAAAAAAAAACTCTTTTGATTATTGCTCAAAATTAGTTTTTTTGACTTTAGTTACCCTTTAAATATGGCTGCCACAGTAATGGATAAGTAGATCAGTAGATGTGTGTACCTGTGTCGAGTTGGGGGGTTAAAAAAAACAACTTTTTTGATGATTGGTCCAAATTTATTTTTTTGACTTTAGTTACCCTTTAAGTATGGTTGCAACAGTAATGGAAGGGTAGGTTAGTAGGTGTGTGTACCTGTGTCACGTTGGGGGTTAAAAAAATAAACTTTGTTGATGATTAATCAAAATAGTTTTTTTTTTTCTACCCTTTTTTTACCCTTTAAATATGGCTGCATTGGAAATGGAAGGGTAGGTCAGTAGGTGTGTGTACCTGGATCAGGTTGGAAGTTAAAAAAAAACTAACTCTTTTGATTATTGATCAAAATTAGTTTTTTTGACTTTACTTCCCCTTAAGTATGGCTGCAACAGTAATGGAAGGGTAGGTCAGTAGGTGTGTGTACCTGTGTCAAGTTAAAAAAAAAAAAACTTTTTTGATTATTGATCAAAATTTGTTTTTTTTTACTTTAGTTATGACTGTTACAGAAATGGGAGGGTAGGTCAGTAGGTGTGTGTGTATAATTATGGCTGAATGCACCACCATATTAACTTTATAGATATGTGTAGCCAGACTAATCCGGCAGTGCTAGGGATGTATACAGCTAAATCAAATACACAGCGGGGGTAACAGTATGTTGGGTTTTTGGGTGTTTTAGGATATTTTCTGTGCCAATAAATCAATATTTTGAATTTTGGATTACAAGTGTGTGAGTGCTTATTTCAGTATTTCAGTAGGTGTGTGTACCTGGGTCTGGTTGAGGGGATATGTTTTACAACTTCTTTTATCGAGGATACATAAAAAAAAAAATGTAAACTTTATTTACCCTTTGAGTATGGCTGCCACGGAAATGCAAGGTCAGTAGGTGTGTGTACTTGTGTGAGGTTGGGGGTATGTGTTTTTGCATGTATGACTATATAACTAACTTTTATTGATGATTGATCAAAATTAGTGTTTTTGACTATAGTTACCCTTTAAGTATGGCTTCCATGGGAATGGAAAGGTAGGTCAGTAGGTTGGTGTAGCTGTGTCTGTGTGTGGGGGGGTATCACCGTTTGTGTTTATGACCATGAAACAAACTGTTTTGAAATATCCACATTTGAGGATTGTTACCATTATAATCTATGGGAAAAATGTCCCGTAATTCGCCGATAACTCTGTAATGCTTCCGCGGATTCCTTAGCTAGGTAATAACACACTTCTCCTATATGCCCTACACATCTTTACCGAATTTCATGTCTCTAGCTCAAAAACTGTGGGAGGAGATACAGTCCAAAAAAGCGGAAGAATAAAATGGAAGAAAAAGAAGTAGAAGAGGGGTCTGCAAGGGACAAACAGATAAGGTACAAACTTTGAACAGGGTTTCTTAAAGTTAGGCCTTTGGGAATAAGATTTTCCTTTTTGCAGGTTTTGAGGAAGAAGATGTCACTATCCAGATGAGCCGATTTCTTCAGCAGGATTTAGAGTTTTGTGTCTGGTAAATTCTGGTATCTATCATTATAATCAGCTTGAAAAATCAACTAGAATGTTCTGAACGCTTGCTTTAGTCAATAAAGGTATCACCTTTATACCACTTTTGTTATTTTTTTTATTTCAAAAGGGTTACCAGTAAACATTTTGACTGGCTAACATGGTACATCACCTTTCCTGCATTCCTGATTTAGTAATTGCTTTTATTTGGTTAAAATTAACCTAAAACTTCCAATATAGGGTAAAGGATTTACCCAATATTCCAAGCCCCACTTAATGTTTTTATATATATATATATGCAACACATAACACAGAAAATGTGTATAATCACTGGAATGGGGAAGCATTGGAGACTGTCAGTGGCCTCAGAGATTGTCTGCACGTTTTACTGAAGAATAGGAGGTAAGACACAGCTCATTTACCTCCTGTCCTTTAACAGAAAAAAATAAGGTTTAAAAATCGGTGAACATACCCTTTAAAGTTTATGTACACTGTAAAACCAACTTTAGTTGAGCAGATAGCTGTGGCTTTAAAAGCAAATATGTGTAATTTGATTTACCTGATGTGCTTGTTTTCTAGCCCTGAGTGCTTTTTCTTTTCATTCTCTGTACACAATTATGCCCGAACAATCCCCACTTACACACACACACCCCTGATAGTACCCAGTGTTCTGGCCTAAACCGCTAGGGTCCATATTTAAAAAACTGCAGTATCGCAAGTTGATAACGCTCATAAATTTACTATGGCGACAGCGATTGTTAAAGGCACGTTATTGCTAAAACGCGATACCGCGCCTTTATAATTGTGACCCTAGGTTCTGTAATGAGTTGTTAATGCCTGCTTGACTAGTCTGCTCCACACTTCCACAGTCTAGGACTGTTTCCAGACTGGCCAATGGGAAGACACACTCCTTGCAGAGCATATATTACCATTGGAAAGTATAGAGAAACCTGGAGTGAGGACCTAGCGGTTTAGGTCCTCTCCCAGAGCTACTTTATATCACTAGGAGAGGGTGAAAGTGGGTTGGGGGTGGGTGGGTTCCAGTTTAGGTATAATTGTCCTTTTAGTAAAAGGATTATCTCTAGTTTGCGATTTTCATTATTTAGCAAAACACCTCTATTGCACCCAATGCAATATGCAAAACATATACAGGGAGATACAATAATCTCCTTTCCCCCGTAAAATGAACGTAAAACCCACACTACCCAATGCAATACCGGGTAGCATGGGTTTAGCGGTCATTTTGCAGGGCCGCGCCACTTCCAGGTCTTGGAAATAGCTCAGCTTTTATGATGCAATAAAAAAAGTTTGATATTGCGCCTCTATTTTGCACAATATCTAATGTTCTTTTTTGCAGGCATTCAGTCCCCACTACTTACCCGTGGGCATACAATAACGTCACACAGTGATGTGCGCAATGTTATTGAATTGCGGGATCTTACACGGGTAAGTAGTGGGGCTGAATGCCATATTTTATTGCATCTATGCAACTTTGCAACTAGGTAGCACAAAACTTTATGTCTCCTGAATGTGCTTCTTACCTGGCGAATGGCGATACAGTAAATCTTGCAAAGTGGAAAAAAATGTGACTTCCAGATATTGCACTTCTATATATGTGATTTGGTCCAGTGTATATAGCTTCACCATAAAAAATATTGAGAAAGTAAAATATGTAATACACTTTTTATTTTCAATAACAATACCTTTCTTAATAGATTAGCTTTCAGGAGCTTCCTCCCTTCTTCAGACCTTTACATTATCTGGCAACTTACAAACTAGTACAAGAACACATAGGGCCATAAAGGCGCTATAAAATATGAATGAAACAAAGGGTTCTTGTCCAAAATTGGTGTCTGTTTCAAGTTTGTTCAAAGGGCCGTTTAGGAACATTCCACTGCTCTGAGTTAATGAGACAGCATGGAAGGGAAAGTAGATGTACTTTTTTTATATTGTTGCCACTGGGATGTTTAAAACTCAAAAAATACCCCAATCAAACTATTTAATAACAGTGCTGATATACCACACAACATCTCCAGAGGTACAACACCTCTTTAGGTGCCACTTGATCTGAACTGGGCACAAATTGCAAACAATCAGGGAGATTCAATAAAAGTTCTTATCGTTTAAAATGGTGCTAATTTTGCCCCAACCAATCAGATCTTATTTAACATTTGAAAGCTAACATCTGATTGGTTGGGGCAAAACTAGCACCATTTTAAACGATAAGAACTTTTATTGAATAACCCTGATTATATTTAAAGGGCATGTCCACCCCCAAAACTATAATCCCCCCCACTACTGGCCCCATCATGTAGTGTAGTTTAATCCTTACCTTACATCCCAGCTCCATCTGGTTCTTCTGCTATCCCCCCCCTAAAGTCCAAAAAAATGCCCACCAGGAGTACTGCAGAGTCCATATAGGACTCTGCCTCCTGTCTCGCCTCCGGGAGAAGTTTGGCATGCGTACTGCAGCCCTTCTCCCCCTCCCTCCCCCTCCCTCTCCCTCCCGATAAGGATTCCCTCCCCCTAGCGTAAAAACCTTTTGCTATAACATTCCCCCTGTCCCCCCAGCCCCAACCGCTATATTTTTATTATCAGAAAGTGCCCCAAACATTACTTACCTCCCTCTTTCCTCCGCCACACTGAACTCCCGGCAGCCGCGTCCGTGATTGGCTGCCGCTCAGCTAATCACAGACGCGACTGCCGGTCCTGCCCCTCTGCTTGCATTTTCTCACAAGCAGAGGGCCTGGCAGTGCGGTGGAGGAAAGAGGGAAAGTAAGTAAAGTTTGGGGCACTTTCTGATAATAAAAATATAGCGGTTGGGGCTGGGGGGACGGGGAATATTTTATCAAAAAAAAATTTCAAGGGTGGACATGCCCTTTAAAGAAAATAAAGTTTTAATAAAGGAAAACCTACAGAAATGTATAAGCTTCCAATTAGTCTTGCAATGTAAAGTTGCTTTGGTAATACCAATAAACTATCAGGGAGATTCAATAATAGTCCTTATTGTCAAAAATGGTGCTAATTTTGCCCCAACCAATCAGATGTTAGCTTTCAAATGTTAAACAAGATCTGATTGGTTTGGGCAAATAGCACAATTTTTAACGATTAGAAGTTGTATTGAATCTCCCTGTATGTTGCTGCCCTAGAAATATATATAATAATGCAACTGTGTAGACTTGACCTTTACAAAACGAGGTACATTTTTCATAAAACAAGACTGATAAAATATGGTTTCTGAAAGAAAGCTTATTGGATAAGATATGCTTCTTTGATTTTGTGTGGTGGTCAGGGTTGGGGAATTGTATCCAAAGAGTGCTAAATTAGTGATGAACATGCCATATCTGTATTTGACTGCTATCAGAGGCAAAATGAATATCCAGAAACTGCTTTACTTCCATCTAATTTTACTCAGTTTTCCTTTAAAGGTCATGTCCACCCCTTTTTATAACTTTTAATGTACTGTAAGTCTCCCTCCCCCAGCTCCAACCGCCATATTAGTTTTTACAGAAACTCCCCCGATTACTACTTACATTACCTCTTTCCTCTGGCGTACTGTCCCGGCCCTCTGCTTGCATGAAACTGCAAGCAGGGGGCCAGACCGGCAGCCGCGTCGTGATTGGCTGCCTCTCAGCAGTTTCCGGCTATCCAAACGCGGGGAGAAGAGAGGTAAGGTAGTAATGATTGGGGGAGTTTCTGTAAAAACTAATATAGTGGTTGAGGTTGGGAGCCCTACACTACACGCAAGGGGTTTTATGCTAGGTGGAAGGAGAGCAGAACAGGTGGGAGAGAGAGGGAGGGAGGGAGAGGGAGGGCTGCAGTGCGCATGGCAAAATTCTCCTGGAGGAGAGACCTACATGGACTCTGCCAGGCTCCTGGTGGCCAGTTTTTGGGATTTAGAGGGGCATAGCAGGGAAGCCATTTGGAGCTGGGATGTAAGGTTAGGATTTTATTATACTACAGAGTGGGGCCAGTAGTGGGTTAAATTATAGTTTTGGGGGTGGACATTCCCTTTAAGGTTAATGATAACCTGCATGTTACAGATAATAAAGCCTCTCTTTATAAATAACAAAGAAAAGTGTCCTGACACTCCGCCCCTCTGAGATTTCCTCTGCTTCCTCCTGCTTAAGCCTCAAACAGTAATGCCTGTGAGTTCAGTGCACTCTCCTGCTTGAGCCTCAAACAGTAATGCGTGCACGGAACTCACAGGCATTACCGTTTGAGGCTCAAGCAGGAGGAAGCAGAGGAAATTCAGAGGGGCGGAGCTTAACATTCAGCAAACCAGTAACAAGATGTCAGCAACTTTCAAGGCACAAAGCTAGGCTCTGGAGGGGCATAGGGAAAAAAATATGGCAACAGTATTTTATAAGCTGCAGCTTCGAAATGAACATAACTTGATTTTAAAGTGCACTTATCCTTTAAGAAGAATTGATTTGAACCTATTTGTCCGGTCCTCCACAACAGTCCCAGTTTCTCCTGTGACTACTGGGAAAATGAATTGCCCACCTCTGGACTAGAGTAGAGATGGACTAGAACTCAAACCCGACTTTGACACAAACATAGTTGGAATGAACCCAAACATTTAGAGAAATTCGATATTTCTAGAATCTGTCTCTGACTCTCTTAAAACGAGATGTTCATTATTATACAAGAGAAATCCTGCCCAGCTTTGTGGCAATAATTCCTTGTTGCATACATCAAAAAAAGGGTTTAAAAGAAATCTGCCTTTAAAGGGAAAGTCCAGTGGGAAAATTCATTATTTTATATTATGCACACCTAATTATTCTAAATATTCTCCTCAACAATGGGGGCAAATTGCAGTGAGCCTACTTTAACAATTGTTCTTCTGCTGTGAATCATTACCCTTTTCCCCGCTTACCCTATATGTTGAAAATACAAAAATAAAGATTAAAGTTCAGTGCAAATAGATATACTTTTAAGAAAAAAAAAGCAGTATTTTTCCTTCCTAATGACCTTAACCTGCCCATTCACCATTCTGCCTGTGTATAAATAAATATTTCCGAAATAATTACATCCTGTTTGCAGGACTCCTAATAGGAACCGTTATGGTCTTGCCCTTGAGCCAGCACCTGAGTTGATTCAGTTGCTCAAGAGAGATCTGAGCATGTTTGACCCATCCAACAACCAATCAGTAGAAATTACTGCTCCACGTCAGTGTACATTTTGCGAAGAAGGAAAAAAGGCGTGTGAAGAAAGTGACTTTTTTAAGTTCTGGATAGTTCTGTATATTTGTGTTCCCCAGACCATTACAGTAAGTCACCATTGCTATTTTAACCTTGATTTATCCAAGCGTTTTCCAAACTATACCTGAAGTTCGAAAAATAACTTTTAAGTTCGGCCTTCTATAAACTAGGGTATATCCTATATAAAAAAAAGCCTAACTGCTGCGTCTGTGCGGCGGTCCGTGTGTGTGTCACTAAATCTACTGCCACAGAGGGGGTGGGACTCTGCTGCCACAGAGGGGGACTCTGCTGCTAAAGAGGGGGGGACTCTGCTGCCAAAGAGAGGGGGACTCTGCTGCCACAGAGGGGGGGATTCTGCCACAGAGAAGGTGGGACTCTGCCACAGAGGGGGTGGGACTCTTCCACAGAGGGGGTGGTCTCTGCGACAGAGGGGGGACTCTGCATGTGACATGGGGGAGGGACTCTGCAACAGGGGGGGGAGGGACTTTGCAACAGAGGGGGGGAGGGACTCTACGACAAAGGGGGGGGGCTCTGGGCTTCTAGCATCCGTTAATGTATCGGGCTTAATGTCTAGTTACTTCATAACTACTCCAAATTCTTCCCTGTTTTAAGGCTTATTTATATAAAAAAAAATGAAAAAGAGAAGACAAATTCCCGCTACCAGATTTGAATCTTAGGTAACATTCATTCACTGAATACTTAATTATGGAAGCTCCTTTTTATAAATGAGTACATAAAAAACAGGTTCTTTTCCATTCGAATAATATTTTATTGTATTATTGTATACTTTTGCTGACATTAAAAGGGTTAACTGCTTTTATTATACATAATCCAATAGATATATCTTACACACGTTTTACATTCAGGTGTCCATATGTACAGAGCAATGTTGAAATAAAACTCTCCAATTTAAAATATAATTTCTCTACTATACTATATAATATACATTTTGCAGTATGTACAATATAAGATGGCGTTGATTGAAATGCAATTCCACTAGTCCTCAATAGATTCGGCAGAATCACGATGGGAGGCATTTATTAATCTTTTTGTAAAAATGCAGACCCACCTAAGACTTCACAATACAGAGGGATAATGTCCAAATTAGCCAATACGTTAGTTGATAAACCATTTTTCATTTTAATATTAGGCAAAGTTATATTGTGGGCTCCAGGTTTTGCAGATGATTAATAAATGATCCCAGTATTTATTGGTCTCCTAAAAAAACACAGGAGAATATTTTAACGCTATCCATCTTGTTATTGCTTTCTGTGTAAATTACAAGAGTTAGGCAAAGTTAGCATGGAAACATAATACTGAAAACAGTGGGTTTTTTTGCAGGCATCCTTTGAAAATATTCTTTCAGTTATCTTTTAAAGCAGACATATTATTTGAATAATTGACTTGCTCTTAATCTTGGCTTTTAATTTGCAATTATTTATAACTCTTCCTACACAAATTCCAAACTAGGCATATGCACACAGGAGGATATGACATGTGTGTTTACCACTTTTCTAAAGGCTTGATATTCAAAGGCTCTTAAATATTTTAATAACACAGGAACCTTCTGATCACAGGACTGACAATATAGCAAGTGAAAACAACTAGTTATTTCATGTTTGCTACTTGATTTTTCATTAAAAAAAAAGAATGTAAGTGCAGCAAACAGACGTGGTTGATGGTTACCAGAATATTAACAAGCAGAAGTGCCAAACGTGTAATGCTGCCCCTCGAATAAGGGAGATGTGACATATGTATGTACAGCCTTAAAATGCATGTTGCTTTTTGACCTACCTATCTCTCATCCTGTCTCTATAACATGTGACTGGTTCCTCCCAGTAGTCCTCTGCTTCCTGAATAAAGGAGTTGCTTGCTTCAGCTGCTGTTGTGTGAGTTCTCATGAAACTAAGTTAGGACTAAATAATATATGACCATAGCCACAATATATTACAAGCGGAATATTAGAACTAGGCATTTGTAAATAGATATAATAGAATATTTTTGTGTTGGAATCTGGTGGAATTAGGTGCAACTAGGTGCATACATTTATATTTTACATATATAGAGGAAAACGGTTCTATGCAAAAGTAATGTCATACATTTAAAACGGAGATTTCTGAAAATAATAGATGAAACCAACATCTTTAGGCTTTACTTCACATTTTATTCAATTATATAAATAATTAGTGGCTTAGGTATTGCATAAAAAAATGCTCAATTCTTACCTGGAGAGCTCTTAGGTTGATTGATTGTATAGAATGGCTTTTATAAGCAATGGACAATCATGCAAACACATGATAGAATATGACATTCTTCAAAGCATTGGAAACAGTGACTACACATAGGGGCATATTTATAAAGGCGTGTGATTGTAAAATTGTGATATTGCACCTTTACCTGCATTGTAAAATACCATATGTTATCGGTATGTTACAACAGTGCCTGTGTTCTGCACTACAGGTATAAAATACAGACCATTGTGCAAAATACAATACCATGCAGTATTTTTGTGTCCAAGGGGTATTGCCAATGGATGGCTGCGGCAAAACTTGCGGACTGCATAAGTCTTCTATATCCACGGACAGAATTTTGCGGGCATGGCTGGACAAGCATTGTAACAACTAGTGATGAGTTCCAGTTTCCAAATTCGGAACTGCCAGTTTTGGGAAACTGCCGTTAAGGGATTTACACACTGCAGGATTTTAACGCCAACTAGTAGCTTGTGCTAAAACTAGTGCAAATGTGATATTGAATCACGAGTGTCGGATACACAGGTGATATTTGTGTAACCTGCGCATCCAACGTTACTATTGAGTTAAAGTCGCGCTTACTGGTAGCAAATTGGTTAGCACAACTTTAACTCCATATAGTGTCTGGGTAAATCGGCCCCTAATACTTTTATACATTTGCCTTTGGGCTCTAGAGATGTATTGGTGAATGCACGCAACAATCCATACACAAACAGACTCAATATGGTGTATATTACAAGTCCTAATGCTTGAAATATAGATAGAGACATTGCATGAGCTCTTTAATTCACAAGCAGATGTTGAAAACACAAAAGGTTGGCTTTTATTCTTTTAGCTTTTTAACCATAAGTTGTTTTTTTTTTTAAATATTTAAACTTTTCATAAAAGTACAGGTCGGAATTCTAAAATGATTAGAACAATAGAACTTTAAAAAATGATTTTCAATTGTAGCTCCTTAATGGTACAGTATAAACAAGTATTTGTTAATCACAAACTTCTACTCTGTACAGAAATGGACAAGTTGAATATATAAAAAGTGATAGCACAGGAAGTGAGTATGAGGACAAGCTCTGCTCCCTGCAATTTGTTAAGCATTGGTTCAATTAATGAATGGAGACCCTTCCCAAGTAAATAAGCAAATGAACCTGTCAAGTCATGAACAAAGGCTGCAGACATCTGCTTGCTGAACAGATTTTCACAGTAATTTGCTCACAGTTTATTAAATAATTCCAACTGGATATTAGAGATGGCTTAACCTGTCAGTTTTCTTACTACCAGTGGGCTAGCACAGCACAATCCCAGTAAATGTTGTCATTGAAATTTACTGCAATTTTTTCATCTAAACTGGAAATGTTGCCTCAAAATCTCAGTTTTGTTAAGCATTTTCAACAATGAAAAATGGAAATTTTGTGACAGAATTTCCCTTTTTCCAAAGAAATTTAAGCGTAATTGCCTAAATTTCATCACTGAAATGAGAACTTACAGCACATCTGTACTGGGTATAACATATTAGATATAAACAAATTACTTAATGTAATTACTAAGTTCCAAAGTTTGTATATATATGGGTATAAGTGCAGAGAGCACATCTGGGACACCTACTGTTTGCCTGCTATATTTTTTTTGTTTGTCTAGTATAAGGTTATAAGAAACCATCATAACATTTTTTTGACCTTCATAAAAGCACTGTCACTCATAATTATATTACAAAGTAATTTGTACATTATTCCTTATATAATTTACTATAAAATAGTCAAGTGATGATTAAAGTATAATTATAATTATTATAATGATAATTATAGTATAATTCACTATTGCTCTCCAGTAAAAAAGTATATATATTATGTAATATATTATGTGTGTGCTTGCTAAAAAATGCAAAACAGAATACTCTTTGGATATATATTACCATTTGTTTACTATGAATCTAAATCGACTGATGTATAGCATTAAAGAAACATTCCTTATATTTTTTTTATTTTAAACATTTCCAGCATTCTTTGTAGTATCTAGGAGTAGGTGTACATATGTGTGTAGGCAAATACAGCATACAGCTGCTTAATAGTAAAATTAGTTTAGTGTAATTTCCATTCATTAGGAGCTCATTTGCAAAGGCATTTTACATCAGCTTAGAAAGAAATTTGTAAAAAGAAATCAATTTGAATTTAGTTTTTGCAAGGGTATTAGAATTAATATAATGTTTAAATCTGGATGCCATATTATTTTAATGTTGTGTTTTGGTAAAAGTTATTAATATGTGGCAAAGAATGTTATTTGTTTAGTGGCTCTCTGGAGCCAAACATGAAATGTCTAATGCTGAACATATAAATAGTTATTACATTCGTATCAATACAATACATCAGAAACAGCAGCCTTACAAATTAAAACTGCATGCTTCCTACTTTTACAACGTTGTATCTTTGAATAGAAAGCATCTATTAAAGCAAGGAATACATTTTTAAGATACATTAAGACTCATTTTACAGTCATAAGCTAGATACACACAGAACCCCATGCGTAAAGGTGGGTGTGTTTGTGTGGTGGAGGACAGCATATTTGGCAGCTCAAAGTGCAACTGAAAAATTGAAGGTGGGGGTAATTTCTCCTACGGTCCCACCTTCCTGGTAAATGTACTTTTTGGGGCACTTAAGTTGCCCTTTAAACTGTTTTCCTGCATAAAAAAATATAACTTGCTATAAAGATCCAACTGAGATCACATGGTACCATTATTAATGATCAATGACTTTGCCTTTGAACTAACTTTGATTTAGAGCTGTAGAAGAAACGTCCTAAATATTATGTTCATCCTTTAAAGGATCTGCAACACTGACATTGTTAGAACATATAACTGATAAAGGTCTACCATTCACTCTGCCAAAGTATCTCTGGCCTTTGTTATATATTTAAATTCATTTTAGGTAAATCCTTACTGTAACTACTCCATAATTTTCCCTATTTTCTATCTATGTAATGGAATGAAATGTATTTAAATTTTAAACACTATTTGCTACTGCAGTGCTGAGGTAAAGGAAACATTCAACTATATTTGGCTAAAAGACACAAAGGAATTCCAATGGACTAATAGCACTTTCTACAATTTTCATATAATCTATTGCCTCTCTTATGTTTATTACACCCAGAATATTTATATAGGTTATATGTGAAGAGAGTAAAAAAGGAAGAAAACGTGCATTATAAAATGTACAATAGCATTTTATATTTTTCCTACAATTTCCATGAGAGGATCTATCAGGTGGTCTTAAAGCCATCATTCTTCCAGGACCAGATTATCACTCATTTTTATCCATACTGGTTTGTACAAGACCAAGTCAGTCTCCAAACCTATATCTTAAAAGGTGCCATATTTATTTTTATGCAGTATTTAAGCCTAGATAGAGGCAGGGCATGTAATTATACGGTTCTCAAGAAGGACACTGACCACTAAGAAAACAAAATAGAGTCCAAACATCGTAAAACCCAATATCTTATTCATCTTCCACTTGCAGAAAGCAATAGACATAATAACGAAGAGCAGCATTATGAAAAGGAGGACAATTGCGCAGAATAAGCCATTGCTGCTAACTGCTACAGGTTTCAGGTTGCGAAATACAGAATAGAGGAGCCATGGAACAGGAAGGCTAGTGTGAGAAAAAAGAAAAACAAATTGTAAAACGCAACACCAATAACATCAAAACCAACTGGTAGTACTGGTAGTACTGCCTTCCATATGCTAAGATAACCTATATAATTACCAGTGCCTGCCCACCACCCAACCTACATTTTTTCTATAGGTAACCAAACCCCAAGACTGTAAAAAGTGCTTATTAAGAAAGTTAATAGCCGCAGGTTTCACACATGAAGACAGATTACATCACAGCAATGACTGCAGGGTCTACCCGGTGATTCCACCAGCTTTCAGAGGAGAAGAAGTGGGGCTGTAAACTTTGGAGGTAATAATTTTCATGATACACACACACTTTGGGGATGTGGGGTTTACTTATAGGAAGAGTTTAGATTTAGGGTGAACATGCCCTTAAATGTGGAAATGCAAATATGGCTTTATACAACTACAAACAATAAAATGAAATATCTGTGGTATTCAATTAGATCAACTGGACTTAAAGTTTTGTTCTTGAAGACGTTTCACTAGTCATCCGACTGGCTTTCTCAATTCAGAATGACTTGCACAAGAATCTGTTGGAAATTAAGTACCCTGGAAAGTCCCTATTAGCATATCACAGCCAAGTGTTAGGGACCTTATCAATGCAAGGTGTTGATTGCAAGAGGTGTTATCAAAACTGCCCAGGGTAAGGTCAAAACAGCATTGTACATGGCAGACAGTTGCCATGTACAACTGTTGAACCCACCTCTGTTCAGGCTTGGTTTCATTATTTTCACATAAATGGTCTCATTGACACAACACTTGAACCAGTCCTGTTCCGTTGCCAAGATGTTGACATTACAATCTTCAAACGTGTCCTTTTCCATTAAGATGAAAATTGGCTCTTATGTGCTGGGCCATAGGCTGGTGCAGTTGCTGTTTGGTCTTCTCCACATACAAACCAGAACACTCTTCACTGCACTGCACTGCGTATATGATGTTGCTTTCCTTGTGTTTCGGTATTGTGTCTTTTGGATGTACCAATTGCTGCCTCAGTATGTTGTTTGGTTTATAGCAGACAGGGATACGGTGTTCTCCTTAATTTCTCAGAGACCCCTGCTACATATGCAATAACCATGTTCTTTTTTCTGTCTTGCTTTACCCCGTCACTTGGGATTCGTGTTAGCATATCCACAAGTTTTAAGGGCTCCTCTGAGATGTTAATGGGTTGGTTTTATGTAACCTCTACCAGTTTACCATTCTTCCTACCAAGCAGTCCAAGAGAGACAGTCAGGCTCAACCCAGGGTTTCATCATACATATCTGAACCAATGGCTGGGTGCTATGCCCTTAAAGGTAAGTGTCTGTGTGGGTGAAACTGTGGGTGAAACTGGAGATCCCATAGCACATCCATACTTTGCTTAAAGAACTTATTTCTATATTTGAAATAAGTGGAATTCAGGCATACGGTAAGTCCAGTAGTCAACACACCTGTTCTGGGTTAAGATCTGTTCTTCTGGGAAGGGTGCTGTCTTGGCCTAGCCATTTTCTCACCATTTCAACAGCCTCCTAGGTGGGTATACAGGTGAAGAGAGATGTCACATAATAGGACACCATTGTTTCTTCTGCACCGAGTACTATATCTTGAATCTTGTTAGTGAAATCCTGGGATTTCTGGATGTGATGCTTAGAACTTCCAACCAATGGCCCTAAAATTTTGGCTAGGAATTTTGCCACCTTCTATGTTTGCAGAGTTGATGCTGCTGACTACAAGTCTTAGTGGGGCCCCTTCCTTGTGTATCTTCGGGAGTCCATATAAAGAAACCAAGCCTGAATAGAGGTGGGGGGTTTGACACCAACTGTCTGCCATGTACAATGCTGTTTTGACACCTTACCCTGGGCAGTTTCGATAACACCTCTTAGCCTCAATGCAATCAACACCTTGCATTGAGAATGTCCCTAACCTGCCTGTCATATGCTAATTGGGACTTTCCAGGGTACTTAATTGCCAGCAGATTCTTGTACAAGTCTTTCTGAATTGAGAAAGCCAGTCAGATGACTAGCAAAATGTCTTCATGAACTAAAATAAGTCCAGTTGATCTAACTGAATACCACAGATATACCATGATCTGGATGAATTAGAACCTTCAAAAGCAATTAAATGAAATATAAGTGCACATTCCTTTTTTCAATTATATTTGATGTATGTATGATTTTTCCTTATTAGCTGCAGCCTATATTAGGGGTAGAGATGGCCGAAACTCATGGGTTTCATTCCGTTTTCAGGTTTCCGGATCTCGGGAAAATCCCGAAGATCCAAAAATCCAAAAACAGAACTTAAAATTGGCACTTCAATAGCCTTAAACGTTTGATAATACCCGAAAATATGATCGGAAACTATTTTCGAGTTTCCGATCATATTTTTGAATGTTCAAGGCTATTTTTGAGAGTTTTCTTAAATAGCTTGAACGTTTGAAAAAATTTGAAAACTCGCCCCGAAGTCCAGAAACCTGAAAGATCCGTCCATACAGAACATTCGGATTTCGGAACCGAAGGGTTCCGTGTTGGATCCGGGTCCGAGTCAGACCGGGTCACATCTCTAATTAGGGGTTCTCAAAATTGTTCAGAGCTGGGCTATAAAAATTTCTTCTGCATCACACTTGTGCTATTAATGCGGGACTTTTGTCAACATTTATTGTACAGTATTTTATACAGTTTAGAGTACACAGTAAAAATTTGCAGGGAATTCTGTAATAGAATTTGAATAGAATCAATTTTGTGTAGTTAAACTACATTGACAATATTTATATTATGCTTCAAAAAATAAGCAAAAATTATCCACTGATGAAAATATCATGAAGAATTATATTATTAAGGCACACCTCTGGCACTCTCAGGGCTGAACTAATTAGAATTTGAACATTTTATAATTATATGTTAATAGACTATTTTGTCTAAACTACCGTATATACTCGAGTATAAGCCGACCGAGTATAAGCCGAGGTACCCATTTTTACCTTAAAAAGTAATAAAACACGATTGACTCAAGTATAAGCCGAGGGGTTGAAATTATGACCACTACTGCCTTTTAATACTGTATGGGAACTCTGCTGTCCATAAAAAAGCCTCATTCCTTGGCACTCCAGATGTTTTGGAAACTACAACTCCCATCATGCTTTAGTAGCCGGGAGTTGTAGTTTCCAAACACTGCAGTGCCAAGGAATGAGGCTTTTTTTATGGACTGCACCCCCCAGGAAAGGCCCCCAAGTTCAGTGAGGTAAGTAAGAGTTAAGTACTCACTCGGGTCAAGTAAATAATAATGGAATCTCCGTCTGCCGATCGTCATGTACAAGCTAACATCAGAAGCATGTGTTCTGCCCGGCACTCCACGCTGATCTGCAGGATGACGTCCATACGCAAAGCCTGTCTCACTTACTGCCCGGCGCCGAGTAGTGACATCACTACTCGGCACCGGGCAGTAAGTGAGACAGGCGCCGAGTATGAGCTTATACTCGTCTTAGTTTGCTGGACAGCTAATACAATTTGCTACAGCAATGGTTAAGTCCAAATTATGGTCTGTTGTTTATTAATAAATGTTAACAATATATTGCTGTGTATTGCCTCTGCACAGAATTGCTGTAATAGTACATGCATTCAAACTATTAAGCTGTCCATACACTAAACAGATGCTTGTTTCATAACAATACATCACTTACGTAATGTGATTGTCTGGCAAGCTAAAATCAACCAACTAACCATTTCCCATAACATGATTCCATCTGTCAGGGTTGCCCAATATAAACTAGTCTATAGTGACCTGCACTTTTATCAGTCCATTCACCATTACTCTAATTTATATTATTACTAATCTCTGCAGAATAGCCATTCAGCATCCCTTGCAAACCACATTAGAGAGTGACAGTGAGAGAGAAAACAACACAGAGAGTGAGAGAATGAGCGAATGAGTGAAAATCATTGAACATGACTTTGAAATTCTAACAAGGCACCTAAAGTTAAAGGACAATTATACTCACCTTCCCTCCGCTCCTCTTCTTTGGTCAGTACCTTTTACCCAGGGTGAGGACCTGAAACGCTAGGTCCTCACCCCTGGGTTTGCGTAACTTGAAGCACAGTCTTACTGAAACGCTGCTCTGATAGGCTCCGCCCCCTCCTCCCCGTTGGCAACGAGGTCAATAGGAAGGCATGCTCTGCAACAAGCGCACCTTCCTACTGGCCTTGTCGCGCAAGGAGAGGAGGGGGCGGAGCCTACCAGAGCAGCGTTGCACTAAGGCTGTGCTTCAAGTAACGCGAACCCAGGGGTGAGGACCTAGCGGTTCAGGTCCTCACCCTGGGTAAAAGGTACTGACCAAAGTAGAGGAGCGGAGGGAAGGTGAGTATAATTGTTCTTTAAATATAATAAATGCATGGATTGCCTTCATTTTGTGAAATTATACACTCTACTTACCCAACTGTGATATCAAAAATGTTGCTACCTACAGAGCTTGACACTGCCATATCTCCAAGCCCTTTGCGTGCAACAATAACGCTAGTTATAAGATCAGGTATTGAAGTGCCAGCAGCCAATATAGTTAGTCCCATAATTTCTTCTGTAATACCAATAGTCTCCCCTACCTAAAACAAATGAAAAAAGAAATTATAACCACAGTATTATTAACATACTGTAATATTTCTATAATTTAAATTAAGTGCATTATCCCAGTTCATTAGAGCATAGTACCACCTTATGTTTATGTTTAAAATAATTATTTAAGTTAATAATTAAAGGGAATGTCCATCCCTTTCTTCAAAAATGTATATATAGTAGAATGCCCCCCAAAACCTAGAGATTGTTTTATCCTAAAGCTGTAAATACTCCCCCAGACTAAGCTATTATACTTACATGCTCCTCCTCGCTCCACCGCCACGGCTCTGCACTTCCGGATAAGGCAGTCAGTGTCGGCCGTGACAGTGACATCACAGCCAATCAATGACTTCCATTCCTGAAACAGTCTTCACTGCGGCTGCTCGGGAACACAAAAAGAAAACAGCAGCCACAGTGGAGACTGACTGAGGAACCCGGAAGCGACAGTGGAGCGAGGAGCATGAAAGTATAATAACTCAACATGGGAGCTGATTTAAAGCTTTAGGATAAAATGATCTCTAGGTTTTCGGGGGTAATCTACAATATATTAATTTCTGAAAAGAGGGGTGGACAGTCCCTTTAACTGTAATTTTGACCTTTACATTTTTCATTCCATAACTTTTCTCTCTCTTTAAAAATAACTTGTTTATTTTTGTGTTAAACAAATAATATAATAAAATTATAAATATCATATATTAAAGGGGAACTGTGGTCCTCTATTTTGTATGTGTATTATGGAGGCTGCCATTGATTCCTCTCCTCCTTTTGTATGCAGTCTATGTAGATGTTCACCAATCAGAATGGTTCTGCATAATATGTGGCAAGTTTTCCTGACTTTTCAAGATTTTAGCCACATGGCAAAAGAGATCTTTGTCCATTTATGGTTTAGTATCCATTAACAAGAAATATGATTTTCCATTAGCCCTTTCTCCTTCTGCAGCCATATCTGGTTTCAATTGATTATGTGAGCTGGGTGTGTATAAGTAGCATATTTATCTATATAAATACACATCACTGTTTTTTTTGTGATTTTGCATTAGCTAGTGGTGGGCAGCTCAAATCCCAATTTCTCTACTCCCCGATATCACAGTCATTATTCCTGCAGCATGCACATCCTCAGATGTCCAATCCGACATATAAAGGAAAATAAAAAAACAACGCTGTATGGGTCGCACTGCTATATGGGTCGCAATGCTGTATGGGTCACACTGCTATATCTGGCTGATCCAGGGATCGGCCAGAGATATGTTAAAAACAACCTTTATTGATCATTTTTAAAAATCTGAACACGGTGAGCTTATACAGATATAAAATGAGTCAGAGTGGATATTCCTAGCCTTTTAACATTTTTTTATAGATATATTTTAGAATATATTTGTACCATGACCTGCTTAAATTGTTAGGGGAAAAAAAATATTATCTAGTGATTTCAGAACACAGGCATATTTAAAAACCTGTGGTATCGCAAACTTGTACGATCGTGGACGTAAACGTACAAGCGTTTATGCGTACAATAACATGTGGTACCAAAATAACGCAATGGTATTGTTTGGGCCAGTGTAAATCTACGATTGTGGCAACAAACATTAAAGGTGTGGTATCACCAAGAATTTTACTGCACAGTTAGAAATATGTCCCACAGTATTAAAAGGCTGCACTTATCTCAAATGGGTTGCTTTTTGTCTGTAGGTATTCTGTCTCAGCATTGCTGCATGTGTTTCTATTGCTGTCTTTGATTACACTGTTGTTCTCTCTAAAACATTGTTTCAGGAAAAATGCTGGAAATATTCCAATTATATTTTTGATAGTGTACTAATGATCAAGTGTTTAGCTGGAGAGAGATAATCTTACATTTCAGGGAGGGAGGAAGGGTGGTAGTTTTCTCTTGCTTACAGGCAACCAAATACTGTGCATTGAAGCCACGGAAGATTTTGGCACTATATAAATCAATAATAATAATTGAATTAGAAGCTACCAGAACTGAAGGTTGTATATTCAACCAAACCAGCCAAAAGCAAACTTCCCTCTTAGCACAAACCTAAGTACAAACACAAAACATTCCAAACCAAATAATAGCACAAGCATTGAAATGGAAGCGCACACTTGTCCTCAGAATAAACTGTTTATTTTTTCACATGAACAAACAAAGTTTCGGAGAGCACTCATTCATCAGGTTTAGACATAGAGCTCTCTGAAACGTTTGTTTGTGTGAAAAAGGACAAGTGTGCACTTCCATTTCAATGCTTGTGCTATAGCTGGGAGTCCTAAAGGTAGAGGACGAACGGGAGCTGCACCTTCAACTTTTGTGGCACATTGCCAACAAGGAGTGCCTAGGCCCAAACCTATGGTATCCAAACCAAATAATAACTTAAACTAGCGCTCCCTAACATTCACTATTTGTAGTGTATACTAACCACACGCCTAAATCTGATTGGTCCAATACCCAAGATTCAATCAGATTTAAGATTTAAATTAGACCAATCCGACTTTGAACGTGTGTTTGGGAGACACTATAAAATGCAAGAGACCTGAATTGCAGCTCAGTGTTGCCTTAGCAGCTATACTGATCAGTTGTAGATGTGTATCTAGGCATGAAGTATACAACAATTAGCTGTTAGTCTAGAAAACACCTGGGTGGGTAGGCTCAATGAGCTGCCTTCAGCCCTGGTTATCCTTAGATTCTCATTAATCACTGCTAAGGCTCTGAAGCAAAGCATGGATAAAAGGATTTTGTTTAACCACTGGCTGTTTGAAAGCCCCTTAGAGTGGAATGCTGGGTAGTTCTCTGCTTAAGTTATTTTGGAGCCTTTATTTCTATTTTATTTATTTTTATTAAGCAAAAAAATCTGATTTTGTTATTTCTGGTAAAGAAAGGCCATGGCATGGTAGCAGTTCTAACATACCACTTTGTTTCTGGTATGCTAATTAGAATTTCTCAGTAGTAAAAACAGCAGTGAGCATGCTCCAACCCTAAACCCGGGGGAGCGGTGCATATGATCTGGTGATCAATGGCAGCCTCCATAAGACACATAAAAAATGGAGGACCACCTTTTCCCTTTAAAGCATTAAGACTAAAAAGATGTAAACCTAGCTGTCTTAATAATTAGAGCCCCCACAAATTTTAAAGGGTAACTGTGGTCTCCAATTTTTCAATATAAAAAAGCTTCCATCATACCATTTTATTGCTGGAAAGGTTAAGCAATATTACTGCCTTCTTGACCACTTCCTGTTTTTAGCCATCTGACAAGCTTGTTTTCATGTGACCAGCCTATGTCTGCATTAATAGGCCCTCTTCTCAGTCATCCAATTGGATGCAAGAAATTAGAAATTTATATAATATAATTTCTCACAGGCTGCAGCCAGAGATGTGATCCAAGGCTCATTCTTAAGTAAAGACAGCAGGCTTTTATTTAACTGTAACTTGTTCAGTGACCACAATTGCCCTATAAATATAATTAAGGAACCAGAAAATTATAGGTTAAACCTGAAGTGGGTTGTTCTGTCTTGTTCCATCCAGGACCAACATTATACCAAGCAATTATTATCGTAAAATATGCTTAAAGGACAACTCCACCCTCATAATAACACCTTTTAGAAAGAATGGCCTCTTTAAAATATGTTGATATATATCATAATTTGTCCTATGAATTCATTACTGTATGCCTGCTATGCTTCTGGATGCCTCATGGAAACTGAGCAATTTAGAAACCTGTACTGAACCTGGGCATGCTCAGAAGAGGGAGATAGGGGATTAACATTCAGTCATTGGCTGTGATGTCAACTGTCAAATACATAACGGACAGTTGCTAATTGGAAGAACCAGGAAGCAGAAACAGAGGCAACAGGACATTATGCAGGATTTCAGGTTAGACTTATATATTTCAGATTTCAAACTATTACCGTTTAGGGTTTTGGGGGGTGATTTACATAAATATAAGTTTTCATTTTAGGGCTGGACTTGCCCTTTAAGTTAAGTTTAACATTAAACTATACTGTAAAAATGAACTTTTTAAAAATGAAAAGCACCTGGGGCAAGCAGATAGGATTGATTATTCTCACCTCCCAATATTGTTTTGTTGAGTAGCTACAGCACATACAGTTTTCATCTGCCAGCTTATGGCCCTGGGCCATTATATATTAAAGATAGTGCTGAAGCATACAGGAAGACTGGCAGAAGCAGTTTTTTTCATCCTGCTGCTCCTCATAGAAATGATATTGGGAGGTAAAAAGCACCAATCCTACCTCCCTGCCTCAGGTAACTTTTATTTCAACTGTTTTTAAAAAATCTTTAGATGAACTGTAGTTTTCCTTTAAGGGACACAACACTGTTTTAACTATCTTACTACTGGAAGTATAATTCACAGCGAGGTAGTATTGCATATTCCCACCTACCTGTAAATAATAATAACCAAAGCCAGGTTCTATCTGCTGTTCAGAAGCTGCGAGTGGATCGTCAACTGGTAAGTTTAACCATACATTTGCAGGGTTCTATTATTCACAGAGAGGTGTAAACAAGTGATCCTAACTCCCTTTGAATTATACATCCAGCAGAAAGGTGGTTTAATTTGGCTAGTTAAGAATCTCTGTAAGTGCACTAAAAATTATTATTTGAATATTCAAATTGTGCTGACAAATACACATTTCAAGGTTTTCAGTGTCAGTGTCAGCTTAAAGCAACAAGTTTCACATGGATCTCTGACAAAAGTACTTCTCTTTCTCTTTGTTGGTCAACGGAGAGTTGGGAAGAGCTGTCACTTTCAATTGGAGCTTGAATTACGCCATAAAGTGTTGCTGCACAGACGTGGGTGTCGTGGTGTCCGGTTTCCTCCTCTGGTTACTGGTGGGCGTGGAATGATGATGTAATCAGTCCTACTTAAGCCCTCCCTGCCTTTCAGCTCTTGCTGCCAGTTCCTAAGCCTTGTTTGTTGGAGTTCTTAGACCTGTTTGTTCCTGCTTTGTTTCATGATGAGTTGATTAAACAGTCACTGGATGAACAAACTGCAATGGTGAATGATGAATGAACAGGAACAGCAGATGAATTAATTAAACAGTCACTGGATGAACAAACTGCAATGGTGAATGATGAATGAACAGTTAACAGCAAATTAGTTGATTAAACAGGCACTGGATGAACAAACTGCAATGGTGAATGATGAATGAACAGTTAACAGCAAATGAGTTGATTACACAGGCACTGGATGAACAAACTGCAATGTTGAATAATAAATGAACAGGTAACATCAGATGAATTGATTAAACAGTCACTGGATGAACAAACTGCAATGGTGAATGATGAGTGAACAGGTAACAGCAGATTCATTGATTAAACAGTCACTGGATGAACAAAACTGCAATGGTGAATGAAACAAAGCAGGAACAAACAGGTCTAAGAACTCCAACAAACAAGGCTTAGGAACAGAGTGATAAACACTGCACTGGCAGCAAGAGCTGAAAGGCAAGTAGGACTGATTACATAATCATTCCACGCCCACCAGTAACCAGAGGAGGAAACCGGACCCCACGACACCCGCATCTGTGCGGCAACACTAGCGCGTGTGCACACGAGGACGCAGCCGGCGCGCGCCTACACACAGAACCTCTGTTTAAGGCAGGACTGGAGCCATAACATTGCCCCCCCCCCCGACGGGCAACCTCCAGGTGCCCTTCAACATTGGTGTTTCAGGGTGTTTTGCTTGGAAAGCCTTAATTAAGCAAGTAGCATGGGCCTGTTCTGCAGGTTCCCAAGAGTTTTCTTCAGAACCGAAACCTTTCTACTTGACCAGGTACCTCAATTTTCCTGCTGAGAATTTGGCGTCCAAAATAGTCTCCACTTCATACTCCTCGGTATCTTTAACCAAAACGGGGGTGGTGGTGGAGGAGGAAGGTCAGATGAGGAGCCAGAAATATACATTTTAAAGAAACATGAAACATGGATGTACTTTTAAAGACTTAGGAAGATCCAGTTCAAAAGCAACTTCATTGATGCATTTTTTGATAAGAAAAGGTCAGATGAAGCGAGGACCCAACTTGGTTGAGGGAACTTGAAGCTTCATATTCCGTGTGGACAACCAGACAAATTCACCTACTTTAAATATAGAGGAAAAGCTCCTCAATTTGTTAGCTGACCTGCGAGCCTGTTCTTGAGCCTGTCTTTTGTCTCAACAGCTCCAGTTGTGTTTGGAGATCCAGAATGGGAGTTGTTGATGGAATGTCAGAAAGGAAGGTTGGGTTATAACCATAATTTGCATAGAATGGTGAACATTTGATAGAAGAATGGATCGCATTATTGTATGCGAACTCGGTCAATGGTAAAAAGGAGGCCCAATCCTCCTGAGAGGCGGAAGAATTACAACGAAGATATTGATCGAGTGTTTGATTAGTCTTTTCTGTCAGCTCATTGGACTTTGGATGATATCCTGAAGAAAAAGAGTTGTGTATCTGTAAGGATCTACATAGTTCCTTCCAAAACCTAGAGGTGAATTGTACACCTCTATCTGATACAATATCATCAGGCACTCCATGCAACCTAATAATGTCTCTGATGAACACCTCAGCAGTTACTGCTGCTGAAGGGACTCCTTTTAGTGGAATAAAATGAGCCATTTTAGTTAGCCGGTCAACCACCACAAAGAATGAATTAAATCCCTTGGACTTGGGTAGTTTGACAATAAAATCCATACTTATCATGCCCCAAGGGTGGCTAGGAAGAGGCAGAGGACACAACAACCCATATGGTCTTTGTTTGGGTGTTTTAAATCTTGCACAGGTCGTACAAGAAAAAATAAATCTTTTACAATGTTTAAGCATGCTGGGCCAAACAAAATGTTTTCGTAACAGGTCGAAAGTTTTATGGAACCCAAAGTGTCTGGCCAAAGCATGACTATGGCAATAATGTAACAGAAGGCCTCGCTGATTAAGGAACAAATATCTTATTCTGTGTAATAAAAACCCATCCTGAGAAAGAGATATTGAAGGAAACTGAACGGAAGCTTCTTTAAAGGTTTTAGCAACATTAGTATGTAAAAGTAAGAAGTTGGATTTAGAAAGGATTGTGTCAGACTGATTAGATGTACTGTCTTCAGTGAGCTGTCTGGAAAGGGCATCAGCCGTGGCCGTTTTTAAAGCCCCCGGAACGTAAATGGAAGTTGTATCTGGTGAAGAAAGAGCCCACCTGGCTTGGCATGGTATTAACCTTTTTTTGTCTGTAAATATTCTACATTCTTGTGGTCTGTAAAAATAACAGTTGGATCATTGGTACCTTCCAGTAAATACCACCATTCCTCTAAGGCAGATTTAATGGCTAGAAACTCCCGATCTCCTACGTCATAGTTTCTTTCTGAACTGAAAGTTTTCTTGAAAAGAAAGCAACAGATGAAGTAAAACTGGGGACCGACCCGTTGTGCCAGTATTGCTCCCAGGCTGACTCGATGCATCGACTTCTAAAATGAAGGAAGAGATGGATCAGGATGAATTAAAACAGGAGCTGAAGTGAAAGCCATTTTCAATTGTTCAAAGGCCAGTTGAGCAGACTGTGTCCAATGGAATGCAATATGAGTCCTAGTTAGTTGAGT
Source organism: Hymenochirus boettgeri (assembly GCA_019447015.1). Lineage (NCBI taxonomy): Eukaryota > Metazoa > Chordata > Amphibia > Anura > Pipidae > Hymenochirus > Hymenochirus boettgeri. The sequence continues at coordinate 226,526,363 of CM033469.1, forward strand.
TAATGGGAGAAGGATGGTGGCAAAGTTCTTAATTAATCTACAATAGAAATTAGCAAATCCAATAATTTTTGAACTTTTTGCAAGTAGATGGAGTAGGCCACTCTTGAATGAAACTTTCTGAGCACCCATGGTCAATCCTTATGATAAATGATAAATCCTAGGAAAGGGAAAGAGCTCTTTTCAAACTCACACTTTTCCAGTTTGGCATATAACCCATGGACTTTAAGACGGGACATCACCTTCTTAACTTGAATATGATGTTCTTCTAAACTAGAAGAAAAGATTAGTATATCATCGAAGTACTGCTAAGAAGTCGCCTACAAAATCACGAAAGACGTCATTCACAAAATGCTGGAACGTTGCAGGGGCATTGCATAAGCCGAAAGGCATAACTAAGTATTTGAAGTGTCTATACCTAGAGCGAAAAAACTGTTTTCCACTCATCTCCCTCTCTTATCCTAATTAAATTGTAGGCCCCTCGAAGATCTAGCTTGGTAAAAATCATGGCTGACCTCAGTCACTGGCAAAGGATTCTAGCATGAAACAGCTACAGGCTCCAGAATAAATAATAACTTGAGCTTCGAAGATTTGGCCAGTTCCCTGTAATGACATATTTATAGAAAGGTACAATATGGTAACAGGACTAGGAGGAGAAGAAGAGGAGTAAAGATTCTTGCAATTTATAGTGTCTCCTTCAAAATCTAATTTAAATCTTAAATCTGATTGGATCTTGGGTTTAGACCTGGATCTGATATAGGCGTAGGGTTAGGATTAACTACAAATAGTGAATGCTAGAAGTGCTAGTTTCAGTTAGAATTTGTTCTGGAATGTTTTGTGTTTGTGCTCAGGCTTGTGCTGAGAAGGAAGTTTGCTTTTGGCTGGGTTGGTTGAATATAAAACCTTCAGTTCAGGTGGCTTCTAATTCAATGCACAGTATTTGGTTGTCTGTAAGAAAAGAAAAAAACTACCAAATATTCTCCCTACCTGAAATGTAAGATTATCTCCTTGGAATCTAATTTCAGCATTTTTCCTGAAACAATGTTTTAAAGAGAACAACAGTGTAATCAAAGGCAGCAATAGAAACACATGCAGCAAAGCTGAGTCAGAATACCTACAGAGAAAAAACAACCCATTTGAGATAAGTGCAGCCCTCCTTTTAATACTGCGGGCTATAATTCTAAATGCACAATAGCATTATTTTGTGACTAGACATGTACAGGGAGATTCAATAAAAGTTCTTATCGTTAAAAACGGTGCTATTTTTGCCCCAACCAATCAGATGTTAGCTTTCAAATGTTAAATAAGATCTGATTTGTTGGGGCAAAATTAGCACCATTTTTACCGATAAGAACTTTTTTTGAATCTCCCTGTAAGTCTGTTACAATAATGGGCGCTAGAAGCCCAGAGTGCCCCTTAGTGTCCCAAGGCGATATCCCTCCTTCATGTCCCAAGGCCAGAGTACCCTCTTAGTGTCCAAAGGCGAGAGTCCCCCCTGTCCCAAGGCGAGAGTCCCCCCTCTGTCCCAAATCCAGGCCCCCCTGTCCCAAATCCAGGCCCCCCTGTCCCAAATCCAGGCCCCCCCTCTGTCCCAAGTCCAGGACCCCTCCTCTGTCCCAAATCCAACCCCCCTCCCAAATCCAGCCCCCCCTGTCCCAAGTCCAGGGCCCCCCCTCTGTCCCAAATCCAGGCCCCCACCCTCTTTCCCAAGCTACCTTACCTGCGGTCTGTTTAATTGTTGTTCTGCCTCCGTGGGTTTCCTGTGTTTCTCCCTCTAGTGGTGAGTCAATAGGAACTGCAGAGACTCTCACTCTTGTGGTGAGTCAATAGAGACTGCAGATACTCTCCCTTTAGTGGTGAGTCCATAGGAACTGCAGTGACACACACACACGGACCATAGCACGGACGCAGCAGTTAGGCTTTTATTATATAGGATACCGCACCTTTAATGTTCATTGCTGCAATTGTAGATTTACACTGGCCCATACAATACCATTGCAGTATTTTGGTACCACCTGGTATTATTGTACGCACGACCGTTCATACATTTATGTCAATGATTGTACAAATTTGCGATAAATATGCCCGTGTTCTGAAATCACCAGATAATATATTTTTTTCCTAACAATTTAAACAGGTCATGGTACAAATATATTCTGATATATAAGATTAAAAAAAAACACTAGGAATATCTAAATGCAAAATCACTGTGTTAAAGAAACAGACCGATGTGTACTATATATATATAGATAAATATGCTACTCATACACACCCAATTGAAACCAGATATGGCTGCAGAATAGGAAAGGGTTCATGTAAAATTATATTTCTGCTTGTTAACGGATATTTATCTATATATGGACAAAGATCTCTTTTGCCATGTGGCTAATATCTTGAAAAGTCAAAAAAACTTGCCACATGGGTAGGTTATTATGCAGAACCATTCTGATTGGTGAACATCTACATAGACTGCATACATAAGGGACGTGGATCTGCCCACTTTAGGAGGAGAGGAATCAATGGCAGCCTCCATAATACACATACAAAATAGAGGACCACAGTTCCCCTTTAAGGAAAAATAAAATGTAAAAAAATACTTTGGTGATTCTTTTATCAATGCAGAAATATAAATTATTTTAATCACATCATTTCACAACAAATATTTTCATATAACATCTTGATGATCTTACCTGATGGGCCCACCAGACCATTAAGTATGAAAAAACTGCTATCCAAGTAATAGATCCAAAAAAAGTAACTGGAAAAAATTTCCTTGATGTCTGGAATAAAACAGATGCACAGGTGTTCATTGTCTCTAAAAACAGTCCTTATGGCAAATACAATGAAGAAACAAACACAGCAAACAAATTATTAAAACCCCCAGTGCCTTAAAGGATAACTGTGGTCTCCAATTTTTCCAAACAAGTTAGGGTTATATAAAAGCATTCCGGCACACCTTCAAAATGAACGTTTACAAACGTTCACCGTGAATGTACGATTGTGGACCTATATTTATGCCCACCCCTAAAGAAGCTACTAACAGGTCTGCTGCCATGCTCTATCCTTTTTCTATGCTAATGGCCACCTTAAAGTTCGTACACACCTATGATTTTGCAGCATGCGCATAAAAGACAGAGTCTGTCAGGACCTGTCATACTACACGCCGGGGGAGCGACCCATTGGGTAATTTTGTTACCTTCTCTCCACAGCTCCTTTACCTCCCGTTCTTCAATAAATATAAATGGGACAACTTTGTTTTTTGAGTGGAGAAACCCATTATGTTTCAAGTTTAATTTAAGGACAGGAGGTAAATGCGATATGACTTACCTCCTGTCCTTCAGTAAAACTTACAGGAGAGCAGAAGAAACTTACCGCGTATCGCTCCAGCACCCGCTTCACTGACTCCAACGCGTCCACGCTCCTATGCACTGTGTGTGCACACGCACACAATGCAAAGGACTGTGGATCCGTCGGGGAATGTCAGTGTAGTCGGAGGCTGTCAGCAGTGCTGGAGTGATATGCGGTAAGTTTCTTATATTGCTTTTTACAGAAACTCCCCCTAACTCTACTTACCGTACCTCTCTCCTCCGACGTTCTCCACTGCTGGCAGCCGTGTCCATGATTGGCTGCCTCTCAGCCAATCACGGACGTGGCTGCCGGTCTGACCCCCTGCTTGCAGTTTCATGCAAGCAGAGGGCCCAGACAGTATGCTGGACGAAAGAGGTAAGGTAAGTCATGATCGGGGGAGTTTCTGTAAAAACTAATAGCGGTTGGGGCTGGGGGAGGAAGCCCTACAGTATATAAAAAATCATAAAAAGGGGTGGACATGCCCTTTAATGAAAGATATATGCTTAATGATAAGCAGGTTGTTATCTTAAATGTCTTTAGAATTAGTAGACATTCTCAAAGTTTTAAAACCTTAAAGGGTATGTCCACCCTTAAATGAATTTATATGCTGTTCCCCATGTCTCCCAGCCCAACCGCGTAATTTTTATTTTCAGAAAGCCCCAAAACTCTTACTTACTCTCCTCTTTCCTTCGCCGCGCTGCGGCCCCTTGCTTGCGAGAATGCAAGCAGAGGGCGGGACGGCAGTTGCGTCTGTGATTGGCTGAGCGGCAGCCAATCACAGACGCGGCTGCCGGTCATTCAGTGCAGCGGAGGAAAGAGGAGAGGTAAGTAAGAGTTTGGGAGCTTTCTGAAAATAAAAAATATGCGGTTGGGGCTGGGAGACATGGGGAAACAACATATTAAAGGGGTATTATGCTGGGGGTGGGATAGTAGAACGGGAGGGAGGGAGGGGGAGGGAGGGGGGAGAAGGGCTGCAGTACGCATGGCAAATATCTACCGGAGGCAAGGTAGCAGGCAGAGTCCTATATGGACTCTGCTGGTGGGCAGTTTTTCGGACTTTGGGGGGGGGATTGGGGGGGGGACTACAGGCGAACCCTATGGAGCTGGGATGTGAGGTAATGATTAAACTACATTACATGGTGGGGCCAGTTAGTTGGGGGGATTATAGTTTTGGGGGTGGACATGCCCTTTAAAGAATTGAGGAAAGTAAAAAGGGGGAAAGAACTGGGGAAGGGGGGGAAGAAAACCATGGGTTGTCATTACCTGGGTATGTCACTACAAGTTGTCAGGGATAAGTACCATCTATGCCAAATTTTGTTAAATTTAGTCAGACAGCCTCTATTTAGGTATAACCATTTTTACATAGGGGAGAGAATGATTAATTGTTGACTTCCATTGTAATATTGATGGGAGATGTCCCTGTATCCATACACTTGCTAGTTGTATTTAAAAGGCATACCTTTGAGTCCATACCCACTGGGGATCCCATTTCGTTGTGCAGAAATTGCACAATTTGCCACAAGTGGCATTTGCAGGTCTTTGTATATGGTAGATGTTAGTTGTTTGGGTTCTGACCCCGAGAGTAATGAATATAGTCCATTTGGAGATATGTTCATGGATTGCCCTCATACTTGTTTGTAAATAACATATGGTTTGGGAGGTCGAATTCCTTTAGAAGTTATGTGAAAGTTTTAATTGTATTGTTGTCTACAAGTTAACGCAGCTTGGAGACGCCCAGGTTGAACTAAGTTTCTGAATGTGGGATTGTCTAAAATTCATTAAGGTAAGTATTGTTCCAGTGTGGAGCATGTATATTTATGGGTGGTATTTGAATTTTTATCAGAACTACTGTATGTCCCAGATTTTAAGTGCTTGATATACAAGTAAGTTAGTGCGGGAGGAAGGGTATGGTATACCAGCACCACCCCTACTGATCAATTATAGAGGGTCTGGGTAGGTAGTTGTGACTGGGATGTGGGAGAGTTGCAACATTAAGTTGGTCTTAGAGGCCCAAATTTGGATTTTGTCCTTAATGGTTTGAAAGATTCAAAGATTTCAAAGGTTTTCAGATTTAGGGATATGTAGTCCCTGGGGTTATAATATATATGAATACATAGATACTGTAATGTAGTGGAAGAGTAGAAGACTGCTGTTGGTGGGAATTGATCTATAGGCAGGATTTGTGACTTTTCCCAGTTAATTGCCAGACCGGAATGTATGTCGTATTCGTTAATTATATTGAGGGCAGCTAATGGGGGAACCTGATCGGGGAGATATAGTAGAAGACCTTTAGCATATAAGCTGACAATATCATTCAAAGGTTCCAAATTGGAGACCCTGGGTCATATTTGTAAAGCACAGTATCACAATTTAGCGATACCGCTCGTTATTTGTAATGTACGACCGCAGCCGTAAATGTACGCCCGCGGTTCTACATTTACGCCGAACGTTCGATCGTAGAATATAATGCAGTAGTAAATTACCGCAATGGTATTCTATGGGGATCGTTAATCTACGGTCGCTTTATCGTAGATTTATGATCAGTAAACCGAACAGCAATTAATGATCAGTAAACCGATCGGTAAAGGCAGGGTATCGCTAAAAGGCAAAACAGTGACTTTATAAATATGGTCTTCTGGGTGGCGTATTGCGATCTTAGGTTCGATGCCAAGGGTTCTACCGCCAGTTCATAAAACAAGGGGGAGTGTGAGCATCCCTGTCTTGTACCCAGCGAGATTGTAATTGGGACAGAGATGTGTCCCTTTACCCGTATCCTGGTGGTTGGGTTAGAGTATAAAATGTTGAGACATTTTAAGAAGTTTGGACTGAAGCCGAATGCTCAAAGGGTCTGCCACAGGAATGCCCATGTTACGGAATTGAATGCCTTGGCTGCGTCCAGGCTAACGATCACCCTAGAACCACTCTCCCTGTGGGGGGGTTTTTAGATGGAACAATAATTTTCTTGTATTAAAGGTTGTGTTCTTGCCTACGATAAACCCTGTTTGGTTTAGGTGAATAAGTGAGGAGATGACTTTGCTGAGCCTTAAGGATAGGAGTTTGGACAGTATTTTTAGGTCCACTTGAAAGAGGGAGGTGGGCCGATAGGAATCTGGTAGCTGTAAATTTTTATCTGGCATGGGGATAAAATCAAAGCTTCTTATGTGAAGAAGGGCAGTGTGCCAGTTCCAAAGATTGTGTTGTATAGTGTTAAGGTGGCCATACATACAGTATGTTCGATATTACTTACCTGACCGAGCGCTCACTAGACGTTCGTGCGATCCTGCCGGAACCGTCTCTCCCGATCTTATATGCGACCGAGATGCGATCCCAAAATCCCATTCATATTGCGGTCGCATATAAGATCAAGCATATGTGTGGTTACCTTAGGAAGATGTCAGATCCATTGGTAAGCCATCTGTGCTAGGATTTTTATGTTTTGGCATACTGGAAATGGCAAATTGTATTTCATCTGCCGGGAGCTTCTAGAGTTTGTTTTTGAGTGAATTTTAATTTGAGCAGGTGGATTTGGGAAAGCTAGTCTATCATTTTGTGTTGTGTGCGCATCGTCTTAGTTGTGTACAGATGTTGATAGAAGGTAGCAACCCGATGGCCTGTAATGCAATGGCCATCGGGTTGTGACAGGGAGATAACAGCGGGCAGTTTATGTTTGTGTAGGGTTATGTAAGCTAAGAGTTTGCTGCATCGTTTTTCATGTTCAAAGAATTGTTGGGAGCGGAAGAATATCTTTTTTATATTTTTTTTCTAGTAGTATCAGTAAATCTTGTTTGCATAGCTTTTCCAGACAATATGGAATGAGGCCATCTGTGTGGTATTATCAAAGAAAGTTTCCCAATCTGCAGAGAGATCGGACCCCTCAGGGAGTAGAGTAAGCCAGAATGGGTTTAAGTGCCAGTGGAAGATTAGAATACCAATGGAGTGTCACCCAACAAGGTAAATGGTCAGAAAGTGTCCTTGGGAGATATCTGACGTCTTTAAGTCGGATGAGCATAATAGTTTTCACCAGAATCATGTCCAAGCGAGAGATTGTATTGTAGGAGGTGGAGAAGCAAGAGTAGACTTTACCTATGGGATATTTAAATCTCCAGGTATTGGCTATGCACACTGAGGAAAGAAGTCTGGAGAACTAATTATTTATGATGGGGGGTGGTGTCCATTGGGGGTGGTTGCAAGATTAAGTACTGCGTTAAAATCTCCCAACTATATTGTGTCAATTTCTGGGTGTAAAGCTATAAATTGTAGGCCCTGTTGTACAAAAGACATATTGAATGGGGGAGGCACATACATGGTCAAAATCAAAACTGGTTTGGATTGAATTTTCTGATAGATGAATACATAGTTACCTTGGGCCATATTCATAAATGCGCGGTATCACAAGTGACCATGGCCATACATTAGCGGCCGTACATTTACGACGAATGTTTGTTAACATAGAATACTATGTGGTAGTAAACTACTGTAATGGTATTCTATGGAGATCGTAAATCTCTGATCATGTTATTGTAGATTTATGATCGGTAATTTATGTTCATTAATTTAACTTAACAATCGCCAAACTGATTTAAATTAACTATCGGTTTTCCGATCGTTAAAGGCACGGTATCAATAAAAAGCAATACCGCACCTTTATAATTATGGCCCCTTGTTGTTCCTATCTCAGCTCCACTAACTCAAATTGTGTTTTCCTTACAATTTACCACTACTCCTTGGAGTAGGTAGTATGAGAGGAGGAGGAGTAGGCCCAACAAATCCATAGGCTGTTGCCCTGTTAAATGAGTTTCTACCAAGACCGACATGTCTGGTGAGTACTTTTTAAGAGATTGCATTAGTTTGAGGTTGTTTTGTAAACCACTCACATTCCAGCGTATTAAATTAAGGGCCATATTTATAAAGTCGTTGTAGAATACCATGCAGTAGTAAACTACATCAATGGTATTCTATGGGGGTCGTAAATCTACGTTTGGGTTATCGGTAATTCACGATCGTTATTGTTAAGGTACGTTAATGATTGTAAATTAACGATCGCTAAACCGATCGGAAATTAGCGTTATAGGGTTATAGGGATAAGGTTATAAATTGTATGACAACCACAGATTTTCACCAAAACAACAATGAAAACATGTGAGAGCTTCTTGCCGCTGCTCAATAATAAAAACATTATTAAGAAATGATATTCCAATGGGGGAATTCCTCCAAAGAGGTCTAGTGGGGCGAGTTTTACTCTGAAGTACAGTTCTTTGGGGGTAGGTAAATTAAGGGTGGGGAGGTGGGAAAATCAAGGGGTATAGGTGAACAAAATTTGTAGTAGCTCTGGTTATTTGTTTGTACTCCACCTGTCCAAACATCTAGTTCCAATTATATAAAAGTGGTCACAGTACTTCCAGGTAAGAATAGTTCCAGCATTGGGGGGGGGGGGGGGGGGGGGAAGTGTATGACGAGGCATGCGGTCCAGCCATGCAGAGGCCTCCTCGGGTGTAGAGAAGAAGGTAGTGTGTTCTCCATCAATGACTCAATCACGCCGGATACAACATGGTGTATTTGATGTGGTAGCTTCTCATGCGGCGTTTAACCTCTCCGTATTTTGAGCAGACTTTTTGTAGGTCTGTGGAGAAGATATATGAAGATAGAGGTGTTTTGAACATGCATGGGCTCTCTCGATCACAAATCGTGATTGTGTAAGTAATAAATCACTGGTGTGTTTTTGTTTTTTTTTTTACTACTTACTGCTTGAATAAGCTAGGAGTAAACTCAAAGCACTGGGTTACTAAAACAAATACTGGTGTTTAAAAAGCACTGTTTAAAAATACTGGTGTTTAAAAAGCACTGTTACCTGTAGAGCGGGGGTTGGTAAGAGACAAAGAAAAGGCATTTTTTTTTCTTTTCTCTGATTGGATGGGGGTGTAGCTAATTGGTTTAAATTGGCTGAGGGCTGTTGGCTCTTTGGTTTTGAACCTCATTTAAGTCATTTCTCCAGAGCGATCAGCTCTTGAGCGATTTTCTTTCAAAGGGATTTGTCTGTTTTTAAAGGGGAGAGAAAGCATTAAGGAACAAAAGCGTTTAGAACAAGAAAGCGTTTAAGAACAACACTGCTATTTCTCTGCTGTGTATTGCTGTGTCTCTGGTGTGTATTGCTGTTTAGTATGGACAGTTTTGTTGGGGCCGCGCAATGTGCATCCTGCTGCATGTATGGGATCGTGGAGCAGCCGCCCCAAGGGACCTATGTATGTGTCAGATGTGAGTGGGTTGCCCATTTGGAATCTGAGGTCCAGAATCTAAGGGGTAAACTTGCAGAATTGCAGGGCTTGGCAAATCTGGGGGAAATGCAGGTACTGGCAGGGGCCAGTAAACTGGAGGGTGCAGATGGGGCAGATAAGGTGGTAAAGTAAGATAGATTTGTAAGGGTCACCAGGGGAAGTAGGGGACGGAAGGATAGGGGCGCTTCTTCCCAGTTGGTCGATCCCAACAGATTTGGCATTTTAGGTGAAGATGTGGAGGACGATGGCTCGGAAGCAGCATGTATGGAGCGGGCCTTTCCCTTGAGCACCCAGGGGATGGCCATCTCCAATACAAGGGAGGGAGAACTGGGAGCTAGGAAGGATAGGCAGGTGGTAGTGGTAGGGGACTCCATTATTAGAAGGGTAGATAGGTAATCTGTCGCCAAGACCCTGCAGGAAGGAATTTTTCCCCCCCTTTTTAGCTGGGGTTTTTTGCCTTCCTCTGGATCAACTGTTAGGTAGGGTTTAAAAAAAAAAAAAAAAAAAAAAAAAAAATATATATATATATATATATATATATATATATATATATATATTTAATTTAAAAAAAGGTGAATAGGTTGGACTTGATGGACGTATGTCTTTATTCAACCTTAATTACTATGTTACTATGTAGGAGAGAAGCTACACCTACTGTATGTGGTCTTAAGCAGGGTCTCCATAAATCCTACCCAATTATTTCCTTCTGACCCCTCGAGAAGGAAAACAAAACGGAGATTGTTTTGCCGCAATCTGTTCTCTAGAACGTTGTGTTTCAGTTGCAGGGTGTGCAACGTTGTGTTTCAGTTGCAGGGTGTGCAGCTGCACCTGTATGCAGTCTGGGCCACCAGAGGGGTAAGTACTTCCTCGGGGTTACTCATACGGGTTTCTACTTCTGTCACGCGGTCTCTCAGTGAAAATCCTGCCTCAGACGTGAGGTGTCAATCTTCACCTCCACTATTTAGCAGTGAGTGCCACCTGACACGCTGCAATTGCATTCAGAACCATGTCTGAGGTGTGGGTTCCAGTTCAGAAGTTGGCTCATCGGGTGGTAGTGAGGCCTGGTCCACAGCGTCTTTCTTGCCAGTGGAATTTTTCTAGTTTGTCTGTGGTCCGCTTTGGAGCCATCGTGTGGAGGGATGTTAGAGGTGTCTCTTTGTTTTTAAACTGTTTGTTAATCCAGAATTCCAGATAAGGATGTCAGTTGGGATTTGCAGGCTTCCTATATTTCAGCTGTCAGTCAAGTTTCTGGCTTTCAAAATATATTCTTCTGTGAGTAGTTTTACTGTAGCTGGAATGGTGACAGAGTTTTGACAGTTGGAATGCTGTATGCTGTGTGATGGCTTGACAGTTGGTTTGTGGAAAAAAAGTCAGGTCGGATGGAAGTGGGAGTGGTTAAAAGAGGGAGGGGGGATACTGCTCCTAAACAAAATGTGTTCTAAATTGAAGGCATGCAGCAACACACACAAATCAGAGTACGGTAAGTGCTACTTACATGTATTCAATTATAGATTAAGATGAGGCAAAGTCATTTTTTCAGTATAGTGTCCCTTTCATATTGAACAGAGCTACTGACAAGTGCTCCTTACTCCATGCCATACCAGACCACACAACCCCATCATTAAATAATTTTTTACTATTTACTATATATGGTATTAATCATGCACTATAAATACTAACATTTTAGATATATGTTCTAGAAAATGATGGGATCCATGCAATAAGACTATGCTGATGAATTCAAATCAAGGACTGGTGCTTCGAATAATATGTACTGTACAGTATGAACCAACAAGTTAATCAAGTTCCTAATTAACTATTAGTTTCACTGTCAAACACGATTCAAAATGAACATTTAGAAATTGATAACATTTTTGTCAAATGTTTTTTCAACTCTTTATAAATATCCTATGTTTCTTAACACCCATACAGAAGTGCAATCGTGGGATTGACTTAAGGACGAACGGCAGTTTCGGGATCATCATTAATGATCCTGGTGGAAACGTCTGTTTTCATTTGACCAAGCACCCAGAAATAAAACGATACCCGGCTGAAAAGCCCGTTTAGTAAACAGTGGTGTGACAGGGGTTGGCCTCGTGATCACACGTGTTTACGAAGCTTACATTTTAGATGAGAGCATTTAGCTCTCTATGTATCTTTTTCACTTCTTTTGAATTAGCAACTTTGTTGCCACTATAAGAAAAGCTACACTTAAGACTTAGTTCCAATAACTGTAACTATATAAATGCTATAACTTTTGTATATAACTTCCTCCAGCACATCATATTGGTTATATCTCCTAGGATAGCCTTTATGGGCTTTTCGGTTTTTGGTTGTTTTTATGTTTTGCATATATTATGTACTCTATTGATGCACTTAATGGGTTAATTGGTGTGACTAATAAGAGGGGTGGGGATGTAACGGACTCTGAGCCCCTGTGGAAGTGGAGTTGGGTCACGAAACATGTAGGGCGGAGCTTGCTATGAGTGCTGGAGGTTCGAACCGTTGTTCTGCTGTTCCGATGTTTTTAAATGAATACAAATAAAGGACTTGGTTTTACACTTTGTTAAAGTCTGGTAGCCTGCCTGCCCTTTTTTCTTTCTTACTTAAAGGGGAACAGTGAAATTAGAAATTCTAATTAACATGCCAGAAATGCAAAATTAACATTATAATTACCCAGAAGTCTCTTTCCCTCTATTTAGCATAATGAGTAAGGAAGATGTGGAGAAACTCTCCCTAACTCACTTGACTCCTTGTAAATCTTATTTTTCAAAGCCCAGAATGCACAGAAACTGTCTGTTTACACATGAATACCAACATTAAATATATTCATGGTATGCAATATTTTTGATGGTCTTTGTAAAAAAAAAAAAAAAAAAAGTAGTGGTTACTACCACCATGCCATGGGTTTTCTTTACTGTTAGAAACTGTTGCAAGGTGTTTGACCAGAAAAAAACAAAATCAGATTTCTTGCTCACTAATAGAAAAAGTTTATTTTTTATTTTTTTATAGGACCTGCTCCAAAATAACACACAGAGAACTACCCAGCATTCCACTCTAAGGGGCTTTCAAACAGCCAAGGAAATGAAATCCCTTTATCCATGCTTTGCTTCAGAGCCTTAGCAGTGCTTTTTTTTAATACTTATCACCAAACACTACCCAACAAATAATGAGGACTTAAGGATCACCAGGACTGACTAACAGCTAACTGTTGTAGACCTAAATACAAGACTACAACCAGGGGTATCTCTAGGGTTTTTGCCACCTGAACTAAACTTTTGAATGCCACCCCTATGTACCACTAGGCACCATGAAGTGCACCATCACAACCAGAGTTAGGTCCAGGAATGGGTGTAGTATACAGTTCCTCAAAAAGACATTTATCAGACATTTAGTAAACTACCGCAATGGTATTCTATGGGGATCATAAATCTGTGATCACAGTCATAGATTTATGTTTGTTATCTTAGATATCCGATCATTTTAACACTAAAACCGATACACCACCTTTATAAATATGGCCCTTAGAGTAGAAAAGTCCTGTAAGGTAAGGTGCTATGCGAATATAGCATCGCTTGCAGTGCCGGTGTGATTAACTTCCGCGTTAACCACGCAGGCGCCGCAATGATGGTTAGCGTGTCTTTTAACTCCATTTTCTGCTGATGCGCCTCTTGGTGCATCAGGCTGTTTATTTCTTACCTTTTTTAATTACGGAGCAAGAAATCTGATTTTGTTTTTTTCCTGGTCAAACACCTTGCTACAATTTCTAACAGTAAAGAAAAGTCATGGCATGGTAGTAGTTTTTTTTTTTTTTTTACAAAGACCATCAAAAATATTGCATACCACTGAATATATTTAATGTTGGTATTCATGTGTAAACAGACAAATTCTGTGCATTATGAAAAATAAGATTTACAAGGAGTCAAGCGAGTCAAGTTTCCCCACAACTTCTTTACACATTATGCAAATAAGGGGAAAAGAGGCTTCTGGGTAATCATAATGTTCATTTTGCATTTCTGGTATGTTAATTATAATTTCTCAGCAGTAAAGACAGCAGTGAACATGCTTCAACCCTAAACCCAGAGGGCGGTGCAGATGATCTGGTGATCAATGGCAGCCTCCATAAGACACATATGGAATGGAGGACCACAGTTCCCCTTTAATTCTTCAGTTGTATTCATACAGGGAGATTCACCCTAGGCAAATCTCCTGTAGTGAATTAACCAGAGGCTGCACAGCTCTGGGTGACTCTCACCCGCATGTAAGTATTTAACGCCAGCTGATAAATACTTCTGTGCAAACAGCTGTGAAGCCTCTGGTAAATAGGCCTGCGACATCTATCAAATCGTAAATCGTTAAGTGCAACTTTAAGAGCCGAAAATAGCGATGTGCTCCCTGTTAAATGAGCCCATAAAAGTCTAAGCAAAAGGTGCAGTGAAGGCAGAGAAAAATCATTCTGGCATTACTCTGTCCTTTTTTTGTAACTCGATAAACTTGTTTTGGCATGTGCAGTTTTCTCATATAGGCCATAAGCATAAATTTTAATACACACAATAATGCCCATTATTTGCTGAAAATAAACAGATTTTTTTCAGGTTTTGTAAGGGAGATAGGATTAAGTATTCCTGCTTCCTGCTCGGTTTTCTAAAATATTTGAAAGTTACTTTTGACTCTCATCTCCTGGCTTTTCTTCTTTTTGCACATCCACAGTGAAGGTAAAAGTCAAATTGGGTTCAGGAGCAAAGAGACAAAAAGAGATGCACACATGCAAGAGGCCATATTTAATGCATAGTCTTTGAACTCAGAAAGCTGAACAGGGGAAAGAATTCTTAAACAGAAAGATAAAAGAAAAGATAATCAATGCATATTCCTAGGCCCCATACATTATCATATTATCTGCACACTGGCATACTTTATAAAATTTAAAAAGGTTAGAAGTTAGGACCTTCCAGACTGGGGTTACCTTGACGTGGTTGGAAGGCTTTTCATTCATGTGATCACAGTAATGTATACTAAAACCCCTTTGTCTATATAGTATGCCAGTGTGCAGATAATATGATATTGTATGGGGCCTAGGAATGTGCATTGATTATCTTTTCTATGTTTGTATAAATGTTTGACCAGATCAGTAGCACTTCCACTTAATGTAGTTGTAAATTAGCCTAATTTGAGTGCTTCCACAATCCTTGTATTGAAAGAATTCTCAATCCAAAAGATAAAAGTATGATTGCCAAACTTATGGCCATTTAAGAAAAGTAGAAGGCCTGCAAAAGTTGAACATTACTTACCGGATTCCGAACATCAGGTAATGTTACCCACAATGGGAAAACTATAGGCAGCACAGCAAGATAAATGGCTTTTTTGCGAGTACTTGCAGGCCACGCTAAGCTTAGAGGCTGATCCTCCTCTTCATCGGCAGATGCAACCTGATGCAAAAACAAAGAAAGTTAGAGAAATAGGTCCAATACAATATCATATTATCTGCACACTGGCATACTTTATAAACAAAGGGCTTAATATCCTTATATTACACTGTAGGTAGTGTATTATCCCTTATATAATTCACCCCCTTAATGGATCTCTATAGGAGCCAAAAGTAAGATAATAACCTTATAACCAGCGAACTACTACGTAGTAGCGTGACGATTTAAACTAGGAATCAAGCGATACATAGCCCCAGGCCAATTCCTCATCTGCCCACCACTTTCCCTGCCCTGCAGCTTAACACTTACTGCAGTACTCCGGAGCTGTCACTTCAGCTGCATCATTCATGAACCTTCCCTCCCCAGCCATAGGATCACATCAAAGAAGTTAGGAGCAGCAGCTGCTGAGCAAAGAGTACTGCGCAACTGTTACTTTCCGACAGTAAGTAATGGTATTTGCACCATACAGACTATCTTTTCTCTGCAAACGTATTTTTTCATCTTGCAGTGCTGCTGATTAGGCTATGTGTATTTTTTTTAAGTTTTGAGTTGGGTAAGGGGAGACTAGTGGGTGAGGGGTGTTACCCCAGAATGTATCTGTGGTTGTGTGATGGAAGTGCAACACACAGGGTGGCAGTGGGAGAGGGGGTCTGGTGGCTGCCGCCCAGCATTAGATTATATGGTTGCTAATTAATCCATATTTACAATGTGGGAGACTAATCAAAGCATCCCTTAAATTAGGAATGACTAATAAAAAATTGCAGAGACTACAAAGCATTACAAAGGACCTTCTCCCCTTTTTTAACAGTATTTTTGCTGTGTTATTTTTATTGCGAAGTGATGTGACACAGTGAAAACAGCACAATTCCTCTAAAGTGGACAGCACGGTGGCTCAGTGGTTAGCACTGATGCCTTGCAGCGCTGACGTCCTGAGTTCAAACCCAATATGGGCAAATCTGCAAGGAGTTTGTATGTATTCCCTGTGCTTGTGTGAGTTTCTCCCGGGAACTCTGGTTCCCCCCACAATCTGCTTAGCACCGGCCCGTATAGGTACCGGTGCGTCTGACCTGGGAGACGGCATTTCTCCCTAGATGCACGGGCTGGGGGAGGTTCCGGGCATTATGACGTTAATGCGCGGCGCCGTGGGAGCGAGCTCCGAGGTCGCGGCTCTCGCGGGATCGGAGAGTCGCCGCGTGACGTCATCGCGCGCGGCTATTTAAGCCCCTCCCTCCCAGTCTCTGGCGCCATTTTGTGCTTTGCCGGTGGCTGGGCGGACAAATTTTCCCTCCTTCCCTCCCTAGTTTTAGCAGTTTGGTTTAAGTTGGAGTCACAGTTGGTTGGCGGTGGGGGGCATCCTTGCAGGAAATGGACAATTGAGAGCCGTTACATGCCCTCTTGTAACTCAGAGGCTGGCATCCAAGATCAGATCTACGGCTAGACGATTAACATCAATGGAGTGAGAAAGATTGCAAGGGTGCCCTATATATATATATGTAAGTTGGCCTTGATAAGGCCTTTATTTAAAGTAATAAACTGTGGCCGATAGTTTTTCATCATACAACATTTTGTCTGTGTCTTATTGGAAGTAAAGTTTAATATAGTGGGTTAACTTGGATCTTAGGTTGCGGCTGGGTCTCATTCTCCAAGGTCATAAACACATACTGATAGGTTGTATGTGTCAAATAAATGTGCTTAGATTGTAAGCTCTTCGGGGCAGGGCCTGATGTGAATGTATACATGGAATTGAAAAGCACCATGGAACATGATGGCGCTATATAAATCCACAATAATAATAAAAAGTGTTAAATGAAAATAAAATGATTACATTTTATTTTGATTTATTAAAAAAATAGTTACAATACCTTCCTGTTGATTCATGGTTCCAATTCCACAGTAACCCTAGAAACCAAATTGAGCAACTGGGATAACTGCTCACGACAGTGATGCCACATAGATACCTTTGTAGGTATATAGTTCATATGCTGCCTGAATTTCCAGGCCGGACATGATATCACTGGCACAAACAGCTATTATTCACGGGTATCAATGGAATAAATAACATGAGAGCTAGAGGTAAGTATTTCAGTATATCAAATCATAAATGCCATGCTTTCATTTTCCTTTAAAGTCTTAAGATACAGTATTAAATTCCATTTCCCGGGGAGGTAGGAAAGCTAACTTCCTTGGTGTTTGCTGGCATGAATGGTGCAAAAGTAAGCAAGACTAGCGGAGGTAGGGTGTGAGGGGTTTAGGCAAGAGGAAGGAGTGGAGGGAGACCATGCATCCTTCCTACAGGCCCGATAGATACATAGGTCTTTGGGCTAATAAGTAGTTTAACTGTACACTGTATATCTGCATAAAAATATGGGCTATTCCCTTATCTTTTAAGCAGAGCTTTTCCTGTTTTATAAGTTCATTTTGATGATCTGTTATCAGGTGCTGCCTTAAGCTAGGTACATTCTATACAATCCTTCCTTCTGACTGACCATTCGAGGCTTTCACAAAAGTAGCCGCGTGCGACAGTTAGGCGCGACTGATTGTATGGTCCATAGAGGACCGTACAATCGGTTGTGATTTTCCTGACCTGTCCGATTATTCGTTCGTCCGATTTGGACGAACAAATGGTTGTTGATTGATTGGCCGCAAAAAGCCTCCATACTATAATTCGGCCCGACCGACACTGAAATGACGGTCGGTCAGGCCCAATACTTGTATTCTGTGTACCTAGGACTGCATTTCGCTGAAACATCGCAGAATGCTTTGATGCAGGTTAATAATTAAACTGAATCTGGAGTGCTGTGTTGTTTGGGCATTTATCTGTTGTATTCAAGGAATCAGGATTATCAGGAATAATCCAGTCATATTCTTTACACTTCAACTAGGTAAACTATCTACAAGTAAGTGTGCTAAAAAGATATAGATATATCTAGATAGATATATATAGATACATGAAATTATCCCAAAGATCTTGGTAAATTAAAGCAGTTTTTTTCACTGGAACTTAAGAGCCAAGCACAACCCCTGAAAAACACCCACGCACCATAATGTCTCCTCCACCAAACTTTACACTTGGCAGAATTCAGTCAGGCAAGTACCATTCTCTTACCAGCTCCCAATCCCAATTGTTCATCAAATTTCCAGTTAGAGAAGCCTGATTCATCACTTTCCACTGCTCTAGGGTCCAGTGGCGGTATTCTTTACACCACTGCATCCGATGCTTTGCATTGCACTTGATGATGTAAGGGCTTGGAAGCAGCTGGTCGGCCATGGAAACCCATTTCATAAAGCTCTTAAATGAACATAATATCCATACAAAGTTTGGAGCTCTGTATCTGATTGTTACAGATATGTGGAATTCTATCACAGTACCACACTGAACTCCTGAGAGCAACCCATTTATTTACAAATGTTTGTATGTTTGTAGGAGCAATCTGCGTGCCTAGGTGCTTTATTTTATAAATTAGTAGCCATGGGATTGATTGGAACACCTAAATTCAATGATTTGGAGGGGTGTCCTAATACTTTTGGCAATATAGAGTAAAGTGAAAGTAGAGTAAAGTAAAGTAGAGTGAAATTGACATTAAGTTCACCAATACATTTGAGAACTAGGATATTGCTCCATAGCCTGCATCTATATTGTAAAAGCAAACTATTTAAGTGCAAAAAGGCCCTGAAATAGTTTCTTTTTTAAGGAATCTTGCACACCTCGATAAATAGAAGATGCCTTTGTGGATCCCTTTAAACTGAACTGAAACAACCATATATCACTTTTTGAAACCAACTCTATTTTCTATAGTTGAGCAAATACATAAAATAAATGGAAAATACAATCCAGTGTGAATGATGATATCCAATTAGGGTGCTGGTCATTGTCCTATATTGTCAGAGTTATGCCTGAAAGGTGCAGAAGATGCAAACCTATGATGAAAAAGGAGCCCTAAGGGCTTGTTCACACTAGAAACTGCCGAAAACGCACAGCATATGTTTCTGTCATTTTTTTGCATGCATTTATGTACTTTTTTTCACAATGCGTTTTCCATAGATTTATATACAAAACGCATGCAAAAAAGGACAGGAATGCTGTATGCAGTGCAATGGACTGGAACGTAAACGGACACAATCTGAACACAATAGTGTGAACGCTACTATTGAACTCTATGTGTCCTTGCGTTTTTAAAAACAGTAGGTTCAGAAAAACGCACCAAAAACGGATATAGCGTGAACGAGCCCAGAGATCACATTGATCAATTCTGTGAAGTCCCAGGCTAAATGTATAATGGGAAAATAAATATGCAGGCTGAGGCCACACTATAACGCACCCTAGCAGACCAAAAGTGCGAGCGGTTAACTGTGCACCAGTGTGTGTTGCCATACTCTGTGCAATCGGAGTGCATGTCTTTGTGCAAAAACTGCAGATCGCATGCACTCTGATTAGGGGATCACATGGCAGCGCATCTAGTGTGGCCACAACAATTGGCAAACACTATTGTGCTGATTATTAATGCATGTTCGGATTCTACGGTAAAATGCACCAGTGTGGCCAAGGTAAAAATATGCACAACTAGCGCGGTATTTATTAAAGCATTTTCAGGGAAATTTAATAAAAATTCTTATCGTTAAAAATGGTGCTAATTTTGCCCCAACCAATCAGATGATATTTAACATTTGAAAGCTAAAATCTGATTGGTTGGGGAAAATTTAATACCATATTTTACAAATCTTTTATTGAATCTCCCTGTTTGTCTGTCACCCATAGCTGTGATTAATATAGCCCCAATACCAATGTCACCTCAAATTTGTTAAATTAAAACACACAATAAAATAAAAAATATATGTGCATAACATGAAATAGCTGCTGTCTAATTGTACACACAAAAAATTATATTCATACTGCATACACTACTTATCCTCCAGAATATTTAATATTTGTACAAGTTCATAATGGTTTTTCACAAATAGAGACATTGGGGCTTATTTTATAAGAGGTGCAACATTTTGCCTGGGCTATTAATCACATATTATCTAAGAGTAGTAGACCAGTAGAAAGGTATTATCTGATTAAATTGTATACCACAAATTAACAGCATGGGCAAATATTTCCACCTTTTAATAAATAAGCCAGATCATTCCCATAAGTAGTGTTATTTCTATATTTATAAACAGAGTACATGTAGTTTGGGTCTCTATAATGTGGAAATTACTTAAAGGACAATTATACTCACCTATTAACCGATCCATAGCTACATAGTACCCAATGTGAGGACCTAAATCGCTAAGTCCTCACCCTGGGTACTTTATCTTAAGCTGGATACACACAGTAACGATAAAGCCCCGATACCGTCAGATCCGACGGTATCGGGGCTTTATCGGTACTGTGTGTACCTTCGTTTTCCGAACAAAGGTACATATAGAGGAGTCTGCCGAGGACGAGGGAAACACACAGTACCGAGCATTCTCCTACAGGGAGAACGCTTGGGACTGTGTGTATGCGATCTTCGAGAGATGACACAGGTTCTTGCAGATCCCGTCTTTCTTCTTTCAATGATCTGTAGTGTGTGTACCATGCAATATTTACTTAAATTCTCCTTCGGCACTTTGCTTCATCCCTCCTCTCATCCACTGTCAATAGGAAGACACGCCTCCCTGCAGAGCGTATCTTCCCACTGGCTGCATCGCAAGCTGTCCCTTACAGAGGAAGAAAGGAGGAGCAGAGCAGATTGCTGAGGGAGAGTTTGAAGGGGGAAGGTGTGTTAAATTGTCATTTAAACAACACTTAACCTTTGCTCTATATCCAGTACTATAAGATTTCCATTTTTAAATTTGTAAAAAATATAGTTTACACTCAAAAATATTATAATTAACACTATTTTTGACTGCTGAGTTACTTTGTACATGTTGCTGTAAAAGATATGACATACCTGCAGTGTATCTGCAGCCTCAATATTATGTGAAACATTTCCATTTTGCATTGGATCAATAGAATCTTTTGGTGGGGTCACTTCAAACTCAACATTGGCAGTATTTGGAAGATCAATCTTTCCTATGATAAGAATAGGGTAGGGAGGTGGGGGGGTATAGTTAAAACATGTATAGACCGAGTATAAAATATCTTTAAACATGCAATTAAAACAATTACATTCTATTCTAAAACAACATTATGATACCGCTTTCTGCATATTGAGCACTAGGGATGGGCTAGAACTCGAACTCGAACCTGAGTTCGAGCCGAACTTTATGAGTTCGGACGAACTCACCTATTCAAACTAGTTCAGGTTTGAACTAGTTTGATTTTCCGGACTCGCGGGAGTATTTTCGAAAATCCTCGAACATTCAAGAAATTTCGAATGTATGAGGATTTTCTAACATTCGGCAGGCCTCGAACGGCCAATTCCGAAAACCCCTAAAAATGGCCTCTCGCGGATTGCCGAATGGCCCACAATCCCGTGGCCGGATGTTCGGGTGTCCCGCAGCTCAAAACTTATAAGTGCCGCAGGGGTACTTCTCGGGGTCGGTGGCCTCAGCGGAGCTGGTGTCCCTGGATGGAAGACAAAAGATGCCGCCCAAGGGCTCTTTTAAGTGCTGCAAGGGCACTGATAAGTGCCTGGGAGGGGGGTCCTGGTTTGAGCTGCGGGACCCCTTAAGCCTCAAAAAGCCCTAGTCAGGGCCACAAGGGCCCTTCCAAGGGCCACAAAGGCACTTATAAGTGCCAGGGACAGGGGTCCTGGTTCGAGCTGTAGGACCCTTAAGCCCCAAAGGGCCCTTGTCAGGGCCGCAAAGGCACTTATAAGTGCCGGGGAGGGGGGGTCCCGGTTCGAGCAGCAGGACCCCTTAAGCCCCAAAGGGCTCTTGTCAGGGCAAGAAAAGGTCCTTGTAAGTACCCAGGAGGGGGTCCAGTTTCGAGCTGTGGGACCCCCGAACGTCTGGTCGTGTAGTCGGCCGTTCGGCAATCCATGAACTTTCGAAAGTTCGGCCATCTCTATTAAGCACCCAGGTGAGTTTGTCTTTCTGGAACAACTATCCCTTCTACAGTAAAAATGCCAAAATACTCTAAATTTTCTATTTTCCCAAGATAGCACGGGCATATTATACCTCATTCCTTACTTGAAAATGGTCCGTTTATGATGGCCCTAAACATGCCCTAGGGCCTAATGGATAAATCCACCCAAATCACATTTAAGCTTTAATCCCATGTACTTTTCTTACCCAAAAAGTTAATTTTTTTAGAGGTTTATTTAGAAAAAGAAATTGTTCTTACCAACAGGGGCAGCACCGTTTAGTCGTTCACTGTCTTCAACCTGGCACTTCTTTTTAGCCATTTTGTGAAGGATTGAAACTTTCTCCCTGAACTTGCCTTAAAAATATTGAGCAGAAATAAATCAACACCAAACACAAACAAAATTAAACTGTTACCTCTTAAACAAGCTAGAAGCTAAAAAAAGTACATAATATATATACAAATATTTTTATACTTAACCATCACAACAAAGCTCCCCATTCCCAGCCAACAGAAGAGCAGCATGGTGCAAGCCTACCCCATTGGCTCTTACTACTGAATACTGATAGAGGTACATGTATCATGTATTGTTACAAAAAAAATTTGATTAAAGCAGATAATTGAATTTATTGCTCACACCACCTAAGGTGTTCTGGAAACCAGCTCTCTCCTTAATGGTGAAGAGAAATTTACACTGTGTGTTCAAATATGATTCTTACAAAGATAAATAGAGATACTGTAGCTTTTACTTTCTCTGAGGTATGCGCTCAATTGCGATTGCTCCCTCTCAATCAAAACCTTTTTTTCATCATATTTCCAGCAGTCTTAACCATTTTTTTGTCTTATTCATCTGAATTCCAAATTAGACTTCTCTTCGGAGATTTAATGATGCCTCTTGAACCTTTAGCAAAAGATTCATGAAAATAATAAAAATCAGCCTATGATTCAAATGCAAATTTCAAGCTCTTTAAATATTCATTTTTGTGCTCTAAAAATAAATAAAATCATCTGTTTATTATGATATGATAAAGCATCTTTCTAGCTGAGCTTTAATAAACAATAAATACTATTTCTTTTGACAGCTCACATGACAGTTTGACAATTTAGCTTGCCTTTAAGACTGGGTACACACAGTAGGACCGTACACACGGCTGGGTACACATGGCACTATAGGTCATTAGCCCGGAAATATCTGCTGGTGTGTACCCAGCCTAAGGTTTAAAGTTGTTATTCTGGTTTGTGAAAAGGACACTGCAAATTAATGTAATTAACCTTTTAATGAAATACTCAAATAGATAAAATGCATTATAAATGTAAAAAATTAAATGTATAATCCTATGTCATGTAAAACTATCAACGGTTAAGGGGATATTTATTTTATTTTATATAAACAAATGGATTTCAAGGTTCTCATTCATCCAGGTTATGGTATATCTGTGGTATTCATTTCACTTTTCCTCCAACTGGGTAAGGCCACACTGGACCGGAAGGTAACACTGGTGAAAAGCCCACACATTTTACGCACACCACCATGCGTTTGCTCTGCGATTTTGTGTTATCGGAGCACATGCAATTCACAATGGTGATTGCATTTGCTTCAAAAATGGAACGCAGCACATCGCACTGCCATACATATTTCCAACGGATCACAAAATTAAAAAAAAGCTAGTGTGGCCTAGTTCTTATCGCTAAAAGTCCAGTTGATCTAAATGAATACCACAAATATAAAACCAAATGGGTAAACCTTAAAATTAACTACTCTAAAAGGAATATTCTCACCGCTAAAAAAGAGAATACCAATAGAATGACATGTTAAAAAAAAATCAAGGGACAATAACAGATTTTATCTAACGTTTGCTTTATATATATATATATATATATATATATATATATTGTACCATATTGAATGTGCAGATAATTCAATCCAGTTGATTATGGTTGAATCTGATTGCTTCATCATAGCTAAGTACAATAGAGAGACACTCAAAAACTATTCAGACCATAGTAATGACTTCTAATCAGTCAGATAAATACCATATTTCACATATTTCAGAACAATCAGATATTGTCACAATCACGTGATTAATGAATATTTATTTGGAGTATATATATGTTTTATAATCTGTATTATTTTATATGAGTCTCAAATTCTCCTATCTCTTCAATGTATTACTTCCTTTCTGTTCAAGGTATTTTGTGTATGAAAACAAAAGGTAACTTCGTTATGTATAGTTAGCAAAACGGGCAATACAGACGACTGGGACCATCCTGAGGTCCCAGTCGTCTGTATTGCCCAGGTGCTAAACAAGTTCCAGACTGTGACTCTACAGGGCGTAATTAACAACACTGAAATTCATCTTGCTTCATAACTTCATAACTATGTGAGAAGCAAAATATTTTTCTCTTTCTGTGACCATAACTTCTGTAAACTGTTTTTAAAAGTTGACTCAGGGGTAAGCTGTTTTGTGGCCATCCAAACAGACCATCATGGTCTATATGGTGTGGAACGCAAGAGAGACACTTTTGGCTATTTTATGGATTAATAAATAGTAACCATATCAAATTTGGTATTTACAAATCCATCTAAACGCCATGGATACAAATTTGTAAGTTGGCGTGTTATGGTGCGTTACCCCATCGCAATAATGGATTTTGCAGGGATAGCCACCTTGTGGGTGTGTCAGGGAGATCACCTGGAGTGTGTTACACTTCTCTTGCTCAGCCTACACCTTTCTACGATTGGTGTGGATAAATGGATACCCCTGTAAAGGGGTATAAGCATAGCTCCAAAGCCCAAAGAAGGAGCTATCCATTACCATCTTACTTTGGACTAATAAGAGTTATTATGAGGGTTAATAACTCTGGAAATAACTTTAGACTCCATCTTTCAAAGATCTACATCCACTTTATCCTGTAACATTAAGGACTGAATTATTTTATTATTGAATTATTTAATTTTTTCATCCCCTTTTGTTTTGCTGTTGCTTGTGTTGTGCTTTTGTCTGTTATATTTTTCTGTAATAAATTGTTTGCACTGTTTAAGTTATTATTAAATGTTATTTAAATTGTTAAGCTGAATCTCTGATTGCTCTAATTAGAACCAAGGTCTAGCGTGGATATTCAGCGTTCCATGGCCACTGATAGCACCATTCATTTGTTTGATGTATCCTTGACTGGATTTTACCCACTTGTGACTATCCCACGGTTGTGTGACATTCATATTGCAGGGTGGGAATGGACCAAGATACATTTTCAATATGGGAGAGAGAAAATAGAGAGACATGGACCTACTTGGGTGAGACTAGATTAATTTACCTATGTCTGCAAAGTTCTGATTGCTTGATTCCCCCCATACATCATGTGTGCCTGGCCATTTACCCATTTCCAACATCATCTGTGGTAATATCGAGACATATCTTATGTTGGGTGCTTGACTGCTTGTCCAGATTTTGGGACTAATAGTGGACATTATCTATATATTCGGCACTGTATAGGATGGTGATATTTATATATACAAGTTCATAGAACTGTAAGTTTTTACTTATGTGAGGGGATTTCTAACTTATGTATATTATTGTGTTTATATTTATGTCTATATTGCACTATTTATGTCTCATTGCACTATTGGCACTTTTGTGTTAGTAAATTGTGAAATAGACCTTCAATCTGTTCATTTTTTGTAGGGATTTTACTAGCCCAGTTCGGAGGCTACCCTACCCTACTAAACTTTATGTGGGGGACAACACTGCTAGAGTCCCTATGGGGAGATTTCCTATAGAGGGTTTGTATACTTTTTCACCATCTCTCTTGATAGATTTTTTGGAATATTTCTAAGGATACCAAAGTTTTGCAATGCAGTATTTGGCACTGCAGGAAACAGGAAGGTAAGGTGCACTATGTTGAGGGGCTTTTAATGTCCAGACTAAAAGTATGTTAAAATCAGAAAACTTTACTTATTGTATCTGGTTCAAAACCTTTTGGCACAGCTTACACTGCCATTAATTGCATCTCTAGAATTGTTTTTTTTTTTTTTTTTTTAAATAATCACAAACTTATTTACAATTTAAAGCGAAGTCAAAATTATAAATTTCTGTGTAAATTTATCCCATTGCATTTAACACTTATTGAACAGTGGCCCTCCCCTGGATAATTTTTGTTGTTGTTGCTGTTTTCTGCTCCTTAAGTTGCTCAGTATTTTAGCTTTATGAATGACTACATGTCTTTCCTGTTTCTTCATTTTCAGTTCAGCTCATATACATGTATGATGACAGTGATGACAGAGAATGAACACAAGTCTCTATATATAGGTTACAAGGTGATATTAATTGTCATTTGGTTGCAAAAACACCTAATCTCTAGCTGGAAGACTGACTATGTCACAGATCTTGACATTTTTCACAATTTAACAGCTACAACAGAATAATTATACATGCTTTTTATAAACATTCCTATTTTCTTTTATATCTTAAATTTGATTTAGATATAGCAACATATTTTCACAGTTTCTGAAAACACCAAACCTGTTTTTTTGACTGCAATTATTTTTGAGATCCTTAGCCTAATTCTGTTATGTTTAATGAGTATTAAATTGGTTTCAATTTCACATCAAATGGCCCTATTTTAGGGTTGAATATCTGCTTCGTCTTGGAGCACTTTTATCTATTTTTATTGATCATGGCTTTGTTGTTTGTATTCTACACTGCAAAATGGTCTTCCCTGTTAATGCCTGCAGAAATGTTTTTTTTTATTATGGTTGGGTGTTGCTGTATGATTCCACTTACTTGTTAGTATACCATATTTCAATACATACAGAAACAGTCACATGACATACTCCCCAACCATCCTGGCCTGTACAAGTAATGTTCTTGTAATGATAAGCAAGGGCTTGTTTTAAAATAATGGAAAACGGAGAAAAATAGCATTACTCAATAGATATTAATGATGTCACTGCTAGTAGCTATCTTGTAAAATAAAAACCTAAATAGTATATTCCCTAAAAGTGGTATTGTACAGTATAGATAGGGACACTGCCAACTTATGTGCTCTTCAACTTTTGTTTGTGCTTAAAGGGGAACTGTGGTCTCCAAACAAGTTGAGTTTAAATGAAAGACCAGTTTCCTACCTTTAAAACGAGCCATCAACAACCTCTCTACGTGCTCCACAGCCCAAGATACACAGAAATGACTGACCAGAAAGTTAATGGGTGGGAGGCTGACATGTGACATTCCTGAGGCTTCTCCTGCACAGTGCTGCCGGTGAGCACAGCCTCAGACTCCCTCAGTGTGTGAGGGAGACAGGAAGTCCCTCCTCCTCTCTGTTGTGTGAAGGACCTGCAGCTGCAGAGAAGGTAAGGGAATCTATAGCCCTTCTCTCTCACAGTGTGAGAGTTCTCACTCTGCCTGAAAAGGCTGTTTCCACAGAGTTTTCGGGGGTGGGTGGGTGTCAGAGTGGCCCACAGCACCTGTGAGGGGGGGCCTTAGGCACCTGTGAGTGGGCGGGGCCACATGGGGCTGTAAGGGAATGGACCAAGGGGGGCCTGCAACTGGAGGGACCATGGGGTCCATGAGTGGGAGGGACCAGGGGGGTTGCAAAGGGGAGGAGACACAGGGGTGATTGACTGACATGGTTTCAGAGCAGAAAACAGGAAGTGCAGGTGACCTGGTGATGCTGCTGCCATATCACACACAAAAATGTAAATATCTTCAAAACTATGTAAAATAAACAATGGAAATAAATTGCAAAAACTCTCAGGAGAGCAATTCCTATCAATTTACCTAAAGTCATTTTTGGACCACAGTTCCTCTTTAACATAAATTGAGATTTGCCTCTAAAAGGTACAAGGTAACATTATAATACATACCGTAAAGCTCTAGATTTAGAATGGGAGGTGCAGTGAAATAAATCCTTACAAAAACCTCTAAGCTGCGTCACTGAGTGGCCAGTTTCTTACATTGCACTGCATCTCTCAGTACTAATACATACGATTTTAAGAGAAAAGAGCAGTGTTTTTCCATCCCAATGATATTAACCTGCCCATTCAACATTTTTTCAGTGTATCATAAATGCTACCGAAATACCGACTTTTTCTTTTTGTAGGACCCCTAATGGTGTTTTTTTAGTTTTGCCCTCGACCCAGCATCTGGGTTGAATCAGTTAGTCAGTAGAGATCTGAGCATGTTTGACAGCCAATCAGTGGAAATTACTGTTAGGAACATTCCAAGGAAATGGTGCATCCTGGGAAGAAGAAGGATCATTACAGAACCTGAAATGACAGCTGACTACTGACTACTGACCACAACAAAAAAACATCAAAGAGAATACATAGAATAACTAGGTATGCATAATACAAACTAAGAATTTTAAAACTAATGATATTTTCCACTGAACTTTCCCTTTAAGTTATCCTGCCTATGCTTGTTTGAGTTTAACATGCATTCTGCTGATTGTAATGAAGGAAAAGTAATGTAGTACCCGATCTAATCTCCGTTTAGACAACAACCTTGAAAGCAAAGCAGACATCCCTTACAGGACCTGACACAGAAGCGGCTGTTAGAAGAAACACACGCCATTGCTCATTGTACAGGCATGCACAGTTTCTTCTCACAGTTGATATTTTTCAGGTCCTGTAACATTGGGGTTGAATAAAGACATATGTCCATCCAATCCAACCTTTAAACCCTACTCTTTAAACCTACCTAACAAAGGAAGGCAAAAAAAAACCCAGATAAAAATGGGGAAGAAAAATTCCCCCTGACTCCAAATGGCAATGGAAAAGTATCCCTGGATCAACTAGAACTACAGAATATATATTAATACCAGTAATTTTCAATATTTATTAGTTTAAGAAACGTATCTAGCCCACTTTTAAAGCTATTCAATGAACTTACCGTTCTCACTCTAAAGAAACCTTCCTAACATGAAGATGAAACTTCTTTTCTTCTTATCTTAAAGGGCATGTCCATCCCCAAAACTATAATTTAACCCACTACTGGCCCCATTGTGTAGTTTAAAATGATCCTTACCTTACTTCCCAGCTCATAAGTGTTCTCCTGCAGTGTCTTTCCAAAGTCAAGAAAACCGAGGAGTAGGAGCTGTCTTCCTGTGGGAAAGGTTTCTGCCTCTGATGTGTCCTCTGAGGGGTTTCTGGCATGCGCAGGGGAGCCCTTACCCCCCTCCCTCCCACCATCCGGACCATCCTCAGTGATGGATATTTCTAACATGAAATTCTTTTAATATGATGTAGTTCCCCCCTGCCCAGACCCAAACGCCGCAATATATTTTTTAAAAAACTATCTGAATCATACTTACATGCCTTTGTTCCCATGGCACTCTTCATTGCCGGCAGCCGTATCTGCAAACAGGGAGCCGTGAGGAGTGCACCACTGGAGTGAAGGGCTGTAAGTATGCTTTGGATTTGTTACTGCCCATATATTTAACTATAAAAATTATTTTTAAAAAAAAAGCACACAATTTTATTACGGAGTAAGTAGGAGGCAGAAAGATTGGGACTCCATTTAGCTGTACAGTGGTACCGCCTATTTCCTGTCAGAGATCCCCCTCAGTGATTGAATGTTACTTTGATCTGTGTATACCCAATAAGGAGGCCAAGCAAGTTTAGATGCTCGGGAGCACATGTGTGATATTGTCAAGCAGCAACCTGTATAGTAGATAGGTGTGTGTACCATCCCTCAGTAATACCACTGCTCTGTTTAAAGGTATTGAGGTTTGTGTGGGAAAAATGAGGAACCTTATAGAGACTCCCTACAGCAGCCAGTGGTTAGGCTTAAAGGGGAAGTAACAGGGCCACTCCTACAATGAATCTGAAAAGATTGGTCATGGGGCGCACCTCTGGGATTGCTAGAAAGGCAGCAGTCTATGAGATGGTTCCCCCCCGTAAAGCCTGCACGTAAGTGTTATGTCATGCAACCTGTGTGTGTGTGTGTGGGGGGGGGTCGTACCGGAGCAGCTGCAGCACTTGTTTTCCGGATCCCGACTGACTTGTGAGAAAGAGAGGGTGTGTGTGTCTGTCTGTCTGCCAATGTCTGTGTGTACACACAGGGTCCTCCTTGTGTGAAGGGCCCAACTTTGTGAGCAGGTCCCATCTTTGTGTGGGTGCAGGGCCCATCTTTGTGTGCAGGGCCCATTTGTCCATTTGTGTGCCCACAGTACAACTTGCCCTCTTGCTGAAGAAAAAAGAAGATGGCATCAGATAAGAATGGATTTTAACTTACTATATTTAACAGTTGCATTGAAAAGTTATGTAATATAGTAAGATTAGTATTTAAAGGGACAGTTCAGTGGAAATTATCAATATTTGTTAAATTGTTAGTTTGGGTAATGCCTTCTTAGTTATTCTACATATTCTCTCCTATTTTGAAAAATCAGTTGATTTCATATCCTTTGCTGTTGCCTGCTGTTGACATTAGTGAGATGCCATTTCAGGTTCTAACAGACATTCTTCTTCCCAGAATGCACCACTTCCTTGGAATGTTCCCAACAGTAATTTCTACTGATTGGCTGTTGGATGGGTCATACATGCTCAGTTCTCTACTGAGCAACTGAATCAACCCAGACGCTGGGTCAAGGGCAAAACCATAACAGTCTCTACTAGGGGTCCTGCAAACAGGAAGTCAGTATTTCAGTTGCATTTATTTATACACAGACAAAATGCTGACTTGGCAGGTTAAAGTCATTGGGATGAAAAAAATACTGCTCTTTTTTCTGAAAAAGATATGTATTTGCATTGAACTTCCCCTTTAATGTTTAGAATCTGTTTAGAAATAAGTACGATCAGTTTCTGTTTCTACTTTAGTTTTGTTTTATGGTATTAATTTTTTTTTAACTAAATGACTCATAGTAACATAGTAACATATTAACATAGTAATTGAGGTTGAATAAAGACATGCGTCCATCAAGTCCAACCTTTTCACCCTCTTATTTAACCCTACCTAACAGCGATAGAATTTTTCTAAATTACAGATATGATGGGGACTACAGATTTTACCAGATTGTTCTACCAAACATATATTTTGCTGCAGATGTTTTTAAAATATTTTTCTTTCACTAAAGATATGATGGATATTGTTAAAAGGTGTTTCATATGGCTAGGCTAGCTTTAGTTATTTTGTTAGGCTAGGTTAGACTAGTTAGGTTAGTTAGGGCCCAGATAAAGTCTACCTTAATGTGGTGGCAGGCTTACCAATCTTTTGCCCAGCATCTTTTATTCTATAGAACGTATGGTAAGGATTTCTAATGTAATGTACCAGTTGCAGCAACATATGTTTTTGTGAGTTATAACAATGGAGAACTGTATAAATAACTGCAAAGTACAAAATTATCAAAAGTTTTGCCACACCCAGCATACCCACAAAAAATTCTTAACAACATAGTTGAGAAGTTGTTATAAGAATGTATCCCACTGCAAGTCCCCATTGAAAGTCCATAGCCTTATGTATTATATAGTGATTAATGTACCCACTACTGTAAATTATAAGGATATTAGAAGTCACTGAGGAGTTTTGATGACTATATAAAAGCACGAGGTCACAGGCCTTATATACAGGGCATGGAACCCCGAGAAGTCTTCTAATATACGTATCATTTTCTGTAGGGATATATTATCCATTATAATTCACCCCTTTTCCCCAGCATTTTTGCCCCACCATTGCTCTACCCCCCACACACACAAATCCCCGTCCGCTGCTTTAACTCTCCACTACTCCCCCTCCGTTGCTCTAGCCCACGCTACCCCCCTCTGTTGTTCTAACCCCCCACCCCCAACCAAAAACACCCCTATGCCTGGTCCTGCACACCCATTTATCCTATGTCAGTTATTTGAAAACAAATATGGACACTAAATTTTCAGCCACTGAAAATTAACCCCGCTGACCCCATGTGTCATTCCCCCCCCTTCCCCGCATGCTCTGTACACATAACTTCCACCAAACATGCAACAGTCTCAATTCTGGGCAGTCAAGTCACTGAAGCGGATGTTCCTGTCTGCCACATTATTAAGTCTCCCGGCAGTGAAAGTTAGTTCGCTTATGCAGGGAACATTCATGGCTTGTAATTTAATTGGTAAGGTAAGTGCCGCAGGGTGTGGGGTGGGGTACTGGGGTTAGGGGTTGCTGTATGCTTCACTTCCTGGTTAGAATCGGCGCGCTACTATGTAGTAACATGCAAATTTTAAAGATATCCCATTGGGATCAGCAGGAGGGGTGCATTATATACTGTATACATGTCTTTGTGGCTCTTTCCTAGCTGAAATTCTGGCTTATCTTAAGCTGTATACCTTTTTTAGGGCTTTGGACCTTTCTAGAAATTATGCAAAAATAGCTGTGAATCCCCAAAAGTCAAACTTACCCATTTTGTGATAATGTAAGAAAGGTATACTTTAAGGGCAACTGTGGCCTCAGATCAAGTTAGGGTCAAATAAAAGCCCTCATACCTTTAAAGGTTTGGAAACGTTTAGCAATAAAACTTCCTGCTTTCAGCAGCTTATAAGTCTCTGACCAGTCTCTACCTGCATTAATCCCCCCCAACTCAAGTGGGGGAAGCTGCTTGTGCTTGTTTTGTTTTATGTTGTTTTAAGTACCTTTAATGCATAAAAACCCTTTAATGCATTACTTTTCAATTTCATTCATACTGTTTATTTTACAACTTAATAGAAAGTATGAGAAACAGAAAATGGACAATGTCTGAGGAATATTCAACTTAACCACCTTACCACCGCATCAAAACTTCACGAGGGATCGTATTCACAATGTACAGTATAATTTGTCTCTGAATATTTCCCTTATGTGCATTAAATCTCTTTGTAATGTCATTACTATAAAAATTAATTTTTTAAAATAAAAAAAAGTGTAAGGGCTTTTATTTAAACTAACTTGTGAGACCGCAGTTGGCATTTAAGATATATATCACAAGCCGATATGTCTTTGTGCTTAAAGGATATCTACACTGTAAAAACAGTGTACATATGCGTTATTGCTGCGCATGCTAGCGGCAACGTCACCGCAATGCGTGTGAGCATTACCTCATGCACATGCTCTTCATACGGCCGCACTATTATCTGGCTCAGGGCATGTTGGAGATTTGTAGAATCCTGGGGCAGTCCTAAAACAGGATTAGAATGGAGGAAGAAGCCAGCAACATTCAAGCAGTAAAGGTATGGTATGGGAGGGCAATAGAACAAAAAAAACTTTTAGATTTAAAGCCACAGCTATCCAGTATGCTGATGTTGATTTACAGTGTACATACCCTTTAAGGGGCAGAATCAATGCAATACAAATTAAGTTCAAATAACCAGTTTCTAATTGCAACCTGCATGTTCTGTCTTTCTAAGATAATTTAAAGGAACTTAGGGGATTCTGCCATCACACCATTATCAGACATTCAACAACTTTACTGCCCTAACTGAAAAGAATAATTCATTCTGCTATTTTGATAAACTTTTAAAATTAAGGCTCACCCTGATGATACATAGGAGCCCTGAGAATTATTTGAGTAATTTATATGTGGTCCACTAGACTATGAGGAGGTTATTGTTGGTGGATTTTCAGTTCGGTTATTTAAAGGGCATACCCACCCTTAAAAGAATAGCTGGCTCCCTTGCTGCAGTCAATAAAGGCCAAAGGGAGAGAGCATGGAATCAATACTAATCATTAAATATCTAGTTAAAAAAAGCATGTACTAAAGTCAACATTTTTTGTTTTAGAGGGGACATGCCTTTAAATACGGCACCCCTCAGAAAATTGCTATAGACATTAAAGGGCATCTATATCGAAAAATAGGTTGTTTTAAATTGACCATAACTGGAAACTATAATTCTTTCCAACCACCACTGTATCATTTTTTGTTGATCTGCCACCTATTTCTTTAGAAATCCAATCTAAAACATCTTATATTTCAGCTGTCAATCAAGTTCATTGCTCTCAAAAACTATTCTTCTGTGAGTAGTTTTACTGTAGCTGGAATGGTGACAGAGTTTTGACATGCTGTGTGAATGCTATATGCTGTGTGCAGGCTTGAGAGTTGGTTTGTGGGGAAAAAGTCAGGTCGGGTTGGAAGTGGGAGTGGTTAAAAGAGGGAGGGGGGATACTGCTCCTAAAAATGTGTGCTGGATTGAAGGCATGCAGCAACACACAAAAATCAGAGTAAGTGCTACTTACATGTATTCAATTATAGATTTAGATGAGGCAAAGTCATTTTCAGTATAGTGTCCCTTTAAGTTCCATTTAAAGGTCATGTCCACCCCTCAAACTAAAATGTAACTGGCTCATACTGGTCCCATTGTGTTGTTTATAAACATTTTTACCTTACATATCTGCTCCTTATAGTTCCTTATAGTCAAATCCAGGAAAGTGAACAGTAAGAGCTGTCTTCCTGTCCTCCTTCCCACCATCCGGATCTATCCTCTGCAGGTGTGGCACCTAGAGTGAAATCCTTTTAATATGTTGTAGCTAACCCCCTGCCCCCCTCCAACCATTGCATTAGTTCTTTATAATAAAAAAAAGAGCTGAATCTTACTTACAGCCCTTCCCTCGCCCGGTGTCTCCATTGACGGCAGCCGCTTCTGTGATTGGCTGCCTCTCAGCCAATCACAGATGCGGCTGCTGGTCCGGCCCCTGTTTGTGACTTATTGCAAACTGGGAGCCGGGAGGAGAGCGCCTCGGGAGTGAAGGGCTGTATGTATGATTCGGCTTCTTTTTTTAAAGAACTAATGTGTTGGGGGTGGGCAGGGGTTAGCTACAACATATTAAAAGTAAGCATCTAGGGTGGACATGCCCTTTAATTACAATGATGGCTGTTTTTTTGTTTAAGCCATGGATTTCTTTTGATTTAAATTCTGGGCAACTTATATTGTGTATGCTTGTATCCACTTTGGCCTCAATGCGTCTGTTACTAAATCTCCAGAATGTTAAATGTTCCCAGGATTTTGCCAGATCTAATGACAAGATATGCTATGTTCTCTCTGCAGATTGCTTGGCATTTGCTGTTATGTCAGAAACATGTAGTACATAGAATTATATCAGCCTGCCAGCAATTATTTGGTTATTAATAGAGCTAAATGCAAAAACTGAAAAGAAAAAAAACTACAACTAAATTACTATATATACCTTTTATATCTTTTTTACAGATTATTTCATAACCCCTTGCAGCCCTTACAGCTCACAGGGATCAGGACAGAACATAAGACAAAACATAACATAAGCGATTGAAGAAACATTTTTAAAGTGATGATCTTGCACTAATTGTTGGAAAACATACAGAGCTGAGATAATCACCAGGCTTTACATGGGATCTAACCTTTCTCAAAGTCATAAGGAAATGTGCAATGTATAGATAAAAAAAATAGAATGCTAACTCCATTCACAGAAATCAAATCAAACATTTTCTACAAATCCCGTTCTTGCTCTTTATATTTATAAGATAAACGTGAAAACAAAATACATCCAAAATACATGGAAGGTACTTTTACTAAATTTAGGATGATGCTTCAAAACACTTGCAATGTTATTCACTAGAAATTTCTTTCCCTGCCAAGCCTCCCCAGCTGACATATGTCCTTCTGGCCTGCTTTTCTTAATGCATTCAATCTGTGGATGAAGGTTATACAGAAGGGTACCACTGTGATTGGCATTGTGCCAGAACCGAGAGCTGTCACCCTTGTGTGTGCAGCAGATGTTTTGTATGGTGGCAGCTTTGAAACCAGGACAATTACAAAATAAAGCTTGAGATTTGGAATGATGAGATACTATTGTAAAGTAATATATTCATTTATTAGGTATAATTCAAGATACATAATAAATAAACATTAATTACTCATCTTTAGCAAATCAGCAAATGTTTCTTTTAATCTTTTTAATATTCATGTTATTATCAATATTGTATACATAATAGTAGCAATAAATAAAAGTCTAAAATAGATAAAAGTTCCAGGAATGAGGTAGTCTAGGGAGTGTATTCTAATATATAAGAGACTGTCAGTGGTATATATTTGAAAGTGTAAATATGTGCTGCTTTAGACAGGTGGGAGGAATGCAATGAAAAGTGGAGAAAATCCACTCCTTATAGGTTTAGAATGGACAGTTAAAGGAAATGTGGTCTTTGTGTTTCCAACTAAAATAATTTAGATTTTTTCTGATATCTCAGGTCAATGTATCATACCATACCATACATAATTTAAATGGAAACAGTCAGTGTTGTGAAAATGGCTAAGCTTATAGTGGCTGTAATATTTATAAAGCTTTTATTTTATTTTTGTGGTTTATTAATTTTTATTAGTTTTCAAAAGTTTTTAAAGACAGACAGTAATTGTCAGCAAATATAACGCCCCCAAAAGGCAAAACATAAAAACAAAATGGCCCTCCCTGATAGCTACGCCCCTGATATTAAGAGGCCTTTTCTTTGTTTATTTGTAAGGGCTTGTTCACACTAGGAACGGAAAAAAAAGCAGTGTGTTTAGTGTTATTTTAACATGTTTTTGTATGCATTGATAACCGTTTGTGTGTGTGCCTTATTATCTATTTGTGTTTGTTTTTCCTGCGTTTCTGTCTGTTGCATTTTTGATCGCATTTTTCTGATTTAAAATGGGTAGGACCAAAGAACACTTGTCACTTCCTGGGCGTGTGGGACTTTTGGAGAGAGAGGTAACAGAAAGTGTTGTTGAGAGAGATCTTGCGACTTTCTGGTGATTTTGCTATTCTTTTAACTCACATCAAAGGAGCATTCCACTGATCTCCTGAAAAGCTGAGTATGTATATAGTAGATGTGGTAAACCCAAAAAAACACAGGCCAAGCTTTGAATATAGTGGTGTTTATTCACCCAACTGCACACAAAACACACAACATCGTCAAGCGCCCTTTATCAAGTGACAGTGATAGTGTGACCATAAGGGACACTATTAGGGGTCCTGAAAAAAGGGAGCCAGTACTTTGGGCATTAATGTCATTGACATAAAAAAAAAAATAAATAAATATATATATATATATATATATATATATATATATATATATATATATATAACCATTTGACCATTGATCTGACAGCACTCCACAGATCAATGGTCATCCGCCCGGATGTCTCTCCTCAAATTGATACCATTCTTCAATACAGTGAAAGCACTCAACGGGCAACTTGCTTTTATTAATGTGATCTACTCGTTTCAGCCCAGACTAGGCCATCGGCAGGATCGCTAATCGAGTCCTCATTACACCCTTAAATAGCACCACCCACCAATCGTACACAAACCCCATCACCTGCAACAAAGTAGTAGTTAAAAAATCTCAATGAGATACATTAACCCCTCTGTGCGTGTCAGCAAAGTAGTAACAAGTACACAGCTAACGACAATCAAATATATTGGGAATTAACATACAGTTCTCACTGTAGCCAACTCTTAAGGCTCAATCCAAGCATCATAGTCTCCTCGGATACCTCCACCAGTCGTAAGATTCCCCAGTCTCATCGTATATCATAAAGTTGAAACATATAGTAGCGAGAGAAACACACATACAGGGAGATTCAATTACAGGTCTTATTGTTTAAAATGGTGCTAATTTAGCCTCAACCAATCAGATATTATTTAACATTTGAAAGCCAACATCTGATTGGTTGGGGCAAAATTAGCACTATTTTAAACGATAAGAACTTTTATTGAATAACCCTGATAGTATCTTAATAGCCAACTCGCACAGAGGAGTAAAAGGAAACAAAGTAAACATAAAACTAGCTACATGGGAAAGACAAATGTAAATATACACAGCACTGTATCTAAAAATGGAAACACCTCATATAAACCTAGTAAGGACATACTAACCTTTCAACCTTTTACTCCTGTGTGACACGCATGGAGGTGTTAATGTATCTCATTGAGATTTTTAACTACTACTGTTGCAGGTGACAGGGGTTTGTGTACGATTGGTGAAGGGTGTAATGATGACTCGATTAGCGATCCTGCCGACGGCCTAGTCTGGGCTGAAACATGTAGATCACATTAATAAAAGCAAGTTGTTTGTTATACATCTCAAGTCCCGTTGAGAGCTTTCACTGTATTGAAGAATAGTAAATATTTATTATTTATATATATATATTGCCCTTTAAATCTGTAAGTGTGTAGTTCTCAGAACCCCCTTTGACCTATTTAACATTTTGTCATCATATTAAATATTACACCTCTGTGTTCATTTAACATTTTAGGTCTATGAAGTTTTATTTTTTTTAAATCTCCATCTATGAAGTATTATTAGATTGATACGGTGTAGTAGAATTTAACTGTAAAACACAATCAAGCATACAGTAGGTTGTATTATAGATTTATGGTCAACACTAGAAAAAAAACAAGTCTATGAAAATATCTTACATTTCCTTTTCATTGGCAGGCACTTTCTGTGCTTTGTATCAGGAGTTATTTCCCACTCAAAAGTGAGGATCCCCTTTTCAGTTAAGAAAATGCAAAATTCAGAGAAAGCACATTTACAGGCATAGCAACATGCCTTTTGGAAACAAATATTACACAACTGAAACCTTCTAAAACACAATTGAGTGACTTCTAAAGCACAGCAAGATTCTTCTTTTGAAATGGAAAGAGCAAATCTAAAAGCTTCAGAAATTCTGGTGGTGAAGAGAAAAATGATAGCAGCTCTAGATGAAACATATCCTGACAAGAAAAGACACGGCCAGAATCTCCAGGACATGGCTTAGTATACTATTAAATATCAACAGGGGTATTCCACATTTTATAACAATGTGCCCTTTGAATAAAAACAGCTACCTGTACTACTGGTGTATTCAGAAAACATTTTTAGCACTGCAACCACAAATTTAACAATCAAGCTAAATATTACAAAAACTTAATTTTAGAATGACACAATCTCAAAAATCTTTTAAATTATTTTTGGAAACTTCACACCGCAATAAGAGGAGCAAACTTCTTCCATGCTATTAATTTGCAGCAACCAATCAGATGTTAGCGCCTTACTGTGTTACTACAGTTAGATAAAATCTGATTGGTTACTGCAGATTCATAGCACAGCCAAATTTGTGTACCTTTTATTGCACCAGTAAACCAATGACCCTGCAATTACCACATTTGCTGGAAGAAAGGATCATGGGCACTAACTATTGATGATTCCCCGACTGAAAATTGGAAATGGCCAATCATCCATCATTTTCCCATCCCAATAATGTATTGCCAAAAAGTTAATACAAACTAATACATTTTGCCAGATTCATAAAAGAAACAGCTATTAACATAAAGTACCCAGAGACAACTATTAATGATACTGGAAATTCCAACATGTTTTAGGTTATTGAAAAGGCAAAATATTTTTAAAAAAAAATATTTCCCAAGGTAACAAGCATTAATAAAAATGTATAAATGTAACCCCAGATCACCAAGGCTACAATTGATCTGCAATGACATATAGTCTTCCATCTAGACCACCCTGGTCCAATCCAGTGGTAAATAAAGTTCTTATATCCCAAGTTCTTTAACATAGCGACTTGTACTTGACAGAATTTTTTCACTCTGGAGAACAATGGAGAACACTGGAACAACTCAGGTTTGTAGTTAAAAGTTTGTATCCTTTGCGCTTATGGTGACTTGGGGAATGGTAGGTGATTGTAGGTCTGCTGCTAGGCTACAACAATCCACTTGCTCACAAGAAAATATGTAATAGGTTTAGTAGCTGCGCTGTCCTCTTCTCACCCAAAAGGCAAAACCAAATAGATAGTATTATTGTTTTATCAATTCAATACACTGCTGAAAAACCATATAATAAAATTAAATTTAAAAGACTTACGTGCTCCCAAAATCGGTTAAAACACAGCTTTATTCGTACATCCAAACAGGGGTGCCCCTACCATGAAGCAAACTGAAACATTTGCTCAGGGCACGCCCCTGCGGAACACTGAAAAGGTGTCAGTTAAAAAAAATCCTCCTTCCTGCAATACTGCATTTCAGCACCAGTCCACCAATCAGTGTTAAGTCAGCCCTCGAGTTTACCAGTTTTAGTCAGCCCCCCATACCCACCTATGTTCCCTGATGAAGCCATGCCTGCTTCACCTGCCCCCTCCACCCCCCCCCCCCCCCGCCTGCTGATAGTTGTTTTGGGTGTCAAAACCCCTAGGAACACCCCTGCATCCAAGATAAAATTCAGTCAAGTAAAAAGCAGGGTAAAAATACTTGATGGAAAGGTGTGCAAAAATCAACATTTAGGTAGGGAGATCCTATTTTTATTCCTATTCCTATTATGCTATATACACTAGCAGTCTAGGACTCAGGATCAAGTAAAATTGATTTCAAACCATAGAAGCAGTGCATTTTTATTTGATCCTGAGTCCTAGACTGCTAGTGTATATAGCATAATAGGAATAGGAGTACCGTATATACTCGAGTATAAACCGACCCGAGTATAAACCGGGGTACCTATTTTTACCTAAAAAAACTAGTAAAAGTGATTGACTCGAGTATAAACCGAGGGTAGAAAATATGAACACTACTGCCTTCTGATTCTGTATTGTTTTGAGGCTGTACAACTGTATGGGAATTCTCCTATGCTTTCCTACCTTATACCCCATTTTTCACACTTTCCTCTTTATTCTGTCCCTCACTCCTCACACTGACCCCTTCCTCCTTTTCTCATTATGGGTCCCTCATCTGTTCCTATTCCTCCCTGCACCCCTTTTAAAGATTCATTCATTTCAGCTTATGCTCCCTCCTGAAAAAAAAATGGTAATGGTGAGGAGAGCCACAATCAGTTCTGCTATCTGCTGCTTGTAATACTATCTTACCCATGCACCTCTCCTGGATGTCACTGCTTAGCTGTTCTTAAACAGAGTAGTGCTGCTCCTTATCTGGCTGTTCCCTGCTCTGCTTCTCCCCCTCCCATGCAATGGCTGTTCCCTGCTCTGCCTCTCCTGTCCAGTGGCTATTCCCTACTCTGCCTCTCCCCCTCCTGAACGATTGCTGGATCACGGAACTTCACAGAGGAGAGGGAAATACTGCCACGCCTCCTTACCAAGTCTGCAGCCAGTCCAGCACCCGGTTTCACGGAGGACCAGCACCAATTAGCAGCTTCTGGCCAGGCTGATCATCCCTCCCTCTCCTCTTGCAGGTACTCGCACCACAGACTACCAGGGAGTTTTTGTTCTTTTAGCAGATGCTGTCCCTGGACTGTCAGAGCGACTGACCCGAGTATAAACCGAGGCCGGCTTTTCAGGCTGATTTTACAGCCTGAAAAACTCGGTTTATACTCAAGTATATACGGTAAAAATAGGATCTCCCTACCTAAATGTTGATTTTTGCACACCTTTTTATCAAGTACTTTTACCCTGCTTTTTACTTGACTGAATTTTATCTTGGATGTACGAATAAAGCTGTGTTTTAACGGATTTTGGGAGCAAGTCTTTTAAATTGAATTTTATTATATGGTTTTTCAGCAGTGTATTGAATTGATAAAAAAATAATACTATATATTTGGTTTTGCCTTTTGGGTGAGAGGAGGACAGCTCAGCTACTAAACCTATTACATATTTTTAAGGTTTGTTCTCCAAAGCCTAAAAGACAGTGACAGTTTACCCAAGAATGGCTTATCATCTTGCTAAATACACAACAAAGATTTTTTTAAACACTGTAGACATACACCTGACAGGCTTTCCATTTCTGCCAGTAGAACTTTTTGTGCTTGCTCACAGTAGCACTGTTGCTGTTTGAAAACTAATCAGACTGAATTAGATGCAAAGCTGATGCTGATTTTCTTTTAAATTACAGTATGTAAATGAGAACAAGTTTAAATGTTGTAACAGCCCAAAGACAAAGCAACTCACAGTAAAGATTAATACCTTCATCTCTCTTAAGGCTCACTCACACAGCAGAGTTATGTCAGCTGGAAGCCACTGGCAAACGGCTGACTTGCTGCCAATGAACGACTGATTGAGCCATCAATTGTACATTAATGGCATTCGCATTGTTGTTGTAAATTGATCCAGCAGGACTGATCACAAACAGCGCTGATGGGAGATGCCACACACATATAAGATTCTCAGACAAAACAGACGATTTTTGAACATTTGTCAGCAGATTCATACTCTTTTCCCCTGTCGGAAACAATAGGATTTACTAATTATCAGAAAGATTTATGGCATAAAGACAATAAATATCATTCTTACAAATTACCAATGTTGGCATTGGGTCAGAAGGAAAATTCCTCCTGCATCATTATCTTCAATAACTTCAATAATTTTGCAGGGTATTGATGTAAGATTGGTAATTACCACCTCCCAATATTGTTTCTGTGAAGAGAGCCAGCATGAAGAACATTTCTTCTGCTGCATTTCCTGCTGTTGTTCATGGCCTCCTTTTTTCAAATAGCTCTCTTCCTGAATATGACACACTGTACATGCACCAATTTGCAAAAGGAAAACTAAGCTTAATCAGTGTGACACAAAAATCTTAAAGGACAACTACAATATAACTTTGTATACTATAGTTTTCATTCAATAAAAAAAATCGTTGATCAAGAATAACCCTTGCAACCCAACAGTAAAGAAATCAAGGTCATCTTCATCCATACAAACTTCATAGTCTAGTTTCCTTTCAAATACCTTTCTAATACTCATGGGAAGTGCAGCTAAAAACACAAGCTCCTTTCAAATATGTACACAGATATATTCTTTTAACTACCTATAACACTGCAGTGTCCTCTAACATATTGATATAGGGTTATCGTATCACCTTGCAAGCGGTTTGTCTATATAGATTGTCTATTTAACCTTGATAGTTTTGGCAGTGTGATAATTTATCACATTCAATGTTAGCTTTATTCTAGGAACTGGAAAAGGAAGACAAGGGTAGGGAAAAAATTGAATGGAAAAAGTAAGACAAAAAAATGGTAAGAGGAGCAAAAATTGTAAAAAAAAATGCCTTTGTAGTTGTAATACTAATACCCTAATAATTCTAAGAACCTTATAATGGGATACACCACTATTTACATTGCTGTAATACAAGGTTCCCAAACAGCATTCAATTTCAATAGTTCACCCCTGACAATAGCTGTTATATGTATGTCTACTTATTACCACTTCTAATTGTAATGGGGCCCAAAATTTCAATGTGTACCTAGTGT
This sequence comes from Hymenochirus boettgeri, assembly GCA_019447015.1. Classification (NCBI taxonomy): domain Eukaryota; kingdom Metazoa; phylum Chordata; class Amphibia; order Anura; family Pipidae; genus Hymenochirus; species Hymenochirus boettgeri. The sequence continues at coordinate 226,569,526 of CM033469.1, forward strand.
GAGATTGCACCAGGCATCTATAATAAGGCAGACTAATGTTTTCTCCACTCTTTTTAAGGCTTATTCTTATAAAAAAAAAGTATTTATTTTCTTTAGAACAATGCTTAGAATTACAAAGTATTGTATCCACAATAACCGCACATGACTTCGATCCATGACCACAACCATTCCATGACACAATAAAGTAGGGGTTTTGTAGCTGCAACATTTATGCTTTATGTCTGTCTTTCCCCCTGTCAATAAGAACAACAAAAACAGGTACCCGGGCTGTTGGTATTTAATAAACATAAGGTAAGATCAATCATCTGAAGAGGGTACACCAAATCCTCAAATTTGAAATATAAGTTATAATGTCACACAAGACAAGTGCTTACTGTGATTTCTTGGGGATACAGCATGATGTGTTAGACTTACATAGTCTTTTAATTGCACCTGATGAAAGCGCATGTAGGTCTGAAACATGTCATGCTGTATCTTCAATAAATCACAGTAAGCACTGATTATTTGGCTCTTGTGTGTCATTATAACATATATTTGTCAATAGGAACATAATAATTATAATAAAAAAACAATATATAATTATTTAGAAATCTGGGGAACCCTGAAATCATAATCGCTTTGTTGAGGAGCTACAGCGCATACTATTTTAATTTGTCAGGTTAGTCCAGGACTAGTCCTGTATTAAATATAGTGCTAAAGCCAGGAGGAAGATTGGCAGAATCAGTTTTTATTGGGATGTAGGAATTACAAATCCTATATCCATGTCCAAGTATTTTTCATTTTAATTGTTTTTTTTTTTAAATAAAAACTTTATACAAACTATAGTTCTCCTTTAAAAAGTTCCCTAAGGGAAGTTAACCAAGTACACCAATTATGTACAGTCACTTATGAAATTATGAAAATCATTGTTCTAGGGCTGCTTTTTAAAGGGGACATAAAGTCTCCAGACAAATTTGTCCCAATAGACAGAGCACATTCGCAAACATGCAGTAAACTGTGTCTCACCTCTCCCTTCACTGTGGCTTCTGGGTGATTTATGAAACTAATCTGTGGGTACTAGTGGTCAGCTAAGTGTACACAGCTAAGTGTACACTTCACATGCTCTGTAGTGCTCAGCAGATACATTTTTAAATAACTGAGAAACATTTAAGGTACGGTATCAAAACAATCAAGTTGCGGCCTTGCTTCCTAGAAGCTGACAATCATATAACAGCACAGAGATCCTCCCTCTCCCTGACACAAAACTGTGATTTAGTTTTTCATTCCAAATCCATGTACAACTGTTTTTTATCTTGTGGTGGCGCTGTATCCTCTTGGCTGCTAACCACTAACAACATTAGGAACATTTTACATATAATGAGGAACGCACTCACTTTAAAATTTAATTTTAAAGTGATTTTTAATGTGACATGGTATGTGCAAAACGTTTCAGGATTCTCTTCTTCATCGGGTAATGATTTCTTTTTTTGTTTTTTTCAAACATACTCAATACTTCTGTCCTAACAATGATATAGTCCTTTGCTTTTCATACAAAAAATTATATTTGCAAAGTATTTCTTAGCTAGCATGGATGTAAGAAACAAGGATATTAACATTTCAGTAAAAATAAACGTTCTGGGGAATTGAACTTGCAACCTCATATACTCTGTCTTGCTAAAATCGAGCTTTTACCCCTAACCTAACAGAGATACTATGTGGAACACCAGTAATTGTAGAACCTTTATTTTTTTGCTAGGAATATAACAGAAACAAAAGAATAAAAGTAAGGATTTTAACCTGTGACCTTGTGAGCTGTTAGCTTCCAAAACAAGTCCTTTAACAGGGGAGCCACCACAGCATATGCAAAGTTTGTAGATACATTCAGAGGCTTTATCTCTTGCTAGCAACATAATTTTTGAAAATAAAATATTTTAATCATCTGACTATTTTGTATTGCCCCAGTAAGGCTGTAGGCAATTCACGCTGGCTGGTAAATAAATTGCAGGATAAAAAGCAGCTTTCAAATTCTTATCAAGGACTTCCATGTTGATATTGAGACGTCTGTATAGAAAATGCTTCTTCTTAGTTACATAATACTGTATATAACTGACATGCACTAAATGCAACTTACTAGAGAAGAATCTTATAATGTATAGATGTGCCGAGGAGAAACACAAGTTTAGTTCTCCTTTAAGTGTCTTTAGTGGCATTTATAAAAAAAAAAAACAGAAAAGCAGTGCAAATCTAATATTTTTAATATAGGAATGTTCCACTCACACTTTTTATAAAACGATACAATATAATCACATGAAAAACAGTTTTATCCAATATGTTACAAATAAGATTAAAATTGTTTCCTTGCCCGATGAAATAGTAACAAAGTCTAATTTCACTCCACCATTGTAGCAGAGTCCATAGTACCTCCCTTTAAGAAATATGAATATAGATTGCCGACTAGGACAAACCATATATAGCATTCGGGCTGAAACACGTAGGCCTTCAGACCTATTTTACCTTAATAAATAGAATTGTTCCAGATCTTGGAGTGCTCTGTATCTCTCGGATTATTTGTTACCTTACGGACAGCACCCAGGCACGTATGATTGGATGGAGTGCGGTGGATTTTTGTTGTATATATATTATATGTATAGTTTTTTTCCTGGTTTGTCCTAGTCAGCACTCTATCATATTTCTTAAAGGGAGGTACTGTGGACTCTGCTACAACGGTGGAGTGGAATTAGACTACTTTTATCAGACATTGAAACAATTTTAATCCTATTTGTAACAAATTGGGTATAACTGTTTTGTTTGTGATTATATTGTATCGTTTTATAAAAAGTGTGAGTGGAATATTCCTATATTAAAAATATTAGATTTTCCTGCTATTTATTATTATTATTTATCTGAGGGAGTGGGGTTTTCACTGTTCCCTTGTTGAACTGAGTGTGGGACCCACTCAGTTATAGCAGGATATTGGATTTTCCCCCCCTGTTCTTATCTTGATTGTAACTATACACAAATCTATAGTTTTTCTCCATAGATGTAACTACACAAACCTGATTTACTGTAGGACCAGTGTAATTCACAGGATGAAGCTCTAGCAATTATACTGTTCGGAAAATAGCAAACATTTGTATCAACTGTTTTAAGACAAGGCATTTTTAGACAGACAAAATCATTATCAGGATCTAAACTTATTTTTTTAAGTTGTTTACTATTTTCCAATGGTTAAAAATTAAAATATTTTAAAGAAGCACTAGAATAAAAAATACAATATATTCCTAGATTAGACCCTCTACTGTAATTATTAATCTGCTTTCTCACCCACAAGCAATAAAATGCTAATAATCATACAGATACTTTACATACCATGAAAATAAACAATAACTGTTTTATTATACATGCAACCTTTCCGTGAATACAAAACAGTAAGCATCTTTAACAATGTCACATTCAGCTGGTAGATTTTAGCTAAGCAGGCTGAGTGCAGACTTGCAATGTTTCTTATTATGTCTATGTCTGAAAAGAAAACTAGATGCAGTTGCACTTGGAATGACAAAAAAGTCAGCAGCTCCTGGTGAATCATGCAGTGATGAAAAAATACTAAAAATACAAAAATACAGGAACACCAAAAAAAAAAAAAAAAAAAACTTTCACATACAAACAAAATGCTAGCGTGGGTGCAGGATTTCCAAAAAGTCTTACCTTCTTCAGTCATAGTGTCATAATATTTAAGTTTTCCATATGATCCAAGTTCTACAATATTACAGTAAAGAAACACAGTGGTAAGGGACTAGTAAAAAGTAACTAGAAAAAAAAATACGTACATATTTTACCAAAATATTCCATGTGACATAATTAAAGCAAAATTATGTAATAAACTTGTTACTACACCTAGGGCCAGTCTTAGGATGCAATAGGGCATCACTGGCATTACTGCCATAAATTACACCTCCATTCAATGTATGAGTTAAAATATATATATACTATTAACTTGTGCACCTAGATCCACCCATGCCAGGTCTGAATCCACCAAAACCACGTCTTGAAGACAGCAAACAGACTCAGTAAAGGTTTCCAGCTGAGTGTTGGTCACACTGGTGAGGCTAATGTTTGTTTCTGATGTTTTACTTTAAAGATATCAATTTATAGGCTTCTGGCAACCTGTCCTTTTGTCCATTCCTTTGATTCTGCATTTAAGTTTTTTCTAACATTATACCAGGGTCTAACACAAATGTGCAGTTTACTTTTGTGGAAGTTATTATTTAATTTTAGTCATCTGTATTATACATCAGATCATCTAATCTGAACAAGGATGTCCGCAATTCACCAAAAAGTGTCATACACAATGTGCAAGAAATGTAACATTTAAAGTGGCAAAACCCCATGGAAATGAATTCTAAAATTCCTGGCTGTTGGCTCTTGGACCTACAGTTGTTTTCTTTCCTGGGGACATTAATAAAACAGCAGTATTTACTCTGGTGTTAAAAATATATGGTAAATACTGCAATTGTCATATAACATTTTCTCTTCTCTCTAAGCTGTGCACTTGTACAAGATGAGCCAAATCCGAGATCTACATGTAAGCTTTTCCCCTAACTTATTGGAAACAGGGGTGATATCTATCCACTGGTATATGTGTATAAAAGAAAGGTGGTAGTAGCTCTCGCAGGACCTAGTGGTTCAGGTCTGCATACTGGGTACTTTTGGTAGGGGTGGGTTTAAACACTTTAGTTCTCTTTTAGGATAAGGAAGTAACACTAATAGTGGAATTTGGAATTTTTTAATATTATATTTTATACAGATTTTTTCAAATGTAGACATCAAAATAAAGATTGTAAATAACCGAGAAACCTTTGAGTTTTACTTATTAGAGAGCAGGGTATTTTAACACATAGTACAACAAGAATGCATAGTCACTGTACATGTACATGGTAAACACACATCTGCTTTGCACAATTTACTAGGCCTGAATACATGGGTTAAAATTGTGCACCCAAATATATCTCATGGAATATAGACAAATTCCCCATTTTCCAGTAATATTTAAGGGAAAACCTAAGAATAGAAAATTTTTAGGGTTCTTATGACACCTATCTTGTGATCTTAAGTGTGGTAGTCAAAACATCAAATACTGGTCTGTGTGGGTTAATTTTCTGTAAACCTCTACTTCCAGTTTACCAGTCTCCATGACTTCTACCAAGTAGTCCAAGAAATTTCCTTACATTACAAGCTGGGTGCCATCAGAACCCTACAACACTGAGCAGAGAACACAGAAAGAAAAAAAAGAACACAAATACTGCCAGTAAAGGTGGGAAGCAAAACATGAGAAAGAAAAGGATCATCCCATATGTAGCGGGGGTCGGTGGGTTGCAGGGCTCTGCAAAACACTGAGACAGCAGCCAGTGCATCCAAAAGACCCAATAACGAAAGACAAAAAAGCAACATTATATAGTCAGTGAACTGCACTGAAAAGTGTTCTTATTTGTATGTGGGGGAGACTAAACAGCAGCTGCATCTTAAAGACAAAAAAATTACATGTTTGAAAACTGTAATGTCAACAAAATGGACAAAGAACATGACAGTATAAAAGAGGTGATAAGGAAGCCATTTATGTCAAAAAAATAAACCAAGCTTGAATAGAGGTAGGGGGTTAGACACCTTTTGCGTGCCATGTACTATGTGCAATCAACATCTTTGCATTCAGGAGGTTCCTGACACCTGGCTGTTATATGCTGATTGAGACACATTCCAGGATATTTATTGCCAGCAGATTCTTGTACAAGTCATTCTGATTTGAGAAAGCCAAATGGATGACTAGCGAAACATCTTTAATAACTTTAATAACTAATAATTTAATCAGGTTAAGCTAGGATACACAAATTTAGAGAGATGTCCGAACTTCGCAAATTCCGGTCCACTCAAGGATCCGCGAATTTTCGAAAAAATTCGAAAATCCGCGAAAAATACGAGAAATCCTCATAATTTCAAAAATTTTCAAAAATACTAGAAATCCTCGTAATTTCGAAAATTTGCGAAAATATGAGAAATCCGTGGTTCGGAATTTCGGAAGGCGGAAAATCCGGAAAAATACGCCGTTCCGAACCTGGATCCGTGGCAGATTTATCCTGTTCGCGAACAGCAGATTTTTCCAGATTTTCCGGCCATCCCTACACAAATTGATCGTGGCTGATAATATTGATTGGTTGAAATTCTGGCAAGCCTAATTAATAGGACTGATTAGTGGTCAATAACTTCACTATATGGGGAAATAAATTATCTGGTACGCTTTAATTTGGACCAACAGCCCAATGATCATTAGAGATTGGATCCAGGTCCGTTTCAAATGTTCGATAATCCTTGAAAATACGATCAGAAACTACTTTCGCGTTTCCGATCATATTTTCAAGGATTATCGAAAGTTCAAGGTTATTTTTGAGGATTATTGAAAATAGCTCGAACGTTTGATAATCATCAAAAATGGGATCCGAAGTCCCGAAAGCATTTTCGGATTTTCGTGATTTTCCCAAAATCCGTAAATCTGAAAACGGAACAAAACTTAACAGTTTCGGCCATCTCTACTAATCATAAGAGCTGTCAAGTTGGGTCATGTGTATCTGACCTTGATGATAGGCTCTTACTCATCCTCAACTCAATTATTTACTTTGAAGTAAGAGCTACTAAGGCTGGGTACACACGGCTGGTATTTTTTCCAGAAGCAGACCATTCATCGCAACCGACCATATGGTCCATAGGAGACCAAATGATCAGTAGAGATTTAAAGGGCATCTAAAGTGGGAAAATGAACTTTTTTTCTTTCTTTCCATGTGTTTTATAATTCCCCCCAACCCCCAGAGTGTTTTCACTTTGTTCAGTTTCCCTCTCTGTACTGAGCTACACAAGTTAGAATACGTGATTGCATTCTTCTACTCCTACTTGTAATGTCAATCAAATCTGTTACGTGACCCTGCTCAAGTCCCTCCCTTCTCCCTGATCTGTAATAAACATAGAGATAAGAGGATTAGCAGGGGGAGAGAGGTAGCTTTGATGGCAGAGATAAGGCTGCACAAGAGGGTGAATAGGTTGGACTTGATGGACGTATGTCTTTATTCAACCTTAATTACTATGTTACTATGTAGGAGAGAAGCTACACCTACTGTATGTGGTCTTAAGCAGGGTCTCCATAAATCCTACCCAATTATTTCCTTCTGACCCCTCGAGAAGGAAAACAAAACGGAGATTGTTTTGCCGCAATCTGTTCTCTAGAACGTTGTGTTTCAGTTGCAGGGTGTGCAACGTTGTGTTTCAGTTGCAGGGTGTGCAGCTGCACCTGTATGCAGTCTGGGCCACCAGAGGGGTAAGTACTTCCTCGGGGTTACTCATACGGGTTTCTACTTCTGTCACGCGGTCTCTCAGTGAAAATCCTGCCTCAGACGTGAGGTGTCAATCTTCACCTCCACTATTTAGCAGTGAGTGCCACCTGACACGCTGCAATTGCATTCAGAACCATGTCTGAGGTGTGGGTTCCAGTTCAGAAGTTGGCTCATCGGGTGGTAGTGAGGCCTGGTCCACAGCGTCTTTCTTGCCAGTGGAATTTTTCTAGTTTGTCTGTGGTCCGCTTTGGAGCCATCGTGTGGAGGGATGTTAGAGGTGTCTCTTTGTTTTTAAACTGTTTGTTAATCCAGAATTCCAGATAAGGATGTCAGTTGGGATTTGCAGGCTTCCTATATTTCAGCTGTCAGTCAAGTTTCTGGCTTTCAAAATATATTCTTCTGTGAGTAGTTTTACTGTAGCTGGAATGGTGACAGAGTTTTGACAGTTGGAATGCTGTATGCTGTGTGATGGCTTGACAGTTGGTTTGTGGAAAAAAAGTCAGGTCGGATGGAAGTGGGAGTGGTTAAAAGAGGGAGGGGGGATACTGCTCCTAAACAAAATGTGTTCTAAATTGAAGGCATGCAGCAACACACACAAATCAGTGTGTACGGTAAGTGCTACTTACATGTATTCAATTATAGATTAAGATGAGGCAAAGTCATTTTTTCAGTATAGTGTCCCTTTCATATTGAACAGAGCTACTGACAAGTGCTCCTTACTCCATGCCATACCAGACCACACAACCCCATCATTAAATAATTTTTTACTATTTACTATATATGGTATTAATCATGCACTATAAATACTAACATTTTAGATATATGTTCTAGAAAATGATGGGATCCATGCAATAAGACTATGCTGATGAATTCAAATCAAGGACTGGTGCTTCGAATAATATGTACTGTACAGTATGAACCAACAAGTTAATCAAGTTCCTAATTAACTATTAGTTTCACTGTCAAACACGATTCAAAATGAACATTTAGAAATTGATAACATTTTTGTCAAATGTTTTTTCAACTCTTTATAAATATCCTATGTTTCTTAACACCCATACAGAAGTGCAATCGTGGGATTGACTTAAGGACGAACGGCAGTTTCGGGATCATCATTAATGATCCTGGTGGAAACGTCTGTTTTCATTTGACCAAGCACCCAGAAATAAAACGATACCCGGCTGAAAAGCCCGTTTAGTAAACAGTGGTGTGACAGGGGTTGGCCTCGTGATCACACGTGTTTACGAAGCTTACATTTTAGATGAGAGCATTTAGCTCTCTATGTATCTTTTTCACTTCTTTTGAATTACCGTAGCAACTTTGTTGCCACTATAAGAAAAGCTACACTTAAGACTTAGTTCCAATAACTGTAACTATATAAATGCTATAACTTTTGTATATAACTTCCTCCAGCACATCATATTGGTTATATCTCCTAGGATAGCCTTTATGGGCTTTTCGGTTTTTGGTTGTTTTTATGTTTTGCATATATTATGTACTCTATTGATGCACTTAATGGGTTAATTGGTGTGACTAATAAGAGGGGTGGGGATGTAACGGACTCTGAGCCCCTGTGGAAGTGGAGTTGGGTCACGAAACATGTAGGGCGGAGCTTGCTATGAGTGCTGGAGGTTCGAACCGTTGTTCTGCTGTTCCGATGTTTTTAAATGAATACAAATAAAGGACTTGGTTTTACACTTTGTTAAAGTCTGGTAGCCTGCCTGCCCTTTTTTCTTTCTTACTTAAAGGGGAACAGTGAAATTAGAAATTCTAATTAACATGCCAGAAATGCAAAATTAACATTATAATTACCCAGAAGTCTCTTTCCCTCTATTTAGCATAATGAGTAAGGAAGATGTGGAGAAACTCTCCCTAACTCACTTGACTCCTTGTAAATCTTATTTTTCAAAGCCCAGAATGCACAGAAACTGTCTGTTTACACATGAATACCAACATTAAATATATTCATGGTATGCAATATTTTTGATGGTCTTTGTAAAAAAAAAAAAAAAAAAAAAAGTAGTGGTTACTACCACCATGCCATGGGTTTTCTTTACTGTTAGAAACTGTTGCAAGGTGTTTGACCAGAAAAAAACAAAATCAGATTTCTTGCTCACTAATAGAAAAAGTTTATTTTTTATTTTTTTATAGGACCTGCTCCAAAATAACACACAGAGAACTACCCAGCATTCCACTCTAAGGGGCTTTCAAACAGCCAAGGAAATGAAATCCCTTTATCCATGCTTTGCTTCAGAGCCTTAGCAGTGCTTTTTTTTAATACTTATCACCAAACACTACCCAACAAATAATGAGGACTTAAGGATCACCAGGACTGACTAACAGCTAACTGTTGTAGACCTAAATACAAGACTACAACCAGGGGTATCTCTAGGGTTTTTGCCACCTGAACTAAACTTTTGAATGCCACCCCTATGTACCACTAGGCACCATGAAGTGCACCATCACAACCAGAGTTAGGTCCAGGAATGGGTGTAGTATACAGTTCCTCAAAAAGACATTTATCAGACATTTAGTAAACTACCGCAATGGTATTCTATGGGGATCATAAATCTGTGATCACAGTCATAGATTTATGTTTGTTATCTTAGATATCCGATCATTTTAACACTAAAACCGATACACCACCTTTATAAATATGGCCCTTAGAGTAGAAAAGTCCTGTAAGGTAAGGTGCTATGCGAATATAGCATCGCTTGCAGTGCCGGTGTGATTAACTTCCGCGTTAACCACGCAGGCGCCGCAATGATGGTTAGCGTGTCTTTTAACTCCATTTTCTGCTGATGCGCCTCTTGGTGCATCAGGCTGTTTATTTCTTACCTTTTTTAATTACGGAGCAAGAAATCTGATTTTGTTTTTTTCCTGGTCAAACACCTTGCTACAATTTCTAACAGTAAAGAAAAGTCATGGCATGGTAGTAGTTTTTTTTTTTTTTTTACAAAGACCATCAAAAATATTGCATACCACTGAATATATTTAATGTTGGTATTCATGTGTAAACAGACAAATTCTGTGCATTATGAAAAATAAGATTTACAAGGAGTCAAGCGAGTCAAGTTTCCCCACAACTTCTTTACACATTATGCAAATAAGGGGAAAAGAGGCTTCTGGGTAATCATAATGTTCATTTTGCATTTCTGGTATGTTAATTATAATTTCTCAGCAGTAAAGACAGCAGTGAACATGCTTCAACCCTAAACCCAGAGGGCGGTGCAGATGATCTGGTGATCAATGGCAGCCTCCATAAGACACATATGGAATGGAGGACCACAGTTCCCCTTTAATTCTTCAGTTGTATTCATACAGGGAGATTCACCCTAGGCAAATCTCCTGTAGTGAATTAACCAGAGGCTGCACAGCTCTGGGTGACTCTCACCCGCATGTAAGTATTTAACGCCAGCTGATAAATACTTCTGTGCAAACAGCTGTGAAGCCTCTGGTAAATAGGCCTGCGACATCTATCAAATCGTAAATCGTTAAGTGCAACTTTAAGAGCCGAAAATAGCGATGTGCTCCCTGTTAAATGAGCCCATAAAAGTCTAAGCAAAAGGTGCAGTGAAGGCAGAGAAAAATCATTCTGGCATTACTCTGTCCTTTTTTTGTAACTCGATAAACTTGTTTTGGCATGTGCAGTTTTCTCATATAGGCCATAAGCATAAATTTTAATACACACAATAATGCCCATTATTTGCTGAAAATAAACAGATTTTTTTCAGGTTTTGTAAGGGAGATAGGATTAAGTATTCCTGCTTCCTGCTCGGTTTTCTAAAATATTTGAAAGTTACTTTTGACTCTCATCTCCTGGCTTTTCTTCTTTTTGCACATCCACAGTGAAGGTAAAAGTCAAATTGGGTTCAGGAGCAAAGAGACAAAAAGAGATGCACACATGCAAGAGGCCATATTTAATGCATAGTCTTTGAACTCAGAAAGCTGAACAGGGGAAAGAATTCTTAAACAGAAAGATAAAAGAAAAGATAATCAATGCATATTCCTAGGCCCCATACATTATCATATTATCTGCACACTGGCATACTTTATAAAATTTAAAAAGGTTAGAAGTTAGGACCTTCCAGACTGGGGTTACCTTGACGTGGTTGGAAGGCTTTTCATTCATGTGATCACAGTAATGTATACTAAAACCCCTTTGTCTATATAGTATGCCAGTGTGCAGATAATATGATATTGTATGGGGCCTAGGAATGTGCATTGATTATCTTTTCTATGTTTGTATAAATGTTTGACCAGATCAGTAGCACTTCCACTTAATGTAGTTGTAAATTAGCCTAATTTGAGTGCTTCCACAATCCTTGTATTGAAAGAATTCTCAATCCAAATGATAAAAGTATGATTGCCAAACTTATGGCCATTTAAGAAAAGTAGAAGGCCTGCAAAAGTTGAACATTACTTACCGGATTCCGAACATCAGGTAATGTTACCCACAATGGGAAAACTATAGGCAGCACAGCAAGATAAATGGCTTTTTTGCGAGTACTTGCAGGCCACGCTAAGCTTAGAGGCTGATCCTCCTCTTCATCGGCAGATGCAACCTGATGCAAAAACAAAGAAAGTTAGAGAAATAGGTCCAATACAATATCATATTATCTGCACACTGGCATACTTTATAAACAAAGGGCTTAATATCCTTATATTACACTGTAGGTAGTGTATTATCCCTTATATAATTCACCCCCTTAATGGATCTCTATAGGAGCCAAAAGTAAGATAATAACCTTATAACCAGCGAACTACTACGTAGTAGCGTGACGATTTAAACTAGGAATCAAGCGATACATAGCCCCAGGCCAATTCCTCATCTGCCCACCACTTTCCCTGCCCTGCAGCTTAACACTTACTGCAGTACTCCGGAGCTGTCACTTCAGCTGCATCATTCATGAACCTTCCCTCCCCAGCCATAGGATCACATCAAAGAAGTTAGGAGCAGCAGCTGCTGAGCAAAGAGTACTGCGCAACTGTTACTTTCCGACAGTAAGTAATGGTATTTGCACCATACAGACTATCTTTTCTCTGCAAACGTATTTTTTCATCTTGCAGTGCTGCTGATTAGGCTATGTGTATTTTTTTTAAGTTTTGAGTTGGGTAAGGGGAGACTAGTGGGTGAGGGGTGTTACCCCAGAATGTATCTGTGGTTGTGTGATGGAAGTGCAACACACAGGGTGGCAGTGGGAGAGGGGGTCTGGTGGCTGCCGCCCAGCATTAGATTATATGGTTGCTAATTAATCCATATTTACAATGTGGGAGACTAATCAAAGCATCCCTTAAATTAGGAATGACTAATAAAAAATTGCAGAGACTACAAAGCATTACAAAGGACCTTCTCCCCTTTTTTAACAGTATTTTTGCTGTGTTATTTTTATTGCGAAGTGATGTGACACAGTGAAAACAGCACAATTCCTCTAAAGTGGACAGCACGGTGGCTCAGTGGTTAGCACTGATGCCTTGCAGCGCTGATGTCCTGAGTTCAAACCCAATATGGGCAAATCTGCAAGGAGTTTGTATGTATTCCCTGTGCTTGTGTGAGTTTCTCCCGGGAACTCTGGTTCCCCCCACAATCTGCTTAGCACCGGCCCGTATAGGTACCGGTGCGTCTGACCTGGGAGACGGCATTTCTCCCTAGATGCACGGGCTGGGGGAGGTTCCGGGCATTATGACGTTAATGCGCGGCGCCGTGGGAGCGAGCTCCGAGGTCGCGGCTCTCGCGGGATCGGAGAGTCGCCGCGTGACGTCATCGCGCGCGGCTATTTAAGCCCCTCCCTCCCAGTCTCTGGCGCCATTTTGTGCTTTGCCGGTGGCTGGGCGGACAAATTTTCCCTCCTTCCCTCCCTAGTTTTAGCAGTTTGGTTTAAGTTGGAGTCACAGTTGGTTGGCGGTGGGGGGCATCCTTGCAGGAAATGGACAATTGAGAGCCGTTACATGCCCTCTTGTAACTCAGAGGCTGGCATCCAAGATCAGATCTACGGCTAGACGATTAACATCAATGGAGTGAGAAAGATTGCAAGGGTGCCCTATATATATATATGTAAGTTGGCCTTGATAAGGCCTTTATTTAAAGTAATAAACTGTGGCCGATAGTTTTTCATCATACAACATTTTGTCTGTGTCTTATTGGAAGTAAAGTTTAATATAGTGGGTTAACTTGGATCTTAGGTTGCGGCTGGGTCTCATTCTCCAAGGTCATAAAGACATACTGATAGGTTGTATGTGTCAAATAAATGTGCTTAGATTGTAAGCTCTTCGGGGCAGGGCCTGATGTGAATGTATACATGGAATTGAAAAGCACCATGGAACATGATGGCGCTATATAAATCCACAATAATAATAAAAAGTGTTAAATGAAAATAAAATGATTACATTTTATTTTGATTTATTAAAAAAATAGTTACAATACCTTCCTGTTGATTCATGGTTCCAATTCCACAGTAACCCTAGAAACCAAATTGAGCAACTGGGATAACTGCTCACGACAGTGATGCCACATAGATACCTTTGTAGGTATATAGTTCATATGCTGCCTGAATTTCCAGGCCGGACATGATATCACTGGCACAAACAGCTATTATTCACGGGTATCAATGGAATAAATAACATGAGAGCTAGAGGTAAGTATTTCAGTATATCAAATCATAAATGCCATGCTTTCATTTTCCTTTAAAGTCTTAAGATACAGTATTAAATTCCATTTCCCGGGGAGGTAGGAAAGCTAACTTCCTTGGTGTTTGCTGGCATGAATGGTGCAAAAGTAAGCAAGACTAGCGGAGGTAGGGTGTGAGGGGTTTAGGCAAGAGGAAGGAGTGGAGGGAGACCATGCATCCTTCCTACAGGCCCGATAGATACATAGGTCTTTGGGCTAATAAGTAGTTTAACTGTACACTGTATATCTGCATAAAAATATGGGCTATTCCCTTATCTTTTAAGCAGAGCTTTTCCTGTTTTATAAGTTCATTTTGATGATCTGTTATCAGGTGCTGCCTTAAGCTAGGTACATTCTATACAATCCTTCCTTCTGACTGACCATTCGAGGCTTTCACAAAAGTAGCCGCGTGCGACAGTTAGGCGCGACTGATTGTATGGTCCATAGAGGACCGTACAATCGGTTGTGATTTTCCTGACCTGTCCGATTATTCGTTCGTCCGATTTGGACGAACAAATGGTTGTTGATTGATTGGCCGCAAAAAGCCTCCATACTATAATTCGGCCCGACCGACACTGAAATGACGGTCGGTCAGGCCCAATACTTGTATTCTGTGTACCTAGGACTGCATTTCGCTGAAACATCGCAGAATGCTTTGATGCAGGTTAATAATTAAACTGAATCTGGAGTGCTGTGTTGTTTGGGCATTTATCTGTTGTATTCAAGGAATCAGGATTATCAGCAATAATCCAGTCATATTCTTTACACTTCAACTAGGTAAACTATCTACAAGTAAGTGTGCTAAAAAGATATAGATATATCTAGATAGATATATATAGATACATGAAATTATCCCAAAGATCTTGGTAAATTAAAGCAGTTTTTTTCACTGGAACTTAAGAGCCAAGCACAACCCCTGAAAAACACCCACGCACCATAATGTCTCCTCCACCAAACTTTACACTTGGCAGAATTCAGTCAGGCAAGTACCATTCTCTTACCAGCTCCCAATCCCAATTGTTCATCAAATTTCCAGTTAGAGAAGCCTGATTCATCACTTTCCACTGCTCTAGGGTCCAGTGGCGGTATTCTTTACACCACTGCATCCGATGCTTTGCATTGCACTTGATGATGTAAGGGCTTGGAAGCAGCTGGTCGGCCATGGAAACCCATTTCATAAAGCTCTTAAATGAACATAATATCCATACAAAGTTTGGAGCTCTGTATCTGATTGTTACAGATATGTGGAATTCTATCACAGTACCACACTGAACTCCTGAGAGCAACCCATTTATTTACAAATGTTTGTATGTTTGTAGGAGCAATCTGCGTGCCTAGGTGCTTTATTTTATAAATTAGTAGCCATGGGATTGATTGGAACACCTAAATTCAATGATTTGGAGGGGTGTCCTAATACTTTTGGCAATATAGAGTAAAGTGAAAGTAGAGTAAAGTAAAGTAGAGTGAAATTGACATTAAGTTCACCAATACATTTGAGAACTAGGATATTGCTCCATAGCCTGCATCTATATTGTAAAAGCAAACTATTTAAGTGCAAAAAGGCCCTGAAATAGTTTCTTTTTTAAGGAATCTTGCACACCTCGATAAATAGAAGATGCCTTTGTGGATCCCTTTAAACTGAACTGAAACAACCATATATCACTTTTTGAAACCAACTCTATTTTCTATAGTTGAGCAAATACATAAAATAAATGGAAAATACAATCCAGTGTGAATGATGATATCCAATTAGGGTGCTGGTCATTGTCCTATATTGTCAGAGTTATGCCTGAAAGGTGCAGAAGATGCAAACCTATGATGAAAAAGGAGCCCTAAGGGCTTGTTCACACTAGAAACTGCCGAAAACGCACAGCATATGTTTCTGTCATTTTTTTGCATGCATTTATGTACTTTTTTTCACAATGCGTTTTCCATAGATTTATATACAAAACGCATGCAAAAAAGGACAGGAATGCTGTATGCAGTGCAATGGACTGGAACGTAAACGGACACAATCTGAACACAATAGTGTGAACGCTACTATTGAACTCTATGTGTCCTTGCGTTTTTAAAAACAGTAGGTTCAGAAAAACGCACCAAAAACGGATATAGCGTGAACGAGCCCAGAGATCACATTGATCAATTCTGTGAAGTCCCAGGCTAAATGTATAATGGGAAAATAAATATGCAGGCTGAGGCCACACTATAACGCACCCTAGCAGACCAAAAGTGCGAGCGGTTAACTGTGCACCAGTGTGTGTTGCCATACTCTGTGCAATCGGAGTGCATGTCTTTGTGCAAAAACTGCAGATCGCATGCACTCTGATTAGGGGATCACATGGCAGCGCATCTAGTGTGGCCACAACAATTGGCAAACACTATTGTGCTGATTATTAATGCATGTTCGGATTCTACGGTAAAATGCACCAGTGTGGCCAAGGTAAAAATATGCACAACTAGCGCGGTATTTATTAAAGCATTTTCAGGGAAATTTAATAAAAATTCTTATCGTTAAAAATGGTGCTAATTTTGCCCCAACCAATCAGATGATATTTAACATTTGAAAGCTAAAATCTGATTGGTTGGGGAAAATTTAATACCATATTTTACAAATCTTTTATTGAATCTCCCTGTTTGTCTGTCACCCATAGCTGTGATTAATATAGCCCCAATACCAATGTCACCTCAAATTTGTTAAATTAAAACACACAATAAAATAAAAAATATATGTGCATACCATGAAATAGCTGCTGTCTAATTGTACACACAAAAAATTATATTCATACTGCATACACTACTTATCCTCCAGAATATTTAATATTTGTACAAGTTCATAATGGTTTTTCACAAATAGAGACATTGGGGCTTATTTTATAAGAGGTGCAACATTTTGCCTGGGCTATTAATCACATATTATCTAAGAGTAGTAGACCAGTAGAAAGGTATTATCTGATTAAATTGTATACCACAAATTAACAGCATGGGCAAATATTTCCACCTTTTAATAAATAAGCCAGATCATTCCCATAAGTAGTGTTATTTCTATATTTATAAACAGAGTACATGTAGTTTGGGTCTCTATAATGTGGAAATTACTTAAAGGACAATTATACTCACCTATTAACCGATCCATAGCTACATAGTACCCAATGTGAGGACCTAAATCGCTAAGTCCTCACCCTGGGTACTTTATCTTAAGCTGGATACACACAGTAACGATAAAGCCCCGATACCGTCAGATCCGACGGTATCGGGGCTTTATCGGTACTGTGTGTACCTTCGTTTTCCGAACAAAGGTACATATAGAGGAGTCTGCCGAGGACGAGGGAAACACACAGTACCGAGCATTCTCCTACAGGGAGAACGCTTGGGACTGTGTGTATGCAGATCTTCGAGAGATGACACAGGTTCTTGCAGATCCCGTCTTTCTTCTTTCAATGATCTGTAGTGTGTGTACCATGCAATATTTACTTAAATTCTCCTTCGGCACTTTGCTTCATCCCTCCTCTCATCCACTGTCAATAGGAAGACACGCCTCCCTGCAGAGCGTATCTTCCCACTGGCTGCATCGCAAGCTGTCCCTTACAGAGGAAGAAAGGAGGAGCAGAGCAGATTGCTGAGGGAGAGTTTGAAGGGGGAAGGTGTGTTAAATTGTCATTTAAACAACACTTAACCTTTGCTCTATATCCAGTACTATAAGATTTCCATTTTTAAATTTGTAAAAAATATAGTTTACACTCAAAAATATTATAATTAACACTATTTTTGACTGCTGAGTTACTTTGTACATGTTGCTGTAAAAGATATGACATACCTGCAGTGTATCTGCAGCCTCAATATTATGTGAAACATTTCCATTTTGCATTGGATCAATAGAATCTTTTGGTGGGGTCACTTCAAACTCAACATTGGCAGTATTTGGAAGATCAATCTTTCCTATGATAAGAATAGGGTAGGGAGGTGGGGGGGGTATAGTTAAAACATGTATAGACCGAGTATAAAATATCTTTAAACATGCAATTAAAACAATTACATTCTATTCTAAAACAACATTATGATACCGCTTTCTGCATATTGAGCACTAGGGATGGGCTAGAACTCGAACTCGAACCTGAGTTCGAGCCGAACTTTATGAGTTCGGACGAACTCACCTATTCAAACTAGTTCAGGTTTGAACTAGTTTGATTTTCCGGACTCGCGGGAGTATTTTCGAAAATCCTCGAACATTCAAGAAATTTCGAATGTATGAGGATTTTCTAACATTCGGCAGGCCTCGAACGGCCACTTCCGAAAACCCCTAAAAATGGCCTCTCGCGGATTGCCGAATGGCCCACAATCCCGTGGCCGGATGTTCGGGTGTCCCGCAGCTCAAAACTTATAAGTGCCGCAGGGGTACTTCTCGAGGTCGGTGGCCTCAGCGGAGCTGGTGTCCCTGGATGGAAGACAAAAGATGCCGCCCAAGGGCTCTTTTAAGTGCTGCAAGGGCACTGATAAGTGCCTGGGAGGGGGGTCCTGGTTTGAGCTGCGGGACCCCTTAAGCCTCAAAAAGCCCTAGTCAGGGCCACAAGGGCCCTTCCAAGGGCCACAAAGGCACTTATAAGTGCCAGGGACAGGGGTCCTGGTTCGAGCTGTAGGACCCTTAAGCCCCAAAGGGCCCTTGTCAGGGCCGCAAAGGCACTTATAAGTGCCGGGGAGGGGGGGTCCCGGTTCGAGCAGCAGGACCCCTTAAGCCCCAAAGGGCTCTTGTCAGGGCAAGAAAAGGTCCTTGTAAGTACCCAGGAGGGGGTCCGGTTTCGAGCTGTGGGACCCCCGAACGTCTGGTCGTGTAGTCGGCCGTTCGGCAATCCATGAACTTTCGAAAGTTCGGCCATCTCTATTAAGCACCCAGGTGAGTTTGTCTTTCTGGAACAACTATCCCTTCTACAGTAAAAATGCCAAAATACTCTAAATTTTCTATTTTCCCAAGATAGCACGGGCATATTATACCTCATTCCTTACTTGAAAATGGTCCGTTTATGATGGCCCTAAACATGCCCTAGTCCCTAATGGATAAATCCACCCAAATCACATTTAAGCTTTAATCCCATGTACTTTTCTTACCCAAAAAGTTAATTTTTTTAGAGGTTTATTTAGAAAAAGAAATTGTTCTTACCAACAGGGGCAGCACCGTTTAGTCGTTCACTGTCTTCAACCTGGCACTTCTTTTTAGCCATTTTGTGAAGGATTGAAACTTTCTCCCTGAACTTGCCTTAAAAATATTGAGCAGAAATAAATCAACACCAAACACAAACAAAATTAAACTGTTACCTCTTAAACAAGCTAGAAGCTAAAAAAAGTACATAATATATATACAAATATTTTTATACTTAACCATCACAACAAAGCTCCCCATTCCCAGCCAACAGAAGAGCAGCATGGTGCAAGCCTACCCCATTGGCTCTTACTACTGAATACTGATAGAGGTACATGTATCATGTATTGTTACAAAAAAAATTTGATTAAAGCAGATAATTGAATTTATTGCTCACACCACCTAAGGTGTTCTGGAAACCAGCTCTCTCCTTAATGGTGAAGAGAAATTTACACTGTGTGTTCAAATATGATTCTTACAAAGATAAATAGAGATACTGTAGCTTTTACTTTCTCTGAGGTATGCGCTCAATTGCGATTGCTCCCTCTCAATCAAAACCTTTTTTTCATCATATTTCCAGCAGTCTTAACCATTTTTTTGTCTTATTCATCTGAATTCCAAATTAGACTTCTCTTCGGAGATTTAATGATGCCTCTTGAACCTTTAGCAAAAGATTCATGAAAATAATAAAAATCAGCCTATGATTCAAATGCAAATTTCAAGCTCTTTAAATATTCATTTTTGTGCTCTAAAAATAAATAAAATCATCTGTTTATTATGATATGATAAAGCATCTTTCTAGCTGAGCTTTAATAAACAATAAATACTATTTCTTTTGACAGCTCACATGACAGTTTGACAATTTAGCTTGCCTTTAAGACTGGGTACACACAGTAGGACCGTACACACGGCTGGGTACACATGGCACTATAGGTCATTAGCCCGGAAATATCTGCTGGTGTGTACCCAGCCTAAGGTTTAAAGTTGTTATTCTGGTTTGTGAAAAGGACACTGCAAATTATTGTAATTAACCTTTTAATGAAATACTCAAATAGATAAAATGCATTATAAATGTAAAAAATTAAATGTATAATCCTATGTCATGTAAAACTATCAACGGTTAAGGGGATATTTATTTTATTTTATATAAACAAATGGATTTCAAGGTTCTCATTCATCCAGGTTATGGTATATCTGTGGTATTCAGTTAGATCAAGTGTGCCCAACCTGAAGTTCTTTAAGACATTTCACTTTTCCTCCAACTGGGTAAGGCCACACTGGACCGGAAGGTAACACTGGTGAAAAGCCCACACATTTTACGCACACCACCATGCGTTTGCTCTGCGATTTTGTGTTATCGGAGCACATGCAATTCACAATGGTGATTGCATTTGCTTCAAAAATGGAACGCAGCACATCGCACTGCCATACATATTTCCAACGGATCACAAAATAAAAAAAAAGCTAGTGTGGCCTAGTTCTTATCGCTAAAAGTCCAGTTGATCTAAATGAATACCACAAATATAAAACCAAATGGGTAAACCTTAAAATTAACTACTCTAAAAGGAATATTCTCACCGCTAAAAAAGAGAATACCAATAGAATGACATGTTACAAAAAAATCAAGGGACAATAACAGATTTTATCTAACGTTTGCTTTATATATATATATATATATATATATATATATATTGTACCATATTGAATGTGCAGATAATTCAATCCAGTTGATTATGGTTGAATCTGATTGCTTCATCATAGCTAAGTACAATAGAGAGACACTCAAAAACTATTCAGACCATAGTAATGACTTCTAATCAGTCAGATAAATACCATATTTCACATATTTCAGAACAATCAGATATTGTCACAATCACGTGATTAATGAATATTTATTTGGAGTATATATATGTTTTATAATCTGTATTATTTTATATGAGTCTCAAATTCTCCTATCTCTTCAATGTATTACTTCCTTTCTGTTCAAGGTATTTTGTGTATGAAAACAAAAGGTAACTTCGTTATGTATAGTTAGCAAAACGGGCAATACAGACGACTGGGACCATCCTGAGGTCCCAGTCGTCTGTATTGCCCAGGTGCTAAACAAGTTCCAGACTGTGACTCTACAGGGCGTAATTAACAACACTGAAATTCATCTTGCTTCATAACTTCATAACTATGTGAGAAGCAAAATATTTTTCTCTTTCTGTGACCATAACTTCTGTAAACTGTTTTTAAAAGTTGACTCAGGGGTAAGCTGTTTTGTGGCCATCCAAACAGACCATCATGGTCTATATGGTGTGGAACGCAAGAGAGACACTTTTGGCTATTTTATGGATTAATAAATAGTAACCATATCAAATTTGGTATTTACAAATCCATCTAAACGCCATGGATACAAATTTGTAAGTTGGCGTGTTATGGTGCGTTACCCCATCGCAATAATGGATTTTGCAGGGATAGCCACCTTGTGGGTGTGTCAGGGAGATCACCTGGAGTGTGTTACACTTCTCTTGCTCAGCCTACACCTTTCTACGATTGGTGTGGATAAATGGATACCCCTGTAAAGGGGTATAAGCATAGCTCCAAAGCCCAAAGAAGGAGCTATCCATTACCATCTTACTTTGGACTAATAAGAGTTATTATGAGGGCTAATAACTCTGGAAATAACTTTAGACTCCATCTTTCAAAGATCTACATCCACTTTATCCTGTAACATTAAGGACTGAATTATTTTATTATTGAATTATTTAATTTTTTCATCCCCTTTTGTTTTGCTGTTGCTTGTGTTGTGCTTTTGTCTGTTATATTTTTCTGTAATAAATTGTTTGCACTGTTTAAGTTATTATTAAATGTTATTTAAATTGTTAAGCTGAATCTCTGATTGCTCTAATTAGAACCAAGGTCTAGCGTGGATATTCAGCGTTCCATGGCCACTGATAGCACCATTCATTTGTTTGATGTATCCTTGACTGGATTTTACCCACTTGTGACTATCCCACGGTTGTGTGACATTCATATTGCAGGGTGGGAATGGACCAAGATACATTTTCAATATGGGAGAGAGAAAATAGAGAGACATGGACCTACTTGGGTGAGACTAGATTAATTTACCTATGTCTGCAAAGTTCTGATTGCTTGATTCCCCCCATACATCATGTGTGCCTGGCCATTTACCCATTTCCAACATCATCTGTGGTAATATCGAGACATATCTTATGTTGGGTGCTTGACTGCTTGTCCAGATTTTGGGACTAATAGTGGACATTATCTATATATTCGGCACTGTATAGGATGGTGATATTTATATATACAAGTTCATAGAACTGTAAGTTTTTACTTATGTGAGGGGATTTCTAACTTATGTATATTATTGTGTTTATATTTATGTCTATATTGCACTATTTATGTCTCATTGCACTATTGGCACTTTTGTGTTAGTAAATTGTGAAATAGACCTTCAATCTGTTCATTTTTTGTAGGGATTTTACTAGCCCAGTTCGGAGGCTACCCTACCCTACTAAACTTTATGTGGGGGACAACACTGCTAGAGTCCCTATGGGGAGATTTCCTATAGAGGGTTTGTATACTTTTTCACCATCTCTCTTGATAGATTTTTTGGAATATTTCTAAGGATACCAAAGTTTTGCAATGCAGTATTTGGCACTGCAGGAAACAGGAAGGTAAGGTGCACTATGTTGAGGGGCTTTTAATGTCCAGACTAAAAGTATGTTAAAATCAGAAAACTTTACTTATTGTATCTGGTTCAAAACCTTTTGGCACAGCTTACACTGCCATTAATTGCATCTCTAGAATTGTTTTTTTTTTTTTTTTTTTAAATAATCACAAACTTATTTACAATTTAAAGCGAAGTCAAAATTATAAATTTCTGTGTAAATTTATCCCATTGCATTTAACACTTATTGAACAGTGGCCCTCCCCTGGATAATTTTTGTTGTTGTTGCTGTTTTCTGCTCCTTAAGTTGCTCAGTATTTTAGCTTTATGAATGACTACATGTCTTTCCTGTTTCTTCATTTTCAGTTCAGCTCATATACATGTATGATGACAGTGATGACAGAGAATGAACACAAGTCTCTATATATAGGTTACAAGGTGATATTAATTGTCATTTGGTTGCAAAAACACCTAATCTCTAGCTGGAAGACTGACTATGTCACAGATCTTGACATTTTTCACAATTTAACAGCTACAACAGAATAATTATACATGCTTTTTATAAACATTCCTATTTTCTTTTATATCTTAAATTTGATTTAGATATAGCAACATATTTTCACAGTTTCTGAAAACACCAAACCTGTTTTTTTGACTGCAATTATTTTTGAGATCCTTAGCCTAATTCTGTTATGTTTAATGAGTATTAAATTGGTTTCAATTTCACATCAAATGGCCCTATTTTAGGGTTGAATATCTGCTTCGTCTTGGAGCACTTTTATCTATTTTTATTGATCATGGCTTTGTTGTTTGTATTCTACACTGCAAAATGGTCTTCCCTGTTAATGCCTGCAGAAATGTTTTTTTTTATTATGGTTGGGTGTTGCTGTATGATTCCACTTACTTGTTAGTATACCATATTTCAATACATACAGAAACAGTCACATGACATACTCCCCAACCATCCTGGCCTGTACAAGTAATGTTCTTGTAATGATAAGCAAGGGCTTGTTTTAAAATAATGGAAAACGGAGAAAAATAGCATTACTCAATAGATATTAATGATGTCACTGCTAGTAGCTATCTTGTAAAATAAAAACCTAAATAGTATATTCCCTAAAAGTGGTATTGTACAGTATAGATAGGGACACTGCCAACTTATGTGCTCTTCAACTTTTGTTTGTGCTTAAAGGGGAACTGTGGTCTCCAAACAAGTTGAGTTTAAATGAAAGACCAGTTTCCTACATTTAAAACGAGCCATCAACAACCTCTCTACGTGCTCCACAGCCCAAGATACACAGAAATGACTGACCAGAAAGTTAATGGGTGGGAGGCTGACATGTGACATTCCTGAGGCTTCTCCTGCACAGTGCTGCCGGTGAGCACAGCCTCAGACTCCCTCAGTGTGTGAGGGAGACAGGAAGTCCCTCCTCCTCTCTGCTGTGTGAAGGACCTGCAGCTGCAGAGAAGGTAAGGGAATCTATAGCCCTTCTCTCTCACAGTGTGAGAGTTCTCACTCTGCCTGAAAAGGCTGTTTCCACAGAGTTTTCGGGGGTGGGTGGGTGTCAGAGTGGCCCACAGCACCTGTGAGGGGGGGCCTTAGGCACCTGTGAGTGGGCGGGGCCACATGGGGCTGTAAGGGAATGGACCAAGGGGGGCCTGCAACTGGAGGGACCATGGGGGTTGCAAAGGGGAGGAGACACAGGGGTGATTGACTGACATGGTTTCAGAGCAGAAAACAGGAAGTGCAGGTGACCTGGTGATGCTGCTGCCATATCACACACAAAAATGTAAATATCTTCAAAACTATGTAAAATAAACAATGGAAATAAATTGCAAAAACTCTCAGGAGAGCAATTCCTATCAATTTACCTAAAGTCATTTTTGGACCACAGTTCCTCTTTAACATAAATTGAGATTTGCCTCTAAAAGGTACAAGGTAACATTATAATACATACCGTAAAGCTCTAGATTTAGAATGGGAGGTGCAGTGAAATAAATCCTTACAAAAACCTCTAAGCTGCGTCACTGAGTGGCCAGTTTCTTACATTGCACTGCATCTCTCAGTACTAATACATACGATTTTAAGAGAAAAGAGCAGTGTTTTTCCATCCCAATGATATTAACCTGCCCATTCAACATTTTTTCAGTGTATCATAAATGCTACCGAAATACCGACTTTTTCTTTTTGTAGGACCCCTAATGGTGTTTTTTTAGTTTTGCCCTCGACCCAGCATCTGGGTTGAATCAGTTAGTCAGTAGAGATCTGAGCATGTTTGACAGCCAATCAGTGGAAATTACTGTTAGGAACATTCCAAGGAAATGGTGCATCCTGGGAAGAAGAAGGATCATTACAGAACCTGAAATGACAGCTGACTACTGACTACTGACCACAACAAAAAAACATCAAAGAGAATACATAGAATAACTAGGTATGCATAATACAAACTAAGAATTTTAAAACTAATGATATTTTCCACTGAACTTTCCCTTTAAGTTATCCTGCCTATGCTTGTTTGAGTTTAACATGCATTCTGCTGATTGTAATGAAGGAAAAGTAATGTAGTACCCGATCTAATCTCCGTTTAGACAACAACCTTGAAAGCAAAGCAGACATCCCTTACAGGACCTGACACAGAAGCGGCTGTTAGAAGAAACACACGCCATTGCTCATTGTACAGGCATGCACAGTTTCTTCTCACAGTTGATATTTTTCAGGTCCTGTAACATTGGGGTTGAATAAAGACATATGTCCATCCAATCCAACCTTTAAACCCTACTCTTTAAACCTACCTAACAAAGGAAGGCAAAAAAAAACCCAGATAAAAATGGGGAAGAAAAATTCCCCCTGACTCCAAATGGCAATGGAAAAGTATCCCTGGATCAACTAGAACTACAGAATATATATTAATACCAGTAATTTTCAATATTTATTAGTTTAAGAAACGTATCTAGCCCACTTTTAAAGCTATTCAATGAACTTACCGTTCTCACTCTAAAGAAACCTTCCTAACATGAAGATGAAACTTCTTTTCTTCTTATCTTAAAGGGCATGTCCATCCCCAAAACTATAATTTAACCCACTACTGGCCCCATTGTGTAGTTTAAAATGATCCTTACCTTACTTCCCAGCTCATAAGTGTTCTCCTGCAGTGTCTTTCCAAAGTCAAGAAAACCGAGGAGTAGGAGCTGTCTTCCTGTGGGAAAGGTTTCTGCCTCTGATGTGTCCTCTGAGGGGTTTCTGGCATGCGCAGGGGAGCCCTTACCCCCCTCCCTCCCACCATCCGGACCATCCTCAGTGATGGATATTTCTAACATGAAATTCTTTTAATATGATGTAGTTCCCCCCTGCCCAGACCCAAACGCCGCAATATATTTTTTAAAAAACTATCTGAATCATACTTACATGCCTTTGTTCCCATGGCACTCTTCATTGCCGGCAGCCGTATCTGCAAACAGGGAGCCGTGAGGAGTGCACCACTGGAGTGAAGGGCTGTAAGTATGCTTTGGATTTGTTACTGCCCATATATTTAACTATAAAAATTATTTAAAAAAAAAAGCACACAATTTTATTACGGAGTAAGTAGGAGGCAGAAAGATTGGGACTCCATTTAGCTGTACAGTGGTACCGCCTATTTCCTGTCAGAGACCCCCCTCAGTGATTGAATGTTACTTTGATCTGTGTATACCCAATAAGGAGGCCAAGCAAGTTTAGATGCTCGGGAGCACATGTGTGATATTGTCAAGCAGCAACCTGTATAGTAGATAGGTGTGTGTACCATCCCTCAGTAATAACACTGCTCTGTTTAAAGGTATTGAGGTTTGTGTGGGAAAAATGAGGAACCTTATAGAGACTCCCTACAGCAGCCAGTGGTTAGGCTTAAAGGGGAAGTAACAGGGCCACTCCTACAATGAATCTGAAAAGATTGGTCATGGGGCGCACCTCTGGGATTGCTAGAAAGGCAGCAGTCTATGAGATGGTTCCCCCCCGTAAAGCCTGCACGTAAGTGTTATGTCATGCAACCTGTGTGTGTGTGTGTGGGGGGGGGTCGTACCGGAGCAGCTGCAGCACTTGTTTTCCGGATCCCGACTGACTTGTGAGAAAGAGAGGGTGTGTGTGTCTGTCTGTCTGCCAATGTCTGTGTGTACACACAGGGTCCTCCTTGTGTGAAGGGCCCAACTTTGTGAGCAGGTCCCATCTTTGTGTGGGTGCAGGGCCCATCTTTGTGTGCAGGGCCCATTTGTCCATTTGTGTGCCCACAGTACAACTTGCCCTCTTGCTGAAGAAAAAAGAAGATGGCATCAGATAAGAATGGATTTTAACTTACTATATTTAACAGTTGCATTGAAAAGTTATGTAATATAGTAAGATTAGTATTTAAAGGGACAGTTCAGTGGAAATTATCAATATTTGTTAAATTGTTAGTTTGTGTAATGCCTTCTTAGTTATTCTACATATTCTCTCCTATTTTGAAAAATCAGTTGATTTCATATCCTTTGCTGTTGCCTGCTGTTGACATTAGTGAGATGCCATTTCAGGTTCTAACAGACATTCTTCTTCCCAGAATGCACCACTTCCTTGGAATGTTCCCAACAGTAATTTCTACTGATTGGCTGTTGGATGGGTCATACATGCTCAGTTCTCTACTGAGCAACTGAATCAACCCAGACGCTGGGTCAAGGGCAAAACCATAACAGTCTCTACTAGGGGTCCTGCAAACAGGAAGTCAGTATTTCAGTTGCATTTATTTATACACAGACAAAATGCTGACTTGGCAGGTTAAAGTCATTGGGATGAAAAAAATACTGCTCTTTTTTCTGAAAAAGATATGTATTTGCATTGAACTTCCCCTTTAATGTTTAGAATCTGTTTAGAAATAAGTACGATCAGTTTCTGTTTCTACTTTAGTTTTGTTTTATGGTATTAATTTTTTTTTAACTAAATGACTCATAGTAACATAGTAACATATTAACATAGTAATTGAGGTTGAATAAAGACATGCGTCCATCAAGTCCAACCTTTTCACCCTCTTATTTAACCCTACCTAACAGCGATAGAATTTTTCTAAATTACAGATATGATGGGGACTACAGATTTTACCAGATTGTTCTACCAAACATATATTTTGCTGCAGATGTTTTTAAAATATTTTTCTTTCACTAAAGATATGATGGATATTGTTAAAAGGTGTTTCATATGGCTAGGCTAGCTTTAGTTATTTTGTTAGGCTAGGTTAGACTAGTTAGGTTAGTTAGGGCCCAGATAAAGTCTACCTTGATGTGGTGGCAGGCTTACCAATCTTTTGCCCAGCATCTTTTATTCTATAGAACGTATGGTAAGGATTTCTAATGTAATGTACCAGTTGCAGCAACATATGTTTTTGTGAGTTATAACAATGGAGAACTGTATAAATAACTGCAAAGTACAAAATTATCAAAAGTTTTGCCACACCCAGCATACCCACAAAAAATTCTTAACAACATAGTTGAGAAGTTGTTATAAGAATGTATCCCACTGCAAGTCCCCATTGAAAGTCCATAGCCTTATGTATTATATAGTGATTAATGTACCCACTACTGTAAATTATAAGGATATTAGAAGTCACTGAGGAGTTTTGATGACTATATAAAAGCATGAGGTCACAGGCCTTATATACAGGGCATGGAACCCCGAGAAGTCTTCTAATATACGTATAATTTTCTGTAGGGATATATTATCCATTATAATTCACCCCTTTTTCCCAGCATTTTTGCCCCACCATTGCTCTACCCCCCACACACACAAATCCCCGTCCGCTGCTTTAACTCTCCACTACTCCCCCTCCGTTGCTCTAGCCCACGCTACCCCCCTCTGTTGTTCTAACCCCCCACCCCCAACCAAAAACACCCCTATGCCTGGTCCTGCACACCCATTTATCCTATGTCAGTTATTTGAAAACAAATATGGACACTAAATTTTCAGCCACTGAAAATTAACCCCGCTGACCCCATGTGTCATTCCCCCCCCCTTCCCCGCATGCTCTGTACACATAACTTCCACAATACATGCAACAGTCTCAATTCTGGGCAGTCAAGTCACTGAAGCGGATGTTCCTGTCTGCCACATTATTAGGTCTCCCGGCAGTGAAAGTTAGTTCGCTTATGCAGGGAACATTCATGGCTTGTAATTTAATTGGTAAGGTAAGTGCCGCAGGGTGTGGGGTGGGGTACTGGGGTTAGGGGTTGCTGTATGCTTCACTTCCTGGTTAGAATCGGCGCGCTACTATGTAGTAACATGCAGATTTTAAAGATATCCCATTGGGATCAGCAGGAGGGGTGCATTATATACTGTATACATGTCTTTGTGGCTCTTTCCTAGCTGAAATTCTGGCTTATCTTAAGCTGTATACCTTTTTTAGGGCTTTGGACCTTTCTAGAAATTATGCAAAAATAGCTGTGAATCCCCAAAAGTCAAACTTACCCATTTTGTGATAATGTAAGAAAGGTATACTTTAAGGGCAACTGTGGCCTCAGATCAAGTTAGGGTCAAATAAAAGCCCTCATACCTTTAAAGGTTTGGAAACGTTTAGCAATAAAACTTCCTGCTTTCAGCAGCTTATAAGTCTCTGACCAGTCTCTACCTGCATTAATCCCCCCCGACTCAAGTGGGGGAAGCTGCTTGTGCTTGTTTTGTTTTATGTTGTTTTAAGTACCTTTAATGCATAAAAACCCTTTAATGCATTACTTTTCAATTTCATTCATACTGTTTATTTTACAACTTAATAGAAAGTATGAGAAACAGAAAATGGACAATGTCTGAGGAATATTCAACTTAACCACCTTACCACCGCATCAAAACTTCACGAGGGATCGTATTCACAATGTACAGTATAATTTGTCTCTGAATATTTCCCTTATGTGCATTAAATCTCTTTGTAATGTCATTACTATAAAAATTAATTTTTTAAAATAAAAAAAAGTGTAAGGGCTTTTATTTAAACTAACTTGTGAGACCGCAGTTGGCATTTAAGATATATATCACAAGCCGATATGTCTTTGTGCTTAAAGGATATCTACACTGTAAAAACAGTGTACATATGCGTTATTGCTGCGCATGCTAGCGGCAACGTCACCGCAATGCGTGTGAGCATTACCTCATGCACATGCTCTTCATACGGCCGCACTATTATCTGGCTCAGGGCATGTTGGAGATTTGTAGAATCCTGGGGCAGTCCTAAAACAGGATTAGAATGGAGGAAGAAGCCAGCAACATTCAAGCAGTAAAGGTATGGTATGGGAGGGCAATAGAACAAAAAAAACTTTTAGATTTAAAGCCACAGCTATCCAGTATGCTGATGTTGATTTACAGTGTACATACCCTTTAAGGGGCAGAATCAATGCAATACAAATTAAGTTCAAATAACCAGTTTCTAATTGCAACCTGCATGTTCTGTCTTTCTAAGATAATTTAAAGGAACTTAGGGGATTCTGCCATCACACCATTATCAGACATTCAACAACTTTACTGCCCTAACTGAAAAGAATAATTCATTCTGCTATTTTGATAAACTTTTAAAATTAAGGCTCACCCTGATGATACATAGGAGCCCTGAGAATTATTTGAGTAATTTATATGTGGTCCACTAGACTATGAGGAGGTTATTGTTGGTGGATTTTCAGTTCGGTTATTTAAAGGGCATACCCACCCTTAAAAGAATAGCTGGCTCCCTTGCTGCAGTCAATAAAGGCCAAAGGGAGAGAGCATGGAATCAATACTAATCATTAAATATCTAGTTAAAAAAAGCATGTACTAAAGTCAACATTTTTTGTTTTAGAGGGGACATGCCTTTAAATACGGCACCCCTCAGAAAATTGCTATAGACATTAAAGGGCATCTATATCGAAAAATAGGTTGTTTTAAATTGACCATAACTGGAAACTATAATTCTTTCCAACCACCACTGTATCATTTTTTGTTGATCTGCCACCTATTTCTTTAGAAATCCAATCTAAAACATCTTATATTTCAGCTGTCAATCAAGTTCATTGCTCTCAAAAACTATTCTTCTGTGAGTAGTTTTACTGTAGCTGGAATGGTGACAGAGTTTTGACATGCTGTGTGAATGCTATATGCTGTGTGCAGGCTTGAGAGTTGGTTTGTGGGGAAAAAGTCAGGTCGGGTTGGAAGTGGGAGTGGTTAAAAGAGGGAGGGGGGATACTGCTCCTAAAAATGTGTGCTGGATTGAAGGCATGCAGCAACACACAAAAATCAGAGTAAGTGCTACTTACATGTATTCAATTATAGATTTAGATGAGGCAAAGTCATTTTCAGTATAGTGTCCCTTTAAGTTCCATTTAAAGGTCATGTCCACCCCTCAAACTAAAATGTAACTGGCTCATACTGGTCCCATTGTGTTGTTTATAAACATTTTTACCTTACATATCTGCTCCTTATAGTTCCTTATAGTCAAATCCAGGAAAGTGAACAGTAAGAGCTGTCTTCCTGTCCTCCTTCCCACCATCCGGATCTATCCTCTGCAGGTGTGGCACCTAGAGTGAAATCCTTTTAATATGTTGTAGCTAACCCCCTGCCCCCCTCCAACCATTGCATTAGTTCTTTATAATAAAAAAAAGAGCTGAATCATACTTACAGCCCTTCCCTCGCCCGGTGTCTCCATTGACGGCAGCCGCTTCTGTGATTGGCTGCCTCTCAGCCAATCACAGATGCGGCTGCTGGTCCGGCCCCTGTTTGTGACTTATTGCAAACTGGGAGCCGGGAGGAGAGCGCCTCGGGAGTGAAGGGCTGTATGTATGATTCGGCTTCTTTTTTTAAAGAACTAATGTGTTGGGGGTGGGCAGGGGTTAGCTACAACATATTAAAAGTAAGCATCTAGGGTGGACATGCCCTTTAATTACAATGATGGCTGTTTTTTTGTTTAAGCCATGGATTTCTTTTGATTTAAATTCTGGGCAACTTATATTGTGTATGCTTGTATCCACTTTGGCCTCAATGCGTCTGTTACTAAATCTCCAGAATGTTAAATGTTCCCAGGATTTTGCCAGATCTAATGACAAGATATGCTATGTTCTCTCTGCAGATTGCTTGGCATTTGCTGTTATGTCAGAAACATGTAGTACATAGAATTATATCAGCCTGCCAGCAATTATTTGGTTATTAATAGAGCTAAATGCAAAAACTGAAAAGAAAAAAAACTACAACTAAATTACTATATATACCTTTTATATCTTTTTTACAGATTATTTCATAACCCCTTGCAGCCCTTACAGCTCACAGGGATCAGGACAGAACATAAGACAAAACATAACATAAGCGATTGAAGAAACATTTTTAAAGTGATGATCTTGCACTAATTGTTGGAAAACATACAGAGCTGAGATAATCACCAGGCTTTACATGGGATCTAACCTTTCTCAAAGTCATAAGGAAATGTGCAATGTATAGATAAAAAAAATAGAATGCTAACTCCATTCACAGAAATCAAATCAAACATTTTCTACAAATCCCGTTCTTGCTCTTTATATTTATAAGATAAACGTGAAAACAAAATACATCCAAAATACATGGAAGGTACTTTTACTAAATTTAGGATGATGCTTCAAAACACTTGCAATGTTATTCACTAGAAATTTCTTTCCCTGCCAAGCCTCCCCAGCTGACATATGTCCTTCTGGCCTGCTTTTCTTAATGCATTCAATCTGTGGATGAAGGTTATACAGAAGGGTACCACTGTGATTGGCATTGTGCCAGAACCGAGAGCTGTCACCCTTGTGTGTGCAGCAGATGTTTTGTATGGTGGCAGCTTTGAAACCAGGACAATTACAAAATAAAGCTTGAGATTTGGAATGATGAGATACTATTGTAAAGTAATATATTCATTTATTAGGTATAATTCAAGATACATAATAAATAAACATTAATTACTCATCTTTAGCAAATCAGCAAATGTTTCTTTTAATCTTTTTAATATTCATGTTATTATCAATATTGTATACATAATAGTAGCAATAAATAAAAGTCTAAAATAGATAAAAGTTCCAGGAATGAGGTAGTCTAGGGAGTGTATTCTAATATATAAGAGACTGTCAGTGGTATATATTTGAAAGTGTAAATATGTGCTGCTTTAGACAGGTGGGAGGAATGCAATGAAAAGTGGAGAAAATCCACTCCTTATAGGTTTAGAATGGACAGTTAAAGGAAATGTGGTCTTTGTGTTTCCAACTAAAATAATTTAGATTTTTTCTGATATCTCAGGTCAATGTATCATACCATACCATACATAATTTAAATGGAAACAGTCAGTGTTGTGAAAATGGCTAAGCTTATAGTGGCTGTAATATTTATAAAGCTTTTATTTTATTTTTGTGGTTTATTAATTTTTATTAGTTTTCAAAAGTTTTTAAAGACAGACAGTAATTGTCAGCAAATATAACGCCCCCAAAAGGCAAAACATAAAAACAAAATGGCCCTCCCTGATAGCTACGCCCCTGATATTAAGAGGCCTTTTCTTTGTTTATTTGTAAGGGCTTGTTCACACTAGGAACGGAAAAAAAAGCAGTGTGTTTAGTGTTATTTTAACATGTTTTTGTATGCATTGATAACCGTTTGTGTGTGTGCCTTATTATCTATTTGTGTTTGTTTTTCCTGCGTTTCTGTCTGTTGCATTTTTGATCGCATTTTTCTGATTTAAAATGGGTAGGACCAAAGAACACTTGTCACTTCCTGGGCGTGTGGGACTTTTGGAGAGAGAGGTAACAGAAAGTGTTGTTGAGAGAGCTCTTGCGACTTTCTGGTGATTTTGCTATTCTTTTAACTCACATCAAAGGAGCATTCCACTGATCTCCTGAAAAGCTGAGTATGTATATAGATGTGGTAAACCCAAAAAAACACAGGCCAAGCTTTGAATATAGTGGTGTTTATTCACCCAACTGCACACAAAACACACAACATCGTCAAGCGCCCTTTATCAAGTGACAGTGATAGTGTGACCATAAGGGACACTATTAGGGGTCCTGAAAAAAGGGAGCCAGTACTTTGGGCATTAATGTCATTGACATAAAAAAAAAAATAAATAAATATATATATATATATATATATATATATATATATATATATATATATATAACCATTTGACCATTGATCTGACAGCACTCCACAGATCAATGGTCATCCGCCCGGATGTCTCTCCTCAAATTGATACCATTCTTCAATACAGTGAAAGCACTCAACGGGCAACTTGCTTTTATTAATGTGATCTACTCGTTTCAGCCCAGACTAGGCCATCGGCAGGATCGCTAATCGAGTCCTCATTACACCCTTAAATAGCACCACCCACCAATCGTACACAAACCCCATCACCTGCAACAAAGTAGTAGTTAAAAATCTCAATGAGATACATTAACCCCTCTGTGCGTGTCAGCAAAGTAGTAACAAGTACACAGCTAACGACAATCAAATATATTGGGAATTAACATACAGTTCTCACTGTAGCCAACTCTTAAGGCTCAATCCAAGCATCATAGTCTCCTCGGATACCTCCACCAGTCGTAAGATTCCCCAGTCTCATCGTATATCATAAAGTTGAAACATATAGTAGCGAGAGAAACACACATACAGGGAGATTCAATTACAGGTCTTATTGTTTAAAATGGTGCTAATTTAGCCTCAACCAATCAGATATTATTTAACATTTGAAAGCCAACATCTGATTGGTTGGGGCAAAATTAGCACCATTTTAAACGATAAGAACTTTTATTGAATAACCCTGATAGTATCTTAATAGCCAACTCGCACAGAGGAGTAAAAGGAAACAAAGTAAACATAAAACTAGCTACATGGGAAAGACAAATGTAAATATACACAGCACTGTATCTAAAAATGGAAACACCTCATATAAACCTAGTAAGGACATACTAACCTTTCAACCTTTTACTCCTGTGTGACACGCATGGAGGTGTTAATGTATCTCATTGAGATTTTTAACTACTACTGTTGCAGGTGACAGGGGTTTGTGTACGATTGGTGAAGGGTGTAATGATGACTCGATTAGCGATCCTGCCGACGGCCTAGTCTGGGCTGAAACATGTAGATCACATTAATAAAAGCAAGTTGTTTGTTATACATCTCAAGTCCCGTTGAGAGCTTTCACTGTATTGAAGAATAGTAAATATTTATTATTTATATATATATATTGCCCTTTAAATCTGTAAGTGTGTAGTTCTCAGAACCCCCTTTGACCTATTTAACATTTTGTCATCATATTAAATATTACACCTCTGTGTTCATTTAACATTTTAGGTCTATGAAGTTTTATTTTTTTTAAATCTCCATCTATGAAGTATTATTAGATTGATACGGTGTAGTAGAATTTAACTGTAAAACACAATCAAGCATACAGTAGGTTGTATTATAGATTTATGGTCAACACTAGAAAAAAAACAAGTCTATGAAAATATCTTACATTTCCTTTTCATTGGCAGGCACTTTCTGTGCTTTGTATCAGGAGTTATTTCCCACTCAAAAGTGAGGATCCCCTTTTCAGTTAAGAAAATGCAAAATTCAGAGAAAGCACATTTACAGGCATAGCAACATGCCTTTTGGAAACAAATATTACACAACTGAAACCTTCTAAAACACAATTGAGTGACTTCTAAAGCACAGCAAGATTCTTCTTTTGAAATGGAAAGAGCAAATCTAAAAGCTTCAGAAATTCTGGTGGTGAAGAGAAAAATGATAGCAGCTCTAGATGAAACATATCCTGACAAGAAAAGACACGGCCAGAATCTCCAGGACATGGCTTAGTATACTATTAAATATCAACAGGGGTATTCCACATTTTATAACAATGTGCCCTTTGAATAAAAACAGCTACCTGTACTACTGGTGTATTCAGAAAACATTTTTAGCACTGCAACCACAAATTTAACAATCAAGCTAAATATTACAAAAACTTAATTTTAGAATGACACAATCTCAAAAATCTTTTAAATTATTTTTGGAAACTTCACACCGCAATAAGAGGAGCAAACTTCTTCCATGCTATTAATTTGCAGCAACCAATCAGATGTTAGCGCCTTACTGTGTTACTACAGTTAGATAAAATCTGATTGGTTACTGCAGATTCATAGCACAGCCAAATTTGTGTACCTTTTATTGCACCAGTAAACCAATGACCCTGCAATTACCACATTTGCTGGAAGAAAGGATCATGGGCACTAACTATTGATGATTCCCCGACTGAAAATTGGAAATGGCCAATCATCCATCATTTTCCCATCCCAATAATGTATTGCCAAAAAGTTAATACAAACTAATACATTTTGCCAGATTCATAAAAGAAACAGCTATTAACATAAAGTACCCAGAGACAACTATTAATGATACTGGAAATTCCAACATGTTTTAGGTTATTGAAAAGGCAAAATATTTTTTAAAAAAAATATTTCCCAAGGTAACAAGCATTAATAAAAATGTATAAATGTAACCCCAGATCACCAAGGCTACAATTGATCTGCAATGACATATAGTCTTCCATCTAGACCACCCTGGTCCAATCCAGTGGTAAATAAAGTTCTTATATCCCAAGTTCTTTAACATAGCGACTTGTACTTGACAGAATTTTTTCACTCTGGAGAACAATGGAGAACACTGGAACAACTCAGGTTTGTAGTTAAAAGTTTGTATCCTTTGCGCTTATGGTGACTTGGGGAATGGTAGGTGATTGTAGGTCTGCTGCTAGGCTACAACAATCCACTTGCTCACAAGAAAATATGTAATAGGTTTAGTAGCTGCGCTGTCCTCTTCTCACCCAAAAGGCAAAACCAAATAGATAGTATTATTGTTTTATCAATTCAATACACTGCTGAAAAACCATATAATAAAATTAAATTTAAAAGACTTACGTGCTCCCAAAATCGGTTAAAACACAGCTTTATTCGTACATCCAAACAGGGGTGCCCCTACCATGAAGCAAACTGAAACATTTGCTCAGGGCACGCCCCTGCGGAACACTGA
Source organism: Hymenochirus boettgeri (assembly GCA_019447015.1). NCBI lineage: Eukaryota > Metazoa > Chordata > Amphibia > Anura > Pipidae > Hymenochirus > Hymenochirus boettgeri. The sequence goes on from CM033469.1 coordinate 226,606,363, forward strand.
AAAGGTGTCAGTTAAAAAAAATCCTCCTTCCTGCAATACTGCATTTCAGCACCAGTCCACCAATCAGTGTTAAGTCAGCCCTCGAGTTTACCAGTTTTAGTCAGCCCCCCATACCCACCTATGTTCCCTGATGAAGCCATGCCTGCTTCACCTGCCCCCTCCACCCCCCCCCCCCCCCGCCTGCTGATAGTTGTTTTGGGTGTCAAAACCCCTAGGAACACCCCTGCATCCAAGATAAAATTCAGTCAAGTAAAAAGCAGGGTAAAAATACTTGATGGAAAGGTGTGCAAAAATCAACATTTAGGTAGGGAGATCCTATTTTTATTCCTATTCCTATTATGCTATATACACTAGCAGTCTAGGACTCAGGATCAAGTAAAATTGATTTCAAACCATAGAAGCAGTGCATTTTTATTTGATCCTGAGTCCTAGACTGCTAGTGTATATAGCATAATAGGAATAGGAGTACCGTATATACTCGAGTATAAACCGACCCGAGTATAAACCGGGGTACCTATTTTTACCTAAAAAAACTAGTAAAAGTGATTGACTCGAGTATAAACCGAGGGTAGAAAATATGAACACTACTGCCTTCTGATTCTGTATTGTTTTGAGGCTGTACAACTGTATGGGAATTCTCCTATGCTTTCCTACCTTATACCCCATTTTTCACACTTTCCTCTTTATTCTGTCCCTCACTCCTCACACTGACCCCTTCCTCCTTTTCTCATTATGGGTCCCTCATCTGTTCCTATTCCTCCCTGCACCCCTTTTAAAGATTCATTCATTTCAGCTTATGCTCCCTCCTGAAAAAAAAATGGTAATGGTGAGGAGAGCCACAATCAGTTCTGCTATCTGCTGCTTGTAATACTATCTTACCCATGCACCTCTCCTGGATGTCACTGCTTAGCTGTTCTTAAACAGAGTAGTGCTGCTCCTTATCTGGCTGTTCCCTGCTCTGCCTCTCCCCCTCCCATGCAATGGCTGTTCCCTGCTCTGCCTCTCCTGTCCAGTGGCTATTCCCTACTCTGCCTCTCCCCCTCCTGAACGATTGCTGGATCACGGAACTTCACAGAGGAGAGGGAAATACTGCCACGCCTCCTTACCAAGTCTGCAGCCAGTCCAGCACCCGGTTTCACGGAGGACCAGCACCAATTAGCAGCTTCTGGCCAGGCTGATCATCCCTCCCTCTCCTCTTGCAGGTACTCGCACCACAGACTACCAGGGAGTTTTTGTTCTTTTAGCAGATGCTGTCCCTGGACTGTCAGAGCGACTGACCCGAGTATAAACCGAGGCCGGCTTTTCAGGCTGATTTTACAGCCTGAAAAACTCGGTTTATACTCAAGTATATACGGTAAAAATAGGATCTCCCTACCTAAATGTTGATTTTTGCACACCTTTTTATCAAGTACTTTTACCCTGCTTTTTACTTGACTGAATTTTATCTTGGATGTACGAATAAAGCTGTGTTTTAACGGATTTTGGGAGCAAGTCTTTTAAATTGAATTTTATTATATGGTTTTTCAGCAGTGTATTGAATTGATAAAAAAATAATACTATATATTTGGTTTTGCCTTTTGGGTGAGAGGAGGACAGCTCAGCTACTAAACCTATTACATATTTTTAAGGTTTGTTCTCCAAAGCCTAAAAGACAGTGACAGTTTACCCAAGAATGGCTTATCATCTTGCTAAATACACAACAAAGATTTTTTTAAACACTGTAGACATACACCTGACAGGCTTTCCATTTCTGCCAGTAGAACTTTTTGTGCTTGCTCACAGTAGCACTGTTGCTGTTTGAAAACTAATCAGACTGAATTAGATGCAAAGCTGATGCTGATTTTCTTTTAAATTACAGTATGTAAATGAGAACAAGTTTAAATGTTGTAACAGCCCAAAGACAAAGCAACTCACAGTAAAGATTAATACCTTCATCTCTCTTAAGGCTCACTCCCACAGCAGAGTTATGTCAGCTGGAAGCCACTGGCAAACGGCTGACTTGCTGCCAATGAACGACTGATTGAGCCATCAATTGTACATTAATGGCATTCGCATTGTTGTTGTAAATTGATCCAGCAGGACTGATCACAAACAGCGCTGATGGGAGATGCCACACACATATAAGATTCTCAGACAAAACAGACGATTTTTGAACATTTGTCAGCAGATTCATACTCTTTTCCCCTGTCGGAAACAATAGGATTTACTAATTATCAGAAAGATTTATGGCATAAAGACAATAAATATCATTCTTACAAATTACCAATGTTGGCATTGGGTCAGAAGGAAAATTCCTCCTGCATCATTATCTTCAATAACTTCAATAATTTTGCAGGGTATTGATGTAAGATTGGTAATTACCACCTCCCAATATTGTTTCTGTGAAGAGAGCCAGCATGAAGAACATTTCTTCTGCTGCATTTCCTGCTGTTGTTCATGGCCTCCTTTTTTCAAATAGCTCTCTTCCTGAATATGACACACTGTACATGCACCAATTTGCAAAAGGAAAACTAAGCTTAATCAGTGTGACACAAAAATCTTAAAGGACAACTACAATATAACTTTGTATACTATAGTTTTCATTCAATAAAAAAAATCGTTGATCAAGAATAACCCTTGCAACCCAACAGTAAAGAAATCAAGGTCATCTTCATCCATACAAACTTCATAGTCTAGTTTCCTTTCAAATACCTTTCTAATACTCATGGGAAGTGCAGCTAAAAACACAAGCTCCTTTCAAATATGTACACAGATATATTCTTTTAACTACCTATAACACTGCAGTGTCCTCTAACATATTGATATAGGGTTATCGTATCACCTTGCAAGCGGTTTGTCTATATAGATTGTCTATTTAACCTTGATAGTTTTGGCAGTGTGATAATTTATCACATTCAATGTTAGCTTTATTCTAGGAACTGGAAAAGGAAGACAAGGGTAGGGAAAAAATTGAATGGAAAAAGTAAGACAAAAAAATGGTAAGAGGAGCAAAAATTGTAAAAAAAAATGCCTTTGTAGTTGTAATACTAATACCCTAATAATTCTAAGAACCTTATAATGGGATACACCACTATTTACATTGCTGTAATACAAGGTTCCCAAACAGCATTCAATTTCAATAGTTCACCCCTGACAATAGCTGTTATATGTATGTCTACTTATTACCACTTCTAATTGTAATGGGGCCCAAAATTTCAATGTGTACCTAGTGTGAGATTGCACCAGGCATCTATAATAAGGCAGACTAATGTTTTCTCCACTCTTTTTAAGGCTTATTCTTATAAAAAAAAAGTATTTATTTTCTATAGAACAATGCTTAGAATTACAAAGTATTGTATCCACAATAACCGCACATGACTTCGATCCATGACCACAACCATTCCATGACACAATAAAGTAGGGGTTTTGTAGCTGCAACATTTATGCTTTATGTCTGTCTTTCCCCCTGTCAATAAGAACAACAAAAACAGGTACCCGGGCTGTTGGTATTTAATAAACATAAGGTAAGATCAATCATCTGAAGAGGGTACACCAAATCCTCAAATTTGAAATATAAGTTATAATGTCACACAAGACAAGTGCTTACTGTGATTTCTTGGGGATACAGCATGATGTGTTAGACTTACATAGTCTTTTAATTGCACCTGATGAAAGCGCATGTAGGTCTGAAACATGTCATGCTGTATCTTCAATAAATCACAGTAAGCACTGATTATTTGGCTCTTGTGTGTCATTATAACATATATTTGTCAATAGGAACATAATAATTATAATAAAAAAACAATATATAATTATTTAGAAATCTGGGGAACCCTGAAATCATAATCGCTTTGTTGAGGAGCTACAGCGCATACTATTTTAATTTGTCAGGTTAGTCCAGGACTAGTCCTGTATTAAATATAGTGCTAAAGCCAGGAGGAAGATTGGCAGAATCAGTTTTTATTGGGATGTAGGAATTACAAATCCTATATCCATGTCCAAGTATTTTTCATTTTAATTGTTTTTTTTTTTAAATAAAAACTTTATACAAACTATAGTTCTCCTTTAAAAAGTTCCCTAAGGGAAGTTAACCAAGTACACCAATTATGTACAGTCACTTATGAAATTATGAAAATCATTGTTCTAGGGCTGCTTTTTAAAGGGGACATAAAGTCTCCAGACAAATTTGTCCCAATAGACAGAGCACATTCGCAAACATGCAGTAAACTGTGTCTCACCTCTCCCTTCACTGTGGCTTCTGGGTGATTTATGAAACTAATCTGTGGGTACTAGTGGTCAGCTAAGTGTACACAGCTAAGTGTACACTTCACATGCTCTGTAGTGCTCAGCAGATACATTTTTAAATAACTGAGAAACATTTAAGGTACGGTATCAAAACAATCAAGTTGCGGCCTTGCTTCCTAGAAGCTGACAATCATATAACAGCACAGAGATCCTCCCTCTCCCTGACACAAAACTGTGATTTAGTTTTTCATTCCAAATCCATGTACAACTGTTTTTTATCTTGTGGTGGCGCTGTATCCTCTTGGCTGCTAACCACTAACAACATTAGGAACATTTTACATATAATGAGGAACGCACTCACTTTAAAATTTAATTTTAAAGTGATTTTTAATGTGACATGGTATGTGCAAAACGTTTCAGGATTCTCTTCTTCATCGGGTAATGATTTCTTTTTTTGTTTTTTTCAAACATACTCAATACTTCTGTCCTAACAATGATATAGTCCTTTGCTTTTCATACAAAAAATTATATTTGCAAAGTATTTCTTAGCTAGCATGGATGTAAGAAACAAGGATATTAACATTTCAGTAAAAATAAACGTTCTGGGGAATTGAACTTGCAACCTCATATACTCTGTCTTGCTAAAATCGAGCTTTTACCCCTAACCTAACAGAGATACTATGTGGAACACCAGTAATTGTAGAACCTTTATTTTTTTGCTAGGAATATAACAGAAACAAAAGAATAAAAGTAAGGATTTTAACCTGTGACCTTGTGAGCTGTTAGCTTCCAAAACAAGTCCTTTAACAGGGGAGCCACCACAGCATATGCAAAGTTTGTAGATACATTCAGAGGCTTTATCTCTTGCTAGCAACATAATTTTTGAAAATAAAATATTTTAATCATCTGACTATTTTGTATTGCCCCAGTAAGGCTGTAGGCAATTCACGCTGGCTGGTAAATAAATTGCAGGATAAAAAGCAGCTTTCAAATTCTTATCAAGGACTTCCATGTTGATATTGAGACGTCTGTATAGAAAATGCTTCTTCTTAGTTACATAATACTGTATATAACTGACATGCACTAAATGCAACTTACTAGAGAAGAATCTTATAATGTATAGATGTGCCGAGGAGAAACACAAGTTTAGTTCTCCTTTAAGTGTCTTTAGTGGCATTTATAAAAAAAAAAAACAGAAAAGCAGTGCAAATCTAATATTTTTAATATAGGAATGTTCCACTCACACTTTTTATAAAACGATACAATATAATCACATGAAAAACAGTTTTATCCAATATGTTACAAATAAGATTAAAATTGTTTCCTTGCCCGATGAAATAGTAACAAAGTCTAATTTCACTCCACCATTGTAGCAGAGTCCATAGTACCTCCCTTTAAGAAATATGAATATAGATTGCCGACTAGGACAAACCATATATAGCATTCGGGCTGAAACACGTAGGCCTTCAGACCTATTTTACCTTAATAAATAGAATTGTTCCAGATCTTGGAGTGCTCTGTATCTCTCGGATTATTTGTTACCTTACGGACAGCACCCAGGCACGTATGATTGGATGGAGTGCGGTGGATTTTTGTTGTATATATATTATATGTATAGTTTTTTTCCTGGTTTGTCCTAGTCAGCACTCTATCATATTTCTTAAAGGGAGGTACTGTGGACTCTGCTACAACGGTGGAGTGGAATTAGACTACTTTTATCAGACATTGAAACAATTTTAATCCTATTTGTAACAAATTGGGTATAACTGTTTTGTTTGTGATTATATTGTATCGTTTTATAAAAAGTGTGAGTGGAATATTCCTATATTAAAAATATTAGATTTTCCTGGTATTTATTATTATTATTTATCTGAGGGAGTGGGGTTTTCACTGTTCCCTTGTTGAACTGAGTGTGGGACCCACTCAGTTATAGCAGGATATTGGATTTTCCCCCCCTGTTCTTATCTTGATTGTAACTATACACAAATCTATAGTTTTTCTCCATAGATGTAACTACACAAACCTGATTTACTGTAGGACCAGTGTAATTCACAGGATGAAGCTCTAGCAATTATACTGTTCGGAAAATAGCAAACATTTGTATCAACTGTTTTAAGACAAGGCATTTTTAGACAGACAAAATCATTATCAGGATCTAAACTTATTTTTTTAAGTTGTTTACTATTTTCCAATGGTTAAAAATTAAAATATTTTAAAGAAGCACTAGAATAAAAAATACAATATATTCCTAGATTAGACCCTCTACTGTAATTATTAATCTGCTTTCTCACCCACAAGCAATAAAATGCTAATAATCATACAGATACTTTACATACCATGAAAATAAACAATAACTGTTTTATTATACATGCAACCTTTCCGTGAATACAAAACAGTAAGCATCTTTAACAATGTCACATTCAGCTGGTAGATTTTAGCTAAGCAGGCTGAGTGCAGACTTGCAATGTTTCTTATTATGATGTCTATGTCTGAAAAGAAAACTAGATGCAGTTGCACTTGGAATGACAAAAAAGTCAGCAGCTCCTGGTGAATCATGCAGTGATGAAAAAATACTAAAAATACAAAAATACAGGAACACCAAAAAAAAAAACAAAAAAACTTTCACATACAAACAAAATGCTAGCGTGGGTGCAGGATTTCCAAAAAGTCTTACCTTCTTCAGTCATAGTGTCATAATATTTAAGTTTTCCATATGATCCAAGTTCTACAATATTACAGTAAAGAAACACAGTGGTAAGGGACTAGTAAAAAGTAACTAGAAAAAAAAATACGTACATATTTTACCAAAATATTCCATGTGACATAATTAAAGCAAAATTATGTAATAAACTTGTTACTACACCTAGGGCCAGTCTTAGGATGCAATAGGGCATCACTGGCATTACTGCCATAAATTACACCTCCATTCAATGTATGAGTTAAAATATATATATACTATTAACTTGTGCACCTAGATCCACCCATGCCAGGTCTGAATCCACCAAAACCACGTCTTGAAGACAGCAAACAGACTCAGTAAAGGTTTCCAGCTGAGTGTTGGTCACACTGGTGAGGCTAATGTTTGTTTCTGATGTTTTACTTTAAAGATATCAATTTATAGGCTTCTGGCAACCTGTCCTTTTGTCCATTCCTTTGATTCTGCATTTAAGTTTTTTCTAACATTATACCAGGGTCTAACACAAATGTGCAGTTTACTTTTGTGGAAGTTATTATTTAATTTTAGTCATCTGTATTATACATCAGATCATCTAATCTGAACAAGGATGTCCGCAATTCACCAAAAAGTGTCATACACAATGTGCAAGAAATGTAACATTTAAAGTGGCAAAACCCCATGGAAATGAATTCTAAAATTCCTGGCTGTTGGCTCTTGGACCTACAGTTGTTTTCTTTCCTGGGGACATTAATAAAACAGCAGTATTTACTCTGGTGTTAAAAATATATGGTAAATACTGCAATTGTCATATAACATTTTCTCTTCTCTCTAAGCTGTGCACTTGTACAAGATGAGCCAAATCCGAGATCTACATGTAAGCTTTTCCCCTAACTTATTGGAAACAGGGGTGATATCTATCCACTGGTATATGTGTATAAAAGAAAGGTGGTAGTAGCTCTCGCAGGACCTAGTGGTTCAGGTCTGCATACTGGGTACTTTTGGTAGGGGTGGGTTTAAACACTTTAGTTCTCTTTTAGGATAAGGAAGTAACACTAATAGTGGAATTTGGAATTTTTTAATATTATATTTTATACAGATTTTTTCAAATGTAGACATCAAAATAAAGATTGTAAATAACCGAGAAACCTTTGAGTTTTACTTATTAGAGAGCAGGGTATTTTAACACATAGTACAACAAGAATGCATAGTCACTGTACATGTACATGGTAAACACACATCTGCTTTGCACAATTTACTAGGCCTGAATACATGGGTTAAAATTGTGCACCCAAATATATCTCATGGAATATAGACAAATTCCCCATTTTCCAGTAATATTTAAGGGAAAACCTAAGAATAGAACATTTTTAGGGTTCTTATGACACCTATCTTGTGATCTTAAGTGTGGTAGTCAAAACATCAAATACTGGTCTGTGTGGGTTAATTTTCTGTAAACCTCTACTTCCAGTTTACCAGTCTCCATGACTTCTACCAAGCAGTCCAAGAAATTTCCTTACATTACAAGCTGGGTGCCATCAGAACCCTACAACACTGAGCAGAGAACACAGAAAGAAAAAAAAGAACACAAATACTGCCAGTAAAGGTGGGAAGCAAAACATGAGAAAGAAAAGGATCATCCCATATGTAGCGGGGGTCGGTGGGTTGCAGGGCTCTGCAAAACACTGAGACAGCAACCAGTGCATCCAAAAGACCCAATAACGAAAGACAAAAAAGCAACATTATATAGTCAGTGAACTGCACTGAAAAGTGTTCTTATTTGTATGTGGGGGAGACTAAACAGCAGCTGCATCTTAAAGACAAAAAAATTACATGTTTGAAAACTGTAATGTCAACAAAATGGACAAAGAACATGACAGTATAAAAGAGGTGATAAGGAAGCCATTTATGTCAAAAAAATAAACCAAGCTTGAATAGAGGTAGGGGGTTAGACACCTTTTGCGTGCCATGTACTATGTGCAATCAACATCTTTGCATTCAGGAGGTTCCTGACACCTGGCTGTTATATGCTGATTGAGACACATTCCAGGATATTTATTGCCAGCAGATTCTTGTACAAGTCATTCTGATTTGAGAAAGCCAAATGGATGACTAGCGAAACATCTTTAATAACTTTAATAACTAATAATTTAATCAGGTTAAGCTAGGATACACAAATTTAGAGAGATGTCCGAACTTCGCAAATTCCGGTCCACTCAAGGATCCGCGAATTTTCGAAAAAATTCGAAAATCCGCGAAAAATACGAGAAATCCTCATAATTTCAAAAATTTTCAAAAATACTAGAAATCCTCGTAATTTCGAAAATTTGCGAAAATATGAGAAATCCGTGGTTCGGAATTTCGGAAGGCGGAAAATCCGGAAAAATACGCCGTTCCGAACCTGGATCCGTGGCAGATTTATCCTGTTCGCGAACAGCAGATTTTTCCAGATTTTCCGGCCATCCCTACACAAATTGATCGTGGCTGATAATATTGATTGGTTGAAATTCTGGCAAGCCTAATTAATAGGACTGATTAGTGGTCAATAACTTCACTATATGGGGAAATAAATTATCTGGTACGCTTTAATTTGGACCAACAGCCCAATGATCATTAGAGATTGGATCCAGGTCCGTTTCAAATGTTCGATAATCCTTGAAAATACGATCAGAAACTACTTTCGCGTTTCCGATCATATTTTCAAGGATTATCGAAAGTTCAAGGTTATTTTTGAGGATTATTGAAAATAGCTCGAACGTTTGATAATCATCAAAAATGGGATCCGAAGTCCCGAAAGCATTTTCGGATTTTCGTGATTTTCCCAAAATCCGTAAATCTGAAAACGGAACAAAACTTAACAGTTTCGGCCATCTCTACTAATCATAAGAGCTGTCAAGTTGGGTCATGTGTATCTGACCTTGATGATAGGCTCTTACTCATCCTCAACTCAATTATTTACTTTGAAGTAAGAGCTACTAAGGCTGGGTACACACGGCTGGTATTTTTTCCAGAAGCAGACCATTCATCGCAACCGACCATATGGTCCATAGGAGACCAAATGATCAGTAGAGATTTAAAGGGCATCTAAAGTGGGAAAATGAACTTTTTTTCTTTCTTTCCATGTGTTTTATAATTCCCCCCAACCCCCAGAGTGTTTTCACTTTGTTCAGTTTCCCTCTCTGTACTGAGCTACACAAGTTAGAATACGTGATTGCATTCTTCTACTCCTACTTGTAATGTCAATCAAATCTGTTACGTGACCCTGCTCAAGTCCCTCCCTTCTCCCTGATCTGTAATAAACATAGAGATAAGAGGATTAGCAGGGGGAGAGAGGTAGCTTTGATGGCAGAGATAAGGCTGCACTTGACCCCCCTTCTTGATAGACTTCACTGATTAATGATGGGTCATAAAGAGAGAGAGATCAGGACACAGTTAGATCCGTGTCTCCAGGACAGCTTGCTTTCTATTAACCACTGTGCGTGGGTGTGTGTTTTTCAGGATGTTGAACTTTTAACTCCTACTGCACATGATAAGCTTGTTGGGTAGCCGGAGTTGAGACATGGAGGAGGTAACAGAGGGGAGGGCGAAGGGGGGAGATCTGACACCATGGAAAAACAAGGTCACTGACAGAGGTAGGAGGAAGGCAGCACAGAGTACAAGAATTTAACTTTGCAATGGGCCAATGTGTTTTTTTCACTATAGATACCATGTCTGATCTCCTCCAATCGGGGTGAACTGGATAACAGACATGAGTTGCTGCCACCTAAAAAATATTAGAGTTAAAGGGAATGTCCACTCCCATCACACGCAAAGTTATGATTACATGAAGGACCTCCCAAAACCACATGGCCATAATGCTTCCTTGGCATCCCTAAAGAGACATATTCATCACTTTTTCATTGGTTATGGTCTTAAAGCTTCACACTACAAGATCTTTACAAGCATGCACAGCCACAAAAGAAGCAGCTCAGGAAGCCGTAGTAAGTCATTGGCTATTAAACTATTGTCATGGATGTGGAAGGACTGAGAAATAAAAAGCCAGAGCTTAGGAGAAAGAAGATGAATATCTCCATTCAGGTACACCAGGGATTAAGGAAAGTTTTTTTGTAATTCGTGTGTTTATTTTTCCCTTTAAAATCCATGCTAACAGTCTTACTTCTTTTGCGCTGAGGTACATTTTTACAATGTTAAAAAGTCATGCATGGGTTAAAGGGTATGTCCACCCCGAAATTCGATTTTTAATATTCTGCTCCCCCATGTCCCCCAGCCCCAACCGCATGTTTTTTTTTTCAAAAAGCTCCCAAACTCTTACTTACCTCCCCCGATCCTCCGCCGCATGCCGGCCTCTGCTTGCGAGAATGCAAGCAGAGGGGCGGGACCGGCAGTCGCGTCTGTGATTGGCTGAGCGGCAGCCAATCATGGACGCGGCTGACGGTCATTCAGTGCAGCGGAGGAAAGCGGAGAGGTAAGTAAGAGTTTGGGGAGCTTTTAAAAAACAAAACATGCGGTTGGGCTGGGGGACATGGGGGAGCAGAATATTAAGGGGGTTTAATGCTAGGGGGAGGGATAGTAGAACGGGAGGGGAGAGGGAGGGAGAGGGAGGGGGGAGAAGGCTGCAGTGTGCATGGCAAATATCTACCGGAGGCAAGAAGCAGGCAGAGCCCTGCTATCCTCCTGGGGGTTAGTTTTGGGACTTTGGGGGGGGGTTTACAGGAGAACCCTATGGAGCTGGGATGTGAGGTAAGGATTAAACTACACTACATGGTGGGGCCAGTAGTTGGGGGGATTTAGTTTTGGGGGTGGACATGCCCTTTAATCCCATTAATCTCCTATTTAATGTCTTGGGCTTACCTATATACAAAATTTATTTTCGGGGTGGACTTGCCCTTTAAATACACAACAAAGGAATGCACTGTTTTTGCATTGTGAAGAGTGGATGAGCCCTAAAGGTTCAAAACAATCAAACAGTGTAAAAATAATATAGAGTGATATATAGCAAATGGACAGAAGTACTTCTAGAATGGTCAAACTAATTTTTTTTACAGTTTGTAAAAGGAATTCGATGGACTGAAAATTATGCCTTTCCAACATATACGGATTGAGAAATAGAACATGCTGTGCTTTTCATCTTTATAATGACTTGTCTACAGATATTAGAAAGGCATGGTGTATGATTATGTAAGAAACAAATTTAGATCCCCATGCTCTCCACAGGACAAGTGATTTTTTTTATTTTCTCTACATTCCCATCAGTTACAGTACATACTGTGAAAATAAGTAATTTTATGTTGGTAAAGAAAATATATTATATATAAAAAAACTAAAAAAAAGTAAAAAAACTGATACAATAACTTTCTTTATAAACTGTCCCCAAAAAGTCACATCTTAGTGCACTGGGTCCAGATGACACTGTTTACCTTTTAAGAATGCCACCCATTTGTGGGGCACTACATAAGGGTTAAAGGAGAACTAAATCCATTTTTTTATACTCCAGAATATGAAAACAACCCCCCTAAAAACACCAATAAGCTATAATAATATCACTTTAGTAAATTGTATTAAAGTAAATGTAAGCCTGTTAAGAACTGAATTAAGTATCTGGTGTATGTGCAGTGTCAGACCACACCCTCCTGACCTCAGTCACATGCTCCTTGCATCTGTCCTGTAAAAGGATTGGATAGAGATTATTAATGGGTGTGACCAACTGTAACAAGTTTGTGCCAAGCAGTTTCTGAGCATGGGCAGAACATAATGGTCGTGACCAGACTGTGTGATATCAGATGCTGTGATGGAAGCACAAACCATATATATTTAGGTAAATTTCCCAGCATCCATATCAAAATGAGAGGTAAGACACTGATTACTGGCTTTATATCAAGGTGTTCTGCCTTCTGGTTCAGTGTTCTGTGGCTTTAGTTGACCTTTAATTATGTACTCAAAATACCCCATTGCATTTACAATTTTAATGCCATCTCTCTTGCCGACCTCCACTGGGACACTATTATTTAAAGTATTCAGCAATTGAAGCTGATAGAGTATTTTTTTTCTTCCATTACTCATTGACCTATAATCTGACATTTAATATTGATGGCCATTTCTTCATAACCTTCATTTGCTTGGCATCTGCAGAGCTGCTTTATTTATATATTTCCTTTTTAAAATTTCAGTGTAACCACTACAGCTGTGCCCAAGGCATTATTTTACGTTTTGATCATTTTCAAAATCTGTATCATATTTAGCTCTGGGTGATCTTTTCACATATTTTGGACTCTTCTTTGCCTGCACAGAAATATGCTGCTTCTTCATTAGAAACATAACAAAAAATGTTTTTTTTGTCTTTTGTTTCTTTTATACCTAATTACTGCAGATACCTACATAATTTCAGCCTCTTCAAAACCCCCTCTACTCTAAAAATAGACCAACTAAAAATATGAAACCATCAGATCCCAGTGGGACCTGTGCTGATGACATCAGCTGTTTGTTTTGTTCATCCATTTGAAGCTTTGGCAGCACTTTTACACATTCATTCATAAAAACACTTTGATTCAACAAGGGAGTATCCATCCTAGAATTAAAATCTATACTTACCTTCCCTATCCTCCCAAACCCTGAAATTGTTATAGTTACTTACCTTGCCATGGTCTTTGGAACCCATAATATTTGTATTGCACTGCTGTGCTCCTCCTCCCCTCCACTGTAAGCTCAGTGAGCTTTTACAGAGGAGGTGTCACTAAGGAATGAAATAAAATAGGGAGAGTATAAAGCATTAGAGATCCCCTTACTCATATGCAATTATTATTATTACTATGTGGATTTGTATAGCGTCGGAGAGCTTATAATCTAAGTACACTGATTTTACACACTAAGCATTAAGCCTGTTACATTAATGGGCTCTAGCCCTGCTCCACCTCCCCGACGCACACACTGACCTGTAAATATAAAATGCCCCCAATGTCCAGTACACACTGACCGGTAAATATAAAATGCCCCCAATATCCAGTACAACTGAATGGAAATATAAAATGCCCCCCATGTCCAGTACACACTGACCGGTAAATATAAAATGCCCCCCATATCCAGTATACACTGACTGGTAATATAAAATGCCCCCAAGTCCAGTACACACTGACCGGTAAATATAAAATGCCCCCAAACCAGTATACACATGACGGTAATATAAAATGCCCCCAATGTCCGTACACACTGACGGTAAATATAAATTCCCCCAAATCCAGTACACACTGACCGGTAAATAAAAATGCCCCCAATATGTCCAGTATAAACACTGACGGTAAATATAAAATGCCCCAGTCCATAACACACTGACTGGTAAATATAAAATGCCCCCAATTCCCAGTACACCACTGACCGTGTAAATATAAAATGCCCCCAATATCCAGTACCACATGACCGGTAAATATAAAATGCCCCCAATGTCCAGTACACACTGACCGGTAAATATAAAATTCCCCCAATATCCAGTACACACTGACCGGTAAATATAAAATTCCCCCAATATCCAGTATACACTGACTGGTAAATATAAAATGCCCCCAATGTCCAGTACACACTGACCGGTAAATATAAAATGCCCCCAATATCCAGTACACACTGACCGGTAAATATAAAATGCCCCCAATGTCTAGTACACACTGACCTGTAAATATAAAATGCCCCCAATGTCTAGTACACACTGACTGGTAAATATAAAATGCCCCCAATGTGCACTACACACTGACCAGTAAATATAAAACGCTCCTAATGTCCAGTACACACTGACCTGTAATATAAAATGCTACCAATGTCCAGTACACACTGAGCTGTAAATATAAAATATTACAATGTCTAGTACACACCTACCTGTAATATAAAATGTCCCCAATGTCCAGTACACAACTGACCTGTACTATAAAATGCCCCAATGTCCAGTACACACCTGACCTGTACTATAAAATGCCTCAATGTCCAATGCACCCTGAACTGTTTATAAATGTCCCAAATGAACAGTTCACACTAATCTCTTTTTTAACTTTTTGTGCACCTGCATGGCCATTGCGCACATGTGCACCTGTGCTCCCAAGTTGCACGGCGATCAGGACACACAGTCAAAGGTAAGAGCACATGCACGGCCATCTCGCGCATGCACAGTGGCGCTTATCAGGGCACACACGGACACAGGTTAGTAAATTATTATATAGGATACAATCTACCGGTATGTTTTAAGGGGAAACCAGAGTTCCAGGAGGAATCCCATGCAAGCAGAGGGTGAACATACAAACTCCTTGTCCAAGGGTGGATTCGAACTTGGGACTTCAGTTAACCACTAAGCCACCATGCTGCCCATATTAAAATAAGGAATGGAGACTTATGGGTAATTTTCATGTTTTCATGGTAGCCCTTTAGGGAACACTACACCTTCTTAGAGGTTTTAATAGCATTTCACAAGCTAAATGAAAACCAGGGTGCCAGCTGCAGACTAGTTTCGGCTTTATTGAGCCATCTTCAGTGAAAGGTAGGGCTCTAATTTTATTGGACCAATCCCAAACGTACAATCGGGATTTTTCCATATATGGGGCCCATTTAGGAATTAAATAGGATACGGAGAGTATAAGGCACTGCAAATAATGCAAATAAGGAATAGACACTTTTTAGAAGTGCTAAAATGACTGACTGACTAACTTCTGCAATCCGAAAGAAAGCCAGCAGTGTTTTCCAGTGGAAAAATGTACGGTAAGTATTATGGGCTTCAGGGACAGGGGGGTGGTAAGTAACAACAAAGAATTTCAAAAATCTTACAGCGTGTGCAAGATATACAGTACATACACTTAATTTTATATCTTATGTAGCTCACAGACTGTCATTGGTTATTAGCACCTTCTATTTAATTGTACTATTGAATTTCTTTGTACTCAAAATTCTAGACAGTTACTAGCGATTATGTGAATTGTAGTTTACAGCAGCTGAAAAGTCACAGTATCCAAGCTACTGCTTTAACATTTTGTGTAAATTACAACTAGTAACAGGTGATTTAATGGTAATAAAAAAATGTTCTTCAATTCTTGTTGGTAATTTTGCCTAACATGTCCATGTAGGGGTACTCCAATAGTGATAGATTGCAAATATAAAGTAATAAAAACAATAATTAATAGTGTAACAGTTTGAGTTTATAGGCAGTACTGGACTTTGCTGCAGATTTCTTTTAAAAACCCAGTTAAAGGACATATCCACCCCTATCCCCAATTTTTAGGATATTGTAGGTCTCCCTCCCCCAGCCCCAAATGCCTTGTTAGTATGTAAAGAAACTCCCCTGATCTTTACTCACCTTCCCTCTATCCTCCGTCGAACTGCCCGGCCTTCTGCTTGCATGGAACTGCAAGCAGGTGGTCGGACCGGCAGCCGTGTCCGTGATTGGCTGAGACACAGCTAATCATGAACACGGCTGCCAGCAGTTCAGAATGCCGGAGGAGAGAGGGAAGGTAAGTCAAGATCGGGGGGGTTTCTTGACATAATATTATGGCGTTTGGGGCTGGGGGAGGGAGACCTACGGTACTCCAAACGGGAATTACACTAGGGGGAGGGAGACCAAATAGTTTGGGAGAGGGAGGGATGTGGGGGCTGCACTGGGCATGTGCAAATTCTCCCGGAGGAGAGACAGGAGGCAGAGCCCTATATGGACTCTGCTAGGCTCCTGGTGGACAGTTTTGGGGACTTTGGAGGGGTATAGCAGGGAAGCCATTTGGAGATGGGATGTAAGGTAAGGATTTTTATGCACTACACTGTTTAGAGTACACTCCAGCACACCGATGTTGGCTGTATGCCAGACAAATAAGTAGGTGCTATCCCCCTAGCCCTCCACTCCAAGGGCCAAATAGTTCTGTAGCACAAGAAAAATGACGGGGGAGCACACTAATCAGGTGAATTTAAAAATGTGTTTCTTTAAAACAACATACACAACATTTCGGTATGCACTGTCCCTTCCTCAATTACCTGAGGAAGGGACAGTGCGTCACGAAACGTTGTGTATGTTGTTTTAAATAAACACATTTTTATGCACTACACAGTGGGGCCAGTAGTGGGTTATCTTATAGTTTTGGGGGTGGACATGCCCTTTAATAGTCTTAGGCCAATATTTCAGCTCAATTGACCACCTGGACAGATATTTTGGTCGATCACAAGCATTTTTTAGACAAAATCTGTCAGTCTTAGCGACAAATCGTTAAATCATGGAAATCCTGAAGTCTACATGAACCACAAGATAAATCAGGCAAACTATTGGTGGTACCACTTTTATTTCTGACCAACAGACCACTAACAAGTTTAATAATCGTCAGATCTATCAGTAGGAATAGCAGGCCCTGGTTGATCGGTTTTGTACCAGATAATCCACATAGCTTCCATGTTCTTTGAATTTGATGCCTGGCCGTAGTTTGCCAACAAATGCTCCTAAAACAAGTATTTAAACACCTAACACACAGATGAAAGATGATTAGGTTAAATCTGGTCACAAATGTAAAAGCAATGTTAATTTCCTTATTATAACCTCAACACCAATTGATACCACAAAACAGATGTTCCTCCTGATGGCACAAATTAGCAGACACAATCATCCATTTATTTAGCATTACAATGGGCCTTCTTTGTGGGACATCATTACTTACCATACTTAGGGGCTTATGAAATAAAAAATGAGCTGTTAATCTGCAAAAAACTAGCAGGGGCATTTACCAAGAAGAGCAGGGCGGCCACAACGCTCTTTTAAAGCAGTTTTCTGATCGGTTAGTGTGGCTTTAAGCCTTGGTTTGTAGTGGTTGCGTGGGTACCGGAAGAGACACTCACGCAGCCGTTGCAAACCTATTTACCAGAGTCTGCACGGCTGTGTGCACGTATTTATCAAATGCTTTCTAACTGCAGTAGACAAGTTAAAAAGTAATCTGATTGGTTGCTGCAAGTAAACAGCACCTGTTATTAAATAAACCTGTTATAATAAACCAAATAGTCTACACCTCTCACTTCCTACAACTAATGATTTTTATGGAAATATCTCCCACATCAAAGTTTCCTTACCATATAATGCTTTTTTGAGGAGACAATATTGGTAAGCCTGTAGCTGCAATTAGAGTGCTATCTAATGCTCAAAGTGCAAATGTACAGAATATCACAGTTCCAAGAATGTACAATGGCACACCGCTGTTGGCTCCTAGGCCAGACAAATATGGTAGGTGCAATCCTCTCAGCCCCCTACCTCCAGGGCTTCAACATCCTTGCTTAAATGTACAGAATACCATTGTGTTAAGTCATGATCCAAATTATTGTCCAACAGGAGAAGAAATAATAATGTTTTCCATAAGAAAGGGCAGGCAGATGAATTTGTAAAACAATCATACAGAAGCCATGAATTTTGCTTATAAAAATACATCTAAGTTTAATTTCACTCATGGATTTGCTTCATTTAGTTTTCAAGCTGTTTGCTCTCTACAGGAAGTGTCAAGGACCACTAAGCCAATTATAAACATAATGATATCAAAAATAGGAGCAGAAATGATAAATTATTAATTTCTAGGATAGAGCAGTGAAAGGTGTAGAAGAAAGGTCATTCAATGCAACTAAAAGGGGTAACCTGGGTTGAGAAGGACACCTGGGGTGAATGAACTCAGTTTGTAAGCTACTAATGTAAACTTTAGTCATGTATAATTTATACTCTTCTTTTATTTGACAATGCAATCATTTATAGCTTGGCTGTCACAATCAGTTAGATGCTTCCCACCAGGATATTGTCCCTGTTGTGAAAATTAATATTTTATGGGTAATGTTGACACATTATCACATAGTGTAATCTAAAGTTGCAGAAGCAAAAATTCTTTCATAGTCAATATATTCATGGTCAAAACTAAATGTTTATTCAGGAGAATAGATATATTCGGTAACATTGATGAACCCTATGTGCACTAATATATAGTGCAAAATCAATATTAAATACAACAATACATCACCAGCCAACCCCCCTCCCATTAATACCACCCTGAGTGAGGGACAAAATGGCTTTATTTGCAGGAAATCATTACATTTCCTGATCACTGCCTGCTTGGGGTAGGGGTGGAGATACAAATAAAAGATTTCCATTGTTGTTCTGTGAATACCTCTTATTTTTGCCTGCACATTTTTAACTTGCCTGCCAAGCACTTTGTCTGCACACTCCAGTGCACTGGCGAGTTTTGTTCCGACCGCAATTAGGCAGAACTTTAACGGCCATATCCACCCCTTTTCTAAACTTTTCATATATTGTAGGGCTTGCTCCCCCAGCCCCAACCGCATTATTATTAAGTTCAGAAAATCCCACGATCTTTAATTACATTCCCTCTATCCACCGCCGCACTGTCCCGGCCCTCTGCTTGGCATGAAACTGCAAGCAGGGGGCCAGACCGGCAGCCACGTCCGTGATTGGCTGAGAGGCAGCCAATCACAGACGCAGCTGCTGGCAGTTTAGAACACCGGAGGATACAGGGAAGGATAAGATGAGTAAAGATCGGGGGAGTTTCTGAACATAATAATAATGCGGTTGGGGCTGGGGGAGGAATCCCTACAATATATGTAAAAGGGATTTACACTAGGGGGAGGGAGATGGGAGAGGGAGGGAAAGGGAGGGGGAGGGAGGACTGCTCTGAGCAAGCCAAAAACCTCTAAGAAGAAGCCTTAGAGGCGGAAACAATTTCCGTCCCTGCACTGCTCCTGGTAGTTTTCTGGACTTTGTGGGGACAATTATAGGAGAACCATTTGGAGCTGGGATGTGAGGTAAGGATTTTATTACACTACAGAGTGGGGCCACTAGTGGGGGAAATTATAGTTTTGGGGGTGGACATGCCCTTTAAAATTCTGAAAATCTGATTTGAATCTAATTGAATTTTTTTATTTTTCAACCACAAGTTTATGCTTTTTAATCTCCATTATCGATTGCAATTTTCTAATTTTAGATAAGTTCCAACTTCCAGAATTTCCAAAATTGCGGTGGATACATGGATTTTCCAAACCAACAGATATGAAGCAAAACCAGGCTTCTTTTGAAACCGGGACTTTCTAGCAACTAGAAGTCTAATAATTGTTTCCTATGATTTCCAATTATTATTAAACTGGAAAATCTAAAAAATGTGTGATTCTGCAAAACTTTATGTTTTATCCTGCTCAGGGGTTATTCCCTTCCAATTTTTACACTTCACAAACACTGGGAAACGTTTCACACAAAGATTTCTATTCTAAGCTTTTTTAAACCCTTAGTCTGACAAGATCCACAATTGAACATATTGATCAACATTTGGATTTGCATATTTATATCTGAGCAAATGAAGCTGAAAAGACATTAATTAATAAAATGAGAATGAATAAAACTGAGAAAGACACTTATACTAGAAAAATAGGTTATTTTAAATTGACCATAATGGAAACTATAATATATATAACTATTATTTTTTTGTTGATCTGTTCCCTATTTCTTTAGATATCCAATCTAAATTTTTTTATATTTCAGCTGTCAATCAAGTTCCTTGCTCTCAAAAACTATTCTTCTGTGAGTAGTTTTACTGTAGCTGGAATGGTGACTGAGTTTTGACATGCTGTGTGAATGCTATATGCTGTGTGCAGGCTTGACAGTTGGTTTGGTGGAAAAAAGTCAGGTCGGATGGAAGTGGGAGTGGTTTAAAGAGGGAGGGGGGAATCTGCTCCTAAGCAAAATGTGTGCTGGATTGAAGGCATGCAGCAACACACGCAAATCAGAGTAAGTGCTACTTTCATTTATTCAATTATAGATTAAGATGAGGCAAAGTCATTTTTTCAGTATAGTGTCCCTTTAAAGACATATGAACTGTTTTTTAGCTGCTGTAAACTGTAAACCACGTAAGTGTGCAATCTATGTATCTTTTTAAAAACTTGCTACTGTGTGTATATATATATATATATATATATATACACACACATTTAGGTTTCATGTCTTTTGCATTCAATCTTCATGTTTCTGCATCTGATCAACCAAAAGTGATTGATATTGAGTGCAATATAGATGAAACCTTAATCGGTCAGGAACTAGAACATAACCATTTAAGTGCCACAGATCGTATATTCACGATCTGTGCAGTGAATGAACAAACTGCCACAGATCATGAATATACGATCTGTGGCTGGCCCTTTAAAAAAAAAAATTTGCAGCGCTAGGGGCGATAGGGGGGGCAGCATTCAACTGCCCCCCTAGCCCCCTCGATCCCCCCCTCGGTTGTGTCCTAATTCGAGGGGTGGATCAGGAGTTACGGTACCTTATTTGCCGTGACCGTATAGGAGCTGCCGGTCCCACGTGGAGGAAGATCAGAAAGCGGAAAGGGAGACCCTGGTGACGTCACGGAGCTTCCTCCTTCACCGGGGTCTTCCCTAGAAGAGGTACAATGCTGCCCCTGGTGGTCTAGTGGAGGTACTGCACTGTGATCACAGTGCAGTACCTGGTATAGTAAAAGCTGTCATGCTGACAGCTTTACTATACTTTTTGTGAATGGAACTCAAAGTTCCATTCACAAATAGGATTTTTTCTAAGTCTTTGCTACTTAGCGAAGACTTAGAAAAAAAATAGGGACAGAGATCAAAATTTGGTGATCACTTCTGATCACCAAATTATTGATCTTTGCCAATGAATGAAAAATCACTTCCTGGATAATGATTTCCGGGAAGTGATTTTTCCGATTGGATTTCGAATTGGAAAACGGGCATTTATGCCGTATTCCAAGTTCGGTATCATTCCCTAAGATGATTTGATGATCATCTTTGGGAATGATCCAAAAAAAAGGGGGAAATGCAAACAAAAAAAATCTTAAAGTGATACACACACCTTTTTTTTTTAACCTAAAAACTATAAATTAGCAAAAAACTTTGTCTTCTCCAAGATTCCCAATGTCCCCGGTGATATTGGTAAAGTAAACGTGGATCATTATTTGTTCGATTTCAAGGGAAACTAAGCCTATTTTTGTAGGAAATTTTGCAGAGGTACCAAAAAATGACCGGATTGAATTTTTAGGATCAGTAAAGTGTGCAAAAACTTGTGTGACTCCGTACTAACTGCTTTTCACTAAAATACCACTTAAAGGGGGAGTGGGGATAGGGGTGGGGGATGGGTGGTGGCATTTTTTTATTTTTTCTTGTAATTGCAATTGCGCATGGATCCCATTTGAGCTAGTTGGTGGCCCTGTCTCTGTTTGCACCCACCCATATGGCATACCGTTTGATTCAGGACATGTGGGAGATTGCCATTTAGTGGGTTTTTTTACTTGCCAAGTGGGTTTAGGTAGGATTTTCAGTCCTCTTATTTTATTTTTTCACAAAATCTCCTAAAAGCACGGAGTTCTATGAATAACAGCGTCTGGAATTCTTCATGTATATACGAAAGCATGATACCATCACGTAGCTGTAGGTGTGTAGCTTCCAAAAATATATAGTTTGTGGGGGGTATTTCCAAGTTGATTAGGCTGTTCAAATTACAGAGCACTTTGATTTTTTTCTTGTAATCACACTTGTGCATGCGTCCCATTTGAGCTAGTTGGTGGCCACGTCTCTGAGTGCACCCACAAATATGGCATACCGTTTGATGCAGGATATGTGGGAGATTGACATTTAGTGGGTTTTTTTGCTTGTCAAGTGGGTTTAGGTAGGATTTCAACCCTTGAATCATCTTACTTTATTTTTCACAAAACCTCCTAAAAACATGAAGTTCTTTGGATTACTGGGTCTGGAATTCTTCATGTATGTATGAAAGCATGGCACCATAACGTAGCTGAAGGTGTGTAGATTCCAAAAATATATAGTTTGTGGGGGAATTTCCATGTTTCGGGACTGTTTCCTTAGAAAAAGGGTAGGCTGTTCAAATTACAGAGCACTTTGATTTTTTCTTGTAATTGCATTTGTGCATGCGTCCCATTTGAGCTAGTTGGTGGCCACGTCTCTGTGTACATCCACACATAGGGCATACCGTTTGATTCAGAACATGTGGGAGATTGATATTTAGTGGGGGTTTTATTTGCGGGGGGCAGTTCCAAGTTTTGGGGCTGTTTGAAATTACAGAGCACTTTGATTTTTTTCTTGTAATTACACTTGTTCATGCGTCCCATTTGAGCTAGTTGGTGGCCACGTCTCTGTGTGCACCCACACATATGGCATACCGTTTGATGCAGGATATGTGGGAGATTGACGTTTAGTGGTTTTTTTTGCTTGTCAAGTTAGTTTAGGTAGGATTTCAATCCTTGAATCATCTTATTTTATTTTTCACAAAACTTCCTAAAAACACAGAGTTCTTTGGATCACTGGGTCTGGAATTCTTCATGTATGTATGAAAGCATGGCACCGTAACGTAGCTGAAGGTGTGTAGATTCCAAAAATATATAGTTTGTGGGGGGAATTTCCATGTTTTGGGACCGTTTCCTTAGAAAAAGTGTAGGCTGTTCAAATTACAGAGCACTTTGATTTTTTCTTGTAATTGCATTTGTGCATGCGTCCCATTTGAGCTAGTTGGTGGCCACGTCTCTGTGTACATCCACGCATAGGGCATACCGTTTGATTTAGAACAAGTGGGAGATTGATATTTAGTTGGGGGTTTTATTTGTGGGGGGGCATTTCCAAGTTTTGGGGATGTTTGAAATTACAGAGCACTTTGATTTTTTTCTTGTAATTACACTTGTGCATGCGTCCCATTTGAACTAGTTGGTGGCCACGTCCCTGTGTGCATCCACGCATATGGCATACCGTTTGACTCAGGGCATTTGGAAGATTGATAATTGACAAGTTTTTTTTACATGACATGGAAATTTGTGCATGCGTCCCATTTGAGCTAGTTGGTGGCCACGTCTCTGTGTACATCCACGCATAGGGCATACCGTTTGATTTAGAACATGTGGGAGATTGATATTTAGTTGGGGGTTTTATTTGTGGGGGGGCATTTCCAAGTTTTGGGGATGTTTGAAATTACAGAGCACTTTGATTTTTTTCTTGTAATTACACTTGTTCATGCGTCCAATTTGAGCTAGTTGGTGGCCACGTCTCTGTGTGCACCCACACATATGGCATACCATTTGATGCAGGATATGTGGGAGATTGACGTTTATGGGTTTTTTTGCTTGTCAAGTTAGTTTAGGTAGGATTTCAATCCTTGAATCATCTTATTTTATTTTTCACAAAACCTCCTAAAAACATGAAGTTCTTTGGATCACTGGGTCTGGAATTCTTCATGTATGTATGAAAGCATGGCACCGTAATGTAGCTGAGATGTGTAGATTCCAAAATATTAGTTTGTGGGGGGGAATTTCCATGTTTTGGGACCGTTTCCTTAGAAAAGTGTAGGCTGTTCAAATTACAGAGCACTTTGATTTTTTCTTGTAATTGCATTTGTGCATGCATCTCATTTGAGCTAGTTGGTGGCCACTTCTCTGTGTACATCCACGCATAGGGCATACTGTTTGATTTAGAACATGTGGGAGATTGATATTTGTTGGGGTTTTATTTGTGGGGGGGCATTTCCAAGTTTTGGGGATGTTTGAAATTACAGAGCACTTTGATTTTTTTCTTGTAATTACACTTGTGCATGTGTCCCATTTGAACTAGTTGGTGGCCACGTCCCTGTGTCATCCAGCATATGGCATACCGTTTGACTCAGGGCATTTGGAAGATTGATAATTGACAAGTTTTTTTTTACATGACATGGAAATTTGCCATGATTTTTAACTTTGAATTGTATTTTTATACATTTTTCCTGAAAGCAAATTGTACACAAACTGCGCCCACACCATTGGTGGTATGCATAAAGAATCACACATTGTGTAGCTGAAGGTATGTAGAGTCCAAGAATATATAGTTTTTGGGGGGTATTCTAATATGAGGGGTGTTTAGTCTGACAAATCTGAAAAGTTGCTGTAATTGGGCCACTGTTCATTGGCTCACTTTGTGGCTAGTTGATTCCACGTCTGCATGTGTAACCATACATAGGGCATACCGTTTGATTCAGGACATTTGGTAGATTGATATTTAGTAACTTTTTTGTTTGATGTTAATTTTTTTGGAAACCTGGTAAAAGTGCAAATTCTACGAAGAACTGCGCCCACACCATTGATGGTATGAATGAACGAACTACAGTGTTACATAGCTGAAGGTGTTTAGATTTTAGGAATAATAGTTTTGGGGGGTATTTCTGAGTTGGGGGCGTGTTTTGTGGAAAAACTGCAGACTGTTCAAATACAAAACTGGCTAATTTTTTTTGCTGTTTTTGACATTTGGCACTGGTCACGCTCTGGGTTAGTTGGTAGCCATGTCTCTGGGTATACCCATGAATGTGGCATACCGTTTTATTCGTGAGGGGTTAGGCTTTCATATTTGAGATGCGTTTGAATTTTCATCCACAGTTTTTAGCTGAATTCGCATTTGATTTTGTCTCTGATTTTACAGTTGAGGAAAAAAAGGAAAATGTGAGAAAATAACTTACAACTGGACGAATAGCTGTGCCCTGGTATCTGCATTTTGATCGAAACTAACCTCACTCATAAAATCCTGCGGGTGTGTAGTTTCTAAAATTCTCACTTGTGGGATATTTAGTTAATTTGGAAGATATTCTATGTTACAGTGAGAAGTGGTTATACATTTTAATTTGGTGTAATATTCTTGAAGGTGCAGTTTTAGTTTGGGGTGGTCTCCTGTACAGGAAAAGTGGGGTACCTCCATATATCTGGTATCGTTGTACTCGGGTATCAGAGCTTTTAGAAACAGTAAGATTTTTGTGTGTAACCTTAAGATAACTATAAGTAAAAATGAAAAATCTATGAAAATTTGCAAATTTTTTTTTTTTTTACATATTTTACCCATATTCCAGTAAATTTCCAGAAAAGTTACAAAATTCTGTTCCATGTTAAAGTACACTCTGTGCTGAAAAAACCATGTATAATATTCCTGATTTACTGCAAGGTTTCCTACTGTAAATTAGTCTAAAGCGATTAAGGGCAAAATACTGAAAATTCTTCTGGCAGTTAACGCAAATAAATGAAATTCTTCTGGCACTCAAAGGTTAAAGGGCAAATAAACCCTCACAAAAACATTAAATCAGGAGAATCAGGAGGCTGAGCGCTTTGACTTAAAAGTATTATGTGTGTGCTGGTTTTTTACGTTATTTACATGTGCTTTAATTTCAGCATTCTTAGATGTTTTCTGAGTTTCAGGCTGCAACACTCACATCACCGTTTTCCCAACTGATTAAATTGTGTGCAAATTGACATTTATGGTCTAAATGTAAACAAATCCCCCACCTTGTTTTTAAAACAAATTGTGTGTAATACCTCCCAACATTTTGATGTACATGGCAGGCAGGGTTGTGGGGCTTCAAGTACAGCTCCAAGTACAGACCCCTAGCCATGACCAGTCCGAAATCCGTCCACCACAACTCTGCCCTTTCTGGG